>OY735893.1:6380189-7580189 GCA_963506565.1 Tachystola acroxantha
GTTGATACTGGGTGGTTGTACCATATAACTCAGATATAGGTAAGTAGATGTACAGGAATCCTAATTACGGTAGATAGAGTATTGAAACAAAATGTAGTGTAGGTAGCCCAAGTAGCACACAGGCATTATAAAAAGCAATATAAGAGCGACATAGAAGAAATATTTGGGACTGCGAGTTCTCGAAAAGCACTACAATTGAGAGTTATAGTACAACTCTAATTTGGGCACAAATTCGGCAGCCTTGAGCTGCATCTAACTCTCTTAAATTAATTCCGTTTTTATTAACTATTTAAGTGAAAAGTATACAACTATACAATACTAAAAACTTAATCGAATAAGCCCCCTCTGATCGTTCCCGATGCAAAGGTGCCCATAATACCATAATACTCTCTTAAATTGCTTCTATATTACTATCGAAATGAGCGCTACAGAAGCAGTTGAAAGGAGTAAGGCTGTAGCTGGAAGGACCACAATAGAACCCACATACTCCCTTGTAACTCCTAGGTATTAATAGATAATGTACTCGTACAGTTACAGGCAACAAAATTTACCTAAAAAAGCGGGAGTTCAGTTGATGGTAACACTTGGGTTACGATTTGAACTCTTGCGATGCAGATAATAAAAACAGTCCATTGTCCAAAATGTTACGTTTGATGTGCTTTTGACGGTACAATTGCATTGTTTACAATTTCGCCGCTATTTTAGGTCAACTTGACTGCCGGGGTCTGTAGCACTGTCTTATTTGAGATAATTATAGAGGTGGTGATAAAGAAATATTTCCAAAAACTTATGAACCCTGCTGCGTTTTATATATTATTATTATGCATAAAATGTAAAATATCAGTCAAATCAGTCATTCTGTTAATAATCAAGAATAAAATCTAACGACATAAATAAAATAAAAAAATACACTCGAAAAACATTACATTCTTCCTTTCAACAGATGGGTAAAAAGACAAGTTATCTAAAATCTTAAATGCTAGACTAAATTGTCTGATAAGCATTAATTTTGAAGTGCTTATTATACGCAAAGTTTAGGTGCAATGTTCCGTCTCGCTCCCACCGTCTAGCCGGGTGATTTAGCCCTCTTTGTTGTCTAGACTGGACTGTGTTTGCATTTATTGGGTCTAGAATTATTGTACACACGGTTGCACATCATTGGGTAACACCTGTAGCAAAATTTCAACTCTTATTGCGTAGACAACAAGAATGGAAGCGTAGACAAGAAGAAGTCATTAATAATGAGATATCTCAAAAAATACTTGACTGATTGTTTAAATTCTGTGATAGGTATTGTATAATGTGTATTCCAAACTATCTAGTAGCAAAAGTAATTTTACAATCGGTCAAGTAGTTCTTGAGAAAAATTCAACATTAATAAATCTCCTATACACCTTTCTCTGTGTTCTGTCGCACCTATTACAAAAGTAAAAGCCGATTCCAACAAGTCGTCTCACCTTATCACACAACGGCAGCATGACATCACGTGCGAATCCTTATCAGTAAAGTAAACTGTACAAAAAACCAAGTGATTCGATCCACTGGTTTGAACGCTTATCGGTCGTCGACCCCGGCGATAGCCTACTTAGAAGTTATTACTTCACTCTCATTTCGTATGTTTACGTAACTCGATTGCAAAGGTATCGGTTAACCATTTTTATGGCCCAATATTAACTATCTAGAAAATATTACTTACGGATGCTAAAATCAAGCGAATCCTATTTGCTTAATGTAACTTGGTTACACGAAAAAACATAATGAGGAATAAAAAGTACTATCTTCTACAACTGATTATTCAGGGAAAGATCCAGGGCAGAAGAAGGCCAGGTAGAAGGAGAATATCATGGCTCAGGAACTTACACCAATGGTACGGCAAGAGTACCAGGTCTCTGTTCCGTGCGGCGTTGTCGAGAGTGCTGATTGCCATAATGATCGCCAACCTTCGTAAGATGACGGCACCAGAAGAAGAAGACGCAAAAAAAGGAAATGTCTGATTTTTTCACCGAAATGTTTACTATATTATCTTGATCTAAAAATTATTAATTAATTCATTGTCTTATAGGTAAATAATGGGGCTAACTCTGAAATCTCAAAAACAACAAGCTTTTCCATACAAAATGCTTGACTAAATTGAGCAGCTGATTGACTTCAGAGCTGGCTTTAGTATGCAATATTCATTGATTTTGATTATTAACTAGTTTCGTAATTAAACCAACTTATAGTGAAAGTTTTGACTTTGAGTACCAATATCGATGTCGTTTCAACATTACATGTAACATTTTTTAAAGGTTTCCGTCTGTCTACGTCAGTTTCCGTTTCCTTCATATATCACTCAAAAATCCATAAACAATTTCAAATTACCTATATTTTATATTTATGTCTATTATACTAGATTATGAAGAGCCTCTACGCCGAGGTCATCGTTCGCTACGGCCGTTGCTATCTACGCGCTACGCGGCTACAATTCGGCGGGTGAACGGCCGTAGCGCTACGAACACGAGGCCTTTCGTGAAATAGCTACGACCTACGCGTTGAATTTTATGTTAGGTATGTAATTTGTTTTATATTATTTATTAGTATACATTTATTAGTAAGGTTTATAGTCTTAATTTAAAGGAACAGTAACAAGGTTACAATTTTTCTATGAAAACGTATATTATACCTAGTAACATAATCTATATTAGAACTTGATGAAAAAATTCTTGCCGTGGGCAGGATTTGAACCTGCGACCTTGTCATTCCGTGACACGCTCTTACCAACTGAGCCACCATAGGCCACGCCGAGCCCACCGAAAATCTTCATCGCTTTATACATACTGAATTTTTTCATCATGTTCTAATTTATTCACCGAGCATGGATAATGCGTAATTCAAATTCTGAATAATCTATATTAATAATATTAAATAAAGTATTTATTTCATCTCACATAAAGTCAGTTTCTTATAGCTAGGACAAAGGTTTAGTATAAAGTAAAAGTGAATTGAACATGAAAATGTTCGCAAATATAAATGTGTTAGAGTTTTCGAATTCTGGTGACTCTGGATAAATAAATGAAGACTACGATAGAACATTATTACTCTATTGGTGACACTTCACTTGGCTATTCGTATTCGGTATTGGATGTTTGTCGTATTTGTCAAATACTTGACGTACATACAAATAAGACGAATATTTTGTCAAGAATACCAACCACACATGGTAATTATGACAAATACGCAAATACGAATAGCCAAGTGAAGTGCTACCATGAAACTTGACAGGCAAATGATATACAATGTGGAGTCCGTAATTAAAACAAACAAAGGACCTATACATACGATGACAGAGAAAAATATACGGGGGCCTCAATAAGGTTGAGATTTTCTCAAAAACCGCTGGACCGAATTTAATAATTCTTTTACAGGTACATAGTTTTCACTTTTGTCTATCTAACAGTGTAAAAATTCTTGCAATAGCTCAAGTAGTTTTTGAGATAATCTCAACCTTAAAAACTCTTACGTACACTTCTCTCGGAGTTAGATTACTTTGTTGCACAAAATAAGTTACTAAAATATATCCTGCCTTTCTAACACTTTTCCTTTGTCATAAACTTTCCCAAACAAAGGCTGTTTATTACTAGCAGACATAGCTAAGATAAAACAGTAAATAAAACGGTCGTTGACCCCTGTAAATGTCAACAAACCTATGTCTATGGGATTCGGCGTCAGGTGAACGGACTGCAACTGCGATACTGAATTTTATTTCAGACTCCGGGTCTGAAGTAAACGAACTTTCCCTCTCGATAATCCAGGGCCGGAGGATAAAAAAAACATTTAACATTTAATCAGTTTTTGGATTCCTTGTTAAGCGCGCGAAACGCCATTAGCTACTTTTTTGTGAAAATTCTAATTAAATAGTTTCCATGGTATTTAGTGATTAATGATCACGTTAAGTTAATCAGTAGATGTCCGCGAACGTTTCTATTAGTTGGAGTGCTCGAAAGAAGTCGTGTTTGTGAAGTTTTGTGCTCTTAGCAAGGTTTCCTTTTGCATAACTTGATGTTTGCGTGGATCATTGAGTTATTTCGTTTAGGGGTTTGGGAGGGTTGTGCGTAGGTTTAGGTTAGGTTATATTCGTATATATGTATGTATTTACAAGAATTAAGACATTCTATTAACATCAGATCAGGCTGTATGCCCTAGTTGGCTTTGCGTTTCCCTCTGGGAAGAATTTTACAAAAAAAATTAATCATTTTATTTTCCAAACCTACCTAGTTTTGCAACGCCAAAGTTTAGAGAGAGAATATTGACTGTCATAAAATCTTTAGGCTACAAAATTTATATACAGGTCCTATAAGGTATACTTGTCCTTGAATTCATTCAACAAATTGAAACTGGGGGTTGTACTCATGATAAATATTGAATTTGTAAGGTTTTTTTAGTAAATCAAAACTGCAAAAAAATTACTAAGTACGTCACCAGTCACACAATGACCTTAGAAATGATCATTAGTTCAAATAAAAATCTTTGCAAACAATTGAAAATACCTTAAACTATAAAAACTCTAAGGGTAGCTACACACATAGTCGGGCCGGCATAGTCGGTTCGGCAGTACTAGCCATTTTGTATCGGATTTTTACCGCCCGGCTGTGCCGATTAGTGCCGATTAAGGCCGGCCCGACCATGTGTGTAGCTACCCTTAAGCACAGTAACGATGCACATCAAATTATTTTTTTGGATAGTTGAACTTACTGTAAATATTTTTTTTATTTTTCCCCAATTGTTTAATTTATTTAAACGCTGTGCAGAATTAATGTAAGTCTCAAGCCTAACCATCCATTTAATTTTGTCGAAAGAATTCAAGGCCACCCTATATCCATGTAATAAATATTTAGAGTAATCTAAACGAGTTATCGAGTGGAGACCAAGAACGGGTAAATGTATTGTGGGACACCCCCTACAAGGGGGTATGACGTACACAAGCCGACAGGGATCGCATGCAAAGTTGTTGAGCATCGCGCATTGGGAAAGCTTTTTCAGCAGTGGACTGATAATGCTGCCCCTAACCTAATAACAATAAACAAAGCGGAACGTTATTTTTAGGAGTCTAATAAAATGCCGAAATCCATCTCTGCCTATTTCTCAAGGCCCAAACAGCATCCTAATCGATCGGCCAGTCACCCCTCCCATCTGACTCTAACCCAAGCTAACATGGGTACAGTTTAAATAAAAAAAGTACATAGGGGTCTCTTAAGGTTGAAATCCTGGTCGTGCTAGGTTCCACTTATACCTACTAGTAGGAGCTCGCGGAACTAGTGGAACCTATGCACGACGGAACATATTTTGTATGAAAGCTCTGTAAAACTTACTATACTTATTAAAAAATCAAAATTGTCAAGTACTTTTTGACAAAATCTGGACCTCAATAAAGCCTCCTGTATACTTATCTCAAGTTTAACTGTACTTTGCATTGGTTTGTATGCAAATACTAAGGGTCTCTGACCTTAAAAATGGGAAATACGCGTTAGATTGCCAGTTTAGGATAAGTCCGATGGAACTTTTGGTGATGCACACCGATGCTAGGTGTTTAGGGATGGGCACCATGATCAGTCATTTTACCTGACTGCCCCAGAAGGAGGGCAATGTGAGTGTGTATGTATGTATGTATGTATGTCCATTCCTTCCTGCCATCCTGTAACCTAAACGGCTTGATGGATTTTCGAGTATGAGGTATCGTTCTCGAGCTCGGTGGCTCAGTGGTTGGGTCAATGGACTTGCAATACGGAGGTCCCAGGTTCGATCCCCAGCCAGGGCAGCCATGTACCAATGAGTTATCCTAGGTTTTTTCGACGGATAAATTTACGTACATTTACCGAGTGCTCTCAAAACGGTGAAGGAAAACATCGTGATGAAACCTGCATGCCGTAGAATAAGAATAAATCTAAGGCATGTGAAATCCGCCAATCCGCACTGGGCCCGCGTGGTGGATCATGGCCCGAGCTCCCTCATTGTAAGGGAAGGTCTGTGCCCGAGCAGTGGGGACATATAAATAGACTGATGATGATGAGATATCGTTAGGTTCAATTCAATTCAAATACACTTTATTGTACATAAAAGACACAAACAATTACAATACAGATATACAAAACAATATGTACAATTTTGGCGGCCTTATCGCTAAAAGCTATCGTTAGGTTCGTGTTGATTACGGGAGTGTCATAGGGTATAATAAATTATGCATCCAGTCCCTACCAGCCATCTTGCCAAGGTCATCCCTCCATCTGGTCGGAGGGAGTCCCACACTACGTTTAATATTGTTTAGTATTGGTCATTCACACGAAGGTACTCGAGTCTGATGCTAGCGGAACACCCACTGAACGAACTACACCGAATCATTTTATTTTTATTACCCGGCCACTCCGCAAATACAACACCGCCATAGAGCTACAGTTGTGTTAGAATTGGTCTCGCATCAAAGAGGGCAAGGTCCTGTCTCGTATTTGCGTAGACAAAATAATTAAACAAAAAAAATAAAGTAAAGCTTAGGGAACTATGTATTGTACATTAATAAACATTCAAATTAGTAAAGTAGGTAAAGGATGTTATTCTTTCCACCAAATGAATATTATAACTTATAACGCGGTATTGTTGTAGCCGTTTTTTTTCTTCATTTCATTAAGGAATTGGGAAAATAAAGAAATCAATATAAGTATTGTTCCTCACGACCCACAAGAGGAACCACAGTTTCTAAACCAAAAAAATAACGAATAGCGAGTCGGGCGCTCCAGATATCGCTGGAAGGACGAGATTGAGGTGCTGTGTGAATAACCGTCGGCTAGTGTAAGGCGAAGCGTTCCATCGGTCAAGGGTATACCGTAGCGAGCTCATCGGCACGAGTGGCATATTCTTGTTTCGAAGACCAATATCAACTTCATAAAATACTATTACCGGCTTATCAGTTAAACTTCTGTATGTGTAGAATATCAGACGTCTAGACTCAAGGTCTGCCAACGCGCAATGGAACGCAGCATATTGGGCGTGAGGAGAACGGACCGTGTCAGAAACACAACCCTGCGAACGATTACTGGCGAAGCAGACGTGGCCCGCAAAGCAGCTACATTAAAGTGGAACTATGGATGGGCCCGGACTGGCACAGAATGGGTGCCATTGGACGGTCGCCGGCGTCGGGGTAGACCTCGGCGTAGGTGAAGAGACGATGTCGTTAGATACAGGGATGGGTGGCTGGAAGAGGCTCAGGACAGGGATGGATGGAAGAGGAGTAGTGGGACGATTTATAGGTTAACAAAAAAAATGTGTAGAATATATTTTATCCTAACAATTCTACCAGTAGAACTACTTGGAATGTCTATTGATGCACAAGTCTGTGCGTGCAGTTAGATCAACGGCCGACCGCCCTTGCATCGACCCAGCCTCTTATGTAAAGCCAATGCACGCATCAGATGTGCCACTGTAACATACGACACGTCATCAATTTTTTTAACGTAACGTCGCCGATATTTCCCTAAAAAAAAAATTATGGCCCTTTTTTCAGAAAGCCAGTTCGGCCAGGATTTTTCATCGCTGTTTTTAGAACAGAAATAGGTATGGGAGTTTTCAATAATTTATGCAATATCCGCAGTTTTGATCTAGAATCAAGAGTTCCACTACAGAGCTCAGGAGTGACTGTTGAACTTCTTCGTCCTGGGTGACGACGCTTCTGCGACTGCTCTGGAGGATAAACGATAGAATATGAATTACTTTGGCAAATGACAACTATCGAGTCCATTAATAAAACTTATAACAATTCTGGTAAACGGGTACTTACCTACTTACACTACCATGACTGATGTAACTGTATAAATGACTATGTGTTTTTACAGTATAAATGACTACTTCAAATATAAAAAAAAATTGTGAATGTTCTAAGTATGTACTTGTAAAGATTTTAATAATTATTCACCAAAGGTTAACTGGTAGAAAATGCCGCAAGGCATTAAGTTCGCCTTTATACAGTTTAATGTGTAAAAAGTGTAATAATAATAAAAAAATTATGTATATCAAATCAATAATTTAAATTTTATTAAATATTAATTATTGCATGCCTTAACAAGGTAGGTTATAGCGATAAGCACTTTCTAAACCATAACATCTGTAATACCTATAACCAGCAATAAAAATCTTTGACTTTGACATATGCTCCGGATTACTTATACTCGTGACGTCACCCCTTATCAGTCAGATTGTGATATAAATGGAAGACGCATCAACTATCAATGACGCTACATTGCTGATAAAGATATGACGAGCAAATTTGTTTTTACACCCACGCCCACAAAAATATATAATATACCTAATCATATATCGATAACAGTATTTGATATCACGATAAACAGATACGACGGTATCAATGGCTGATTCACTGATGCCGATATAAATGTTTTACGTATAAATAATATCGACTATAGGTTCCTGATTAGATTTGGGGGCCACCCTGGGGGTGTGTTTCCGATTCAAATTATCTATCTAAGCTCAAAAGTCAATCTTGAGAACGACCTCAAGATGGCGCTCCTATTATTAAACGTAACTTAGGTGCGCGTTTAGAAATCGGGTATCACGGGAGTAACGCAGTATTAATAAACAAACTAATAATAATCAAACTCACACTTGAGAATGTATGTGCTGATTGCAGGCGAACCGCGACTTGACAAAGACATCACGTGATACGCCCCTCAAGATTGGTTTATTAATAAATGACATACTTGATACGGTGATCACGTCTTGACAGTGTATCAGCTGATTTCGCTCTTGAGGTCGGGTTTGAGCTCAGACTATTAATACGGGCCTTAATGCCAATGGAAACACACACTCAACCTCCTGGAGCTTATAGCATCATCACCGATTTTATCTCGTTGATTTGATAGAGTCCATACACGGTACAGTCAGAGAAAAGTGTATGAATAAATGTGATTAATAAATTAGAAGACTGTATTTTCTTTTTCGGATTTTTCAGGCACATTTCAGATAATATGTTACATCGACAGTTTCGATAGATTAAATATAAATGAGTGATATCCGTTTTTATATAATAATTGCCACACATTAGAATAAAGTAATCCAATGTTTGACCAGGTTTGACCGTTCTGCATACAAAATTACATCTTTACAATGTGAAGAACACTTTTATGTTAACTTTTTAAACTAAATGTTTTAATTGTGAAGACCTTAACAACAATATAGTTTAAATTATTTTCAAAATCAAAAGGTCTTCTTTCATTTAAATTGTCTATCTACAGTATTTCAGGTAAGTATTTCATTTCCCTCCATGTGGCATAGCCGTGGGACAACCTGTATACCCTAGGATACCTTCACTCCAGGTACGGTTCGTTTATTCCACCCTGTATATTATGTCAAAGGCATCTGTCTCGATATTAATTTGGCCAGAGTCAATGACTCGCGATGTTGTCAATACTTTCAAGGCCCTGCGATGTATCTTACAGGAGGTTGTTGACCCCAGGGATCAAGGCACTGACGCTTAGCTTGAGGATATATCGTAAATAAGCGTCTTGTATTGTAATCTTGTTTACTTTTGAGCGAAAACATAATGAACTGAATGTAATAACATTCACGTAAGTCTCGTCTTTCTATACAAAAATTGTCTGTCGTATTTTCGATTTTAACTAAAAAGTGAACAAAAAAACACTGAAATACTTACTTTGTGAAATACCTACCTATCTGAAGTTTCATACATGTTTTTTTGAATGTAGATAATATTTTCCAAGTCTTTATTGAGAAACTTAAATAGGTATCTACCTACCTACACTACGAAAACATTTGTTACTTTAAATTACAATTTGATAAAAAAAGTTGTGTGCGTCAAAGACATTGCATAAAAAATTAATGAACAATGAAAATTAAAGACTTCCGACGTGGATGAAAAGACTAATGAATATGGAGGAAGCAAATGATCGTATCAGGATCGCAGCAGATCGAAGTCCCTCGTATCGCTACGAGAAATGTGAGTTTAATATTATGAAGACTAATAATATTCAATTCAATAAAACTAGGAACAAAGGCCAGAAAACCAATTTAAATAACAAAACAAAAGGTAACTCGTAAACAAAATCTAAATCAATAAACTCATATAATTAATTACAATTAACATCAAATACAATGTAACTTCACTTGAATAATCAATTGAAAGGCAAAATGGCCTCACGTCATTGTGAATAACAGTATAAATAAATCGTTTATTATGTACACTTACATGCAAATATACAATCAACACACACGCACTCACAGGATATGTCTGAATACTTTCACACAAACACAATGTGTGTATATGTGTATTTTTCCTGGAACACAACTGCAAACAAGAAAAAAATTGTAAAACATACGTACATTAAAAGAATTCTTAGATCAATACAATGGTATATAAGAAAACTTCAGTTCGAGAAAACTAGGATTATCCTGATCTAATAATAAAAAGACAAATATTCTTTATTGCAAATGTATTACACAAAGATGTTGGAATAAACAATTAGTTTGACAATTGGCAGTCTTATCGTTAAAAGCGATCTCTTCCAGACAACCTTTAGATACAGTCGACAGCAGATCAATGGTACACTTGCAGTACGATTAAGACTTCATCTTAAGACGCAAATAATAAGAACTGTCAAAAGTAAAAAGTATTACCATTGATCTGCTGTCGACTGTACCTAGACAATTAGCAGATGAATAGTTGTAATATTGTTTATTTAAGAATTTATTATGCATTTAAATAATAAGCTAGTCGGATTTTTTTTTTAATTATAATTAATACATACAGTTTTAATGAACATCATTTATTTATTATATACCTACATATCATATGTTGAAAAAAAAATTAAAACTAAACTATTTAAACAAAATTATATATAAAAAACCTGCGTCAAGTCCCCCACAATTGGCAATGTGCCCAGATTTAATCGGCCAAAATTTTTCGATATATTTTGGTAGGTACCTATTAGTTTTTGAGCAAACAAGAGCAACGTTCATGGACAGTGGCGGCATATGCCGTACTTTGAGTATTCGGAAAATGACAGTACGGTGTATGACGTAGTATTTTGATGCATTTAAAAAGACACAACGGCATCTCCCGCGGCGTTCGTAGGCGGTTTTCTTTGTGGAGCGGTCCCACTGTCATTCTGTGTAGAAAATAGGTATGTGTACTGTCAAAATAAAGGTTGTAGGTACATTTTTGTCGGTCTTGACACGCACATACTTAGAATCCCCCACGGTTATGACAGTAGTTGAGAATTTTCACTGTCATTTCGTAATTTCTACTGTCCATGAACGTAAACACGTTAACACGTGAGCTTTAGTAGTTGCAAGTCTCTTGAATAAAGTCTAAGTAATGTTATACTGTAGATAGGTACCTATATCTAGGTACTTACTACGTATTTGCAATTTTGTTTTTATGTACTACTTGTATAAATGGACATATAAATATTTTTTGCTAAGTATTTTATGACTAAGTGTAACTTTACCGTTTTTTGATGAACTTTAATGTATGTGAAAGGTATCATAACCTAATCCTACTAACGTAATATCTAACCACTGTACAATAGTTGCAATTACCGATTTTCATACTAAAATGGCAATTTTTGTATGAAAATCGCCACACACTGTTTAGTAATTTTAATTTAACTTTGACTAGCTAACATCAATGCAAATTTTGTATTAATCCTAACATACCTAAGTCAAGTAAAAAATACAAATTAAATTATTCAATGAGCTACTTGAATATCAACACAAAGAAACTGCACTAGTGTGAGTCCAGACTGCAGCTGCACTTGTGTGCAATGTCTGTTGTCGCATGTGTGAGTGCACCCTTCTCGTCGCTTCATCGCGACAAAATTACCATTTGCATCTAAACTTTTGAATATTACACCCAAACTTAAAGCTCTTAAGGTTTAAAATGAAACAAAAAAAATTTAGGGGGTGTAAGTAATAATTTTGTAAAGTTATTTTGAATCACACTCGAGACACAGGATTTGTGTACGTACGAGTAATGTGTGTAGGGTGTGTGCATGCGTGTATGATGTGTGGTTGTGTGCGTTCACCTTGAAAAGCGCCAGTTCTTTGTGCAATGGGTTATTCGGTTAATGGCACCAAGAAAGTCAATGGCGCGGATGCTACCAGTAGCGTCGGCAGAAAAAGCAGTCAGGAATGTTATGTACTTAAGTATGTATACAAGTGTCTTCTTTTGCAAACAAATAATATGATCGATTATTAAATGATCGTATCTAATTTATGAATTACCAGTCCCCCTAGCCAAGTGGCAACGACTTTCGTTAACGCTAGTGTAATGGAAAGAAAAATGTATGCGATAGACATTTGCTTTCTCAATTTTCATTGGCAACTGTCAATCCCATACATTTCTCTCTTTAATTCCACTAGTGTTAAGCCGTTAAGAGCCTGACATGAGCCAACTAGCGCCGCCAATCTTAAAAAAATAATACAATCCATAATCCAATATAATCAATTTTATTAAAAAAGCTATGTAGCAAATCTTTATTAGGATAAATACTATTTTCAAATGCATAAAATCAACATGATTCAATTTAGGGAAGTTGTAGTTCTCATAATTGCGAAAAACGGCCGTTTTTGCATGTCGCGATTATGATATGTATTGTATATTGAAAAATAGTATTTATCCTAATAAAAATCATTATTTCATTTATTCGCCAAGCATGGATTAATGCTTAAAAATTAAATCTGTACTTAGAAATAAATTGGTAGATTTTAATAAAAATATTATGTAAATATCCCGTCTATGTTGCTGACTGTCCCTCTGAGAATACCCTGCGCGTCCTGTATGCGCCTGCGCACTCTGGCTGCGCGCGCGCAGCCGCGGGTTGAGGCAGGTCTTACCGTTCACTGATAGATAGTAAGTATAGTTTATTATTAGTTGAGAAAATAAATTTGTATTATTCATTATTTTATTGAAAAACATTGTCACAGCATTACAGTTACCAAATCAATGCGCTGCACAACAATGTGTGTAATGTGCTGTATGGAATGTAAGTACAATCGAAAACACATCAAATGTACAGCTAACAGCAATTCAAGTGTAACACTTTGGACTTTGGCCGTTCTTATTAACTACGTCATAAGAGTTGAATTCGTACTGCAAATTACCATTGATCTGTTGTTGTCCGTACAAATCACGTAATCATGCTGGTACTTTTGAAATTAGTTTTTCATTAGGTATTAAAGCAAGATATATAAATGGTCAAAGTATCATCCCTTTTTAGCAATAGTTCACGTCACGACTTACTATCGGATTCCCGGATTTCAAATGTCTGTAATTATGTATAATTATTTTTGAACTGATTTCAATTATGTTTCCACAATTTTGAACTTCAATTTATTTATTTAAATTATTGAAAATTATTTAATATTTAATCACTTGTCAACATCGATATTAAGCGCCAACTAGCGCCGCCAATCTTAAAAAATATCTTCCAATATAATCAATTTTATTAAAAAAGCTATTTACGAAATGTTTATTACGATAAAGCAAATGAGGGTCCATTCATCCGTTTGGACCTTCTCTGCGCTCGGACATTTTTAGAAGGCAGACTGTGTATTTAGTTGTTTATAGGAGATCAATGACCCCGCCATAATACCCGGTCACACTGCACTGTATATTTCTGTCGTTAATTAGGTATATTAGTTTAGTACTGATTCTGGGACCTAATTTATTTATTCTTAGAAATCTACTAGTAATTTTCCTGTTGTCGCTGACTGAAATACATGAAATAAATTATATAAAAAGGAAAACCGCAGATTTCGACAACATATAGTTACAAAGTGGGAAAACCAGATACAACAAAAGATTATTACTTACCTGTAGGTAGCCTCCATCTACCTTCCTTCCCGTATATCCCAAAAATAATTTAATTTTAGAATTAAAATCACAGTCCTTGAATTCATTCGACAAATAGAAATTGGGAGGTGTACTCATGAGAAATATTAAATTGGTAGAGTTGCCTTAAGGGCCTTCCATGAGCCAACTAGCGCCGCCAATCTTGAAGAAATAATATCTTCCAATTTAATCAATTTTATTAAAAAAGCTATTTACAAAATGTTTATTAGGATGAATACTATTTTTCAATATACAATACATGGCATAATTGATTGCGACAAGCTAAGTTGTAGTTCACAAATGTGCCAAAAACGGCCGTTTTTCGCAATTATGCGAACTACAACTTACCGACATTGAATCACGTCATAAATAAGCATTTTAAAAATAGTATTTATCGTAATAAACATTTCGTAAATAGCTTTTTTAATAAAATTCATTATATTGGAAGATATAATTTTTTAAAGTCTGGCGGCGCTAGTTGGTCATGGAAGGCTCTTAAGGGCTAATAAATAGTAGAGTACCTACTTAGCTTGAATTCTGTGAGAACTACTGGTGTATCTATATTTTTATTATAAAATAACAATATCTGGTATAAACCTTCGACTACAAATTACTCCAAAGAACAGATGTCTCCAAATGTAATAACAAGTTGCAAGTTGGGTCCAGACAGTGTGCAGTGGTTGAGTACCCTAGGTCAGGGAAACAGGTTCGATCCCAGCTGTCCCAGACAGACGGACGGGTGAGTCTGAAAGATTACCCTGTCTGGTTTGCAAACTGTATTTAGCCCTACATTATTATTATGGAGGCTCGAGGATGTCAACCAAAACAAGTTGCCATGGCAACTCATGTAGAGTTAAAACCTGTCGTCCTAGCCAAGTGACAGTATATTTTGAAGGATAGAGTTTAGATTACAATAGTAATAGTTATGTACCTAGTTATTAAGGGCCTTCCATGAGCCAACTAGCGCCGCCAATCTTGAAAAAATAATATCTTCCAATTTACTCAATTTTATTAAAAGAGCTATTTACAAAATGTTTGTTAGGATGAATACTATTTTTCAATATACAATACATGGCATAATTGCGACAAGCTAAGTTCACAAATGTGCCAAAAACGGCCGTTTTTCGCAATTATGCGAACTACAACTTACCGACATTGAATCACGTTATAAATAAGCATTTATAAAATAGTATTTATCGTAATAAACATTTTGTAAATAGCTTTTTTAATAAAATTGATTATATTGGAAGATATTTTTTTTTAAGGAAGGCTCATGGAAGGCTCTTAATTAAGTTATAAAATGGCCTAGTTCATCAACGACAACCCATAAATTATTATGACAATTTTAAAACAACATCAAAATCTATCCAGCAGTAACTTACCTACTACTGAAGTAATAAATGAACGACTTTTGAAAATATACAAAAGACAAACCTGCAGCGCAATAAACTTATAAAAATATTTTAATTCCTCGCAAAAACACCAATAAAATGACGTCTGTAATAAATTACAAAGGTTTTTTTCTCATTTTGCAAAACAATCTGTTTACGGCGAACACATAAGTTCAGGAACCGTTTTATTGAAGTTAAAACGCATATTTTGGCCGCAAATACGTGTTACTTGTCAATTATGCATGTTATAAAAATATTAGGGTCGTTTTACACTGTTCTAAGAGTTTCGCGAATGTTTGAACAGCGAGCGCGAACTTGCCCAAGCTACGCGAATGCTACGCTCGCCTTACATTAGGGCCAATAGCTAACTTTTTAAGTAAATAAATAAATGCCCATCGTTATAGGTAAGTACGATCGAAGACAGAGCAAGGTGTACAGTAAAGTTTTTAAGTTTCAGATTTTCTCAAAAACTACTTGACCTATTGCAATAATTATTTCACTGTTAGATAGATGAAAGTTAAAACTGTGTACTATAAAATAATTATTAAAACCGGTCCAGTAGTTCTTGAGAAAATCTCTACCTTATTGAGGCCCCCTGTATCTCTGCTTCGTGTGTCCATACAAGCGATATTTTGAAATAGTTTTAAAAAATGTAACCCAAGGGTTCCGATTATTTAAGCCCATTTACCCTGTAGATACTGTAACATGAAATCAAGACCTATATCTCAGTAACGCGTGGACATATCAAGTTGAAACTAATACCAAATACTCAAGTCTGCAATTTCATGCAGCTGTGAAAAAATCAACCTTCTACGTTAACGCAATCAAAAGATATGGCCGTATATGTCGAATTTTGGCGCATATTTGTATGAAAACGCAAAAGACTCAAAACCTATAGGGTACTTGTCATTGACCTAGACTCGTGAAATTTGGCAAGAAGCTAGGCCTTACAGCACATGTAAAGGAAATCAGAAAACTGTAAATTTAAGGTTCCATAACGAAATAATATTTTTTTTGTAATTACAAACTTATATTTGCAGTTGACGCCTGGTATTTCGTTAAGTATATTTATGTTTTAGTTATGGTGAAGTTGCACGGAACCCTCGGTGCGCGAGTCCGACAGCCGACTCGCACTTGGCCGGTTTTATTCGTAATGGAACCCATACTTGGTGTGAAGAGACCCTTACGAGACGGGTGGCATGACCTGGCAAGGACATGGCAAATATTAAGGGTCATACTTCGACGCATTAAGAATGAGTCACGTAATAACACCGCCCCATGCAGACCAAAATAGGCAGATTCAAGCAAGGTCTTACACAGAAACGCGGAAGAATTGTGTTTCATTGCATCGTTTACCAGACCACCCAAGCACATAGTTCAGGGCAAGAGTTATCGCCCTTTACAAATTGTTTTTGGCTTGCGAAAACATTGAGCAACATTGAAAATATCGATATCCTACTTTCTTCGGTTTTCCAATTGGCACATTACCTAATAGGCTTTTTGAGAATGGCGGAAAACGACGGTTGCAGAATTATTTGATTTTCAATTTTCATATTAATATAAAATAAAGTGGTTATTTTATGCTTAATATCACTTTAAATTAATCAGAAAATGTTCGCGAATGACAATATGGTGAAATTGTTGAAATATTTGTGCAAGATCTGAAAAGAGTCCCACTACGAGCTCGGGAGTGAACGTGACTGTCGAGCTTCTTCGTCCAGAGTGACGATGTTACAGCGACTCCTCTGGAGAAATAGAATACTATTATATTTTGTCTATTACCTAATAGTACACTAGTGAATATCCCCCTATCTAGCTAAATGAACTTTCTTTATCGCTTTTAGATCAGAGAAAAAAGTGTAAGGGATAGTAACATTTGCTTTTTCGTTAGCATAAGCCAATCGCATACATCAGTTTCATATAAAACCAAAATTCGCTAGTGTACAGACAGGTAGCCTTATCGCCTAGCGATGTCTTCCAGGCAACCTTTGGGTGATGGAGATATTGAAACAAAATAGCGCAGAATGTCATAAAATAACTTAAATTCAAAGCCACTTGGCTAGAAAAGCTGTACTTACGGTATTTGACCCCGCAAATATTCGACTGAACGAATAGTCGACTCTACGTGTAGGTAGGTTTAAAATGTCTCTTATAGTAATAAATCGGTACTTATTTGTTCAGTTATCTAATAGTGAACCCTACTCTCTCGGCTTACGTTTTACTTTCCGTTGCACCCTGTATAGTGGTAACAATAAGGATGATTTATGACACCTGGCACCCGATGCGTTGTAAGTAACCTTGCGCACACGACTCCTTGAGATAACCTATACGCAATAAATTCACTGAGTTATCTATTGAATGATGCAATCCATCCTTCGGTTATGTCTGTTTGTTTATACCAACTACAGGATGCTCTATACTATGGCAGGAAATAAACGTGATAAAAGCTGTAGCAGGTGACACATAGACCAGAAAAGCGTAAAACAGAAAGGAATTGAGCTTTGTGAGCATTGATCTCCTATAAACAACTAGATACACAAAGGTCTTACTAAAACAATTTAAAAAACGTCCAAATAAGGGTCCTTTGTTAACGTCCAAATAATGTCCAATAAAGCAAATGAGGGTCCATTCATCCGTTTGTACCTTCTTTGCGCTCGGACATTTTTAGAAGGCAGACAGGGTGTATCTAGTTGTTTATAGGAGATCAATGTTTGTGAGACTTGAAACAGAAGATGTTCCCGCAGCGACGGAGTGAAGAGCACGGCGTGACTCCATATTTGTAAGTTTATGAATTATGGATGAATTTTGCCATGGAAATAAAAATACGCCAACTAAAATCAGATTTTGTTGAACAAGCTCTCGTATTTATAATTTACAATTTGATACTTATATATATTGTATGAATAACTATTTCAGTTTAGACATACTTTTCATTTTAAAAGGCAATGTTTGTGGTTTTTTTTTTACTATCGAGCGAAGTTTGTCCAATCGTGTATCGGTCTCTAAATTGCACCCCAAGTTTGCTAGATATTTTTTCAGACTTTTTTAGTAGCTAGTGCCGTAGCCTTCATAGAAAAACAGAAAATTCACGCACACCCAGCCTTAAAAGGCAAAGGCTCCTGGCCACGTAGTGGTGATAATCGTAAGCCTCTGTATTTATAGTAGGTACTTTAATCCAAGCTTATGAATCAATACACATACGAAGTCAAACACTAAAAGTATAGCAAGGTCGCCACATTTTTATCTGCCGACCTCACTTTCTTCAACATTATCTCACTGGAAGTGGGTCAACGTGTTAAGGATGCGCCGGCGCATGTTTACTCGAAATACTACGCAAATAACGAGTGACACGGTTTTTATCATTGTTTTTAAATTAGTTCTCGAGGTTGCATTCAACTTCTAATAGGACAGTTGACTAGTATTTAAGATTTTCAGTAATTTTGCAAAATATATAGACAATCGGTGACCATTTGCGGAAACAAAGTCGTTGACTGTTTATGGTGACGCGTTCATCCAAGTTTTGATGGGGTGTGCTAAAAAACCGCCCAAGTGCTAGTCGGACTGGCGATGGCGCACCGAGGCTTCCGTGCAAACCACTTAATTAACCCCGTAACTTTGCTCTAACGAAAAAATAAACTAGATTTAGAGATCAATTTAACTTTGCCATTATCAAAATAGTATGTCCATATATCGACATACTCCTGATTAGTTGATCATCTGCTTGTAATAACAAAAAAATAATTTTGGAGGGATGTAACTTTAAATGACAATGCCAGATTCTGCCCCACCATCAACCGCTAGTTGTACAAGATCACGAATAAATGTAAAAATATCTTCGTTTTTTATTAAAATTATTGGTTTAAAATAAAGTTTTGTACAAGTTGCGATTCGATAAAAACAGCTTAATTAAGAATCCAGAAAATAGTAAGAAATCGAAGCGATTTATTCATTGTTTTAGTTATTCTTCTATAGGAGTTGCGAGAGTAGTAGAAAATGATTATGATTATGCAATATCAAACCTGTAATAAGTCCCCAACAAAATGATAGGTACAGCTTAAATGGTCACGTAGTTTTGTAGGTGGGGCAAAGCTCCATTGAAATGTGGCAATGTCTTTTACAGTTTTCGGATTTATTCCTTTACTTGGCCGTAAGTTCCTAGGCTTAGATTCTTGGTCAACGGGAAGTACCCTACAGGTTTAGGGTTATCTTAGTAACATACTTACTCTTTAATATTATCATAATTAAGACACTTGATTGTCTAGAACAATACCTATTTACCCAACAAGATTAGGTCAGTCTGTTATCAGAATGCAATGTTCGCATTATGCGCGGAAAAATAATTATAATTTCTTTTATTGTCTTGGAGCTAATATGTGTCATACGGTGATAAGTTTCAAGGCACCGGAGTAATGTAAATAAGGAATCAAGTTATGTGTACATTGTGCAAGGGCATGATAATAATTGTTTGTCACTTTGTTGGATAAAAAGCTTGATAAGGATGTGGACAAGGACCGTCGTATTTTGTAATCTGTATATATACTGTAATTATATTCCTACAACTCTTTGTTTAAATTCATTCGACAAAATTAAGTGGATGGTTAGGCTTGTGACATACATTAATTATGCACAACGTTTAAGTAAATTAAACAATTTGGGGAAATATATAAAAAAACCGGCCAAGTGCGAGTCGGACTCTCGCTTCAGGCCAAGGGGAAGTACCCTATAAGTTTTGAGTTTTTTGTTTTTCATACAAATATGCGCCAAAATTCGACATAAACGGCTATATCTTTTGATTGCGTTAACGTAGAAGGTTGATTTTTACCACGGCTGCATGAGGTGACAGACCTGTGTAGTTGGTATTAATTTCAACTTAATCCGTCCACGCGTTTCTGAGATATAGGTCTTGACAGACAGACGGACGGACGGACGGACGGACGGACGGACGGACGGACGGACGGACGGACGGACGGACGGACGGACGGACTACAAAGTGTTCCTATAAGGGTTCCTTTGTTCCTTTCAAGTCACGGAACCCTAAAAATATTTACAATAAATTCAACTGTCATATTTTTAAATTTGATCATGCGTCGTTAGGGCTCAGACAGACGAGCGACAGTGCGTCGTCGTGCGACGTCGCGCGATAGCTCGCGACACCTTTCGCGGAGAGTGGCCAGCTGTCGTGCTACGCTATCACGTCGCTGTCGCGTCGCGGAGTGTCGACAGCTTACAACCCTCCGCGAATGGTGTCGCGAGCTATCGCGCGACGCACTATCGCTCATCTGTCTGAGCCCTTACTGTGCTTTGGATTTTTTATACTGGATTCAAATCGGTCCAGTGTATTTTGAGAAAATCTCAACCTTTGACTCTTCTGTACATTTTTCTTTGTGTGACGGCTAGCGCACAACTTAGGTACCGCAGGATCGCAGAAAATATGTGTCGAAAGACGTATTTAGATCCGAGAATTTAACTTCCTAGTCCCATAATTTTGTTTACGACATATTAGGTAAAGTTAGTGACCGCTGCAATCGCTCTACATAGTAGCTATGTAATGATTGCCACACAGCCGGGGGCGGGAGTGAACGGACGGCGGGTGAAGTGGAGGTCAGAGGACGTTCAACTGAGCCCACGGCGACTTTACATGCCATTCTGCCGATTAGATACTGTTTACGATCTTTGATAAGTATTGTGTCACTACCATCAATTAAATGATGATTTTTTAGCCGTGGACAGGACTTGAACCTGCAACCTTGTCATTCCGAGACACGTTTTTACCAACTGAGCCACCACAGGTCACAGTCCGACCAACAAAATCATCCATCACATTATACATACAAGGGTATGTACGCAACGCACTATCGGATAATACTTACCACACCATCATCATACTACCATAACTTGCAAGTTCACCCTAGCAGTACGTAAATACGTTAGCTACAGCGTTCGGGATTGGTGAGATTTTTGTTACACTGATATTTGTAATACTTGACTATTATGTAGACATTTATGTACGGTGGAACACAGAGAAAGGTGTACAGGAGAGTTTTTAAGGTCGAGATTTTCACAAAAACTACTTGACCTATTGCAAAAATTCTTTCACTGTTTGATAGATAAAAGTTAAAGCTAAGTAAATGTAAAAGAATTACTAAATTCGGTTAAGTAGTTTTTGAGAAAATCTCAACCTTATTGAGGCCCCCTGTATACTTATCTCTGGCTTACCAAACGATGATATTTAACGAAGACAATATTTTTGTGACGTCATGAATAACCCCGTCGGTTAGCTGAACTATTTCTTAACTAAGTAATATGATAATGAAATATATAAACGTCAACCCCTGCGCCCTTGTACCAAGTAACCTGGTAAAAGACAATAGCCTGTAATAAATTGAAAAACAATGTCATAAATTATACTATCAAATGCAATTACCTATCTACCTAAAGGTAATGGGCACTTTTAAATTGTAACACGACGTTAATTGTTTATTTAATTGTGTAAAATATAATTAATATACAATACATAATAGCGCGACAGCCAGAGTCCAGCCCCCTTACCATGAACTCTTATAGCAGGATTACTTCAATAATACTTTGTTACTTCGTACAATGACGACCTTAAAGTAAGCTTATTAAGGTTACCATGGTAAGGGGGCTGAGGTTCCACTAGGATCTTAATACCTAACTGTCTACATCTCCTTGAATTTATTAGACAAATTGAAACTGGGAGTTTTGCTCATGGTAAATATTAAATTGGTAAGGTTTTTTAGTAAATCAATAACTAAGTACGTCACAAGAGAAATGACGCTTCAAGCGATAAAGTTTTTGTACATATTTTGCTGTATTTGCGTTCTTTGTATCAAAAAGTATTTATTTATTTGTTTTTACATTTATTCGTTATCTTGTACATCTTGCGGTTGATGGTGGGGCAGAATCTTGCATTGTCATTTCTTTCTCTTTTGCAATAAATATGTTAGTAGCTGATGAGCTGCTTGCCTGTCCATTTATGAAACGAAAAAAGGAAGTAAGCGCGACTCTACCACCGTTTTGGAACGCACGCAAGGTAAGGCGCAGTACTATAGGTCAACGAACAAAGTATTTGAAGGACAAGGGTGAATGGCCAGAGATTGTACAGGAAAGTTCAGTTCTGAAAAATCAGGTCGTTATCCTAGCATCGTTAGGCCATGTCAGAGTGGCCTGAACAACTCTGGCATAGGTTCGGCCACCCACATGAGAAGATATTAATAGGAAAATAGACGGTGGTTTCCGAAATGATTTCAGGATTTTCGGTGGATATTGACATACAAAATAGATGGTTCAATAACTGTCGAGTTAAGCTACCGCTAAGATAACACGAACTCAACGTAAGCTCACACTTACGACTGTCAAAATTGTACGAAAACTGACAGTATAACGCCGACCTCAAACTCCATTTATACTTACTCATAACTGTCTATGACAACCTATGAAAATAAACAGTGTTCTATGCCATGCTTTAAAAAAATTCGATAGACTTCGCCATACAAAATAGATGGTTCAGTAACTGTCAAGTTAGGCCACCGTGTAGACAGTTTATTAATAAGAGTAATGCAATGAGTACCATATTTAGGATTTGTAAGTTAAAAGGAAATTTTAAGCTTAGGGTAAGTCCGGGGGAGATGGCCATACGGGATAGATGGCCCACCGAAATATTTCGGAAATTTATCACCAGATGTCGCCTGTTAGCGCTCAGTTCGCTTCACATAGTGCCTAAGTGCAACGTCACAGGAATTTTTTTGGCGAAAAAAATACGAAAAGTGAGTAAAATCCTTCTAATTTGTTCCGTATACTACTAAACATTTTTAGATGGTTTATGTTTTATGTCGTGGTGATAAGATTTTGTGAAAATAAAGGGTTTTTATGTATTTTATGCATAGTTCATGAACGGTGTCGTGTTATAACCTCAAAATTTCATATGAATTGTTTCTACTTGTTTACGTTATAGGTATGGCCATCTGTCCCGGGCAATTAGGAGAGATGGCCATGTATAGTAGGTGTATGATGGCCATATGTCCATCTAACCCTGAAATTATTGAATTTATTTTTTATTGTGTTGTTCTATTATGTATGAACTATTGACATCTGACGTACATATTGAAACAAGGAGGCGTGTAGAAGACAAAAAAAGGTTGAAAGACCAAAAAATAAAAAATAAAGTAAGATTGAACCTAGTCAGTCGGAAAAAAAACCGAGTACGGCGAGGAAGCGAAAGTCAATTAGGAGAGTATCTGACAGTAGTGAAGAAGATACCGAATTGGTTTTGTGTGATGTATCAGACGAAGACGGCAATAAAGAAGATGACAAAGTATACAATTAAGTACTGGTCATCTCTCCCCTACTCATATGGCCAACTCACCCGGACACTACGGGAGAGATGGCCCACTGTGTATTTTTTTATAATTAGTTTTAAGGTTCATCTCGCTACAATTTGTTACTATTGTGATATGTATCCAAAATATAGAAGTTCAAAGTTTATTTTAAAATAAAGATACATACAATAAAGTCTATACTTTTATTTTGACGGCTCTCCAAAAAAACTATGGCCATCTCCCCCGGACTTACCCTAATCGTTATCATCATCAGCCCGTATCGTATTGGCTTCTTGCTTTTATTTAAATGAAAATGTAGTAGTTTATAAGCTGTTGGTTTTCCATGTCTTAATAAAATAAAATAAATAAAAAATAAAAGTATCAGTCCACTGCTGGACGTATGCCTCTCCCAAAACGCCACTCAACCCGATTCTCGACCTTTTACATCCAGTCTCTACCAGCCACATTGCTTCCTTACCTTTAAGTATGCGAAAGACTTTACTAATGTTCCTAAAATCCTGGTCTGTGGCACGCAGAGCCAAAGGATCAATATCAAAGTCTATTTCTAACCAGTCCCGACGACCTGCCCCCCTATTACCGTTCTCAAAGCGATGAAATCATACCATGTCATAGCGCGCCGAACAGAGACGCCGCTATACTAACGTAATAGCACTGTCCCTGTCACGCACGATATGATATGGTATGTTTTGATCGTTTTGAGAACTGTATTGGCCCGCAGGTCTTTTCACCCCTAACCTTGGTGGAGAAATGCGAGGCTTCAGATGTCCTCTCTATCCGGGCATGAGCTTGCCGGATAATGATCGAACGGTGTGGGAATCAGTTACGATTGCAGCTGAAAAGACTTCGTTATTGATTTTTAAGGTATAATGTCATTCTGTACTCTATATAATCCCTCGTAACACCGACCAGTCGCCACTCCCGCGCATGATTCACCCGCAAGCGATTTCCGGCGCGCGTCGCGTTCTAATTTTATATTCGAACCCCTTTTCGAAAATGGAATAAAATCCGGCGGCGCACGCGCCGGGGAACATATCCTTTTATTATTTCAGAGCAGTCTCAACATCCGACAATGATTCTGGGAGATTGAAGCAGTCAGTTACATTTGTGGTTGCTGCAGTCCAAAATAGAGAAAAGTATGCAGTCTAAATAAGGTTGAGATTTTCTCAATAAATACTGGACCGAATTTAATAATTATTTTACAGATAGTTTCAACTTTTATCTATCTAACAGTGAAAGAATTCTTGCAATAGATCGATTAGTTTTTGAGATAATCTCAACCTTAAAACTCATGTACACGACCGTACAAAAGGAAATAGTGGTTTTGATTTGGGATTAGGGATATTGGGTCAATCTCCAGTCATAATTGGGAACTGGTTGCCAAGACATTGGTTACTCAGTTTAGGACTTGTATTAAAAATTTAAACAATAGAAAAACGAATGAGTGGCAGAGACGCAATAATTGTCATAAAGAGGTGTCTGCAATGTAAATAAGGCTCCATATTAGGTACGTTTCTTGCTTCATGCTATAATCTCATATTTGAGATTTGCTCTTTTTAACTCATTCTACTCATTAGGTACCGTTTTCGCTTTGATCTAACAATTCCTTTTAGCTTAAATATTAGACCTTGCGCAGACGATATCAAAGGGTTGGTTACTTTCCATACAAACACACAAGTGACAGACATTTGCATTGGAATGAGCCGAGGAAGTTTACACTGCAGCCTCATAATGCAGCTTTATTTGTGCGTGCGGGGTTGGCCTTCGCACCAGTTCATCCTCACTTATTTTGTGAAGCAATGCAGATGCGATACACCTTTGATGTAGAATTGAGTCTGCCTGGGTTAACTACCTACCCCTTACATACTGCCGTTAAATAGCGATGTACGGGGTAAGGGAAGCTGTAATTAAGGGCACTGAGACGTTATATCTAATGCCGCTTTTCTACCTGCAAGTAAACTCGCGCAAGTCTTGCATGAGTTCCGTGCAATATCGGTTACACACTGCAATTTTTCTGCAATGAAATACTAGCAGGAAGTGCTACGGTGTTAACTGAAAAAGGCAGCCAGTATATAGTCTCCCGGCAAGGACTAGGAATATGAGATTGGATTGGTCTCATCGAATTGCAGCTCAGCGCTCGTCCCGAAGCTAAAATACTTGAGCCATCTCACAGCCACACGTCTAACACCAATATTCTCTAGGTTACATCAATGATCACCACATTTTTGATCAATTTTAATACGAACACCAACCGCCGTTTTTGCGCGGGCCCCAACGTCAATCTCACTTGCACACTGCTTGCTGTCGGACATTTCTTGCAGAAGTTTTATTGTAGTCCTCAGGGCGGCAACTGCTGTCATCTGAGTTTCAGATACGGTAGCTCAGAACTGACTGTGCTACCTATTTAATCCCTCAAGGCAGACTAATAAGAGTCCTACCACAATTATTCTTGTAATTACCTATTCGTCCATCTACACTGCATCATCATCCATGCTCCCACAGCGGATGACGCTAGTGTAAATTTAGAGGCAGGTTCACGGACACTGCGCGCGCGCAGGCGACGCCATCTTGCTTTTGTTGCACTGCAGATTGCATTCGCGATTATGTCCGTAGGTATCGGCTACAAGTAAATGTCACTTACGTACTTTGGAATTTTTCATCGCAAAAGTGGTTGTGACCGGTTGTTGTTAATGAAGATCTAAATTACATTAGGTAGGTACTAAGATACCACTTTATAATAAGGGGTTATTCCTATTTATTCTTCTGTATATTTCATCCACAGCATCATCAGTCCACAGCTGAACGTAAGGTTCTCCCAAGGGGCGCCACTCAACCTCAAATTCTCGGCTTTTTGCATCCTTGCATAGCTACAAGACCTTTTTTAGGATCTCAAGGCCTGTCAAAGTCTGCCGAACGTTGTACTATTTTTTCGGCAATAATCTGACGAAAAAATATCGACTAGACTAGAGAGCGCTAGTAAAATAATTGCGGCTTGGGTGAGCCAGAGGTTTCCAAATTGGGGATGATTTCTCTTGCGTAGAAAAATGCGCGCGATATAAGTTAAGAGCGTTAAGAGTGCGTGTTTAAACTAAAGCTCTTAGAGATACCTAATTCAAGACTAAGTGTGATCACTGATCACAAAAACCACAAAAATTATTTTGTGGTTTAACACTGGTTTAATCATTAATACGACATATTATCTGTTTGTGGAAGTGGAACTTAAAAAATGAGTTAACAATAAAATTACTGATGTATTTTAATACCACACCAACAACGCCAAGGTCGAATTAAATAACAAAGAGTAACGATATTATGGGGCGGTGCGAATTGCACCCGCTTTTAATGAACATCTCGTTACACAGTGTAGGTGGTACAGTCTGGTTAATATGTAATGAAACTGGTGGATAATGGAAATGCGCCTGTGACTCCCGATGAGGACGGATAAAGGTTCAGCTTAACTCTACATTTAGTGGATATTCATTTCATGACAACTATTTCCAAATGAGTCCGGCGGTGCGTAGGACCCATTTGGAAATTAGGTGTCATGTCGACTGTGTATGCAGTTTTAAAACAATAGGACGGGCCTAATATACTTGACCTGACTGAATAATAGACTTGACCTTTTATTAGTTATTTTTATACACGTATAATTGGCCTGTTATTAGTTATACATGTATAAAGCTATATATTGTGACCGTACAGCTTGTTTTTATTATCTCGCTCCCAAGACCTTCATGTTTGAGCAACCGTATGATATACCTGCATATAGAAGCGAAAGTTTCTATATCCTCAGGCCACTTAAAGAGCAACATTCTTCTCAGTTTTGGGCGCCCTACAAAAGTCGAATTCCATAGACGTTTGTTCCATAGACACTAATTGTAAGACCGAACTCTAGGCCGACGCACAACGCCATGGCGCCGCCCGTCGCCGTGACATGCCGAAGGTGCTCCAGCACGGCGCCGCGCCGTGACGTTGTGCGTCGGCCCTAACTCCACTAATACTCAAAACTGTCTATGCCTATCGGCCTAATTGTATACAGGCCTGTCTTCTATACTGTTATTCATAAACCTAGATAAACCTCACTTCCCTTACATCGTGTTGATATCCCTACCACACTTCGTTAAAAAAGGTTAAGATAGAAAGGGACAGGGTGCCTAAACGGTGGCTTAATTTTAAATTACGTTTATGAATACGCGCCCTATTGTGATCATATAGCATCACACTTCCAGAGGATATCCATGGGCCTATTCTCTATACGGGTCTCCGCCTGCCTCACTATGCACATGTCTATACTTGTGTAAAGTGCAACCAGGATCCACTGAGAGCCACAGAAGTGGGTAACATTGAAAAGTTCGTTGATATTACACGCACTTCCTGGCCGGCCGAGGTCGCTGCGGCGCCGGCAGCCATCTTGCATTTTTTGACGTTTATTTTTGGCGGGACTCTGCGAGGAGCATTCATAAACCATGTGTGTTGTATTTTGTTAATCAATAAAATATTTCTGCATAAAATGTACACACTGACGTCGACCTTGGATGTAGCTAACTTATAAGTATTAGTTTTAGTTCTATTCGTTTGGAAGGCGCCAAGACAGGTAATTATAGAGCTTAAACATCCTTAAAGCCTCAATGTATCGTTGGGCAAAAAAACAACAGCTATGCTGCAAAAATAAAGTATGGAGATTCACTCACTCATATTAATACATATTCAAACTAATAGTATAAAATGAACAGGAAAAGAACGAACTTCGTGGTCATCAGACCGACTCAGACATCTGAAAGAGTCTCGTTAACCAGGTGATGTTCAGAAACCGTTGCAATGTACAAAACATCGGGGGTATGTCAGGGCTTATTCCATATTGGTCATAGTAGACTTAGGTCACAACTTGGAATGCTTCCACGTAGGTCACACTTATTAAAGATTAAAATATTACGAGTCAACTTTGGTCACACCATGAATGTGCAGCGTTTTCAATTTAAAAAGGACCATAACCTATATCAGATATTCCTTAACACTATAAAACGTAGCATACATACACGGTTGTTGTGCCAAAAGTTTACAATTACTTAGTTTACGATTATTTACTTGTTTTTATATTTGATGTCATTTGGATAAGTAAATCAAATCAAATCATTTATTTGCCAGAATACATGAAATCTCAGGATGGTAAATTGCATTGTCCAGTACAGTATTCTACTTGTATACAAGCGTGCAAAGTTTTTCAGGCCATAAAAATGTCAGAAGAAATAAAAATAATTAATGTAAATGTCATGTAGTAAAAATGTACCTACTTACTTAATAATAATTTGACGCAATTAAGGCCCTGGGATGATGAAATCTGATAATCTCTAAATTTTCTGAATTTGGTATCGAATTAAGCGAGGGTTTAAATTAATTTCTGATCGATGTATTTCATTCTGACCTGCATAAAAGTAATTAGTTGGCGTAAAAACAGTAATTATAATATCCAACCGAAAGCTTGACAAAATTACCTCAAAATGTTAATAAATAGAATCAGAATAATACTGTACAAAAGTAAACTGTAATTCCTCTATTTCAACGTCACGTCATGACATTTTCTGCGCACCGGAAAATACAAGACTTACTTAAGGGGCTGCCAGCTGTCAGACTCAAGCGCGAGACAGAAGATGTCCCGCAGCGGCGGAGTGAAGAGCACAGCAAAGTGCCTCCATGTTCGTATTTTTATTAATTTTGCATGAATTTTTGCAGGGAAATAAAAATACGCCATTCAAAATCAGATTTTTTAAACAAGCTCTCGTATTTATAGTACCCTACATTATGATATATATTTTGTACGCATACGAAGCCTTAGAACCCAGAGAAATTGAAGAAGAAGAAGAGAGCCGAGTCATCTACCTAGCAGTGGTCATTTTCAGTTTCTTCTCTTACCTTCCTACATTGTCGCTATTTACTCTCATGCGTGCATTGCAAGCGAGAGTGCGGCTATAGTAACTGTATGTAGCGTGTGATGCGCGCGCGCAGCGGACGCGACCTGCCGCAACGCACTGCGCCCGCGCTCAAGGGCACGCACAGTGGAGTCGTGGAGTCGACATTTGTAGCGGTTCCAGACTGAAGCTGAGTCTGCTGCGCAAAATTTGTAACAAAACACGTCGTTACCGTAACAAGTTATAAAAACAGCCAGTCTGCTGCGTCTGTTTCTTGTTTTGTTTCATTTCAAAAATCATTTTTTTGTTTCATATCAAAAACGAGTTATGAAAATAGATTTAGTTCTAGGAAGAAAAAGGAAGAATAGATTCCGGGTCCGACCCTACCTACAATCACGGTCCTTAAATATCGATACGTCTTCCCTCTAGTGAGCGTAACACAAAATGGCGTAAATTCCCCCCTCGCAGGCGAACGCGGGATGTTATCCATTCGTCGCGGGTACCATGTTTCCAGTTTTTGTAACATAATTGTTACGCCACGCCCCTAAATCGGATCACATCACGTCGCATCGGACCCGGCTTAATGCACACCGGGTCGGGATGACAGAGGATTTTGCCACCCAGACTAGCCGCTAGATACTAGGCCGCGGGAGCTCTTAGCACGCTCTTTAATGCCGTAAAAATTTTAAATCTCTGTCATCCTGTCCTGGTGTGCGTATGGCATTAGACACGCTAATTTTAAGTCTGTCTAGCTCCCTCTTACACGACGTTGCATATGAGTGACAGTTGCGTATAGGTTTAGGATTCGACTTAGTGACTCTAGAATCACACCTATTGTGTCTGAAATAAGGACTACCGCCTGAAAAATCCTCTGTAGTATCTACTTTTTGTAAAGGGGGACGGGAAGGGCTATAAGCAGACAAGCCACACCTTGTTGTTGGAAAAAGTCCAGAAGGCTTTCTTACGGTTTTTATATAAAAAACTGTACACATCACATGGCGATCACAGTTCAATAAGTATTGCATCAACGATAACTCAAGCACTACTGTCACACTCAGAAACAACGCTAATCATTGCTCTATTTGTAGCGATCATATACAACAACGACTCTACGGATCTCGCTGTGCCGGTAACGCACAGGAACATCGTCAGTCTGCTCACGAAACACGCGTCAAGGCCGGCCATACGTTGCCCTGTGCAGTGTGATTGTCAACTGTTGATGTGTTCATGTTCTTTATACATCCTTTGGATAAGCATCTATTTAGGCGGTGAATATAAGTTAAAACGACTATATGATATAAATTATCTGAATATTATATGTCTTTTTTGTATTACAACAACACTACTACTGCGCATCACTTATGACACTATCTATGTTCACCGGAAGGATTGATGTTGCCTAAATACAGACTTCCCTAGTGTAGGTACAGCCCCGCCGCCTGCTACAAGGCCTGATCACATCCAATAGATTATAAATACACTAAATAATGTACTGTAATAATATAGCTAATCTTTAGTATTAGGTATTAGGTTATAATTACTTTTGTTCTTGCTAAATAAATACATTATTAGTATTATTTGATTTTCTACAAATTTCTATTGATATCATTATCAGGTGGTGTGTTTACAATAAACACTCGTACAGTGGAAGCAATTCTGCTATGTCACTTTCAAGCTCAAAAACGCCTAAAATTAAAAGTCGCCTAAATTAATGTTCTCTACATTTTTTATTCAACTTAAAGCTTATGATTTTAGACGCCACATGACTATTATAAACCGCACATTATGACTGTCAAAATGTCTCAATTTCAAACGCGAATAAATTCATACCTTTTATTATTAATGGAAAGATTAGAGTTAAAGGTGAGTTATTTGGCCAAATATTCGTATTGAGAGCCTATTTTCTTGAAATAATGTGTTCACCAATGATTAAAGTCAACAAACAGAACTTGTTCAACAGTACAATTTATAATTTCAATAAAACAAATGACTGAGGAAGCAGCAATACAGGTTCTCCATTATTAAATGACTAAGCTTGTCGTCGCTGTAATAGCAAGCTCGTTTCAGAGCTTGTACCCATTAATACCTCTTTGTGCCGTTGACGGATACTAATAACCAGGAATCCAGAGCGTTTAAAGAGGAAAACTCTCGTAAACAATTTTCATCTGATTGTAAAGCGAATGCTACACATCAATATTTATCGTGATACGGATCAAGATCTCAGAATTATCCGTCTATTCCCATCCACCACGTGGGGGCAGAATGATTTTGTGGGATGGGAAAAATAATCCCATCCTCCCCCAAATCATATCCCCATGACCCGAAGATTGCCTGGAAGAAATCGTTTAAAGCGATAAGGTCGCCTGTCTGTACACTATAGCTAATTTTGGTTTTAAATATGTAACTGATGTATTTTCATTTGTGTGCAATTAAAGTAAGTATATTTGAATTGAATTGAATTTGAATCATTTTATTATTTGAAATGAAATCGGTCAATACACGCGTTTTCACGCCGATTTTGATATTAATAATCTTAGCGTTCTTTGGAGCTTGTCTCAACGTTTAACTAGGTAAATCCATGGTTAACATAGGTATAAATAAACTGATAAAGAAATATCAATCCAATACATTCTTCTTCTCACTCTTAGTAAGTTAGTAACGAAAGTCAATGCTACAGGTTCCTAAAGGAAAATCCCTCTGAAAATCTTACGCCCAAACCCAATCGATTAGACGACAGAGTAAACAAACACGTTGCTATGGCAACAAGACAATCTCCGCAGGTTCACGACCTCAGTCGATTTAGGCCTACGCCGGGGTCGCCAACCTTGTAGCACAGTTTTCCACCTAGCCGAAAGTTTACTGAAACGGCTGAAAGGTCGTTCAACTCGCCTAGTTACGGAGGCGTATTTTGCGTACCTTGGTTCTAAATATACGAATTCTTAGTTACAATGACGCAAAATGTATCAGTTTAGATAGTTCAGTAATAGGTCGAAGATTTTCGTCTCAGAATGACGATAATTTTTACATGCTCTTTTTATTTATTTTATTAATGGACTCGACAGTTCGTCATTTGCCAATGTAATGTTACAGAAAATTCAATATAATATAATAGTCTTCTATCTTCCTCCAGAGGAGTTGCCGTAGCGTCTTCACCCTGGGTATCCGCGTCTTCTTGTCTTCATCCACCAAGTTTCAAGTCACGTTCACTCCCGAGCTCGTAGTGGGACTCTTGACTATAGCGCCAAACTTCAGATCCTGCATGAATCCTCCAATAACTCCACCATACTGTCATTCGCGAACATTTTCTGAATATTTAACGTGATATTAAACACAAAACACCCACTGTAAACATTAAACTGAAAATTATCAAATAATTTCGCAACCGTCGTTTCACGCCATTTTCAAAAGTTCGAAGTCGAGGACAGACAGTATCTTAGGATACCAGGATAGGATGACCAGGCACTTGCACCTCGTAAGCAGAATCCCATTATCAGAGGCACCGATACATTAATCCACGTTTAGCAAGTTTTATCTGTTTTGTCTTTGACAATTACATACAATAAATTAAATTATGAACTTAGGATAATACTACTGAACAAATACAAATGTAAATGGAAGGTAATGGCGTGGCTACAGGAATTAAACTACGATGCTACAGAGAACATACTAAAAGTTATACATTAAACACTCACACACTTTCACACACAACACAGTCTCATCCCTATCTCTCTCACACACACACATACAAGATCTACCCACATTAATTTTTGCTCATACCAGTAATTAATTAAGAAATGGTGGAGCCTGGTGTCCTAAGTTACAGGTTAACTCCTAGTTTAGGCACCAGTCTCTCCACAAGCAATTATTATTAGTTTTAAATGCAAAATTGTAAATATTTATCATTATTGTTTGTGGTGAGAAAATAAACATTTTTATTTATTTTTTATTTATTACAATTATTTAAAAACATCGACCTCACAAGTTGAAAACCGTTCGCTTGTCTAAACTATGACGTCACCAGAGTTCCGCGCTTTCCACGCTTCCGCCCGCTTTCCCGGGGGCGGTGACCGCTCCAATCAACACGAAACGGACGCTGTTGATTGATTGATTGAACGAAGACTAATATCAATTACAGAGTCAAACAATTCCCAAAATCCGTCCAAGTGCGAGTCTGCTGTCGGACTCGCGCACCGAGGGTTCCGTTCAACTTCACCATAACATTTTTGTAACGAAAAGATTAGGATTAGGAAACTAGATTTAGGGACTAAATTTCCGTTTTCGAAACGATGACGTCATACATCGACATACCAAGCGTCAACTGCAAATATAAGTTTGTAATTACAAAAAATAATTCTTTCATGATAGAACTTCAAAGTAACAGTTATCGGAATTTTTCCTTTACTTGTGCGATAAGACCTAGCTTCTTGCAAATTTCATGATTCTAGGTCAACGGGAAGTACTCTATAGGTTTTGGTTTTCTTGCATTTTCATACGAAATATGCGAGAAAAAACGACATAAACAGCGATATCTTTTGATTGCGTTGACGTAGAAGATTGATTTTTTCACGGCTACATAAGGTTGCAGACCTGAGTATTTGGTATTAATTTCAACTTGATCCGTCCACGCGTTTCTGAGGTATTGGTCTTGACAGACAGACGGACAACAAAGTGATCCTATAAGGGTTCCTTTTGAGGCAAGATATATTTTCGACCTACTACAAATCGACGACGTGCATGAAGACACTAATGAATGTGAAGGAAGCGAGAGTGGTGTGCCAGTATCGTAGCAGAAGCTATCACCCAAAACCCATAGCTTCACAAATGGCATGTTAATACGAGTAGTTTCCGTGTATTGATTAAAGCAAAATCAAACAGAGAATTGGAACAAATGAGCCATTGGTGAATTAGGCTCGGTCAATGGAACTTTAGTGGGCTGCCGGGTCTTTAACCCATTGGGTGATGTCACGGCTACATGTGTACGTAGCATCGTGTGGTCATGTAACCTCTCATCTTGTAATCATCATCGTGAATCAGAACCCAGTAGAGGATTATCCTAAAGGCAAACTAGGCACGTGCCTAGGGGCACGAGAGGCACAGACCACTTCCCCCTAAGACATGAAAGTGCCACCACTTTTTTTTTTTTGTGCCATAGTCCACACTATGGGAAGAATAATTTCCCGTGCTTCGCCTGGGTGTACCACGGGGAAAATACTTCCCGTGGTCCACCGAGGTGAACATCCGAGGTGGACCTAATTTGCAAACGAAAAATTATGTCAACGTTGAGCGCAATAGACGAAGCGGGGGAAGGGGTGCCGTATTAAAGAGATCCATGTCGATAATATCTCTAGTTACACGTGTCGCGAAACAATTTTGCCCTCATGTGCGGGCAGACAGGAGATACTGTTGCAGGTCTATGTGGTAAGTGGTCTGTGGGCGCGAGGCCACAAAGGGGCGCGCACTGAAGGCGTTCAGTAAACGAAAACCCAAAATAAGTACCTACTTAGTACTTACATAAACTAAAAAAAGTCATAATATAAAGCTAGATTCGAACTCTAGTAAAACCCGCGTTTACACGCCAGGCATTGCCACGAATTCGCTAATATAATATTATGTATTTCTCAGTGTTTTGTGATTCGAAATACACCAAGTGTAAGTTTAAAAAGTTATACTCTAAAAGTATCACTTTTTAAACTTACACGGTTTGTATATAAAATAGTTTTTGTTTAGTAAGTATATAAGTTTAAGCACAATAACATTATGTTGCAATGTCCTGACAGGGTTCATGTTGAGTACTGGCCTTTTATGTAACACCTAGAATGATTGATTAAAACACATGATTGCAATAAAACATTTTGACATTTACTATACACTAATACTTTCTCAACGCAGTCAGCGAACACGAAAGGGGGTAGATCGTTTTGTGTCACCCTTCTGACGTTCAACACTCACCGACTTCAGTCTACTCGTGAGTCGTGACCACTATCAGATCCTTTATATCTTAGAACCTTCTCGTCATTCCACCTATCAAACGAATAAAAACGTTGCTGGTATATTATCGACCCCTTACCAAACGTTAATTAGCATTACACAAACAATTACTTGCCTACTCTATTATGTATTTATTGTAACAATGAAATTGAATAATAATGTAAGTGGAATTGAACCTAAGACCCCACATAACCAGGGCAACGCCCCAATCAGACTAAATCTAAATACATATTTATTAGTACCGCAATAAACCATTACTGAATTTAATGGCTGACGGAGTGGTCAGTGACGTCACAAAATGTTATTACTATCCCAACATAGGAGTGTCTTTGTCCTAACAATAAAGTTCTTATTTTTACACCAATTCTGATTAAAGCTTTATTGATAAAATTTATTACTGTCATTTAACTAAAAACATTATATACAACAACTAATCGCTATTTGTATGAAAATGCAAGAATACCAAAACCTATAGGGTACCTCCCGTTGACCTAGAATCGTGAAATTTTACTAGAAGCTAGGCACAAGTAAAGGAAAAATCCAAAAACTGTAACTTTGAAGTCATATCATGAAATAATTTTTGGTAATTACAAACTTATATTTGCAGTTGACGCCTGATACGTCGATGTATGAAGTTATTAGTTTCGAAAACGCAAAGATAACTTTCTCCATAAATCTAGTTTATCTTTTCGTTAGAGCAAATGTTATGGTGAAGTTGCACGGAACCCTCGGTGCGCGAGTCCGGCTGCCGACTCGCACTTGGCCGTTTTTGCCGTATATACTTACTGCATATATGCTATCTATCTACCTATATGCTTCAGATTTTACTTGAAATATATTATTATTTTAAAAATATATATTTTATAAGTTTAACTATAATTCGATAGTAATATAATCATTCTGCCGCGGGAAAGCAACCACTAAAATTTTCACATTGTATACCTATATCGTAGCAGACGACCTGCCCTTACGTGAAACAGGAGCGTGAGTTCAGGTATGTACCTATAATATCATAGGCGTTCCTTGTCATGTTTTACGGGGCAACAGCTCACGCCACCCGCAATAAACGTGGTCCGCGGCACGCAATCGAGAATTAGGCGAATAACCTCCGCATTAACTACTGTTCATGTTACCATGAGCAAATGTAATGTAACCCTGTATAACCAAATGTTTTATAGGTGACTCTATTTTTGTTATTCTTCAAGCTGGTTTTTATGGTTCCGTGCCTTAAAAGGAAAAAAGGAACCCTTGTAGGATCACTTGTAATGTCCCAGACGCATTCCTCTTTTTGTTAGTATTATTATTTATTTTACCCCAGCTCTCGCTCCACACCGCGAACGAACACAGTACGGGATGTGATGAAAATCAGCGCTGTGCCCAGTCACCCCAGTGGCTGGGCACAGCATTTCAGCTGATCACAGTCCTATTACGCATATTATTTTAAGTTAGCTCTAAGTGTATAAATAAGGTCACCTTATATGTGTAATAAATATTTTTCATTTCATTTCACTTTGTTGTCCGTCTGTATGTCTGTCAGTCCGTCTATCAAGACCTATATCTCAGAAACGCGTGGACGGTCAAGTTGAAATTAATACCAAATACTCAGGTCTGCAACCTCATACAGCCGAGAAAAATCAACCTTCTACGTTAACGCAATCAAAAGAGATGTCGCATTTTCTCGCATATTTGTATGAAAATGCAAGAAAATCAAAACTTATAATACTTCCCGTTGACCTAGGAATCATGAAATTTGGCAAGAATCTAGGTCTTATAACACAATTAAAAGAAAAAATTCGAAAACTGTGACTGTGAAATTACATCCTTCCAAAAATATTTTTTTGTTATTTAGTATAAACTTATATTTGCAGTTAATCAACTAATGCCATCGCCAAAATATCTTGGAATTCATATTATAATACGTTTAGTACCTACATTTTATAACTTATTATGTACTACTCCGCTCAAATGTATAATTTAAAAAGTAAATAATTATTGAATCGATCAAAACTTATTAGAGCGCATAAAATGATGTTCAAACACAAATTACACGAAAAGTTCGCATAGATATTACGTTTATTGTTATAGTGTAAAAAGACCCAGTTTCCACTCGAACGTTCCGGGTTCAACCTCCGGCTGTAGCACATTTTTGAGGGTCAATGTCCGAGGAAATCGCACCTAGCTTGTTAAGGGTATGCTGTATTGTAACTGAACAGAGGGTTTAGCCAAGCTTTGACTTTCGTTAACGCTAGTAGAATAGACAGAAAATGTATGGGATTGACATGTGCTTTTTCGTTAGCAAAAACATCATCTTCTTAGGGTTCCGTGCCTCAAAAGGAAAAAAAGGGAACCCTTATAGGATCACTTTGTTATCCGTCTGTCTGTCTGTTAAGACCTATATCTCAGAAACGCGTGGACGTATTTAATACCACATGCTCAAGTCTACAACCTCATGCAGCCGTGTGATAATAAACCTTCTACATTAATTAATAATAATAATACTATGACGACCATGTTGAGGGCCCATCTAGTCACCGCTTGCCAATTTTTTCATAACTTCGAGACAATGTGATCATGGCAGGTGTCCGACGTCTCGCTCTATAGTCCAGACTGACTGACCCACCAACACCCCAAACCAATAGCCACAATTAAGTTGTAATTTACAATCACTGCAATAGTTTATGCACCTGACGGAGTCTGTCATTATGTGCAGTCAGATGCGCTCAGAAACGGGTCCCGCTAGGTGCATCACATATCCCTTCAAATTAAACTTCTCTAAGGGGCCTCTACGCGTTGGACCTATGTCTCCGTGCAAGCCTTTCAAAGGACCGGGTTTTCTTAAACCCTTGAAACCTGGCGAGACACATAATAATAAAACAGGAAGAAAAAACCTTCCCTTAATAGCCCGATCACCCTTAACACACATGTGGTGCATCGCCCCCTGTTTCACCGGCACAGGATTAGCTGTGTTTCGCGGCGTGCCAGGTTCGAGTCCCGATTTAGACATGATGGATCATACAGGTCTCCAGGCAGTGACGTATGTCGGATTTGGGTTACAATGTTTTTTTTGAACTTGTTATTGATATTTCTTTTCAGTGTACGAAAATAGTAGTTGGAATTGTTAATTGATTTTTCTGTGAAACTATAAAAGTTATATTTCCTTGATTTAAATTAGGTTTTGTTTCAGCGTAATCTTCGATAAGGAAAATTATCTACCGGGGAATTTCGTACCAATATATGTAGGTATATCTAATGGTGGCACTTCACTTGGCTATTCGTATTTGCGTATTTGACATAATTGCAAATTGTGGTTGGTATGCTTGACAAAATATTCGTCTTATTTGTATGTACGTCAAGTATTTGACAAACACGACTAACATCCATAGCGAATACTAATAGCCAAGTGAAGTACCACCATCTAGTACTTGACGTACATACAAATAAGACGAATATTTTGTCAAGCATACTAACCACACATGGCAATTATGACAAATACGCCAATACGAATAGCCATGTGAAGTGCCACCTTAACGGTATATGTCTATTCGTTAGAAGGTAATGGTATAAGAAGTCGTTAGGCTATGGACCCATCAGTCAAACATCAAAAAATACTCATTGTTTTGTTGTCAAACAAACTACTTCGTTAATGGGTCCACAGCCTTATAGATTCGTCTTGATCACGGGACTTAAATATCCATAGACATAAATAGCGTTTTATGCCAAAAACAGTCGGGTTTTTGTTTTTTATATGTTTTCCTTAATACATTTTTCGGCGTTTCTTTTTTTCATATATTCTGCATTCACGAAATCTACACAATGAAGAAGTGGATGTCATTAATACCGCTTTTTATCTTGATTATTGGATCAATCGGCCGTTACTCCTGTTTTTTTACATCCTTGTGTTTTTGCCAAGACAATCATTGAAAGTCTGCGATGTAAATACCAATGGCTTAACTCCATAGGCCTAAGCTCGGTTTATGGATAGAACATATCATAACGAACGTAACATCTTTATTTATTTATTTTATTAATGGACTCGACAGTTCGTCATTTGCGAATGTCATGTTACAGAAAATTCAATATATTCAATAGTCCAGGGGAGTCGCAGTAGCGTCTTCACCCTGGGTAGCCGCGTCTTCGTGTCTTCATCCAGAGGAGACGCCGTAGCGTCATCACCCTGGATGAAGCAGCTCGACAGTCACGTTCACTCCCGAGCTTGTAGCAGGAACTCTTGATAAAAGCTTGAAACTTCAGATCTTGCATAAATAATCCAATAACTTCACCGTACTGTCATTCGCGAACATTTTCTGATTAATTTAACGTGATATTAAACACAAAATAGTCCCTGTAGACATTAAAAGGAAAATTATCAAATAATTTCACAACCGTCGTTTCCCGCCATTTTCAAGAGAACCGGCTAGAACATATTATAACGAACGTAACATCTTTATTTATTTATTTTATTAATGGACTCGACAGATGTCATTTGCCAATGGCATGTTACAGAATATTCAAAATATCATATCGTCTTCTCTACATGCAGAGGAGCCGCCGTAGCGTCATCACTCTAGATGAAGCAGCTCGACAGTTACGTTCACTCCCGAGCTCGTAGTGGGACTCTTGACTATAGCGCTAAACTTCAGATCCTGAATGAATCCTCCAATAATTTCACCTGTCATTCGCGATCATTTTCTGATTAATTTAACGTGATATTAAACGCAAAAAACCTGTAGACATTAAACTGAAATTTATCAAATAAATGTTCGCGAATGACAGTACGGTGAAGTTATTGGATTATTTATGCAAGATCTGAAGTTTCAAGCTTTTATCAAGAGTTCCCGCTACAAGCTCGGGAGTGAACGTGACTGTCGAGCTGTGTCGTCCAGAGTGATGACGCTGCGGCCTCTGTATGAAGACATGAAGACGCGGCTACCCAGGGTGAAGACGCTACTGCGACTCTCCTGGAGGAAGATAGAAGACTATTGAATATATTGAATTTTCTGTAACATGACATTGGCAAATGACGAACTGTCGAGACCATTAATAAAATAAATAAATATTAAATAACCGTCGTTACCCGCCTTTTTCAAAAGCCTCCATCTTTATTTAGGTTAGGTGCGATACCAAGGCATTATCATTTCATTGTCCAATTTGCACGAGTGACTGGTATGACACCACAATTATCCATTTAATCGGCAATCAACTGTTTAGGTGCTACAAGCCAACGACCGACCGGCCGACGACCTTCGCCGCCGACCTTGGGTCCAACGACCTCGCGAGTATTTTCGGCGGTTTTTCTCTAAGGAAAATTTCCTATCGGCCAATCTAGCGAGACCTTCCTCACCTGTCTTTTAACCTACATAAATACACCAGAAAAGGGAACGCACGAAACGTTTGGGAGGTCAAAAGTTATGGACACGAAGAGGGCAATGGTTTTTGCGTTGAACAGCCAACGCCCACATATAATTTTGATTGCGTATCAGACTATGGAAATCTCTAGGTTTTTGTTGTAAATATGTTTTGTTGATTATTGGAGTGATGTCAGAGATGTTTTGATACACTTAGGTCATTGAATGGTTATTCAAAGTCCCAAAAATGTTTTTGCATTGACTAATTCAGCTTCTATTTAAAGTCAAAGTCAAATCTCTTTATTGCAAGTAAGCACGTTGTGTACATTTTTGCACGTCAGTCAACATATTTTTTTGAATTTACATTTACACCACTTTGCAAGGAAAAGGTGCCAACGTAAGGTGCCAAGGTACAATAAATTCAACTATAAAAAAAATTGATGTGTATCGTTACTGAGCTTTGTTTTTTTTTTTAATTTTAAGGTATTTCTAATTTTTAACAAAGATTTCGTTCACTGGAATTCGACGTAATGGTCATTTCTAAGATCGTTAGCGACTTGTGACGTACTTAGTTATTTTTTTATTTGCAGTTTTGATTTACTAAATTTTTTTGCCAATTTAATATTTATCATGAGTAAAAGCCCCTAGTTTCAATTTGTCGAATGAATTCAAGGACACCTTATATAAAATGACATTATTTCATATTCTATATAACTCACATTTTGAAGACTTTATTCGACGCCATAAGTATCCATCCTAAGCACACCAATTTTTTATTATAAATACCACAAAATCTAATAATTGTTTACCTCAAATCTCTTAATATTAGCCCATCTCGCCAACCTTATAATTCTTGCCAGTAATCAAGTTTGTCGCAACTCGTTGCGTACGCGCAGCCGATTTGCGACACTTTTTAGCGCACGTTGCACAAAGGGACCTTGAGCGACTGTCACTTGTCAATTTGTCACTCGCAATGGAAATAGTCACTGAAACTGTTACTTAACGCTTACACGAAAAAATGTCTACTGAATACCTATACAGCATGTTCTATTTGGATAAAGTAATAATAAAGTTTAGAGAAGGGAGAGCTCGGTGGCTCAGTGGTTAGGTCAATGGACTTGCAATACGGAGGTCCCAGGTTCGATTCCCAGCCAGGGCAGCCATGTACAGTCGAAGACAGAGATAAGTATACAGGGGGCCTCAATAAGGTTGAGATTTCCTCAAAAACTACTGGACCGAATTTAACAATTCTTTTACAGTTATTAGTTTTAACTTTTATCTATCTAACTGTGAAAGAATTTTTGCAATAGGTCAAGTAGTTTTTAAGAAAAGCTCAACCTTAAAAACTCTCCTGTACACCTTTCTCTGTGTTCCACCGTACCAATGAGTTATCGTCGGTTTTTTCGACGGAAAAACTTACGTACATTTACCGAGTGCTCTCAAAACGGTGAAGGAAAACATCGTGATGAAACCTACATGCTGTAGAAGAAGAAAAAAAAATCTAAGGCATGTGAAATCCACCAACCCGCAGTGGGCCCGCGTGGTGGATAATGGCCCCAGCTCCCTCAATGTAAGGGAAGGTCTGTGCCCGAGCAGTGGGGAAATATGAATAGGCTGATGATGATGATGATGAATAATAGAGTTTGGCTTAGGTGGCAACTCACCCTCCAAAAATCTCACCTATGGGTGAGATAACACCTTTAAAAAACGTTAGTGGTCGTTTCACCCAGCACCTGGGTGAGTTGACTATTTCCAAAAAGTGAGGTGGTCAGCTCACCCTGCGCCAAAGGTTACGTTTGTTTTATGCACTATGCCTTAAATTTCTAGCCGTGGGCAGGATTTAAACCTGAGACCTTGTTGAAAAATAGAAGCGCGTCATCGTTAAATCATGCATTAAAATCGAATGTTAGACATGGTTGTCGGAATATTTCTAATATTTGTCCGATAGATACCCTTAGTACGTATACCTAATATGATAAAGAATTTCGGAAAACGGAGACCTATGTGCTATGTTCAGTCATATAAAATAACTTCAGGCTCTCTCCATGGAGAATAGATGTCGACAGCAGATCAATGGTTGTTACCTGTTGTACTTGCAGTACGATTTCAAGTCTTACTACGTAAATAATAAGAACTGTCAAAAGTAAAAAGTGTTACCATTGATCTGCTGTCGACTGTACCTATGGTAATCATTTCAATCCCTCATCATCATTATCAGCCCGTATCAGTCCACTGCTGGACGTAGGCCTCTCCCAAAGCGCGCCAATCAACCAACCCTACTCTCGGCCCTCTGCATCCAGTCCATGCCAGCTATCTTGCGAAGGTCATCCCTCCATCTGGTCGGGGGGCGTCCCACACTACAATCATCCCACCCACCCTCAATCCCACAATGGCATAAATTTCGTATATTTTAAACAGCCTGTAAATGTTATAAAAAGAGCCTTTTCATCCTAACAAGAAGATTGTGCAAATTTTCAATGGTAGTTTTATCGCGACGTGCGGCGCCAATCGATTGATCCTCTACTTACTTTAACGCTTGGTTAGTTTAACTAGGACTTACCTAAGTCAGTAACAAGCGATTAGCAAATCTACTGATTAGCCTATCGATTTGCAAAAATAAATTGCCAATTTATCTCCATAATCTAAAATTTTGTAAATTATCTCCTAGTTAGGTTAGGTTCTAGGTTTTTTAATGTACCTAAAAGTATATGTTTTTTGTAGTTCTTTTTGATACATTTACTCGGGAGGACATTGAATTTATTTAAAGTAACCTACCAAAAGCTTAGGGCAGGTTATGTAGGTACGTGATAATATATAAGTATTTATATTTATTATAATTAAATTATTTTTACAAAATAGACATTATTTTAGGCAACTATGAGTACCTCCGCTACCGTGAAAATATTAAAAAAAAATCTTAAGTATTTTTTTAAAGGTAACATTTTAATTTAAAAATTATTTCTATAAGTAATAGGTAAGTACTTACCTATTGATCGATCTTTAAAATTCTTCTACAATTGCAATAGTATTCTATATCTACTAGTGAAAGACTTTTTACAATCGCTCAAGTACAGCTAACAGCAGATCAAGTTCGAAAAAGCTTGAAATAATACTTTTCTGAAAGCTGATAAAGTAGAGATTACCTTAAAAAAATGCATGCCTAAAATTTCCATTAACTCGAAAATAAAAGGTAAATAAATAATCGAAAATAAATCACAAGTTTTTTTGTTTTTTTCGACCCCTCGGTAATAGGGCCTAATTTGTTGCAAACCACCTCTAGTATCACCCCTTTCAAGGAATATATCGAATTTCCAATCAACCTGTATATTTATCGTAGTTAAACAGATCCCGCTGAAAAGTCGTAAGTTAAAAAGTTACAATCCACATTATGTCCTCATTACAGATAATTTGAAATACCAACTGAAACGCACACAGGAAAAAATTTCAGTCCGTAGATACGTAAAGCGTCTGTGTGGGTACGTGTACGGATAGGAGCGGCGCGTCGCCACGCGTGCGTGTGTGTGCGTGAATATTAGGGGTCGTCGAACCGTCGAAATTTTCGGTTGTTTGAACTATTGCGCAATTTGGGCCTTGTGTCTCAGTATCCTAATGGCTAGGTGAGACTAGGCGTAAAAGTCGCAGGTTCGATCCCTTTGGACTTCTGTGATGGCCACTCTTACAACAAGTTTGTGATTGAGGAGAAAATGAGTAGGTACGGTGGAACACAGAGAAAGGTGTACAGGAGAGTTTTTGAGGTTGAGATTTTCTTAAAAACTACTTGACCGATTGTAAAATTATTTCACTCTTAGATAGATAAAAGTTAAAACTATGTAACTGTAAAATAATTATTAAATTCCGTCCAGTCGTTTTTGAGAAAATCTCAACCTTATTGAGGCCCCCTGTATACTTATCTCTGTCTTCGACTGTACTTATAATTGCAGATGATCAATCAATCAGGAGTATGTCGATATATGGACATAATATTTGATAAGTTGGTCTCTAAATCTAGTTTATCTTTTCGTTAAAGCAAAGTTACGGGGTTAAGTTGCGTTGCACGGAAGCCTCGGGGCGCGAGGCCGACTCCCACTTGGACGGTTTTTAATTTATTATAATAGCCACCCAGGCATTGAGGGCCGACTATGAACCATTTACCTCAATCATTAGTAAATATGAGAATTCAATTAAATTCCACATAAATTAATTAGGTACAAAAACAATACATTGAACTTTGCTCTGGCTATGCTGAAAAACAATTCATTAGAACATTGTATGACAATCTACTGCCTATAACTTTATGGAATTTTTTCCATCAATTAGACTAGTATACTATTAGTATTGATATGAGCGAATTCAGCTGATACACTCTCAAGATGTGATCACCATCCCAAGCATGTCCACCACCAAACCAATCTTGAGGGTGTGTCACGTGATGTCTTTCTCAAGTCGCGGTTCGCCTGCAATCAACAAATACGTTCCCAAGTGTGAGTTTGACAGTTCTTGAGCACCGAGTTTTGTTTATTAATACGGCGTTACTCCCGTGATACCCGATTCCTAAACGCGCACCTAAGTTACGTTTATTAATAGGAACACCATCTTGAGGTTGTCTCAAGATTGACTTTTGAGCTGAGAATGATTTATTAATATGGGCCTTAGAATTAGATAATAGTCGGATCGGTAGATATTTTGTTATTTTCTGCTCGCGTGTTTTTGGAACCAAACCATTTGTCGGAGTTGTTCAGGCCGCCCCTAAGCCACTCACAAGGCCTACCTAATGACTACCGTCGAGCTAGGAATACCTACCTTTCTTTAGAGTAAACAGCGGTAAACAAAACTTCCTACGAAGTTAATTCCTTCACAGTTCTCAGATCTTGAAAATTGAGCTGTTCAAGCAGTTTACAGCTGAAATACTTAGATATTGTAGCAAAATGACAATACCAGATTCTGCCCCACCATCAACCGTATGATGAACAAGATAACGAATAAATGTAAAAATATCTCCGTTTTTTACTAAAATTATTGGTTTAAAATAAAGTTTTGTACAAGTTGCGATTCGAAAAAAACAGCTTAATTAATAATTCAGAAAATAGTAAAAAATCGAAGCGATTTATTCATTTTTTTGTTATTCTTCTATAGGAGTTGCGAGAGTAGTAGAAAATGATGCTGATTATGATTATGCAATATGAAACCTGTAATACGTCTCCAACAAAATGATAGGTACTTACAGCTTAAATGGTCACGTAGTTTTGTAGGTGGGGCAAAGCTCCATTGAAATGTAGCAATGTCATTTCCAACGGTAGCTTCTTCTTGGACTTTACTGTGAACTGTTCAGGGCATAGACCCTTGTCGTTGCTAGAAGAATTCCGTAGGCACCTAAGCATTTTCCAGATACATAAAGCCACTATTACCTACAATATTTTGTTACCTAAAGGTCATTGAACCGAGATGAGCATCACATCACACGACGGTCTGTGGGGTGAATGACCGTCTGTAACACACGATATTAGGATATATGTATGTGCCTACTTAGTCATCCTCGGCTTATACAAGAGAATATTATAAAAGAATATTATTTGCAAACACTGGCAAGCATACATTGATAAAACTTGTATAACTTTCAGATTCAGCGAAGAAATAAGACCTAAGCCCGCGTTTCCACCTGCAAGTAAACTCGCGCAAGTCTTGCATGAATTACTTGCAAATCGTACGTTCCTGCAATTTTCCTGCAACTACTCGCAGGAGACGCTAACCAAGCTGTCGCAACAGCACTGACTACGGAGTTTATAGCAAGCTGCTGTCGGACAGACTGTCGTTTTTCTTGCAGAAGTTTTCTTGCAGGTGAAAACACAGCCTACACAGGCTATTTCCCGGTAACTATTAAGTTTCTGAGAAAATTATTTTTCTATAGTCTGAAGTCTCCATACTCTCAATATTATATGAATACAACATCTATTGTAATCTGACTGTATGCACCGGTCTTCTCTTTGCCAATAGATTGTCCAACAGAAGTTTAGAATATTGTTGATTGACGTGATCAAGTGTACGGTGGAACACAGAGAAAGGTGTACAGTAGAGTTTGACTTGACCTATCGCAAAAATTATTTCACTGTTCGATAGATAAAAGTTAAAACTACGTAACTGTAATATAATTATTAAATTTGGTCCAGTAGTTTTTGAGAAAATCTTAACCTTATTGAGGCCCCCTGTATACTTATCTATGTCTTCGACTGTACCTAATGTTCCTAAGATCTGAATAAATAAGTTATGTTGACAATGACTTTGCAAAATATCTGTAGTTATAACATCATTTACTATGTCGTCATCAGAGTTTGTCATCTTCAGGAAAGTCGCTCGGAAAATTTCAATAAGTAAGTACTACCGCTACATACGTCAAGCCCATCATAATACCCTTGAACTTTGTACCGTTCTTAATACCTGTGTCATACCGCACGGATGGATACCGCACTTCAAGTGGTACCACTGATGAGACGACATCTCAAGTTGCCACTTTCTTGATTTTTACCAGTTCATCATCATTATCAACTCGTATCAGTATACCATCAGTCCACTGCTGAATGTAAGGTAGGCTTCTCTCAAAGCGACCAGGAGGGTTACTCTCACCTCTTATAGCGATCCAGTTTAGGTTCCTAAACTGAACCGAATCGCTATTTGCTACAATGACGTTTGACGTCATTGTAGCAAATTGTCAGGTTAGGAACCTAAACTGGATCGCTATAAGAGGTGACAGTAACCCCGCAGATCGTCCCGTATCACATCTGAGGTATTGCGGTCGATTAGTTCACGGCTGGAGACCACGGAAGGGTGTTCTATTATGGTACGACTGCATTTACCCTTTCATGGTCTCCAATGGAAAACTGGTCGACCCTTTTAGTTGTCAGTTCTATGCCAGATGTGACTGCTTCAGCTTGCTAATCCTATTAGATATGCCGAACTTTTGTTCTCCGGTGGATAACCTCTTTTCAGATTTGTCAGGGAAACGACAAGCATATCTTACTTCTTGGCCAAATGTGAGCCAATCTCATTTACTACCTTTCGGAGGACAAAAGAGCCGCACATGTGCTTCTAGAGTGCAATGGTGTGGCCGAGCAGCGGGCTACAATCCTCGGGTCACCGAGGACGCTCCCGGAGGCCTGCAGGGTCATTAGGAACCTGTTGGCCTTCCTGTCTGAGCTCGGCTGGCTAGAGTAGCGCCAGCCAACTCGCGCACAATGGGCCTTGCGGCCAAAGTGCGAACGCCCAGTTTTCAAGATTCAAGATTACTATTCCTTTCTTATATCTATGATTGAACAGAGCTCGGTGGCTCAGTGGTTGGGTCAATGGACTTACGATACGGAGGTCCCAGTTTCAATTCCCAGCTATCAGGTAAGTCCATGTACCAATGAGTTATCCTCGTTTTTTTCGACGGAAAAACTTACGTACATTTGCCGAGTGCCCTCAAAACGGTGAAGGAAAACATCGTGATGAAACCTGCATGCCGTAGAAGAAGAAAAAATCTATGGCATATGAAATCCGCTAATAGCACTGGGTCCCCGTGTCTACCACGCGGACCATCTATCATGGCCCGAGCTTCCTCGATGTAAGGGAAGGTCTGTGCCCGAGCAGTGGGGCAATATAAATAGACTAATGATGATGATGATATCTATGATTGTCTACATAATTCTTGCCCACCTAAACATGCATTCTTCACATTATCGAAGATATTAGAAAGATGTAACTGTTAGTTTATTTCTGGAGAGGCCTTTGACTCTATACGTTCGGTCGATGGTCGGCACCTTGTTTTTGCGTACGCATTATATCGACACATAGCGGGTGTAATCAGAGATGAATTTATAAAATGTAATGTTCTATTCTATGTTACCATGTACGGTATGTAGAGGACTCGCTTGTTTATGCTCCGAGATACATATACCCATTGTCGAAAGTTTGGATGACCTAGCCTAGTTGGAATTGGTAGTATGCCTGCTTTCGGTTATGGGTTCGTTTCCCGGTCGGAAAAGTGTTTGTATTGTACCAAAAAAAATGTCCTTAAGGTAGGGCTTTCCAAACTGTGCGTTGCGACGCCCTGGGGCGCCGCGGCACTATCCTATTGGCTGTCTGTATCAATGGCAATTTCCAAACTTAAGCCCCATTTTGAGAAGCTATGCTCAGAAAAGCAAGCACATCTTTCTCATTAATAGCCAGCCAACAAAATATAATAAATATTTCTTTCCATTCTCTTTTTCTTATTTTCTGATGAAAATTATAGAGGTTATTTGGAGTTTTTTCTGATAACTTGTTAGGTACTAGGCTTGAACTACAACTTTGGTAGATACTTTTTGGCCTAATTTGGGGGGGGGGGGGGGGGGGGTCAAATTCCCAGGGGCGTCATAGTAAAAATAAGTTTGGGAAGCCCTGCCCTAAGGTATAAACCACTTCCGAGTCCGAGAGTCATTTATGATGTATTTGTATAAATTTATCTGTACCTATAGCAAATTATGAATCTTTTCTTATTTTTCTTGAATAATGATTTCTTGTTACTATTGTCTCCTAACCACTAAAACCTTGTGTGATAAGCGACGATACAGGAAAACTTCGGTTTTTCTACTACATACGCAGAAAAGTTTTCACGTTCCCAGATTGTGCTGGAATTTCCTATCGACAGTTCAGTCACATCCTGTGCTCATGGCAAAACAACCCATTATCGTTATCGAGGCGTCACGTCACAGCACGCCGAAAATATGCGTCGAGCACGTGGTGCGAAGGCCACCGCGGTCAAAGACTCGCATTGCGCAATAATACAATGACTCAGGCGGCGTTTAGCTAACTCATCTAGCTTTATGCTCGCCTGGTACCTCGGTTTCATTGTTGCGAGAAGTTTTCCATGCTATGTCGTCTTTGGTTACCCTTAGTGCAGTTGGTAGTATGTCTAACTTGTTTTTCAGCTATGCCTTCCTAGTAGTTTGGATTTCATTTGTGGAAAGAAGTGGAAACCTTGAAATAATCATACTCGCTTACCATTTTGCTTCACTGGTATTTGCATGCAAGTTATGATTGCCGTTCGTTATCGAAAGCCAAGTAGGTATTACCGATCCTGACACGTATTGCCTAGTATAACCACAATAAAGATAATTTCATTGTGGACATTCGTCGCCATATTGGATTGCACGTTTTTTACATCACCTACGCGGCTAAGTCTTAGCTGTTATGCGAACCTGGTAGTTTGTTCGATGTATTCAAGAGGTTGTTAGTTTTATTTATGATCTTTGATATGGCGTTGGATATATCCTTGAGGTATGTCTGGTATGTTTCTACAAACATGGTAGACACAAAATGTTATCCCATTCATTAATCCTCTCTAGCCTTATGGTAACCTGGTACTTAACATGCGTTTTAGTCACATTTTCTTTGAATTTTAGTACTTTCGACAGCACAATGGTAACACTTGGAGAACGATTTCACCGCGCTAATAACAACGACACAAAGTCCAAAATGTTGCATACACTTGATGTGTTGGCAACCGTATATAATTTATCATCACATTGCAGTATTAATGTTTAAAGCATAGAACCTTTGATGTTATACATTCCTAGTAGATTGAAAGAACTTTAGAAAGAACTGGAATCATCATATCACAAATGCGCGTTTTGTTTCCGAGTATTTAACACCACACCAGTGACTCCTAAACTACTACGTGGAATTTGTTTCAAACAAAGATAACATAAAATATAAGGCAGAAAAAATACTCAAACTTATTGTTTCGGAGATAGCTTTCCAATTTATATAATTTTCATTAATTTAGCCACATAACAAAACAATAATAAACGATTTTGACTTCAATAAAATCCAATTTTGCTTCATTTCGTCTTGTTAGACTAACAAGTCAAATACCAGCTCCTATACTGAAGCCCAAATCAAGTGTCTTATTTTGTAAACAAAAGCCGCTACCCTACTAACATTTTAAGCTGTTCTGAGACTATTGCATAGTTATTTTCACATTATTAGATCGGATCACTTTATTTTCACAAAGATGAACAGGTTCGATTAATCATCGGGGGGTGACCGCGACTTCAATCGTTACGGTTATCGTTTTCATTTTGACACTTGACCGATATACATTGCTGCGTTTCGTTGTGGTTTGTTAAAACTTGCAAAAACATAGCAGCAATGTATAACGTCCATGTGTCAAATTGAAAGCGATAACGATTGGAAGTCGCGGTCACCCCACAGTTCCTTCAGTGTTAGGTACAGTCGAAGGTGGAGATTTTCTCAAAAACTACTGTACCGAATTTAGTAATTCTTTTACAGTTACATAGTTTTCACTTTTATCTATCAAACAGTGAAATAATTTTTGCAATAGGTCAAGTAGTTTTTGAGAAAATCTCAACCTTAAAAACTCTCCTGTACACCTTTCTCTGTGTTCCACCGTACATCATAACAGGTAATTAGACGATCATATTTGTTTACAAAATAAGACACTTGATTTGGGCTGCGGTATACCTATAATCTACATGCCCCTAAAAATAAGCATAATAAATACGTAACCAGACATTCAAATTAGCCACAAGGTTTGGGCTCACGACCTTGTGGTCATTGCCACGGCCACGTGGTGCCAGAGGATGGTGGCGACACTCAGGACATTGCCACCTGCAGACTAATAGATGACGTCTAGCTAGATACATCATACAGCTCATGAACTCGCGAATTATCATGTCACGGATATATTTAATGGTTTGCATCATCCTCGTTTAGGTGTTAGACCCGTGTTAATAAACTCTCAATACCGCTCTCAAGTGCGAACTCAGCTGAATAACGCTCAAGACGTGATTGATCAGCATCTCAAGTACCTATACGTCGTTAATTAATAGACCAATCTTGTTTGCACACGCACTATAGTCTCGATCAGACTGCATTCAGCAAAATCTCAAATGTGAGCTTGAGAGTGCTCTGAGTGCTGAGTTTTGTTTATTATTACGGCGTTACTCAAGTAATACCCGATGTAGGAACACCGTCTTATAATCGCTCTCAAGATAGATCTCAGAGTTGAGACCGGTTTATTAATACGGGCTGTTGTATATTCGGATCACCCCCTGCCTGTAAGAAAATATGAACATCGGGAACAAAATTTTCCCGTTGGCCAGACAGTCTGACCGTCGACCTGAGATGGGATATTATTTTACTACTATCGGGAAGACAGTTTTGAGTGCCAGCTGAGTTTGAGTTCGGTCTTATAACTATCAGATTTCATACAATTTTGACAGTCGTAGCTCATGGTAAGTTTCTGCTCAAAACTGTACCTATGCCCCGTATTAATAAATCACTCTCAGCTCAAAAGTCTGAGCTCAAACCCGCCCTCAAGAGCGAATTCAGCTGATACACTCTTAAGACGTGATCACCATCTCAAGTATGTCATTTATTGAGCGAGTATCACGTGATGTCTTTCTCGAGTCGCGGTTCGCCTGCAATCAGCAAATACGTTCTCAAGTGTGAGTTTGACAGTTCTCTTGAGAACTGAGTTGTGTTTATTAATATGGCGTTACTCACGTGATACCCGATTCCTAAACGGACCTAAACTCTCTCTCTGAGTTAAACTTCTTACTTACCAAACAAACAGCCGAAATTTTGAGTAAAGTCGCAATAGACATAGGTAGGTGACCCAAAACAATGACTGTCCATCCGTAACTGCGTATTAGATCGAGCGAGGTCGTGTTGTGGACTATACCCACCTAACAGTTGAAATGGATGGCGTCATTCGAATTTTCGGGAAAAATGTGTTGCACAATATTGTAGTTGGTCCGATGCCAAAGCGTGGTCTGGTTCATTGCAAGGGCAGGTAAGGATACGAGACGTGTTCACAATGTTAAGCCATCCATCAGTGGTTATTTCCAAGAAACTTATAATCCTATGTAATAAATAACACAAAGAAAATTATACAAGAGGCTTATTCAGGTTGCGACTTTCTTGAGTTGACTCTTGAGATTTTTAAAATTATTTCGCTGTCTACTAGTGAAAGAGCCCAAATCTTGTTTTGTAAACAAGAACTACTAACATTTTAAGCTTTTCTGTGATTATTGCATAGTTATTTTCGCATTATTAGATCGGATCACTTTATTTTCACAATGATGAACAAGTTCAATGAATCAGTTCCTTCAGTGTAACACAACAGGTAATTAGACGATCAAAATGACAATGCCAGATTCTGCCCCACATGTACAAGATAACGAATAAGTGTCAAAATATCTCCGTTTTTTATTAAAATTATTGGTTTAAAATAAAGTTTTGTACATCAAGCGAGTCGAAAAAAACAGCTTAATTATGAATTCAGAAAATAGTAAGAAATCGAAGCGAATTATTCATTGTTTATGTTATTCTTCTATAGGAGTTGCGAGAGTAGTAGAAAATGATACTGATTATGATTATGCAATATGAAACCTGTAACAAGTCCCCAACAAAATGATAGGTACGGCTTAAATGGTCACGTAGTTTTGTAGGTGGGGCAAAGCTCCATTGAAATGTGGCAATGTCATTTGTTTACAATATAAGACACTGGATTTGAGCTTCAGTATAGATATATGTATTATGTATGGAAGAAGTCCCGAGTTTAATGCACGAAAACATGGTGGAATGGGATAACGGCAATGACCAGACCAGTGTGAGTGCTCCTTTATCCAGCGCCCGGTCATGAGTTCGATACCCGGACCCGACGCGTTACATCGACCGTTTGTTAGCACAATATTGTATAGCTAACATCTGTTTTCGTTTTACAGCGTTTTCCATTACACATAAATTATTTACAAGTTGTATTTATTGCGAAATCAGAGGTTGAATTTTTTTTACATGGATTCCAAGTTAACTTAAATTGTTGAGGTATTTAAAAGTTATACCAAGGTTTCCATTGCTTATATGGGTCAGAATCAGAGAGGTGAGCATTTTAGGTTTTCAAATATCTGAGAAATTAAGTTTCCTTCTGAAGAAATCTAACAAGTGGAGTCTGTTGTGTCATTTGTCACGAAACATTTCTGTGAAGGGGCACGCACAAATTTATATTTTTTAGAAATTATAGCTGCTTATAAGAATAATGCCAGGGCCATAAGTCATTTCGGGAACACATTTAATATTTTTTTTAATAATAATATAACCAACGCTTTTAAGAATCACCTTCAATAAATTGTAATAAACCCGTTCCTAAATCGCAAAATCTTGTTATTTTCTATATTTTTATAATCAAAACACATATTTTTCATATTACTCTCAATAATTTTTCAATTAGTGTAAATTCCGCTCTAAAATTTCAGTTTATTGTACACATTATTGCATTAGGTCATATATTAATTATATAAATACAGCATTTCAACAGGCATTTCATCTTGTATATGCAAGATTTAACTATATAATTACTAATTAGTGATTTATTTGCCGTTTTTGTGATGTTCCCGAAAATGATGGGAGTGTTCCCAAAATGACAATGAAGTTCCCTGAATGACGTTGACGTTCCCTGAATGAACGCAACGCCTGGTTTTGGGCATATTTTATTCAAGAAAGTAATATACATTTACAGTATTATACCTTTATTTGTACTTAAGGAATGAGGAACATTAGTAACAAAATTAAAACTTAAAATCTAATAATATTAAACTTTGAGAAATATCCGCAGCTGAAGACATTTTCAAATCTTTAACTGTGCTTGTAACAGTAACTTTTTTAGTAAGTTTAACGGTTTTCTTCTCTCCTTTTATGATTCGGTCTTCTTTTGTTACTTGCCACTGAAAATATTGAACGGTATCTTCATTACTCCCCGATTCCATTTTGATCTCCTTGCAATCACCACACACGATGTCTTTTGATACGGTTGCCACTGACGCATTTTTGAAAAGCCTCTCGCTGTTTAGAATTTTTCGGTAATTTATCAACGGTATCTTTTAGTTGGGTTGTCAAAACCTCGCCAAACAATAGACGTTTACGAATTTCCGGAGTAACGGAACATTCTCTAGTTAATTCATCAACTTTGCGCGTAGGCGTATCAGCACTCTTTTGGGATGCTCTTTCTTCACGTCTTCTGCTTCTCTCTACTTTTTCCGCAACTGATCTATGGTTCTTTGCATTTTTTGTAATTTATGTTTCTGTTTTTTAATGGATCTGTAAGCCTGCGCTTTATCTTTTTTAACCTGTTTTCTTCTTGATATCTTCCTCAAATCACGAATATCGTTTTCCATCTCATTTTCAGAATCTGGTGGGGTGTTAGCTAAAGTATTTGCAATAACCATTTTTTTCTGTCTATACTTTTGAGAATTTTTTCTCCACAACTTTCTCTGTTTCCTCTTCTCTCTTTCAGTCATATCACTAACAGTCTTTACTTTACTTTCAGCTTTCTTTCTTTGGTAATATTCCCTATCTTTCAGTCTCTTCATCTCTTTTTGTTCAGGTGTCATTTTATTTAAAAACTTGCGCTTCCTTGCATTAGCCTTTTCACGATGCCTTTTATAAGCTATAGTGTCCTGTTTTACTCGTTTTTTCGACTTCCTTTTCTCTTCATTTTTATCGTTTTCCATGTTACTCGTACTAAATGGATACCTAAAACCAAAATTTGCCATGGTTATGCTTTTTAAAAGCATTAGAGCCTGAATTTGATCAAAAATTGTCATTTCGTGAACGCCCGTGTCATTTCGTGAACGCCCGTGTCATTTCGGGAACGCCCGTCATATACGAGAACGTTCCCGAAATGACCGTTCCCGAAATGACTATTCGATAAGTATTTTCATGTCACGCTTGACGCCGCCATGTCAGATATTGGTTTTAGAGATTATGAAAAAGTGAGCTGCAATATTTACAAGTATTTTACAAAAAGTATTCAAATTTTCGAGAAACTAATCACCAAACAGCGTTCCCGTGGTGACCGGTAATTAAAGTACGTTTGACACATATCAAATTAAAAGGTACTTATCAACAAAATCAATTATTTTTTTCCGTAAACACGACACACGCCGTTTGCTTTGACTAGCGAATATCACACTGTTGCTCGCTAGCGCCACCTAGGGTTTGTTGTTTTAATTATATCGACCGTTGTCCATCGCGTTCACGGAATGATTTGATAAACGTCAGACAGTATTCGAATAGCCAAAATATGAAGAAATTAACCTAATACAATTTAATTTATAGATATATTCATTAATTGATGATTTTAAAAGCTTATAGTAAGATATGACATTTTTAAGTCGGTATTGTAAACATTTTTGACTCGTCTGAACTATGAAACATGGTATAAGGACGCATTCCCGGAATGACTATTTGGACCTGTTTTTGTTTAAAATCAAATAAAACATTACTATACAAAAACAAATATGCTGAGTGCCTTGTAATTATGCACAAAACCTTTATTTTTAAATAACTATTATGGTAATATCATGTTATTTTATTAAGAAAAACTTTGTCAGAAGCATAATGCTCACCTCTCTGATTCTGACCCATATAGGGTGTGTACAGTCGAAAAGTACAGGGGGTTTCAATAAGGTTGAGATTTTCTCAAGAAATACTTGACCGATTTGTAAAAATTATTTTACTAGTAGATAGTTTAGACTACTTCAGTTAGATATACACTAAGTCAATGTAAAGAATTTTATTTACGAAGTATAAAAAGTATCTTTTAGGTTGAGCTTTTCTTGAGACATATTATACTTGACGGATACTTAAAAGTGGTTTCTTTTGATAGCTTAGAGCACCGACTACCTACCTACATAATTTCAAAAGATTTTTCTAAATCCGTCTATTGGTTTTTGATAATTTCTCAACATTGATAGCTCTCTATACTTACTTAGTCGATAATTTTGTGTGAGACCAACCCAATTATCAATTACCAAGGAACCACACCTAATTATCAACTTAAAGAAGACGGTCTAAATCAAGAGAAAGTATACAATGTTGAGAATTTCTCAAAAAACACTCGACGTATTTTAAAAATTCTAAATATACTAAATAAAAATACCAATATGGTTGATATTTTCTCAAAAACTACTCGACCGATTTTATAGATTTAACTTTTATCTATCTAACAGTGAAAGATTTTTTTCAATCAGTCAAGTAGTTTTCGCGAAAATCTCAACCTTAAAAACTCTCCTGTACACCTTTCTTTGTCTTCGACCGTACATAACTCCACAAATGGAATCCAAATCCCTTATATAAAAGTCATGCGACCTGCCTATTATGTCACGAGGATCGTCCAAATTAAACTTTTTCTTTACACAATTTCACAATATCACAAATTCTATTACGAATGTTTATGACGTAACATTTCTATTTTCCCAGCCCTTCTGGGATTTAAAGGGCACGTGACTGATTATGATCGCAGTCGACACAAGTTCGACCTACGTCATGTTTTCGCGTCGTAACCAACGTGCAACGTGATAATGTAGAGTACTGCCTCGTTCTCGGTTACCTAATTAACACGCAACAGATTTATGTATACCGCAGCCCGAATCAAGTGTCTTATTTTATAAACAAATCATCATCATCAGTCTATTTATATTGCCCCACTGCTCGGGCACAGACCTTCCCTTACATCGAGGGAGCTCGGGCCATAATCCACCACGCGGGCCCAGTGCGGGTTGGCGGATTTCACATGATGTAGATTTTTTTTTTCTACGACATGCAGGTTTCATCACGATGTTTTCCTTCACCGTTTTGAGAGCACTTGGTAAATGTACGTAAGTTTTTCCGTCGAAAAAACCGAGGATAACTCATTGGTACATGGCTGCCCCAGCTGGGAATCGAACCTGGGACCTCCATATTGCAAGTCCATTGACCCAACCACTGAGCCACCGAGCTCTCTATAAACAAATATGATAGTCTAATTACCTGTATTGATGTAACACTGAAGGAACCAACTGATTGATTGAAACTGTTCATCTTCGTGTGTACATATAGACGAGCGAGCATGCTTTATAAGGACGAATAACTGGAGCGAATGTATGCTGGTCACATCGATAAGACTTACATACACAGAGGTGAATATTGAGTACCTAATATGTTGAGAGAGTATCGAGTAATACAGAGGATTCATTTCTGATTTAAATTGAGGACTGGGAATGAACCAAAATATAAATGGCCTGTGGACCAGATACACGCGGATGTCGTACGGGGCCCTCCGAGTCCAATACAACAATTCAGGGTGCTGCTGGGGCTGCCCAGATACTGCAGCGCGTCAGGGATGTTCGTGGAGGCGCGAACCGATTGTTTTACGCCATAATGCGCAAGCGAGTAGCATCCCTGATGTTCAGAGTGAGAGGCAGCCCCAACAGCCTCCTGAAGTTAATTGTCGACAGGTGGGACTGCCCCTGAGTGCGTTTTTGTGTGAAGGTACATGCTACGGCAGGTAACTTCATCCAAAAAATGTTATTATAATTAAAATCACTAACATAGTTGTAAGCAAATTGTTACTAACATATTATGGACTTGTGTCTGAAATAAAGATTTTTCATTCTTTTCATTCAAAATATCTTTAATAGGCAAATTCTACATATTGACGTGTAGCGTTAGCCTAAGAGAAGTTAAATGAAATTTGGATAGGTGTTAGCTTAGTGACGATACATGAGTAATAATGTTATAACAGTCTTCTGATAAACGCGATGACGTCACGATGATGTGGTGCCGGAGAAAGTATGATTCATTAATTGCTTGACGTCACACAAAGAGAATCGGGGGTTCTTATAAATCTTTGAATGACTCACGGTGTCGATTTTTATCCAAAGACATGCTGTAGAATTCGCAGAAATGTGAATGCGCGGAAAGAAAACATAATTGAGGCTTCGAGCGTTGCTTTGACTAGACTGTCGCCAAGACAGAATCCCTACCTATATACTATATTTTAGTAATAGTTTTAGTTTTGGTTCATTCTCAGACCTCCATTTAAATCAGAAATGAATCATCTGTGTTACTTGATACTCTCTCAACATATTAGGTACTCAATATTCACCTCTGTGTATGTAAACTTCTTATCGAAGTTGACCAGCATACATTCGCTACAGTTATTCGTCCTTATAAAGAATGCTCTCTCGTCTATACGTACACACGAATACAGAGATATATACAGGGGTCTCAATAAGGTTGATTTTTTCTAAAGAACTACTGGACCGATTTTAATAATTATTTACAGTACATAGGTTAACTTTTATCTATCTAACAGTGAAAGAATTATTGCAATATGTCAAGTGGTTTTTGAGAAAATCTCTACCTTAAAAACTCTACTGTACACCTTTCCCTGTCTTCGACCGTACCTCTACTCTAGTTTTCGTAATTTTTCTTTTATTTGTGCTAACCTAGCTTCTTGCTAAGGTCAACGGGAAGTATCTACCTACTCTATAGTATAGGCTTTGATTTCTTGCGTTTCCTTACAAATCTGCGTCAATATGCTTAATAAACGGCCATATCTTTTACGTTGACGTAGAAGTTTGATTTTTCACGGCTGCATGAGATTAAAAACCTGAATATTTGGTATTAATTTCAACTTGATTCGTCCACGCATTTCTGAGAAAAAAGTCTTGACAGACAGACGGACGCGTGACAGAGAGACTGGCAACAAAGTGGTATAAGGGTTCCTTTACCCTAAAAACACTGAAATTACCATTTTTTCTTAAGATTTTAACCTTTACTTATATCAATTGTTATTTGCACACTCACTAGGTACTTATCCTACTTCACAAAGCACCAGGAACTAAATGGATGACGTCAGGTCACGCATATGACGTCATCAGTGTTTCCCTGTGATGCTACCGTGGGTCGTCGAGCCTGAGTAATGCAATGACTCACCGTCACCGAACGACCCTATATTATTATTATTCTCTTTATTTAAACATATTCTTATTTAATATATTTATACATTTCAAAAATAAAATTTATTAACTTTATAAATATAAAAAATAGTCAGCCGCCAGCAGCGGGATGCAAGTGCATCCAAGCTGCCGGAGGTTAGGATCCCAGAGAGAGACGCCTCCTCACAATACGTGCCGTGTCCATCAGCACGTCCAGCTTTATTATTGTATCTCCCAAGGTTTCAAAACCAGTCCTTTGAAAGGCTTGCACGGGGACATGGGTCCAACGCGTAGAGGCCCCTTATGGAGATCCTTAATTTAAATGGATATGTGATGCACCTAGCAGGACCTGTCAGATACTCGAATGAGTTCTCGAATGAAGGCCACGAACGGGTAAACGTGGGACGCCCCCAGACAAGATGGTGGGAGGATCTGCGTAGGGTGGATGGTAGAGACTGGATGCAAAAGGCTGAGAGTCGGGTTCAGTGGCTTGCTTTAGGAGAGAAAGGTTCAGCAGTGGCCTGATACGGGATGATGATGATAACATTATCGTTTATCGTGTATGCGTTTCAAATGTACAAACTCTTATTATCGTTAGGTAACTCAACGTGCGTCGAACTCGTTGCAAGGAAGTTTGCGTAACAGTTACCGGTACTATTACCGGGCCTTGAACCTCGGAACTTGAGCGAGGAAGCGAAGCCAAGACCGCTCGATCGAAACCTCTCTATTAGGTAACCTATACCTAACTCGTCCGGACAGAGGGGAGCAGGTAGGGTATAAGACACGTCCAGGAGGGCTAGGGGCTAGATGTAACGATTTTTACTAGCGCTCAAGTCCCGTTAACATTTTTGACGCAATATAGTACTTACAAAAATTTCGTTCGCGCAAACTTTAACAGGATTTGAGCGCCTAAAAAAGGCCTTGCGGCTAACCCTCCTGCCAAGCGATTTTCTGTATTGATTATAATTCCCTTTCTCTGCATCCTCCCAAGAGTATAATATAGCTATTTGTACTATGGGACAACTATGCTATGAGGTTCAGGCGCATAATGTCCAAAGCGCAAAATGACCAACGCTCGCAAAATGTCCAAAGCGCAAAACGTCCAAAATTCCTATTACACTTCTAACTAAATTGTCATGGCGTAACTTTTATTTCTGACAGTCAGAACCAAGGATTTGTAACTTTTATTTATTTATTTTTCAATGTCCCTTTCGCAAAAATGTCTCTTTTCCCATTGTATAAATGTAAAACAGTAAAAAACTAAAAACATTAAAAACAATGTTTGAATTTTATTAATGTAGTTTGCTTGGACGTTGGCTTCACCTAGTTTTGTTTAGACTCCAATTTGAACAACTTTTCCAAATTTTTTTCGTTTATTAAGTATTTGTAAATTAAGTCATAGTCCAATTTTGACAAGTTGTAAGAGCGAGCTAACGCTAAGCTTGCGCTCATCTCGGCTCTAGTTTGTATCTCGGAGGTTCTATCACGACTTTATCACTATGATGCATTGATGTCAGTGGTACTCTATCCTTCCGTTTACTATGCGACACAGCGCATCACTTTCCCGGCGCGTGCGCACTTGCGCATGCGTCGCGCGCGCCCTCTGTTTGGTGAAACGCGCAACATGTTTGCGCACTTTCTGACACGACCGGATACGGATGCAAAAATTAAAAAAAAAACAATGTGTTAGATAACTTTACCGGCTCGGCTGTGAGACTGAGGACTAAGGTCAATGAACTAAGTGCGTGATTAGATAATGTACTTTAGGTATCTGATTAGCTTAAGGTCAACGACTGTTTTATAATTATGTACGGTCTAATACAGAGAAAAGTGTCCAGGAGAGTTTTTAAGGTTGAGATTATATATAAAAATACTTGACTGACCTATTGCAAAAATTATTTCACTCCTCGATAGCTGAAACTTAAAACTATTTACTGTAATATCGAAAACCTGATTACTGATCCTGAAAGCGCTTCAGAAGCTCTATCAAGTGGTATCAATAATAGTTCATAAAATAAACTGGATCTATCAGAAAATTCGATGTTTCCAGCTTCCATACATTGAGTACTCCCCAACTCTACTCAATAAATATTGGAGTCTGTATGATATTGATTATATTGTACGGTGGAACACAAAGAAAAGTGTACAGGAGAGTTTTTAAGGTTGAGATTTTCTCAAAAACTACTTGACCTATTGCAAAAATTCTTTCACTGTTTGATAGACAAAAGTTAAAACTATGTAACTGTAAAAGAGTGATTAAATTCGGTGCAGTAGTTTAACAGCAACAAGCAGCTAACAGCAGACCAAGTGTAACACTTTAGATTTTGGACCGTTCTTATTATCTGCGTCATAAGAGTTACAATCCTACTGCAAGTGTTGCCATTGATCTGCTGTTCGTACGTCAGCCAGCAGCACAAAGTCATTACAATTTATTTCATTATTAATATTAATTATAATTAACATCGCGTAAACATATATATTGTATTACCCGAATGGAGCAGAGTCGACCATATAAGTCGAAGTTAGTATGAACTTTGGTTCCATTTACATAATTAACTATTACCTAATTGTCATGCAAAAAGCTATTTCAATACAATAAAAACAATTAACTTGATTATTTTAGTATTTATTATCAAAGTATTTGTAATTAGACTGATAGGTAAAGTCCTTTGTTGTCTACCTTCAGGTTAACATCAATTAACCCTAAAATATTGCTACTATCCGATTCGCTGTCCCGCTAAGTAATGTCTTGTTTGTCCCGAATATTTATGTCCCGTAACTTGAAGCTAGACTAGTGTCTATCTACATATTATACTTAGGTATACCCAATAAATGACAATGCCAGATTCTGCCCCACCATCAACCGCAACTTGTACAAGATAACGAATAAATGTAAATATATCTCTGTTTTTTATTAAAATTATTGGTTTAAAATAAAGTTTTGGACAAGTTGCGATTCGAAAAAACAGCTTAATTATGAATTCAGAAAATAGTAAGAAATCGAAGCGATTTATTCATTGTTTTTGTTATTCTTCTATAGGAGTCGTGAGAGTAGTAGAAAATGATACTAATTATGATTATGCAATATGAAACCTGTAATAAGTCCCCAACAAAATGATTACCAGCTTAAATGGTCACGTAGTTTCGTAGGTGGGGCAAAGCTCCATTGAAATGTGGCAATGTCTTTTTAATTATGACCCTAAAAACTAAAATCTCAGATAATTGTTTTTAAACAGAAAGATTTTTGCATGTTTTAGAACACTTTGTGCAAACCACATATCAGTAAATCAGATTATTTCGAAGTGAAAACACAAAAAGCGCCATTTTATTTTAAATAATTGCAATGTCAAGCAATTAGTCTAGCCACCCGGCGATGGTAAGCAGTCAGTGGTCATATTATTTATTGTTAAATATTGTTAAAAAATTGTGCCCGACATTCAAGTCGGCACAGATAGTAAGTGCTTGCAAGCAATTTACCCTTATAAATATATGTAAAAAATAACAGTTTACTTTCATTTTTAAATGTTTTACAAAGGCGTATGTTAGCTTATATAAAACAAAACAACTGCATGTTCATATTTAACTATGTTAAATATTATTTTTTCATTTATAAGTATATATTTATTATTATTATTTTATAAAGTGAAGATGACTGTAAAAACTTTTATGTGGCAAATAAATGAAACCTCAGTATTTATGTAAATAAAAAACTATGGTAAATAATTTGTATTGTACATTATGTTAAAATAAAGACATTTGAAACAAACAAAAAAGTTGTCATAGATGTCAATAAACATAACATTTTTATCTCACAAAATCTGCAGTTAAAAGTAGAAGTAAAATGAAGATAATAGGCTAGTGAACCAATTTTTTCTAGTCTTAAATAGTTAATAATCGTTCACATAAGATCGATAAATCAAAAAAATAGGGCATCCCTAAAAACGTGGAGTGGCGTCACGAACCTCGCGAAAATGGCCGACTACCTTTTCGGCGCGTCGGAAAAAACGAGTAAATATTTTAATTTCAATTTAATTTTTTACACTTTTATGTAATATAAGTGATATATTTGGGATCCTAAAGTGAAATACTTTATGAAAAAAATATTGTTTGATTGAATTTCGATACGAGTCAACTAGCCTATTGAGAGGTTAACATAATTGAATACTAATCAAAACTAAGTCTAAACTGAACATTTAACGAACAAAGAACTTAATACACAAAGCATAAACAATCCAACCATTGATAAAGCTAAGCCTGAACACAAGCGCATGCGCAACGCAAATAAATCGCGACGTGCGGCCAACGACCTGCTGACGTAAGGGAAACGGTTTACGTAACGCACGGGCCTTGGATCTTGAAGTTATTGCAAATGTTGCTACAGCTGCATCAGAGTACAAAAGAAAGTGCATTGCCACATAACAATGTAAAGGGCAAAGCGGACTGTACCTAGAATGGGAATATAAAATACAACAAACGACTATTCTAGCGAGGCTTTTGAAAATGGCGAGAAACGACGGTTGCGAAATTATTTTCACTTTAATGTCTATAATGGTTGTTTTGTTTTTAATATCACGTTAAGTTAATCAGAAAATGTTCGCGAATGACAGTATGGTGAATTTGTTGGATAATTTGAGCAAGATCTGAAGTTTCAAGCTTTGATCAAGAGTCCCGCTACAAGCTCGGGAGTGATCGTGACTGTCGAGCGGCTCCGTCCAGAGTGATGACGCTACATCGTCTCCTCTGGATGAAGACAAGAAGACGCGGCTACCCAGGGTGAAGACGCTACTGCGACTCCTCTGGAGGAAGATAGAAGACTATTAATACATACTGAATTTTCTGTAACATGACATTGGCAAATGACGAATTGTCGAGTCCATTAATAAAAAAAGACTATTCTAGCAATGTTAAGAGGGTAAGATTAAATTCTCCAGCGAGCTCCACACCAAATTTAAAAAAAAAATCAAGATCTAATTGGAGATTTCAAGAGACAATAGTTTTGACAGATGATATTAAAATTAAATGCATTGCTAATTGATAGAAATAGATAAGTGGTGGTATTTATTCATTCATAGCATTTTGTACACAGAAAATAAGGCTAGCCAAGGCAAGGGATAACTTCCGTGAGTCCATATGTGAAGAGAAAGAAAGGGAAGTATTAGATAAAATTTCATCGGCTTTGGATGACACGTTAAAATAACAAAATAATCCTTAGGAGATAAGAAAGAAAGTACCTGAAGTAAACAACGACAACATAGATAATGGCAGTCGCGAATATCATAATCGCTATGCGAGGCCGTCGACCCGCTGCGCTGACGCAAGAAGAAATGCTTTACGTAACCCGCAATCTCGGGCCTTGAACTGTGGAACCGGCAGCGGATTGTAAAAGGAAATGTGTACATGATTATGTATGGACGCAATAAAAAATCCAAAAGTGTTGGAGAGGATGACGGATTTCATCAGCACAATCCGAATTCGATAAATATAGGTGTCTCTAGGCGACAATGACCCATCATATTGGTAAGCAGACCAGCCATCCTCATTGCCATTAAAATGTGTTCCTTTATTCCAAGAAAAGTGGGTATTTCTGAATGTTTCACGAAATTATCTTGATACCGTTCGATTAGGTTCTTCGGGCCGGTGATTTAAATTAATCCCTCGATAAGAGAAGTTTCTTCACCATAACTTCTGGAATATTCGCGTAACTAACTGGTAGCAGATTTACTTCGTCATATTTTGGTAATTATATCCGTTGACATTAATTATATTTACAGGATTCTTCAGAGCACCGAAATAAGTATTGTTAATAACATTTACCTTTATTTTCTTAATAATTCAATTCAATCATTCTCTCAGACCACCTAAAACTACAGAAGACTTACACGAGTCGCACTTCCAGAAAACTCAACGTAATAATACATCATAAACCATAATGTACATGTCTGTCAGCTCCTCCATCATCAACGCCATTGCTAATGCGCAATAATTGCTAGCGGCAGTTCGTACACCGGCTATACAGCGTGCGTATGCGCAGTTCCTGCTGCGAGTTCCGCGCAGGTTCAAGGCCCGCAACGCGTTACGTAAACGCTTCCTCAGCGTTTCACCTTACGTCACGTGACGGCAATACTAATTGCAGCATTTTAATATAATATGTGTATTGTTTTGTGCAAGTGCACTTTCTTCGGCGTTTAATTGATGAGTTCCTGAATTGTTTAAGATTCTGGTGTTATGTATGCTTGAAGCAGTTATGGTACAATCTTTAAGGAATTTCCGGCGGTCTCACTGCTAAATCTAATGAGATCGTCTCTCCACCTTCGCCGGGGTCTGCCCCGACGCCGGCGACCGTCCAACGGCACCCATTATGTGACAGACCGCGGCGGGTCCATCGGTCCGGCTGCGTGCGGCAAATCCGTGATCCGCAATAATAATTTTGCTGTTCTTAATTCATGCAGGTCTCAGTGGAGACTGCATATTTGTGCCGTTTGGTGTGGAGACCCTGGGACCGTGGAGATCAGGCGCACACAGCATCCACAACGAGATCTCTGTGCGGCTGGTGGATGTGTCTAATGACCAGAGGGCTGGCGCGAACCTCGCGCAACGCATTAGCCTCGCAATCCAGCGAGACAATGCAGCCAGCCTTCTGGGGACACTCGAGCTCACCGCGGTCGCTGACCTGGGGCAATTTTTTTTATAGTTTTTTTTAAATACATTTTACTGTCTCTAGTTATTAAATAAACTATATTATCTTCATGTGAATTGTTGTTTGGATTTTATTTAGTTACGTTTACCTGAACGCAGTCACGCAAGCTACGTCATACGGTAGTTGGTGCGTCTGCACTTCTGCAGTGCCGTTATTTCATTTCCCGCGTTATGCAACAGGAAAGCGGGGGTGTGGCCCGGACGCAGTGAAAGTGCGGGGGCGATGGCCGCCCGTAGCGAATGTCAGTGCGTACGCGCATGGAAAGAAAATGGGTTATGTTGCAGAAACTAAAGAGTTCGGTTTAATAACAAAGCTTCAAACCACAATGCAACATTGAAGAATTTTCGCAATTTAGTTTTTTATTAGTTTTAATCTTATCTTAGTTTTCTTTTAGATCTATTATTTATTTATTGTTTATTAGAAATTTCACAGCCTTATATTAGTGATTATAATTATATTAGCCAATTAAGAAATTTCACAGATTAACATTAATTTTAGAGATAGCTTTGAGAGAAGTCAAACAGAAAGAAAAACCATTACCATTACCTATGTATAATGTCAATGATTTGGCAGGTTGAGGAAATTTGTATTGCACTGCACGGAAGGTTATGGGACGCCCAACGACCAGCCCGTTACCATGAAGTCTTATAGCAGAATTACTTCAATAATACTTTGTTATTTCGTACCATGATGACCTTAATAAGCTTACTTTAAGGTCGTCATGGTACGAAATAACAAAGAATTATTGAAGTAATCCTGCTATAAGACTTCGTGGTAAGTTCTTGATGGAGGGATGACCTGCGCACGGTGGCTGCACAGTTGTAGGGACTGGATGCAAAAAGCCAAGAATCTTGTTGAAAGGCGCGCCTTGGGAGAGACCTACATCCATCAATGGATTGGAAAGATCGATCATCTCAACGCTGTCGCTGTAATCCTCCTCGGTCAATATCGGTCCTTATCCCTTTCTAAAACGTCTCCAATTTGGATGATAATGATTACCTACAACCGATTAACTGAACATATGACCGATAATCGGATTATTGGGTGGCACAAAGAGAAAGGAGGCTAATAGTGGGTTGATATCACAGACCACTTACCCAATAGACATGAAATCGGTACAAAGCAAGCGAAAAATTATGTCAACGATGAGCGCATAGAGACGAAGCGGGGGACAGGGGTGCCCTATTAAAGATATGTATCCATGTCAATAATATATCAGGGTTATACTTGTCGTGAAGCAATTTTGCGCTCATGTGCGGGCAGACACGGGCGCCCTCCTTTTACATGTCTATGGGGTCTAGTTTGTGGTTGATATAGTCTAGTCTAGACAATATTATGATTTGATTTAGATAATTAACATTATGTAGGTTTGCACCTAAAAATTAGGGCCTTATAACCCAGTCGTGAGTATACACTTTGAAAACAATCGTACAAGTTAAGCAACGTTATCTGCAGGATGGGTTATCGCTAGTGACATTTTCATCTGAGTCCCTCCGCAGTTGGTCCCGGTTGCTGTCGCTCGGCAGCAGTCGTCAGGCCATGTCGGAGACCTAAGGGGCGCCATGAATAACTCTGACTTATACAGATAGATTATAGATTTTGTCACTAAATCACAAGAGATTCTTCTCTTGTGATTTAGTGACAAAATCTATAATTATATATGCTATATCTTGTCAGATATATCTGACAGCTCAAAATTGAATGCTATATCTGACAAGTTACTACTACTAATACAGGTGGCATATTAAAAAAAATACGTAAAATTTTGACATGTGTCTTTTTTTGTGTATCCATGAATAAAAATATATAAACGGATATCACTCACTTATATTGTTGACAGTTTCCATATGTCCATGAATGTTATTTTTGCCTAGGTACGGACAACAGCAGATCAATGGTAACACTTGCAGTACGAATTCAACTCTTATGATGCAGATAATAAGAAAGAACGGTCCAAAGTGTCACACTTGATCTGCTGTTAGCTGTACAGTAATTGAGCTATTTCATCACATTACAATAAATGACCCGACATTTAGCGGGACAAGCGCTATGCCTAACCGTTCTACAGTAGCACGAATTAAAATAGTTTGCATAATTGCGGGTTGTCTCGTAAAATAGCGGGACATTTGTAATTTTCCGATATCTAGTATATTCTGTTAGATTGTTAGACTGTGGGATTACCTACAATTGTTGATGATTTTATAGATATTATAAAATTATGACTTGTTTTATAATTAGTAAATAAAAAGTTAAGAGAGAGGGAGAAACAATTATGGACGTGTCTCTATGGGCCAGTGATGATGTTTGCGGTGCGGCAGGCAGGCGTGGAGGTGAAATAAAACGTGTAACTTGCTGACAATCGCTTTATTCATTAAAGCGTACTACAAAAATAACAATCATATTTATACTACGAATGACTACGGATTAAAATTATAACTCACAAAATAAGATGTAGGCTCGGCAGAGGGAGAACGACGTAATGACACTTTACTTTTAAATCATAAAAAAGAGGTAGAAATACAAGAAGAAAAAAATGAAAAACAATGAAAAATTAAACGGTAGATACCTATTTACAAAGAGCAGCAGGGTTACTCTCACCTCTTATAGCGATCCAGTTAAATTCCTTAACTGAACCGAATCGCTATTTGCTACAATGACGTTTGACGTCAATATAGCAAATTGTCAGTTTAGGAACCTAACTGGATCGCTACGAGTATAAGAGGTGAGAGGTAACCCCGCAGGAATATACATTATATTTTACCTATAAGTACTGACAATTATAATAATAAACTTAATCGAATAAGCCCCCTCTGATCGTTCCCGATGCAAAGGTGCCCATAATACTAGCGGCGTTACCGCGCTGTATGGCTATGGCCAGCCTTTGCATCAGGAACGATTCAGAGCGAGGCCCGAGACCGAGGTCCCGCATTCGCCGCCCAATGCCACGCACAAACTCCCTGGCCTCCGCTCCCCAAGGACCCGCTGTCTCAACCGCAAAGGGCACAAACGTGTACATTCTTCCTATGTCAGCATATTTGGTATGTTTGAGTCGCGCCTGAGATTCGGCGGCCGATACAAATAACATAAATAAAAGTACATACAGTACTGTACACTAAGTACCTACATATACGACGTATATATACTACATAATAATGGTCCTATCAGTAATATCCCAGTGTATCATCATCATCATCATCATCAGTCTATTTATATTACCCCACTGCTCGGGCACAGACCTTCCCTTACATCGAGGGAGCTCGGGCCATGATCCACCACGCGGGCCCAGTGCGGGTTGGCGGATTTCACATGCCTTAGATTTTTTTTATTCTACGACATGCAGGTTTCATCACGATGTTTTCCTTCACCGTTTTGAGAGCACTCGGTAAATGTACGTAAGTTTTTCCGTCGAAAAAACCGAGGATAACTCATTGGTACATGGCTGCCCTAGCTGGGAGTCGAACCTGGGACCTCCATATTGCAAGTCCATTGACCCAACCACTGAGCCACCGAGCTCATATATCCCCAGTGTATCATCTTCATCTAACTAAACCATCACTCATTGTACAGCTTAACTAACGCCGAAACTAGGTGACCGCGTTGCCTCGCCGGCTGCGCGCGCGCCGGTGAAATGCGAAAGCGGCCTCGAATGCAGTCGCCTAGCTGCATAACGGTAAATGTGGATATGTGTGGGTATACTCCACTCTATTGCATTGTTAGTTACGTTCATTTATACAACTAGATAGCTCAGTGGTTTGGAGGACTTCCATTACGGAGGCCAGGGTTTGAACCCCAAATAGACCTCACCGTATCTCGCTTTAAAACTGTCCAAATTCATTCGACTTTTGACAGTTGTAAAAGCAAGCTCCCGCTCAAATCTTCGAATCTCGGCCTTACCTCAGGTCGCTCAGACTTATGATTATTATTAGTTAATTAGCCTGTGATGCCCAGTGTTGGACAAAGCCAAGCCCCATCCTCTGCCACTCATATAATATTCTGGGCACTCAGGCCATCCTCTCTTAAAAGTGTCCAGTGACGTTTCGCCATCGTTTAATGACTACGAAATAAATATATTTCAGTTCTGTGCCTTCGGCTTGACCTTTCGGAGATAACCAACCAACCAACCAACCAACCAACCAACCAACCAACCAACCAACCAACCAACCAACCAACCGAAAATTCGGCTATGTCCCAGCCGCCCGTTCGCCCGACCCGCGGACAAGGAGGAAAAAAAAGAGTACTCATATGCTTGATTCTTACTACATTTCACCTCTGTGTGAGCTACGGCCGCACGAAGACGCGGCAACGTCTTTGCGCGCGCAGGGTGTGTGACGGCGGTGGCATATGCGCCAACGAATTACAAAATAATATAAAATTATAATTTTTAAATAAATTAGGTACGTGCGTGTACTCATATCTGTCTCGCTCCGTCTTGAGGTTTGCGGTATGCTTTGTACCTAATTATCGTGAGACAAGATGACACGCACCGCGGGAACACTTCCAATAATTTTCACCACTTTTCCTGCACACTACAACACTTTCTTTACTTTTTTGTGATAAATCGATTACACGGTAGGCCAATTTTCTTATTAGTTCATCGATAATTTGAATTATCTCCTCGTAGTTTATTATTATTATATTATAATGCAGCCAGCGTCCTCGGCACGATACCCTGAGAAGGGAAGAGGTGCCTTAAATCCAATATGGGTTTGAATTTAACTGCGGGGCTAGCACGAGTCGCGTTAGCGATCGACGCAACGCCGCGGAGCTGTCAAACTAATGTCAAACGCCTTGTAATAATGTCACTTTGACAGCTCCGCGGCGTTGCGTCGATCGCTAACGCTGACTCGTGCCCTTGTAGCGCCGATCATAGTGGCTACAGTTATGCTACGTCACCGAAATATCGGTACTTCAATCCTACAGTTACACTATACTTAATTAAGTATAGTCATGTGAAAGTACTTAATAGTTGTAGACGTTTGAAAAGACGATTGGTAAATCGATATTATTATCGATCTTCCAACTAGTACTTTCGCATGTCGCACATTCAAAACAGCAATTCTAACTCTATACATCTAGAAAGTGACCTAGCTCACAAATCTAGGTTAAGCTAAACATCAGAAATCCCCCAGAAAAATGTAGTGCACATGCGAAAAAGCTAAATTTCACGGTCATTAAAGTGAGTAACACAACATTGTGCTTTATGTTGTCTGTTGTGGCAATGTGGGCCGGGGAAAGCACGGCGAAAGGTGACGGCTGGCGGCCAACGCAACGGGGTCAGTTACTAACGTTACGTGTGACGCCGGCGTGACACTTTCTTTAATTGACAGCGATTTACTAAGTCAATGGCAAAATAGGCATCTGCTGGATTAGGGTAACTTTTAACATCATCAGTCTGTTTTATGTCCCCACTGCTCGGGCACAGACCTTCCCTTTACATCGAGGGAGCTCGGGCCATGATCCACCATGCGGGCCCAGTGCGGATCGGCGTGCCTTAGGGCCTATGTTCAGCAGTGGCTGACGATGACATATTTTGCCAGATTAGGATGTTAAAGACTCTTGACTTAAGAGCTTGGTGGCGCAGTGGTTGGATCACCGGATTTACAATACGGAGATCTCAGTCTCAGGTTCGGTCCCCGGCCAGGTCATATACCAATGAGCTTTCCTCGTTTTTTTCCGAAGTAAAAACTTACGTACATTTACCGAATGATTTCAAACGGTGAAGGAAAACATCGTCTTGAAACCTGCATGCCGTGGAAAAATCTAAGGCATGTGAAATCCGCCAATCCGCACTGGGCCCGCGTGGTGGATCAAGGCTCCAGCTCCCTCAATGTAAGGGAAGGTATGTGCCCGAGCAGTGGGGCAATATAAATAGACTGATGATGAAATATGATATTATGATATTGGTTCCTGTAAGCCTAAACCATAGAGTAACTTATATAGATGGCCTAAACTGCTTCATCGATTTTGGTTCATGCCAAAGCAGTAGTCAGGTTTTATAAGCAACGGCAGCTACGTTCACAATTAGCTAACACAGGATTTTTATCGCCTTTCGACCAATCAGAGGGTTAAACACGCAATACTCGCCAAAATGATATTTTAAAAATATAAATACTTACCTATATCAAGAGATGTCAAGCAAGTAACTCAAAGAACAGTCCCGTTGTCCCGTAATAAACCGTTAATCACCCTGAAAACACCTCTATCGAACAAAATTCCGGATTATTGCGGTTAGCAGCAGCAAGCTAGCAGCAGAAGTCAGACGGACGGATGTCCCAGTTGTTGTGTCCCGTTAGCGGGAGAAAGTGGCCGACACGCGTGCTGCACCGCCTATGCAAATTATGCAATTACGTTTCGGAACGCACCCGCTCTAGAGGGCGCCACTGTGCACTGACTAGAATGTGGCGGGAAAGTCGGGAAAGCGGGACATTTTTCTTTTTTTATTACGCAGTTTTGATAACGGATTACATGTTTTAATTAATTACTATTCAGAGGGGAAATGCCGCCAGCATTTTGGGCACGTTGCCGGACAATGGGAATCGGTTGAACTATCTGTAATGCAAGCCAATCAGATCAGTCGACTTATTTTGTACATATAGTTTTATTTTAGTTTAGATATATTTTAGTACCTTTATTTTAGTTTAATATTAGTTTGTATAGGTATTTTAGTTATTTGAATAAATTTCTAGTCCATAAATTACGTTACATTTAATAATATTTTGGATAGTTTTAAAGATATTTTACTTTTTATTAGTCATGAATAGTAGTATACTGATAGCCTCTTCCGACAAAATAGATTATCTACTTACCTGAAGTTTGTGTGAAAAAGATCTATCGGCGGTAAGGCCCTAGGCCCTAGACGATATTAATTTCGTGTACCTACTTAGATTATGTATGTACTTACTTATTTTACTTTAAATAAATATACAATATACTTAGGTATTATCATTGAGATCTGTGATTTTGATTTAAATACAAAATGATACGAGGAATTTGTCCATAAAATATACCTACATAATACGTAAATAGATGCGAACATATTGCATTTTAGACAAAAAAGCTTCTCAATTTGACATAGTCGCAATAAATAATCAAACTAAAAAGTAGAGTCTTGCTACAACTACAGTTTATTTTATTATAACAGCAAAACTAAAAGAAAAAGTTTACTATTATGTTTGACAGAGACCTTGCTACTTGACAATAATAGTTTAACGAAAACAACCACAAAGGAAAATGTAGCAAAAACCATTGCGATTACGTCACTCCTCTCGCTCTACAGTTATGCGACTCAGATACCAAGAACCGGAGCGCAGCTTTCGAACGTCTAACAAGAATGATCTAACGTGACAAAGCGAAAAAATGATGCCACCCGCCATATTGGTGTAATGGCGGCCACAAAAAAACTAACGGAATAAAATGCCTAACAGCCAGAGAAAGGCTTTCGATTGTCCCACTTTTCACCGCACGCGAATCCACGCCGCGACTCCAAAGCGGCACAACACTAGTCTTCCATTTTCAAACAGACACAGTCTTATTTCTACTGCGGAACTGTCAAAATCGTGTGGCGGGAAATTTGATTTGAAATTAGAAGCAACATACGCAATATGATAACATAGACACGACTCTGTCTAACCTCTGTTGTGTGTAACTAGCTGTCTTGCTCATCGACATTGAAAAAGAAAGCACTGTAGTTTTTTACCGGCCATTTTACTCAAGAGTATGTCGAAGAAAGCTAATGCATGTGTGTAATATTAGAAACGTCGGGTTTTATACACCGGTTGCATCGCATCGGAGTAGTTGCATAAGAAAATTGCATTTCCCCGCCGGCTTAGCGACAACTGGAAATTATTTTCACCAACCGGCGGTGATTAATTGCGTCGTGATAATCGATTCAACGCCTGAACGTAACTGCTCAGTGTATCATTTTGTAATGTTTACCGCTTGATATATTGCTGATTTCTAGACATTACTAAACATTTCTGAAGATTTATGGCTAATAGTTAGGTGGTCAATGCATTTTTACATGTCCGTTATGCGGGACAATTTGTCGAGTAAACGGGACAAAATAAATACGGGACTTGATAAACTCGATCACAACCCTAACGCAAGGAAAATACTACGATATAGGGTAGGGGACGATTTCGATACAAATCGCATTCTCAATCGAACAATAAATATTTTTAAGATATTAGAAAAATAAAATGTATTTTATGTGGGGAAAACCAGCGAAAATCGTTTATGGTTAAGAGCCATAGTGTTGAAGTACTCAAAACTATCTATATAGTTAATAGTTTTTACAATCGGTGAGTAGTTTCTGAGAAAATCGCGACCCCTGTATAGTTTGCAATTTTTGCACCGGCACATTTTCAATTATTATTATTGTTTGTCGCTCTACATCAGTCGTTAACGCTATATGTCAGACAGAAGCCTACAAGCGACTTAAACGATGAACATGCATGGTGTGTGTCGCCTGTCCCGCATGAAGGGTAGAGTTTAGATTACTAATAATATTAAATGTTAATTATGTACCTAGTTATTAAGAGCCTTCCTAGAGCCAACTAGCGCCGCCAATCTTGAAAAAATCATATCTTCCAATATAATCAATTTTATTAAAAAAGCTACGTTCACACTGTTTATTGCTATAAATATTATTTTTTAAATGCTTATTTTTGTAACGTGATTCAATGTAGGTAAGTTGTAGTTCACAAATGTACCAAAAACGGCCGTTTTTCGCTAGTTGGCTCATGTCAGCGCCTTAAGTAATTATGTTGTGAATATTTTAAAAAGATGTGCTGCTGAGAGTTTTTTTGCCACTTTTTCTCCTCAGAGTTGGCACCTTTTCCTTGCAAAGTGGTGTAAATGTAAATTCAAAAAATATACTGGCGTGCAAAAATTTACACAACGTGCTTACTTGCAATAAAGAGATTTGACTTTAACAATAGGTTTAAATACACGACAAGAAACTGTTATGTTCTGCCGTCCCTATTTGACCCCGTCTAGACTGAACTTGACCGCAACACTCGCCAGGCGAGTCACGATCACATAACAATGCTAAGCCGATGCAAACTTTCTTTTAAGCGTCACCAAGCTCTTGAGATTGGCAGATAACAACATATCAACTGGAACTTAGGCCCGTAATAGACTGAGCCCAAGTGCAAACTCAAGTGCGAACTCATCTGAGTAACACTCAAGACGTGACACGACAGCGCAATTTTTAAAAATGTGTCACTGTCCCGCAGTGGTGGACAAACAAGTGGGGGACAACGGGAATATACCTATCTCAAGTACGTCATTAATGAATTTATTACCAATCTTGAGCAGACACGCACTCAAGTCGCGGTCAGCAAATATTTACTTATTCCTTGTCTACTCAAACTACTTGGTATAAAAATACTTTAAAATATTTAATATACTATAAAAAAAACTACCTAAAAATACTTTAAAACTACCTAGAAAAAAACCTTGATTAAAAACAGTTTAAATATTTTATCAAAATGAAATGTGAACTTGAAAGTGCTCTTGATTGCTGAGATTTCTTTACAAACACACCGTTACTCACATGCAGATATACACGGTTCCTATTAAACGCGCACTTAAGTTCCGTTTATTAATGGAAAGCTCTCAAGATCGATCTCAGTGTTGAGAGCGATTTAATACGGGCCTTAGATATACAAGGTGTAACGGAAAAGGTATATGCAGCCGAATGGAGGAGGATCATCATTATCAGTCTATTTTTATGTCTCCACTCCTTGGGCATTACTTCGAGGGAGCTCGGACCCTGATCTACCATGCGGGCCTAGTTCGGATTGGCGGATTACATGCCTTAGACTTTTTTCTTCTGCATGCAAGTTTCCTCACAATATTTTCCTTCATCTTTTTTAATAACAATCGGCAAAGGAGCCTATTACACCATGCCTTACACCACAATAATGATGCAGAATTTTAAACAGTAATATCACAAACAACGCTTAGTAGTGAAATGTCGGCGAGCGGCGCAAGCCAGTAACTGGAGCAAGTTTCGGGGGCGTGTGCCACTTACTCGTAGGGTTGCCACCTATTTCCGGGGCACAATTATAGTAGAAAAAAAACTTACGTACATCTACCGAGTGCTCTCAAAACGGTGAAGGAAAACATCGTGATGAAACCTGCATGTCGTAGAAGAAAAAAAAATCTAAGGCATGTGAAATCCGCCAACCCGCACTGGGCCCGCGTGGTGGATTATGGCCCGAGATCCCTCGATGTAAGGGAAGGTCTGTGCCCGAGCAGTGGGGCAATATAAATAGACTGATGATGATGATGAATTATAGTAGATTGAGTCCATGCTCTTCAAAAATTATAGTAGTTTGTTGAAAAACACAAAAATAAATTGTACATAGGTAAGAAGACAAACATAAGTATACAGGTGGCCTCAATAAGGTTGAGATTTACTCAAAAAATACTGAATCGAATTTAAAAATTATTTTACAGTTACTTAGTTTTAACATTTATCTTTCAAACAGTGAAAGATTTTTTGCAATAGGTCAAGTAGTTCTTGAGAAAATATCAACCTTAAAAACTCTACTGTGCACCATTGATCTTCTATAAACAACTAGATACACAAAGGTCTTACTAAAACAATTTATAAAACGTCCAAATAAGGGTCCATTGTTAACGTCCAAATAATGTCCAATAAAGTAAATGAGGGTCCATTCATCCGTTTGGACCTTCTTTGCGCTCGGACATTTTTAGAAGGCAGACTGTGTATCTAGTTGTTTATAGGAGATCAATGCTGTGCACCTTTCTTTGTCTTCGACCGTACCACTAGATACTAAATTTTATTTATTAGGGTTGGCAACCCTACTTACTCGCCCGGCCAGCGCTGGCGCGTGTAAACTAAAGAAAGTTTCGCGCGTTGTTACTTGTGATCGTGACTTGCCTGTTACAGTGACGGTCAAGTTCGGATTAGTTGCGGTCGCGGATATACGATTTGACGGGGCATGATTGTGAATGACGGATAGCCTTAGCGCGATGTTAGATATTACAGAAAGGGTACCTTATTATATTTTATTAATAGACTCGACAGTTCGTCATTTGCCAATGTCATGTTACAGAAAATTCAATATGTAATAGTCTTCTATCTTCCTCCAAGGGAGTCGCAGTAGCGTCTTCACCCTGGGTAGCCGCGTCTTCATGTCTTCATCCAGAGGAGACGCCGTAGCGTCATCACTCTGGACGAAGCAGCTCGACAGTCACGTTCACTCCCGAGCTTGTAGCGGGAACTCTTGGTAAAATCTTGAAACTTCAGATCTTGCATAAATAATCCAATAACTTCACCGTACTGTCATTCGCGAACATTTTCTGATTTTAACGTGATATTAAACACAAAATAGCCCCTGTAGACATTAAAAGGAAAATTATCAAATAATTTCGCAACCGTCGTTTCCCGCCATTTTCAAGAGAAGCGAAAGGGTACCTATTTGTAAAGTAAATCGAAAGGAGATCGTACAGTATCGGTAACTGAACAGCTTTTGTCTACGACGTTTTGGTCCACACGAAGACAGAAAAGTACTTATACAGGGGGCCTCAATAAGGTTGAGATTTTCTCAAGAACTACTGGACCGAATTTAGTAATTATTTTATACACAGACTTGTCAGACTTGTCTCTGAGCAGTTCTCGTAGGTATTAGACATCTTTGTCTATGAGACGTGTCGTTTGAAGTGTGCGCGCTTCATAATGTTTGTAAAGCAATAGTCTGTCTTAAAACAGTCGTGACTCTGGTCTGCGCACTGCCTTAGTTGACATTGCTCATAGAATCAGCAAAGTGAAGTGGCAGTGATGGGCTTTCCACATCTATGGTAGAACCGATAACCGATGGGGTAGGTTCTGGGATGGAGGCCACCTCAGATCTCTGGAGATCTGAGGAGGCCACTGTCAAGTAAACGTTGTGGGACGCCCATTTATTTATTTATATATAATTTGCACCTTAACAGCTAGTAGCCAAATAGTACAAACATAAAATAAAACAATAATAAAATTATTATTACTACTAAACATGCACTCATTCAGTCAATCGAACTGGCATTCTTCTTTCTGCTACCCTCTAGTCCTCTACGACTGAACTGCCGAATGTCGATGTTCAAAATACCGATGAACGGTATACCGAAAGTACATGAGTTCGAATTAGGGTGTTCGAAAGTACGTAATACCGAATGTCTGAATATCGAATGTTCGCTATCGCCATGTACGGAATATCGAAATTACCTATGCTATATCGAATTACTCAATATCGATTGTTCCTGCCATCAAACATCCCGGCGCACTCGCAAATAGGTCGCACTGTGGCGCCTGCGCGCGCGCACGCTTCCCATAAGATGGAGGGATGACCTTCTCATGGTGGCTGGCAGGGACTGGATGCAGAGGGTCGAGAGTCGTGTTGAGTGGCGAGGGAGAGGCCTAAGTGAACTGATACGACCTGATAATGATCAGTCAATAATGTAAATATGACAGAGGCCTCTGCCTTGAACAGTTATCCTTTAGCACCCTAAAACGGGGTCATTAGTTCATTACAATACACAATTGTACACATAACTGTATGTAACCAATGTAGGTACCTCCCAACATAACGATGAGTCAACAGTACAGTAATATGCCTAGTAATTCGGCACAAGCTATGCCTACACGCATGTGTGTAGAGATGAAACTGATATCCGGAAACTATGGGATCCGGTATTCGCCTGCAAAATTGTAACGTTTCTTGTGTGATTCTCGTGAAATGTTGGGAATGCCGGCCTCTCAGTAAAAAGTAAAAAACTTGACGCTAAAGTTACACCGAGGTGTTTCTAATTATGAATTTAAATTAAAGGTTTATAACTCATTAGGACACCAGGGTAGTGGCGCAACCAGACACGTCAACTACAAAATGGCAGCTGTATTGGAAACCTCACCTTGCCAACCAATTGCAAGAGGAACCAATTTGATGGTGACTACCGAATCACAAGAAATCCTAGTAGAGATAGTAAAAAAATAAGTGATTGCGGTTGTTTTCGTAGACCCTAAAAGATAATTAAATTCTAACAAGATTTTCGACCGGATATCCGTTAGCCGGATATTTAGCTATCCGGTTATCATCTCTAGTGATCAAAGACTAGTGGTAGATCATCGATCAATGATTATCATTAGGCATAATGAGATAGCGTTATGCAGAATAAGTAATATCTAACAGTCATACATAACTGGAATATTGAATCGATGTCATTAAATTATATTAACAGGTCGTCAACATTAATACGAATCATCATCGTCATCAGTCTATTTTGGGCCTTGCGGATTGCACCACGCGGATTGGTGGATTACAGATTATATTCAGCCCTATTCTTTGGCATGCAAAGTTTCCTCACGATGTTTTCCTTCACCTTTTTTGAGAGCATTCGGTAAATGTGCGAATAATAGCAGTTCAATGGTAACACTTGCAGTACGATTTTAACTCTTACAACGCAGATAATAAGAACGGTCCAAAGTCCAAAGTGTTACATTTGATCTGCTGTTAGCTGTACCTACCTATACCGCAGCCCAAATCAAGTGTCTTATTTTGTAAACAAATATGATCGTCTGTTGTGATGTGACACTGAATGAACTGATAGATCGAACCTATTCATCATTTTGAAAATAAAGTACCTAATCCGATCTAATAATGTGGAAATAACTATGCAATTATCATAGAACAGCTTAAAATGTTAGTAGAAGAGGGTAGTTTTTGTTTACAACATAAGACACTTGATTTGGGCTGCGGTATATGTAAATTTATTATTCGAGAACACCGAGGAAAACTCTTTGGCTCATGGCTAATCTAACCGTACATCGAACCTGAGATCTCCGTATCGCAAGTCCAGTGACCCAACCACTGCGCCACCGAGCTCTACTCAACACAGGCTTATGAGAGGTTGTCTCCACCGATCCCGGGATCCGTTTGGATTGGAAACGGATCCCGGCAGTTTGTCTCCACCGATACCGATGCTGTAAAATAATAATGAATAATAACTAACATAATATAATATAATTGTAACCAAAAAGTAAGTAGCTACAATCTATACATGTAATAAGACTAAAAAAGTTGTGTCTGCACATTGGATATTTTTTGAAAAGAATAATTGTAATGTGTTTTAGGATCGATACTGATGCCAAAACACTAATTTTTAGAATTTTTGTCTGTTTGTCTGTGACTTTATGCAAGTATCACGCCATAAGTACTGAAGGGATGTTGATGGGAGTTTCACTAGGAGATAGCTGAAATATCCGGACGGCTATAAGCCATGGCGGTATGTGATGTGGAAACAAGGATCCAGAGAGGAAGATCCGCCGCCTGGTCTCCTCCATCCTCCTCCTCCACGCAAACGAAGTTGCGGGGTACAGCTAGTACTTGAGTTCTTACACAAATATAATAAAACTAAACTACTTAAAAATACATTAAAAACTAAACTAAAAATCTACCTAACTAAAAACATTCTAAAAACTTGGCCCTCTTGGGAGGGTGCCCATCACACTGGCGGCATTCCCGCGCTGGATGGCTAGGCTCAGCCTCTGCGCGAGAAAGCCGCCAGCACGAGGGTCACCCGTCGCCTCCCTCAGGCGCTTGCCGAGCTCCTTGTGGAGCGCGTGTGCTCTCGGGCCCCACGGATCAAGTGTCTCGACGCCAAAGGGGACAAAGTCGTATTGGGCGCCGAGACACCTGTATTTGCCCCTCTTAGCACGCTCACGAGCCTCGGCCGCCGCTAGTACTTAGTAAGTATAAAATATGAAAAATATCTAACATATTATGACTTATTTAATTGCCGCTTCCAATGTAACTACGAATAATACTTACTTATGTGTTGAAGATATCATTTTCCCGCTTCAAAATCAGAAAGCGCAAAACGACTAACACAGTTCTATCAAATAAACTCTACAATTCGTTGTATGAAATCCACTGGTGCTTCAAAGATGGCTGTAAAAAGGAAGGCTGTAGGAAAGAAGCAATGTATGATGAACGTAGAGATGTAACATTAAGGTTAAAGGTAGAGCTCGTGAATATACCGCGGCCGAAATCATGTATCTAATTTTGTAAACAAATATGATCGTCTAATTACCTGTTGTGATGTAGCACTGAAGGAGCTGATTGATCGAACCTATTGATCATTGTGAAAATAGAGTGATCCGGTCAAAATAACTATGCAATTAATCACAGACCAACATAAAATGTTCGTAGGGTAGGGTAGTTTTTGTTTACAAAATAAGACACTTGATTTGGGCTTCGGTTAAGGTAATAAGGTCCGCATTGCAATAAAAGGTAACCAGAGAGTTAGTGAATAAAAGTTAACTTAACCCGTTCAAAACCTTTGCAGTGAGATATTTTGATGCCATTTTTAGGGCCTAAACTCCTATCAAAATGACCTCAGGATTTAAGTAGAATAAAAGCGCTTTAACAACATCTAAGCGACCGTACTCATTGTCCAATAACATACTCTCTATTTATATTAAATATAACAATTTTAACAAAAATAAGTCTCCCGAGAAAAAGAAAATACTCTAAATCAAAGTAGCCGCCTCAGTTTGTTATTAAAATAAAACATGTATCGATAACAATGTATTAGCTAGAGGCGCCCTCTGCAACAGCCTCAACTCAAATGTAGGTCAGTGCCGCATATAACGGTCCGCGCTCGATGCCCGCCCGCGTAACATTACGTGTGGGAAATCATTCGAATTTGGAACGCCACCGCTTTTTTTCACCGGTTTTATCAGGCTGTGTTGCCATTGTTCTTTTTATTCTTTCACTTTATTGTCTGTGGTCTAGTTTTGCAGATTACATTGGTGGTGATGCTAAATATTTACTGTTAGCAACTGTTTAGATAGCTGTGCGTTTTGTATTTATTTTATGATATTTTAATGTCAAAAGGTGAGTTCGCTGGCGCAGTAGTTGTTACTGGACTTACGATGCGGAGGTCCCAGGTTCGATCCCCGGTAAGGTCAGACATGTGCCAACAAATGAGTTTTCCTTGTTTTCTTTTTGAAGGAAAAACTAAACGGTGAAGGAAACATTTGTGAGGAAACGACTGCCTGAGAACAATACAAAAACCTAATCCAACATTGAACCTGCGGCCGCGTGTGGATCATGGCCCGAAATGCTTAGGTAGGTACGGTCGAAGACAGAAAGGTGTAGAGTTTTTAAGGTTGAGATTTTTTTTTAAACTACTAGACCTATTGCAAAAATTCTTTCACTGTTAGATAGATAAAGGTTAGGACTATATAACTGTGAAAATATACTAAATTCGGTCCAGTGGTTTTTGAGAAAATCTCAACACTATTGAGGCCTCCTGTATTATCTCTGTTTCCATGTGCAATACCAGGATTATTTGCAATTTTTAATTAACATAATTATTTTTAAATTTTTTTTAATCAAAGACAGCACTCATAATATTGTTTAATACCCAATCAATTTACTTGATTATTTATTGCATACATAAACCACGAACTTAATGATCGAATAATGTTCACAATAATACGTTTTACGATTATGAATGGGAGCTACTAAAACCCACTCACCAAAGCCTACTTTCCCCAGTTTTAGAACCTAGGTAAGCTAAATATCTAGACTTAGAACAGTCGCTTGCACAGTCTTGATGCTAATAGTTTTCGTGCTAAGTTTCTTTTTACCCAACTGCCTAAATTAAAGGAGAAGGGTCAGATGGGTTTATATTTCGCTAACATATGTACATACTTAGATATGAATGTCGGTTCATTTGTGGCCTCCTTGTAGCCTAAACAACTTGATGGATTTTGATGTATAAGCTATCATTAGATTTATCTTGATCATGGAACTTACATACTCGTAAATACATGTCATGCCAAGAACAATTGGTTTATTGTAATTCATTTTTCCATCACCGATATAAGTTCATGCATCTATAATCCTTTAAATCGATAAGATTACCTGTCTAGCTATTTAGACTCAGATATAGTATGGAATACATTATGTATTTTTTTGAATAGAGAGTATGACCGGATGAATATAGTGTGAATAACCGCCAACCAGATGGCGGAATGTCATACGCAAATTGGCTGGCTGGGACTGGATTCACAAAAATAAGTGGAAAACGCAGAGTTCACATATCCCAATCGGTACAGATAGGTGGAATAAAATTCTAGTTACCTACAGCTTACGCTCCTTGGTAGGAAGGGACAGTGCACCGCCCGGAATATAGATTGTCGCGCTTTGGAAGATTCAGGGTATACCAACGGACTGATACGGGATAATGTTGATTTTATATAGTTTATGCTTATCATATTCAAAGCACCAAGTATCGCTGTTCCATCCGAATGCACCGGCTGCCTGCGCCGGCGCAGCTTTCACTGCAGTCCGCACGACAGACTCCTGCGACCTGCGCCAGTCGTAATTGGACAATTTTCATAACCATAATAAATGGCACAATAAAGTGATCGCTATTTCTATCAAGTATTTTATGTAATGGCCCATTGTTGGCACTCTCCTTTCCCTGATCGTCATTTTTATTCATCCTCCACTTTCATTTCTAATACAAAATTATTTAGAAATTAAAAAGGTTGGTAAATAAGTACTTAATTAAAAAGCTTCTGGTTTTTCTTCTTCGTTTATTTAATAATTTTCTAATAAATACAATAATACAACTAAGTATTCTTATTAAACATACCGGAACCGAGTTCCGTTAGTTTAGGAAACATTCATGTCTACCGATATAAAACGATCGCTTAGCACACAATTTCCTTTATCAAAAAGAAATTTTCCGGTCATGTAACTCCGCCTTTCCGCCCATACGATACGCAATACGCAACTGACATTGGCATTGCGTGCGTATACGCAACACGCACACACCTAGACCGCCCACTACACTCACACCATCCGTGAACGTTGCTACGCGACAGAGTACTGTGTACGCGAGGCATCCCTACTTCTCAGTGTTGCCAAAGTATTGAAAATAAAGTATTGTGGTTTTGTCAATTGCGGCAACAGAATTACCTAATAGTTACGGACATTTGAATGACAGATCTATCAGGGGGTGACCGCGACTTCAATCGTTTTCGTTTTGACACTTGAACGATATACATTGCTGCGTTTCGTTGTCGTTTGTTAAAACTTGCAAAAACATAGCAGCAATGTATAGCGTCCATGTGTCAAATTGAAAGCGATTACGATAACGAATGGAAGTCGCGGTCACCCCAGTAGTAAGATGTTATACTCGATCAAACCAGATTCGTCATTTGTAGGCAATAAGAAGCCATGGTACTCTGCCTTTTTCTGGCCCTCTTCTGCACTGGATATTTCATTGTAGAATCAATTCCACTATCCCAATCCTAGATCAGGGAAATCTATCAAGCTGGCAACACATCCCTACTTTTAAACTCACACTATAGAGAAATTGCGTATTTGTGCAACACACACAAACTACAATACAGATACGCTGTACTTATTCTAGTTTCTCTGTGTGGGTAAAGAAAGGCGTTTAACTGGTAGGTGAAATGGGCACAGATTTGACGGCTTAGTTAATCGTAGTTTAAACGAATAATAAACAAGTTTTTATTGAATCATTTATTGGTTTCACGGAGTTGACGGTGTTAACTTAATTGCCGATGACAGTAACGTAACGGTATCTAATTTAAGTAACTCACGGTCGTTATGGCCCCATTATCTCAGACTTTGAGGATAGTTTATGCCAAGTTTATGCAAACTGGCGGCTTAAAGATTACTCCTATGGAAGGAACGATCATATTAGGGCCCAATAGAGGGCAGATGTTATGGATTTACATACGGATATCACTCACTTATACTTAATTGGCGACTTCAACATAGAAGTGAGTGATATTCGTTTATATATAATAAATCAATAAAAATAAATTATTCAGCTGACATTGATTTTTTTTCATGGTGTTGTGTTTTTTTACGATGATATCGCACTTCGGTGCAACGTCATCTATTATCAACTTAAAAAGCTTGTTTTTTCTTACAACTGTCACTTTGAAAACCCCTCATTCAGGGCGAAGCTGATGTATCTACTCTGTGATCGACAGTCCCCATTCTGCTAAGATATTCGAATCTACTCAAACATCTGATGTCGCCTCGAACAGACTCCGAACGAGCCGAATATCTTAATTGAGGGGCAGAGGACGTTGAACACAGCTGATGATTCCATTCAATCGATGGGTAGGCTTACCAAAATATATAAGGCTATCCAACCATCCCTTGGGAAGAGAGACACATATATTTTTTTTAAATATGTCTAAAATGAAATTGCTTATACAAGCTTCACCATTTAGATAACATAAGGTTTAAGATAATATTTGCGTCTATACAGCGGTTCACTAATGTTTGACAAAAAACGTATGACAAATGATCATTTTACAAATTATTTTTGAAAAAGTAATCATTTGACAAACTTATCATTTACTAAAGTGATGTTTTAAAAGTAATCATTTGACAAACATCCATTTTATAAATATTTAACATAGCAAATGTTGTGAATGCTAAACCGTCATTTTGCAATTGATTAAATGACCGAAGTATTCCTTTTGCAAGGTCGCCATTAGACAAAATATTGGGTAAATAAGTGGGTATTTTATATGTACAATTGTTAATAAATGAACTTGCTTTTTGAATACAAAAAAAAAAACACCTAACATCGAAGTCTCTGGCTTGGAGCGAAGCTGCGCTTCGCTCCAAGCCAGAGCCTTCTGAACCTAAACATCCGTGTCGGATCTGGTTAGATAGTTGGTCGGGGTGTCCCTTCATTTGATAAAAAACAAATTACAAATTTATGTATAATTGTTAATAAATGAACTTGCTTTTTGAATACAAAAAAAAAACCTAACATCGAAGTCTCTGGCTTGGAGCGAAGCGCAGCTAGAGCCTTCTGAACCTAAACATCCGTGTCGGATCTGGTTAGAGAGTTGTCGGGGTGTCCCTTAATTTGATAAAAAACAAATTACAATTACCAAACAATGCATTTTGTCAAAGGTTTTTATGACTTGCGTTGTTTTATCTATTAACGTATATAATAAGTGAATAGTTTGTTAAGTGATGTTTTGAAGAAAGAAACTTTGTCTCGTAATTGTTTTGTCAAATGAATTATTTATAGAACCATTACTTTGTACAAAGATGAACTTATGAATCATAATTTTGCCAAACGTTGTTTGTGAAATGAAATGTTTGTAATTTGTTTTTTATCAAATGAAGGGACACCCTATACAGCAGCCCAAACCAAGTGTCGTATTTTGTAAACAAATATGATCGTCTAATTACCTGTTGTGATGTAACACTGAAGGAACTGATTGATTGAACCTATTCATCATTGTGAAAATAAAGTAATACGATCTAATAATGTAAAAATAACTACAATAATCATGGAACAGCTTAAAATGTTAGTAGGGTAGGGTAGTTTTTTTTTTACAAAATAAGACACTTGATTTGGGCTCCTCAAATGAATCGAGTTCGTGCTCCATGCTCCTATGGGCAATCTCCTTTACAATAGAACTAAATAATATATATATCTTTATAGGTTATGGGCCGAGCCCAGAAACCAGAGACTTTTCTAACAGATATAGTAACCATTGAAATCTTACATCCTGTTACGTGGTATTGTGTTACCCACTGTTGCTGCCATAGACACGAGTCCCACTTTTCACGGTTTTCTCTCGCTCAGAGGCACGGCCATTCCAGGGATGTAACCAGGCCACTTAAAGAGGGTCCCAAGCAAAGGGCATTAGATTGTGGGGGCGCTAGTTCATGATTTGTTTTTTGTCTTGTAGGTAAGTATTGTATTTTCTTTATTTTCTTCTTTTCTTTCATCTTGAGGAACCCCGTTTTGTTTGGAACATCCATTATCCTACCTACCCAAAAGCAATCAATACCGTATTACAGTCGTAGACGTAGAGTGCCTCTGTGTTACACTTATTGAAATCGAAAGCGCGAGGGGGCGCAAAAAATTACCTATCGTAAGTACTTAGTTACTGAAAGAGACGCTGATTCGGGCGCGTTAATTCGCTTCAACATATCTGCGCTAGAAATGAACAGCTAAGTAAAGCTGCTACCCTGTTTTCCTCTTCATTTACCACACCACGGAATTTCATTTTTGCTGTGGTACCATTGGACAGTATGACTTTCAGTAGGAAGTAGGCAGTTAATTGCTGCGCCCCCTGAGTCCATAAAGCCCTAGATACGGGCCTGTACACAGTATATACCTACGCTCGCCAGTGAAAGGGCTTGATGGCAGACTTCTAGAATCCACGCTCACCGTTTCAAATCGATTAGATACGGAAACTATTTAGATAAACGTTGGGCTCAATTGGCGTTTAAATGGTTATTTTAATGAAAGTGATGAAAATTGTAATAAGTTGGTTAGGTATAGACTATAGAGTTAGTAGCTTGACTATATGACTATATGTGAATATAGGAAGGGTAAGTCAGCCGACCTCCTGTTTTCGGCAATCGTATATATATAATCGTATATTTAATTCGGATAAGCAAATAAATATAGCTTTAATTTAATATATTACCTTTTTTTTTTACTTGGGGAAATGCTTTTACGCATCCCACCGCGCCAATAAGGAGGGGCGCGCGGTGAGTATGTGGGACTCCCGTCATGTACCTACGTACGGTCCTATACCCACTAAAACCCCAAGGTGTTCAACTCACCGCGTTTGGACGAGGTTGTGGGAACGCAACGCCAGATACCACAACCTCGTCGGCGGCCGTCGGGTTTATACCCCTAAACCTCCGCTTAAGGCGTCTCGGAACACAGGACGAGACAATAATAATAAGGAATTAACATTAAAATTATTAAAGATAATATAAATCTCACAATAGGAGAAAAATAATATCTTATGTAATTTGAATATCTAGGATAAGTTTGTTCCTTCGTAAATAACTTAATAGCATCTGAAAAAGGCTGCAATACTCCTATAAACCCCAATTTATTAGGTCCTTTACGAACTTCGGCATTTAATATATTACCTACCCTTACAGTCTAAATAAATTCTATAAGTTATGGAAATCCAATTTAGGTTTCACAATTATAATGGTTATGTATTTAAATATTTAATCTTTCTTAGTGTGTACCTATATTATTAGAACCATACGATTACAGACTCTTTCCCATGAGATGCATAGCGAACCTAATGAATCATTAGATACTACATCTGTAGAGATGCGGAAGGTGTGTATGGAAAGAGGAGCGCACAAAAGATCCTACAATGGGTCGAAGTACCACAATGACACCCGATAAGATAAGAAAGTATACCTATCATGTCGGTAAACTCAGCCATTCAAAACAATTTCCAATGAGAACCTCCGCACCAAAGTCAAACCGGCAGTTAAAACGGTCCCCGGACCATTACCGGCTAACAAACGTAAACACAGCGGCTTACATAAACCAGCGTGACCCAGAACTTGAGAGAAAGGTCTAGTACACCCCCCTCTGCCGATACCCCCTCCCCCGACGACCGCTGCAACCGACAGACCTTACAACCGCACATTTTGCATCTCAATTTTATGACACTGCGCAAGGCAAGATCTAGGGATTTATATAGAGATGTTTTGTTTGTTTTGTACACAGCATAGACTGTGAGTGAACTCTAGCTGTAATACTTAGTCGGTTATGGCAACAGCATTTGGATGGATAGAGGGATTGCCCGCAAACCTTTCTTTGAGGGTTTGAGGTATAGCGGAGCGAACGGACTGTGCAACATGCAGCGAAATTGAAGATAACACTAAGCTCGCTGGCAATATGTTATACAGAGTGGACAGATCATGTGTATTTCGCCGTAACCTATCTAACCATGTTAATTTGGTTCGAAATTCGGAGACATGGTCATATTTCCTCAGACCTTTCCTTGCAAAGTAATGTAAATAAAAAAATATATGTTGACGTGCAAAAATGTACACAACGTGCTTACTTGCAATAAAGAGATTTGACTTTGATCGAAAATAAATCCAATGCACACATTCTGTAATCGCTCCAGCTTATTTAGAAGTTCCTCTGTGTCCAGAAAACAAGAGTATCCGTAGTCAATGATAGGCAGCCTGTAGCAGCGACTGCGCAAGGGCTACCTTGATGGGAATTGGTATAAAAAATACGGAGGCTTTTGGGCGAGCTCAAATTGTAATTGACTTTCAAGTTGTACCATATTTGATGATCAAGAAAACTCTTCTGCTGATGTTTCCTAATTATGGTCAGTGCATTTTAGAGTGGCTCAGTGACCCAATGCTACGCAGACACGCCGCAGCCGCCGCACGAGAGTACCCTTACTAGAACACACTAAAACGTTCGTGGTCACAGTTAATCCAGCTCTAAGCAAGTGAGAAAGCGGGCCCTGCACAGCTTTCGCTTCACGGCCTGGTTGCCCTGCACGCGGGCAGCGCGTGCGCAGCCGACACGACGCACGGGAAACTAGCCCTTTGGACCTATCGGCATGCTTCGGGGGCAGTATATAATCCATATAACATAAATATCCTGTCGCTGTATGACAGTAGACGGTCTGACAATATCACTCACTTAACTGTAGATCCTACCTATTCCAATCGGAGTTACAGTGGAAGTGGGAGCAGGTTTTTAGGTCAGGAACCGTCAAAGGTTCTGACGTTCTTTATTTTACATGGTTTTATATTTAATCAAAATAGAACGATAAACACATTTTTTTCTCCTCAGCGTTGGCACCTTTTCAGTGCAAAGTGGTGTACAATCGGAGACAGAGATAAGTATACAGGGGGCCTCAATAAGGTTGAGATTGTCTCAAAAACTACTGGACCGGATTTAAAAATTCTTTTACAGTTACATAGTTTTATTTTTTATCTATCAAACAGTGAAAGAATTTTTGCAATAGGTCAGGTAGTTATTGAGAAAATCTCAACCATAAAAACTCTCCTGTACACCTTTCTCTGTGTTCCACCGTACCTAAATGTAAATTCAAAAAATATATTGACGTGCAAAAATGTACTCAACGTGTTTACTTACAATAAAGAAATTTGACTTTGACTTTTTGAACAATGTTAATTGTTCGCTATTCATTTGTTGATGATAATTAAATACTTAGTTATCGAATTACATTTTTGATTGTCAGTTAAATCCTGAATATACATTCAGGAATTCACATGGTACCTACCACGGTAATAGCCAACCCAATGTACTATCAACGTAATGGAACGACGCGACCTCGTTCCATCACATTGGGTTGGGTTCAAACAATAATACCTAATCTTTGACCGAATATCTCAGTTGACGACATCGATACAAAATATTTGCAAATGAAACCTGGGAATCGAATCGAATCACTGCAGTTGCAGGGCATCTAACAACTGCGCATGCGTGTAGCAATGAAATCCATAATAGCGCCATCTAGGAGATAACTTAGATACTTGATAGCAGTTAAGTGGCCTAAAGTACAGTAACACTAAACAAGTTATTACTTATTATAAATTACTTCGTAATGGAATGCTTTATTTTCTAATTAAATAGGTAATTGTACAGTTGGACTTGTGTAAGATCATTTATAATATTTTATTATGTACGTACTTCTTTTCGCCTCAATAATATTCAGTGACTTTACAAACTTTTACATGGCAACACCAAAACAGACTTCAGGATATTTTTTCTCCTAGCAACACAAACCAGGTCAATCAAGGAAGTGCAAGGAGATTGCACGCCAAAAATATATTTTTTTTGTTATTTTTATAAATCCAGATGCAGTTAAATAAAAGGTTCCCCGTTTGTTTTTCAAGATGATATTGAGATAAGAAAATTGCTGCGTGATGCTTGGAAACAGTGCGAGTGAGAAAAGCAGAACAGAAAAAAGACAGCAGTGTCTACCGCATAGAAGGTTTTCATTTGAAAATTAATTAATTTTTGTCCCAATTCAGTTCATTATTGCGGCAAAATGAATTTTCATGACATAAAGGCGAGATTTCAGAGGGTTACCTTTGTTAATTCAATTCGAAAATGTTTTAAATAGTTGCCATATGCTTTGACCCAGTTACGACGTGTGCGTTGACCTATGGATATGACTGCGGACTAAGCAATGTTATTTTTAGTATACAGCTTTGCAGATAATTAAATATTTATAGATGCTGTTTGTGATAAAGTTACGAAACAAAATCGCAAACGGCCGTCGACGTGACCTTTTCCACTTGAAACAGGGTGAGTTTCTTTGTTTGAGATTGTATTCATTATTTCGAACTGGCTGGTTATGTAGTTTCTAAACACAATACCTCGCTAAATGGACACAGTCACAGTGTACTATTGTCTTTTGTTTTAAAAAAAGGATAAATACCAAATTGTTTTTATATTTCGTTTTTGATAATTTTTTATTTTTTTTCTCTATTTTCAAGTTATTGAAAATAATAGTTTACATAAGGTTCATGGCCCGTATAGTAAACCTAGTAATTAGACCTCACTTTCTTAAATAAAACCATTTTTTGGCACTTTTCAAACTCTCTAAAAAAACTTCAAAGAAAAAGACTGGCTTATACCATGTAATAAATTTGTTACCCCTCCCCCCTTTATTATGAGGAATTCTTTAGAATAATCAAGTAGTATTTAGAAAACAAACTTTTCAATGCTTGTGTAAACCAACAAGATTTTTTATTTTCTCTGGAACCTGATATTTTGCCGTAGTAAAAGTCTATAAGAATGGTCCATAGTCCTAATTACACTTGATTGCTGCTACCCATACCTAGTTAAACCACACATCCCATGAACCATTATTTGTCACTTTTACACCTCGGTAAAAAAAAATAAGTTACAGAGGAACCGAAGGCTGCAATAGTGGACTAATTTTAAATCAAGTGTATGCCAATGTGTTTTAACAACATTGATAAACAATAATTCTGTACGATACAAACCTGATGTATTTTTCCTTTTCAGGTGGAGTATCTCTAAAAACCATAAACTAAAATGTACAGAACCAATAAAAAATCCTCAGCAACAAGAGACAAATTAAAAAGTATAAAAAACGACTTCCTATAATGGGATCAATTTATTCCTAGCATTTTATTTATACCAAAAAAATACACCCCCTTTTTGTGAAATCTATATTTTTTGGAGAAAGGAGTACGGTTGTGAATGACCCCCTGTCTAAAGCATTCTAAATTCAAAAGCATATCCATAGAGAAGAAAGAGGAAAAAAAAGAATGAGTTCCGAATTCGAATACTCGTAGAGTTGCCTACAAAATGGTTACTTAGCTTTTAAGAAAAAGTAATACCATAGACAATATGATATTGGTTGACTGATTTGAGCTAAGGGTGTCTATACACCTGGGCCTACGCCCTTAGGCCGGGGTGCCACTCGGCAGTGATGAAGAAGCAAAATGTTCGCACTCTATCGTTAATCGTGTGCACATTCACTTACTTATTAGTCGGCGCGGCTGTGTTTGATGCGTTGGAATCTACTACTGAGAGGAACAGATTTGAAGTTCTGCAAGGTAAGCCTTGATTTAAATCAAAAGTAGGTAGCTAACACATTTTGGACCTTAGTTGATCAAATGATTACTACCTAATGAGAGGTTGTCAAAGTGACATTTCAAAGGAAAAAAACTAGCTTTAGCTAAAATACACAGGGACCATGAAAGAAATATTGTTAATATCAGCTGAATAATAATTTTTTTGGTTTGAGTAATTTTAAACAATACAATTTAATAATTTTAATAGGTACAGTCAAAGACAGAGATAAGTATACAGGGGGCCTCAATAAGGTTGAGATTTTCTCAAAAACTACTGGACCGAATTTAATCATTGTTTTAGAGTTACATAGTTTTAACTTTTATCTATCAAACAGTGAAAGAATTTTTGCAATAGGTGAAGTAGTTTTTGAGAAAATCTCAACCTAAAAGCTCTCCTGTACACCTTTCTCTGTGTTCCACCGTACCACACAAAAATAGACATTCAATTAATAAACAAGGTTAGCCCATGCATTGATGCTCTTTAATTTTGAGGTGCGAAGTCGAGAAATCAGTGCCATCTACCCGAACCATCGGTACTATTTTTGTTTCTTAAATGTGACCTTGAAAACCCCTCATTGGCCTGAGGACTCAGCTTGTTCCAATTGGAATAAACTCTGATAATAGGGTTGGTCAGTAAATCAGAAGAAGAATTAAATATACTCTGTTGCATCTTGATAAATAAATAAATAAAATTATCTTTGTTAGGTATATTTAAACTTTAACGATCATTTACATATTGTGTTTTTTATCTTCACCGAGCGATTTTTGGAATATAAACATCTTACAAATGTATGTATAAAATGAAGCCAACCAATGGAATTTGTACCCCGTGTTGGGCGCCAGTAAAAGTTAACATCAACAATAAAGGAAAAAATTGTACCATAAAGTAGATTTTGTATGGGGACAGGCTTCTGCCCTTGTGTTTTTACATGTTCTTCTATTGAAAATTCAAACAATGGTAAAACAAGTGAGTGGCAGAGTCGATTAAAATTGTCATGCAAGAGCGGTGCCTGTAATGTAAATGAAGGAACCGCCAATTAGCGAAATCTTCCCTCATCTTAGGGCAGATCTTTAGTCTCGAATGGTCTCGATAGCATTCGGTTGGAAAAGAGCGTGCCACGATGGGTCCATGGTTCGAATTCCGGTCGTGCCAACAATTTTGATCCATTTACCCTCTTACTTATAAAATCACTAATCAAGCACAGAACAACATATTAACTAATCATTACTTAAACTAATAAAATAAATAACTTTAACAACCCTACTACGTTGTTTAAACTGACAGCTACTTATTCGGTTCAATCAGTTGTTCAGGAGTTGATTAATTCAAATTCAAAATCTTTATTGCATTCCGTAAGTTATTGAATTGATGTTAGTATCTTACATTACGGACCCTGTTGGGCCGTTAACTTAAATAGTGTTTATAAGTAAACATTTTTTTAAACAATTGTTAAACAAGTTATTAATTTTAATCATCGATTATGAGTAAGGCTGTTAGTATTTAGGTAAATGTTCGTTTCACATAGCATTCATCAGTCCAGTGCTCGACATAGTTCTCTACCAAAGCAAGCCACTCAAACCGACTCTTAGCCTTTTGCATCCAGTCTCTGCCAGCCTTGCGCAGAGCATCTCTCCATCTGATCGGGAAGTCTCATCCAATGATTGTTTACGTCCATGGAAAATTGGATTGGGACAGTCGACAAGACAATTCAAATCCTACCCACATTCCTCATTCGTAACTTCTATTGTGTATTGCAGCAATCGAAGGCATGATAATAAGGAAGTACAACATCACAGCCGAAGACTTCCGTGTGATGGAGACAGTGGTGCTCAAGTCCGAGCCGCACAAGGCTGGCCAGCAGTGGAAGTTCACCGGAGCCTTCTACTATGCGACCACTGTGCTCACTACTATCGGTGAGTTGTTATTAATTTCAGAATTTGTATTACGCAGGTTCAAGTCCTGCCCACGGCAAGAATTTTTTCATCATGTTCTAATTTGTTATTATTTTCTTTGTATAAATGGACTCGACGAATAGACAAGTAAAGGGAAAATAGGCTTAATAAAGGGAGAATAGACGAAACAAAGGAATAATATACCAAGTAAAGGGAGTATGAACGATGTAAACTTTATATTGTAATGGGATATTAGACGAAGTAAATGCCGAATAGACGAAGTAAAGGGAGTATAAACTATGTAAAGGTATTTTTGACGAAATAAAGTAAGTGAAGGTTGGCTGGAAGAGATCGTCTCAGCGATAAGACCGCCTGTTGTATAAAATTATGTTAGCTAATAACTATGTATCCTTTTTTGTGCAATAAAGTATATTTATTTTATCTTAAAGGCAGACTAGACAAAGTAAAGGGAGTATAAACGATGTAAAGGGATATTAGACGAAGTAAAGGCCGAATAGACAAAATAAAGGCATATTACACGAAGTAAAGGCCGAATAGACAAAGTAAAGGCCGAATAGACAAAGTAAAGGGATATTAGACGAAGTAAAGGCCGAATAGACAAAGTAAATGGAGTATTAACGATGTAAAGGGATATTAGACGAAGTAAAGGCCGAATAGACAAAGTAAAGGGTGTATAAACGATGTAAAGGGATATTAGACGAAGTAAAGGCCGAATAGATAAAGTAAAGGGAGTATAAACGATGTAAAGGGATATTAGACGAAGTAAAGGGAGAATAGATGAAGTAAAAGGAGAATATACGATGTAAAGGCAGATTATACGAAGTAAAAGGAATAGACTAAGTAAAGGCAGATTATACGAAGTAAAAGGAATAGACTAAGTAAAGGGAGAATAGACGAAATAAAGGGAGAATAGACGATGTAAATGGGGAATAGACGATGTAAATGGGGAATATACAAAGTAAAAGGAGAATGGAAATAAAGGGAGTAATGTCTTCATTGCACTAACACTAGGGAGTGAAATAGATTCGACGACGATGGAGTTTCATGTTAGTTACAATACAGAAATTACAAAGAATCCTTTTGGCCAGAGACATCTTATGTTACGCGTAGGTATGTTAATGGTTCGTGGTGTTTGCGCAGGCTACGGGCACTCGACGCCTGCGACGATCGCCGGCAAACTATTCACGATGTTCTACGCTATAGTTGGAATCCCACTCGGCCTCATTATGTTCCAGAGCATCGGTGAACGAGTCAACAGGCTTAGCAGGTCAGTTACTTCGATGGTAATAGTTGTTATAAACCTCTTTGGTCATTACCATTTTAATAAAAATTGTATTTTTATATGAAAATTCGCTCAGTGTAAATTTTAAAAATATGTCAGTTGTACTTCCATAATAAATTTAATTTAGTTAAATCATTAGGGAATGAAATAACTTGATTTTTAACTCATAATAAATAACCGATGATAATAACATCGGTTTTGATAGAGAGATGTCATTACGTTTGATAGTTATCAATTGCGAACATAAAACATAACAAAACAAAGTTTTTTTCTGAAAGAATAAAAATCCCCATATTGGAAACACTAGGCAATATTAATGTGTTAGCCACTGATCTCGGATATGGGGACTATTTATAATTATTATACATAATATATCAAAAATTATAAGATAAGTTTTGTTCGGGCCGGGACTGGGGCACATTTGACCCGTCTCCTTTAAAATAGTTCGCCAACTATTGTACGGACAACAGCAGATCAATGGTAATACTTGCAGTACGATTTTAAATCTTACGACGCAGATAATAAGAACGGTCCAAAGTGTTACACTTGATCTGCTGTTACCTGTATATCTTTTGCACTGTTGTAATACTACTATAATTTCGACGATTTTTACTAGCGTTCAAGTCCCGTCATTGTCAGATTATTTATTTATAAAACTCACGCCTGATTCCCGTACGGGTAGGCAGAGACGATGGACTTCCATCTGCTGCGATCCTAGCACCCAACCCTTGCCTACTCCACATTCATCAATCTCTTCATGCATGCTCGTCGGTTTGTAGTAGACCGTACTTGGCCCTTTTTCAAGACATCGCCAATTTGGTCGACGCACGTTCTCCTCGGTCTTCCTCTGCCGACCCTTCCGTTAACATTCGCTCTGTGTATTGTCAGATTTTTGGCGAAAACTAGTATAATTTTAGTTCGCGCAGGCTTTGACAGGGCTTGAGCGCCTTAAAAAGGCCAGCCGGCCTAGAAATAGTAGTAAAATTATTGAGCAAATTCCATTGATCTCCTATAAACAACTAGATACACAAAAATCTTACTAAAACAATTTTAAAAACTTTCCAAATACTATAACAAAATACCATCCAAATAACAATGGACCCTCATTGTTAACGTCCAAATAATGTCCAATAAAGGCAAATGAGGGTCCATTCATCCGTTTGGACCATCTTTGCGCTCGGACACTTTTAGAAGGCAGACTGTGTGTGTGTCTAGTTGTTTATAGGAGATCAATGGTAACTTCAAATAAAGAATGCTTCAGAATGTGTTTTTCAAAAGTCTTACTATACATTGCCGTTCTCCATTCCACAGCGTGATAATAAAGTCGATAAAGCGCGCAATGAACTGCACGCAGACCAGCGCCTCGGAAGTGGATCTAATATGCGTGGTGACCACCCTCTCGTCTCTCACCATCGCGGGGGGAGCAGCGGCATTCTCCAAGTTTGAGGGGTGGAGTTATTTTGACAGCGTGTACTATTGTTTCATCACACTTACTACGATCGGTAAGTATTTTTGTTCTTCCGATAATACAGGGTGTAACGTAATATATGAAGCCGAAGGGTGGCTGTTCAGTATCGGTAACTGAACAGCTTTTGTTCTACGACTGCAAAGACTTAAAAATAAGTCGAAAACTTTTTGGGAAAATCTCAACCTTAAAGCCAAGTCTCCTGCGACGTGTTACCGTGTTACGAAACACGGTAACATCCGACTTAGAGGCGTGGCGTAACAATTTTCCTTTGTTAAATCGGTTACCGAAACATGATACGGTGTTTCGTAACACGGTAACACGTCGCATCGGACGCAACTTTAAAAATTGGTCGAAAACTTTTTGAGAAAATCTCAACCTTAATAACTCATTTTTCTCTGTATATTATAAAAGAAAATATATACTCTAACGAGATACTTACAACTCAGCCTTATTGAGGCCCCCTGTATACTTATCTCTGTCTTCGACTGTACATGGCTGCCCTGGCTGGGAATCAAGCCTGGGACCTCCATCGCAAAACCATTGACCCAACCACTGTGCCACCGAGCTGTCTACTAGCAACTTGGCGACTCATCATCATCATCAGTCTATTTATATTGCCCCACTGCTCGGGCACACCTTCCCTTACATCGAGGGAGCTCGAGCCATAATCCACCACGCGGGCCCAGTGCGGGTTGGCGGATTTCACATGCTGTAGATTTTTTCTTCTTCTTCTACGACATGCAGGTTTCATCACGATGTTTTCCTTCACCATTTTGAGAGCACTCAGTATGTAAGTTTTCCGTTGAAAACCCCGAGGATAACTCATTGGTTCGCTGCCCTGGCTGGGAATCGAACCTGGGACCTCCATCGCAAGTCCATTGACCCAACCACTTGGCGACTCATGCCTGTAGAATAATCCGTTTGCCCATAAATAATGGCACGAATCCCATTCCTTCCCTCGTGCAGGTTTCGGCGACATGGTAGCTCTTCAGAAGGACAACGCTTTGAACAGCAAGCCGTCGTACGTGATGTTCGCGCTGATCTTCATCCTGTTCGGGCTGGCCATCGTGGCGGCGTGCCTCAACCTGCTCGTGCTGCGCTTCGTCACCATGAACACGGAGGACGAGAAGCGCGACCAGCAGCAGGCGGAACAGGTAACATTGCAACACAGGGCTCCTAGCGATTCCAGCTGCAAGAAAACTTCTGTAGTGTCCGTAAGCAAGGAGGGTAACGGGAAAGTATGAATAGGCTAGTTGACAAGTATCGAAAATTAAATGTTTTTCATTGTTATTACAAAATAGACACAAATTCATGATCAACTGTGAAATCAAAATTGAAATTAGTTTAAAAATGAAATAACTACAGCCATTTAGAAAAGTTGTGTTAGAAAGAGACAGAAACAGTACACGACGTATTGTACCGCTACCACGGTATGATGTCATATCGTAGTAGCGCCATACAAACTTCATACTAAAGACGGTTTTGCTAAAAAGAGATAGAGCATCCACCATCCACTTGACTTTATCTTCGGTATTAATTGAGATATCGCAAAACTGATTTCACAGTTCTCTTCAGCAGGAGCATGAGAATTGAGTGATGCAATAAAAAAAATGAGTCAACTAGCCTATTGTTATATGGTGAGTGATAGGTTATAAGTTAAGTGACGAGTAGAAAATTTTGTTTAAAGGTAATTCTTTCATTTATAGTGTGAGTCCCACCCTGACTCATAAACTCTATACTATATGTAACCCCTCCAACTCAATTTGTCACGTCTTAATCTCTAACTGTAAGTTATAGTTGCAGATTAAAAATTATGCTGTTATAGTCTATAACCTATTACCCCAAGTCAAATATCTTTTCACGCCCCCTTTTTTTTTAACCACTCGTCACTTTACCCCTCCCTTAAGGGCCTTCCATGAGCCAACTAGCACCGCCAATCTTAAAAAAATAATATCTTACAAATGATTAATTTTTATTAAAAAAAGCTATGTACACAATCTTTATTAGGATAAACACTATTTTTTAATATACAATACATGGCATAATTGCGACAAGCGAAGTTGTAGTTCTCAAATGTGCCAAAACGGCCGTTTTTCACAATTATGCGAACTACAACTTACCGACATTGAATCATGTTGGATGATGGATCAAATAAGCATTTAAAAAATAATATTTATCGTAATAAACATTATGTACATAGCTTTTTTAATAAAATTGATTAAGTTGGAAGATATTATTTTTCAAAGATTGGCGGCGCTAGTTGGCTCATGGAAGGCCCTTAACCCATCTCTTTCGCCCTTCCTCCCCATAACCAATCTACCTCACCATGTAACCCCATCCAACTCACCTTATAACCCATCTTATTTCCCCCATAACCCATCTCCCTCCCCCGTAACGTCTAACTCACGCGGTAACCTCTCTTTACCGTGCGCAGGCGCAGCAGGTGGCCGTGCGGCTGGAGGGCGACGTGATCACCGCGGACGGCGCCGTACTGCGCGGCGTGTCGCGCGGCACTCGCCTGCCAGCAGACCCGAGACTTGTCCACACGCATTTTATTGGCACAGGTACAAAAATCTTTTTAAGGTTCCGGGCCAGAACAGGAAAGAAGGAACCGATGGATAAGATAAGTTCACGGTATCCGCAATGCCCTTCAGGATGCTGTTAGGGCTGCCGCTAACCTGTGGCATCAGGGACGCGATTATGTTTATATTGTTTGTGTTACAGGCGACACGTCTATGGTTCCCCTGTACGTGGACGAGGAGTATGCGCCCAGCGTCTGTAGCTGCTCGTGCAACTGCTTCGGACCAAACAAGTGAGTCTATTGGGGGAGTCCACAGTGTGGCACTATTTCTAATCGTCGCTAAGACGTCCCACTTGACTGCACACAGAGATCGCAACTGTCATGACACGTTACCGCGACGAAGTGGAATCGTGGTGTTTCTTACCCCGACAAAGTGGAACCGCAGTGTTTCTTACCGTGACAAAGTGGAACCTCGGTGTTTCTTACCGCGACAAAGTGGAACCGCGGTGTTTCTTACCGCGGCAATGTGGAACCGCAGTGTTACTTACCGCTACCAAGTGGAATTGTAATATAGGCCAAGTTAGAAAGCGAGAATTATGTGCTAGGATCCCATCAGATGGAAGTCCATCGTCTGTCTACCACTATGAGAAACAGGAGTAAAGTTATGTAAATATCGTCATCAGCCCGTATATGTCTAATCTAAGTAAATCTAACCAATATTCACCTCTATCCCCATACTGTTACAGGTCAATTCCATACCGCGATCCACTATCCCCGGTGCCGCCCACAAACATCAAACACATAAAATCCAAGAACTACCGAGAACTCGGCAGCATACCTCGCTACATCGAGAAATCATCATCCAAGACCAGATCGCAGTCGCTACGCCTAAACTCCGCATCAGGATACCTATACATGAACGCTAAAACTAACGATTTCCATATAGACCCAGAGGACTTCAGAGAAATAGTCGCTAAGAGAAGAGAGCAACTCCGCAGAGGGATGATGATGTACGAAATGAGATATAACAATAACGAACAGTACCTAAACCCTTACAGACACAGCATGAGTACTAGAGTGGAGACCAGTCCACACAGCTCCTCGTTGTACTCAATGAATTTGAGGTCCGAGAACCGGAGCAACGATCCGTTAGTCGATGACTATGACTCCGAGAAATCCAGTTATGCAAAGAAGAAACTTATGAAGAATATCGCAAGAAATACTAATAAAAGAGACGATAATTACTTCTACGATGACGCTGTGTTACATTTCGATGACGAATATGCTTTTGACGGATCGATCCTCTTCGCTAAACGAAGAAAATCTATCGATAGAAATTGGGATGAGTACGCGTGCGAAATGCCAAGGACCCAATACGGAGCAGATCAAATCTCAATTGGAAGCTACGGATACTATCTACCCGATGAAGATGAACAGGAACAATATTTTATCAATGACACGCTAACGTTCAATCTCCCACCGCACCGGGCGAGCATATAGTGACAGTGCCAGTGACAATGTGCCAATGACAGTGACTAGTGCCAAATAGGATAGTGTTTTTAATAAATGGGCCAATTAAACTACGGTTACGGGCATGGAGGAATTAAAATTGGAGACGGATTTGCAATTTCTTGAAAAACTGTAAGTATGTATTGGTATGAACATAATTTAAATAATAAAATCTATATGCACGGATGATGCAGGATGGTAGTTTTAAATAAATATTTCATGGAGTCAGTTTATGATATCCAAAAGTTAGACGGTATATGGATCAACCCACTCCAATTTGTCATCTCAGAGACGAACTAAAGTATAAAATTATGATTTAAAATCCTGTAGTTGTGTCCATTACTTAAGTCTGTACCATCGAGGATCTATAATCCTTTTTTAAGCAACTCTATGGTCTAATTCATTATAAGAACATTTTGCTCTAGTATCTCGACCAGTTAGTCGTCTCCAAAATCAATTTCTCCATGGTTACGAGTTAGAACTTTTACAATTTTGCGGTAGCGTTGGAAATTTGACCGTTATAGCTTTTACACGTAGGTGAGGTAGGTCGCGTTTTTTATTGTATTCTATGATGAATATTGAGCTTGGCTTGTAGATATTGTACATAGTTCGTGGCTTTGCTGTGTTACGGTGGGTACATACTACTAACTCTATCACAAGAAAAGAAATATCTTGACAGACAGACAGGCAACAAAGTGATCCTATAAGGGCTCTTTTTTTCCTCTTGAAAAAGCTGCTTTTTTGCTTAAATGCATCCCATATCAATCCACTTAAAGCTCGGATTGATATCACTTGACACCCGATGATATAAAAACTCTCTCACCCAAGTGCATCATACAATTCCTGAAGGATGTTGGCCTTGGGAGAGAGACATAAGAACGCGGTGCGCGGCCACAATAGACCTTTGAGGTCGCAGTGACAAATACGAATCTTGCCGGTAACTTTGTTCTTTTTCAAATGATTTAAGTCTGTGTCCTTTGGATTCAATTCATATGTATTTCGTAAAATTAAAGAAAATTAACAAATTAAGTAGTTTTTGAGAAAATATCAACCTATAACGAGGGCTCCCCAAATACTTTTCCCTGTGTTAAGTTACAGTCAGAATCTTCATCATTTTTGCGTCACAATTTTCATGCAAACAGCCACAAATCAGCGGACGGAATTGTAACGATAACACGCCAATATTGTGAGCCATTTCAGCGTCTTTTTGAGATTCGGAATCCACCCTTAGACGTACCGTAATTTAAGAGAAAAATTGCTTAACGGTGGCGACATTTGATAGTTGTTAAATCGCCCATTCTTTATTGCAATATTTCGCACTACCGCCTAACTTCCAGCCGCGAAGCCTTCAAGATTAAAACGGTTAAGTTAGTAGTATGTGACCACTTTTAGGACGCTTGCACAATAACTTCTGTCATTAAGTTACAACAGTCTAAAGTATCTATTAATGTAAGTTTCATTTGTATTTAATGCAAAACTGACTGAGGGTCATTTGTACAATAGTCGCGATGATAAAATATCTCTTTTTGTATCTGCGATCATCTTTGCTTTTAATCATCGTGCCATAGACAACTTTAGGCAGTTGCCCTACCGCCGGCAAGTAAAGCGAGTAAATATAAGCTATTTAATAGGTAAAGAAACGTACAATAGATAGTACATTCCGTGTAAACAAAAGAGACGCAGCGATACTCGGTCGGCGATCAACTATAAAATATATGTCGCTGAGCAAGTATCGCCAATCTTAAAAAAATTATATCTTCCAATATAATCAATTTTATTAAAAAAGCTTATTTATTACGAAAAATACTATTTTTCAATATACAATACATGGCATAATTGCGACAAGCTGTAGTTCTCAAATGTGCCAAAAACGGCCTTTTTTCGCGATTATGCGAACTACAACTTACCGACATTGAATCACGTTATAAATAAGCATTTAAAAAATAGTATTTATCGTAATAAACATTATATACATAGCTTTTTTAATAAAATTGATTAAATTGGAAGATATTATTTTTCAAAGATTGGCTCATAGAAGGCCCTTAACTATTGTACGTTTATTTTGCTAGAAATTAGCCGATAGTTGTTCGCTTACTTGCGGACGATGGGATGACTGCCTTACGAAGGGAATTTATGGATGGAAAAATTGATTACGAAAATAGTCGGCGTTTTGCCTCCTAGTCATATTTGACTTATTGGCATTTAACGACTACTGTAAATGAACCCTTAACTTCATATTGTAGTTTGAGACTGTTCTAAATTAAATACTAAACTAAAAGTCTTCAATATGTTAGTATGCTGCGAGTTTGTTGAGAATTGTTCTTGTAGAGATGAGGTATCGTACATGCGTTGTTAAAATTGGGGTGCCTTGGGGACTAAAGTACAGGGTGTGACAATGACCTCAAAATGGGTAATTATCACAAATTTCAAGTGTCACTTCACCCAGTGCCGGATTAAGCCCGTAGAAAACTTTATCAAGCTGCCCTTGCTTTGGTTTCGATTCTTAAGTGTTAAAAAAAAATGTTACAAATTAACTTGTCTGGATGTCAAAGTCAAATTTTTTGTACATTTTTGCACATCAACATATTTTTGTATTTACACTTACACCACTTTGCAAGGAAAAGGTGCCAATGCTGAGGAGAAAAAGTGGCAAAAAAACTCCCAGCAGCACATCTTTTAAAATAAAATTACACAATTACTTAATAACTAGTTATTACACAACTATTACTATTGTTAGTAATCTACACTTTAACCCTCATGCGGAACCGGCGACACACACCATTTTATTATGGACAAAAGATAGACAACAATATTCGTATAAATTTATCTGAGCAAATCATGTTACATGTTCAAGGTAAGGTGATTTAGAAGTTATTGTCTAATTCGTGTTAATTCGGCACTGCTTTCACCCGAACACCGAAAGGAGAAATGTAATGTTTTTCGAGACATCATTTGTGTTTGACATTGTAGAATACGTCTCAGTTGTATTTAGAGGTCTTTTTACACCCTGTATGTTAGAAATGTATAGGTGTTACAGAAACTTCCTTTGAGAAAATGTTAATTATGATTTTGTAAAAAGTCCTTTATTGACATTTATTTCAAGTATGGACAAACCCAAAAGTTGTAATTATTATCTTGTGTAAATGTCTCTAGCCGTAGCCCCAAAGGAGACTGATCTCTACATTCCTTATATAAGTTATATTGTAATTATAACTTATTCGTAATTCTAAGTTATAAAATCGCCTGATTATTAGGACATAATCCATAATTCCATTATTGTACCAAATAATTATTATGTACCTATATTAATTTTAATTAACGACTGAACAAGGTATTATTATCACTAATTTTAATTTATGATATTTTTGCCAAAGGCATCGTTTACAGATTTTATTGTGTATTAATTTTACAAAAAAAAATGTTTTAATTTTATTTAATGGTTTAACCAATTTTTTTACAAATGTTGCCAAAATCCGATTCTGATTTGCGTTTTATAATTTATACTAAATGAGGTTGTAAACTTATTACTGCTATCCTTTTCTTTTACTGAAAGATACAGCAACTATAATAAATTGTCGTTACTTGATTACTTTTCGACACTGGCTTCCACTTCTTTAAGTGGGTTCCAATTTTACGCCTTTTTATAACATCTCTTGGCACTGGGTTCCACTTCTTTAAGTGGGTTCCAATTTTACGCCTTTTTATAACATCTCTTGGCACTGGGTTCCACTTATTTAAGTGGGTTCCACTCTTACGCCTTCTTATAACATCTCTTGGCACTGGGTTCCCCTTATTTAAGTGGGTTCCACTTTTACGCCTTTTTATAGCATCTCTTGGCGCTGGGTTCCACTTATTTAAGTGGGTTCCACTTTTACGCCTTTTTATAACATCTCTTGGCACTGGGTTCCACTTATTTAAAAGTGGAACCCACTTAAATAAGTGAATCGCAGTGCCATGACATGTTATTGAAATTGTATCTCAAGAGATTAACCTTTACTCACGTCTTTAGTTTAAAGTGAGCATCATAAACCAGAATCATCATCATCATCATCATCAGCCCGTATCAGTCCACTGCTGGACGTAGGCCTCTCCCAAAGCGCGCCAATCAACCCTACTCTCGGCCCTCTGCATCCAGTCCCTGCCAGCCATTTTGCGAAGGTCATCCCTCCATCTGGTCGGGGGGCGTCCCACACTACGTTTACCCGTTCGTGGCCTCCATTCGAGAACTCGTCTACCCCATCGGTTATCGGTTCTACGACAGATGTGACCAGCCCACTGCCACTTCAGTTTACTGATTCTATGAACAATGTCAACCACTTTTGTCTTCTGGCGGATATACTCGTTTCTTATTCTATCTAACAGAGAAATTCCAAGCATAGCTCTTTCCATAGCTCGCTGAGCGACCTTGAACCTGTGGGCCAGTCTCACCGTCAATGTCCACGTTTCGGCTCCGTAGGTCATCACTGGCAGGACGCACTGGTTGAAGACCTTAGTTTTTAGGCATTGTGGTATTGAAGACGAGAAGATATGACGTAGCTTCCCAAACGCTGCCCAGCCCAGCTGAATTCTCCTGTCACTCTCTTTCTCGAAGTTGTTCCTACCCAGCTGTAGAGTTTGTCCTAAGTAGACATATTTCTGAACAACTTCGAGGACCGTGGCATCGACTACTACTGGTTCCGGGACGACCAGATCATTGAACATGATCTTGGTCTTATCCAAATTCATCCCGAGCCCGACACGGCGAGAAGCAGCATTAAGGCTATCCAGCATTGCCTGCAGATCCTGCAGCGACTCAGCCATGACCACTATATCGTCGGCAAACCGAAGGTGTGAAATGTACTCGCCATTTACATTGATGCCACGTCCATTCCAGTCCAGTGTTTTGAAGACATCTTCCAGCGCGTTTGTGAAGAGTTTCGGTGATATAACATCTCCCTGTCTCACACCTCTACGCAACTGGATAGATCTTGTTTGCTGGTTCTGGATTTGGACGGTCATAGTGGCGGCGTCATACAGGCACCTCAGCACCTCGATGTACCGCCAGTCTACTTGGCATCGCTGCAAGGACTGCAGAACAGCCCAGGTTTCGATAGAGTCGAATGCTTTCTCATAGTCCACAAATGCAAGACACAGGGGCCGATTGTATTCCTCTGTCTTTTGTATAATCTGCCTCACTGTGTGGATGTGGTCTATGGTGCCATATCCTCCGCGAAACCCGGCCTGCTCCGGGGGCTGGAAGTCGTCAAATCTCCGTCCAAGACGATTCGTAATGACTCTCGAAAACAGCTTGTATACATGACTCAGGAGAGAGATAGGTCTATAGTTTTTCAATAGGGTTTTGTCCCCTTTCTTGAAAAACAGGACAACAATGCTCCTGTGCCATGCCTTCGGAGTTCTCCCACTCTGTATGACGGAGTTAAAAAGCTTCTGTAGCTCCATCAGGACAGGAGTACCACCTGCTTTCAGGAGCTCAGATGTAACCCCGTCTTCACCGGGGGCTTTTCCATTCTTAAGCTGTTTGAGAGCCAGTCCGATTTCGTCAAGACTCACATCCGGCAGGTCTTCGGTAAAATGGCGTGTTAACGTAGCTCGGGGATCATCGGTACTAGGCTCAGGTTGCGGTGCGTGAGGTGCGTACAATCGGCCGTAGAAGTCTTCGATCTCAGCGAGTATCTCTGGTTTGGAAGTGACGGTTCTGCCATTCGCCGACTTCAGTTTGGTCAGATGGCTTCTCCCCAACTGCTGTATGAATACTTTTGACCCTCGATTTTGCTCAATTGCCTCTTGTATGCGGCGTGTATTGGAGCGACGAAGGTCACGACGTATAAGCTTCCTTACATGCTTGTTGAGGGTCCGCTGTTCTGTCTGAGAGATTTGCGTAGCCTTTTCACGTCTTTCCTTCATGAGATCCAGAGTCTCCACTGAGAGCTTAGACTTCGTGCCAGTACGTTGCGACCTGCAAAACCTTACGCCTACGTCCCTGATGGTCTTCACCATTGTGTCAAACGCCTGGTCAACGTCAATTGTGGTTTCCAAGACATCGAATCTATTTTTCAGCTCCAGCTGAAATTTATCGGAGCCGGTTACGATCTGTTGCAGGTTAGGTCGGAGCGTAGACTTCATCATACGGAGTCTTTCTAGCTTAAAATCGATATTCAGGGTGCCTCGCACGAGTCGGTGGTCACTACCAGTGTTAAACCGGTTAAGTACAGAGACATCCCTGAATATATGCCTTTTGTCCGTTATGATGAAGTCTATCTCATTTTTCGTCATAGAGTCGGGGCTTTGCCAAGTCCACTTCCTCTGAGGCTGCTTCTTAAAGAACGAATTCATTAAGAATAGCCCCTCTTTCTCCAGGAAGTTAACTAGCATTTGCCCCCTATGATTCCTGCAACCAAGACCATGTGGTCCGATTTTCGATTCGATGTTGCTCTGTACTCCCACTTTAGCGTTGAAGTCCCCCATGACAACGTTGAAGTGTGTCTTAGTGGTGTGATTGAGGGCTTTGGCTATGTCTTCATAGACAGCCTCCACTTCTTCATCCGAGTGTGCCGACGTTGGTGCGTAGACCTGTACTACCTTAAGAGAGTATCTCTCGGTAAGTTTCAAAATGAGGTACGCTACCCGTGGCGACACACTGGAGATCTCCATTACGTTGTCTACGAGGGCCTTATTCACCAGAAAACCTACCCCGCCTTGGGAGAGTTGATCGCCCTCTCGAAAGTAGAGTAGATGGCCCGATTCCAGGGTCAGTGTGTCCTCCCCCTCTCTTCGGACTTCACATAACCCTAGGACGTGCCAGCGTATCCTCTCCAACTCTACTTCGAGTTCCGCGATATGATCGTCCAGCCGCAGAGTTCGTCCGTTGTACGTAGCCAGGGTCAATTTTGTTTGGCAGCCTCCCGTAACCCGGGGATTCTTAGCACCCCCTGCCCCGCCGTTACCGTAGCCGCTGCCTTGGCTAGGAATAGCGGGGCGGCCGGGAACTGGGGGCCGGGGCCTTGTGGTGTCACTCATATTTGGGAGGTGATGCCCGTAATCGCCACGCTGGGCAAGCGGGTTGGCGATCGCAGAGCCGGCCACCTCGCGCCGGTGACGCTGCTGCCCGTCACCGACCTGCTGCACTTGGCGCCGGCACGGTGCGAGCTGGGTATACCGCCAACTGTCGGTCGCCAGAGCCCCGTCCGTTGGTCGGCAGGGTGCACCACGTGCCGGTGAGGTTGGCAATTGGGTGGCCAATATTGTCGGTCCCCACCCCTTACACCCCATCAACCAGAATCGGTACTACTTAAGTAAAATTATTTTAATCCTATTAAATACGTGTAGGTATATTATTCATTCTAGTCAAAGTTAAAATGGTTCAAACCAAAATACAAATGTTGCCAAACATTAAAAAGGTCTGATTCTAGTCAAAATACTATTGAAATGTTTTTATTTATTATAAAACCCAAGGTTTATATAATTATAAATTGTATTGTATAATTCCAATCGATCATTGATCAAAATTATGTTAATTGTAAGAGATAATTTAAATCTTCCAAAGCTAAGCTTTATTTTAACGCGAATCTCATTCATAAAATAATTGATTACTTAAATATTATAAAATCCTATTGAAGGCTGTCCCTACCAAAGAGAATAAAGAATATTTGACAATGTTGTAGATTTAATCTTCCAGTATTATATTTCATTTGCTCTGTGATAATTTTGTTAGAATATTGTATGGGCTGGGAGCTATGCCAATTAATTCTAGCTTATATATAAGCTATTTCTAGAATTTACAGATTTTTTGTCTCATTAATACTTAATAAAGCATATCGATAATATAAAAGCTTCTAAGGAAAGTTTGTTGTCATATTAAGTCACAAAACCTTCATACATTTTATTTAATACAGATCCATTTGACTTATCAACTCATTTTATTAATCAAACGTTTTTATTTTCATTAAGAGTTGTGAAAATATTACAGTTCTAAGCTAGGATTGACTGGCCGGCTCCAGTAGGTACTATTGTGTAAATATATTTGTTGCCAAACTGTCTATAACGCTGGTTTCACACATGCCCGGGAGTATACGGGCCCGTACGGATAACTTTTACGTGCACGCAGCGTCGGACTGGCCATAGTCGAGGTGGCATGCTTTTGCCAGCCGGGCCCCAGCCTGCGCCTACCCTGCCTATCGTCTGTCTTGCGGCAAGCTCCTTGGGGCGAGCCTCTTGTGACCTAAATGAAAACTAGATCATATAGTTCGTTCATACATTTAGAGAGAAATGAAATAAAAAAATTCTAAAAATAGTTGAACCATGGGGGTGACCGCGTCTTCAATCGTTATGGTTATCGTTTTCATTTTGACACTTGAACGATATACATTGCTGTGATTCGTTGTCGTTTGTTAAAACTTGCAAAAACATAGCAGCAATGTATAGCGTCCATGTGTCAAATTGAAAGCGATAACGATTGGGAGTCGCGGTCATCCCACTGAGCAGGCCATCCTTGAAACTAGTTTTGGAAATTTCCGAACGGCGATAACTTTTGACCGAATCAACTTATTTTGACGTCTATCATTATAGCATAATACAGTCTCGGGCCCCGGGCTTGTGTGCCACCCGGGGCCTCCCGGCTCAGTCCGACCCTGCGTTATGCAATTTGCTTTTTACGATGTTCTATCGCCTCACGTGTGTCTCCGTTCCGGGAGCCTGTACGGGCTGTATGTACGAGTCCCGGACAGCTTTGAAACCAGTCTAATGCAGTTGTCTCACCGCCGGCTAGACAATAGCCGATAGTTTCTCGCTTTACTCGCCGCCGCCGGTGGGACCACTGCCTAAGTGCATGAGATGTCTTATATTATGTACACATAGTGTAACATTACTAGATATGTTACTTAAATGTAACCTCAAGGTTACATTTAAAAAAAAACTCATTGTAAAGAATTTAAAAAATCTTCAACTACTTTTTGAGACAATGTCAACCTTAATAACTCTCTTGTTCACATTTCTGTGTTAGGCCGACACGTATTTAATGACCACCTATATTTTGTAGAATCACTTATAAAGAACTTCACTTAGTTGTTTTGATATTTTCTTGCATATGCGCTATTCGAAACGAAAATCTAAATGATAAATGGAGAAAAAAAAATCATCACGACCGGGATTCGAACCTGGGACCTCGCCATTCCGTGGCACGCTCTGTTCCAAAAGAGCCATCGTGGTTCGTATCACAAAAAAAATCTCCATTTATCATTCACTTACTTAGTTATCTGGAACGCGCATTATAGCTTAAGTTTTGGCAAAAATAACTTTAAATCTAATATCAAATCACTATCCACGCTAGCCATAAACGTGATCTATTTTAATCCACAGTTTAAAGCTACCGGCCCTTTCTAACTTATAGTTTTTAACATAGTGTGAAGACAAATCACGATTTAATCTAGGTTTATGCCTAACATATAATTTGAACTGCCGTAGTCAAGAATAACCCAAGTTTGCCAAAAAGGCTTAGTTTTAGGCACCTGCCTGAATATGATTGTGAACTTTTTGATTGTGTGAACGAAATCTGCGTAAGATGTTTTTCACGGCTGTTTCCAAGAAAACTTTATAATCGCTTGAAATTGCAGAATCGCAAAAATACTGAGTTACAAAATGAGATTATTGCATGGCCGGCACATCTAAACCTAAATGCAACTGTCTCTGTCACTCAGATTATAAACGTAAGAGTGAGCGAAACGCGTCGCTTAGAGACGATTATATTTATAGTATGACCGTCTAAATCAGTCTTCGCCTGCGCGGTACAGGGATGCGGAGGTAACAGAAATGCGCCTGCCGCCCGCACCTCTCTCGGTCCCCGTTGTCGTCATACCCCCGCGTCCCTGTACCGCGCAGGCGAAGACTGATTTAGACGGTCATACTATAGCTCGCTACACTCTGGAATCGGAACAACAAACTACATACTAGGGATCCTAAATAAAACTTCCGTATAAAAAAAGATTATTACTTACTTGACCGTAAGCAAATTCTTTCGCTACTAATAAATTAAAGTGCAGACTATGTAAATAAAATAGTTTTAAAAACGTTAACCTAGTGTTAAAGTCCTATCATTGTCTTTGTGGTGCAATAAAAAAGTATTAAACAAACAAATGAAAGTACCAAACATAAAACAAAACTAAGTTACTAAGAAGGGTTCTCTTGAAAATGGCGGGAAACGACGGTTGCAAAATTATTTGATAATTTTTGTTTTATTATCTACAGTGGTTATTTTGAGATTAATATCACGTTAAATTAATCAGAAAATGTTCGCGAGTGACAGTATGGTGAATTTGTTGGATAATTTGAGCAAGATCTGGGGTTTCAAGCTTTTATCAAGAGTTCCCGCGACAAGCTCGGGAGTGAACGTGACTGTCGAGCTGCTTCGTCCAGAGTGATGACGCTACGGCGACTCCTCTGGATGAAGACATGAAGACGCGGCTACCCAGGGTGAAGACGCTACTGCGACTCCCCTGGGGGATGATAGAAGACTATTATATATTGAATTTTCTGTAACATGACATTGGCAAATGACGAACTGTCGAGTCCATTAATAAAATAAATAAATAAGTTACTTAGAAACTAGCCGTGAACGTCATAAAACCTGGTTGTACTGCGAAACAGTGTCTTCTGTAACTGTAGGTAGGAAATGCCAAATTATTTTAATGTAGGTATAATTATTGTAATATCTTATTGGTCAGATTGAGCATACTCTTAAAGGGGAACTGAGGGCTGTCCTCCAATTTAAATCGTTATCGCAAAACACTTTCACAACTGATCGATATTTGTAATCAAATGTACGTTGAGATAATAATTTATATGGAGTGACAGCCTTCCTCAACATGCTGAACATAGGTACGTATAGACGAGAGAGCATGCTTTATAAGGACGAATAAGTGGAGCGAATGTATGCTGGTCAACATCGATAAGAAGCTTACATACACAGAGGTGAATATTGTTGAGAGAGTATCGAGTAATACAGAGGATTCATTTCTGATTCAAATGGAGGACCAGGAATGGATGAAAATGTGGATACAGATTATATTTATTAGAAATATAGAAGCAAAAATGTAGAATCGAAATGCAAAATCGGTTTTTTTTCTTCAATGAGGGGTTTTCAAAATGACAGTTCTAAGGAAAAAAAGCAAGCTTTTTAAGTTGATAATAGATGGCGTTGCAACGAAATGCGATATCATATAACACATCAACATGACAAAAAAAATCAATTTCAGCTGAATAATTTATTATTATTGGTTTGTTTGTGTAATTAAACTACAGTAAAAAATTAATATTAGGTATGAAATACAAATAGCCCAAGTTACACGCATTTAATGTTGACATCAGACCAGTCAGTGCCATCTACCGGGGCTATAGGTACTTTCTTTCTTTTTTAAATGTAACTTTGAAAACCGCTCATAATTTTTGGAAGCTCTAGCCTCCCTTGGCATGATCAGAGGTAGGTAAGATACTCACTTGATGTTTCCTTTATGTATAAAGCTTCTTGATGACGTCCCTGTGTTCTGTCTACCCCACTGGGATACAGCGATCGTGGAGACATTGTAATCTAAATCTAACATTAGCTATTGAATCTGACCGATTGTACACTTGCTGTAAAAATAAAGCGATTTGTAATAAAAATGAAAGTCGTGCGATGCGCGCTCTGAACTAAAGTAAATTGTAATTTATGAAATTGTACCATAAATCGGATTTCAATAAAAAATACAATTAATATAGTTGTTTTATTTAATTATTGAAGAATATTGGTAGTAGGTAGTACCTACCTAGTATTATCTTATATATTATCAGTGGCGCAGTGGTTGGGTCTTTCTTTACGGAGTCCAATGAGTTTTTCTCGGTTGTTTCGAAGGAAAATCTTACGTATGTACCTACATTTACGGGTTTTTGCACTTGGTACACCAAAAGGTCCATATTCTCGAAAACGGTGAAGGAAAACATCGTTATGAAACTTGCATGCCGTAGAAAAACAAGGCATGTGAAAGTACCTAATAAAAATAATGAATAAGTAGCATTAAAATAAGATTTTTTATATGTCAATGTAATTTATCTTCCGCCATACTGTTTCGAGTAAATTACTATATTCTGTGAATATAAATTCACGATTAAACTAACAATTGCGTCGCGCACGACAGCCTGTATTTTTCATAATTGCCATGTGTGGTTAGTATGCTTGAAAAATATTCGTCTTATTTGTATGTAAGTACGTCAAGTATTTGACAAATACGACAAACACCCAATAGGGACTACGAATAGCCAAGTGAACACCACCACAAATACGACAAACATCCAATAGCGACGTAGACTGATTATAATAGCGAGTAAGAGCCACAAGAATGTGAATCGGCCCCCCCTGCTCCTATTGTGTAAATGACAGCAAGCCCATTCCCATTTATATCAACCATTGCTCGGTTGCTGTAACCAAAAAAATATTTTACTATGGAAAGCCAGCAATGAAGTATGGGAATGGGCTTGCTGTCACTGACACAGCTGACACTTACATCTTTGACTTACACAATAGGGCCGCCCCGCGCCGGCTTCATACAATGAGGCACCCGCTACTGCCACACATACATGCAAATGCACTAATAAAAGCGCCAGGCGTTTCATTCGCCTATTAAACGTCGGAACGGAATGAGTTGTCTGTGAAAATAATGTTCAACACTATCTAATATGTCGTACTGTGCGGTTAAATTGTGTGGAAAGTCTGCTAAAACATCGAATCTTCAAAAGGATGGTATTTCCTTTCATCGGTAAGTTGAATTTCCATATAAAAAGATTAAAACAATAAAATAAATTTTGCTGCATAATGTGTACCATTTCAGGTGAGCACGTTGATGTCTTTTTTACGAATCTCTTTCTTTCATGTGTTAATTCATATTTAGACATCCCGCTTTCTCCCCGGCACGTGTAAGTTAGTGCTTTCAGTAACCCGTTCGGGAATTGTCGATGTTGTTAGCATATTCAAAGGAGATTGACCAAACCAGGCCCACCCTTTATAGAAATATACTGTTATTAATTTAGGCGTTGAAACCTAAAAGAAATAGAAATTAAAACGTGTTCACTGTTGTTTAAAATAAATAATATTTTCGAAGTTATTCACACAAACATTTACTGACAACTCTTTTTACTCTCTCTGACATTTGACAATAGAACTTGGAACTTTTCAAAATGGTTTTCTTTTTCATCGGCACCGTGGAGGCTCTACTCCTACATCATCCCCTTTTCAAGTAATGATCCGTACACGACGTTGTCGAGGATCATTCGGGTTGCGTTGATGATTGGCAGTTGTAGGCGGTTGGCCGACATCCGATGTGACTTCTTCAGACATTGTAAATGCTGGCTTCAGTCGGTCAATGGAGATGTTTACTTCTTTAGCCTTTATTCTTATTGTAAAATATTTATCTTCCCTTTTAATCACTTCAAATGGACCTTCATAAGCAGGTTCCAATGGCTTCTTAACTCTGTCTACTCTCACAAAGACATGTGTGCATGAAGACAGGCATTTATGTATGAAAATTTTCTTTGTTGATTTGTGAGAAGTTGGAATGGGCTTTAAATTCTCCATTTGTTTTTGCAAATCTTTCACAAAATTTTCAGTAATGTTTTCAGTTGATGGTTTGTCGAAAAATTCTCCTGGAATTCGGATTGTTTTGCCATAGACCATTTGTGATATTGAATGATTGGTATCTTCTCTCATGGCTGCACGCATTCCCAATAAGATCGTTGGTACGGCATCAGTCCATTTACGAGTATTGTAACATTTGATTGCAGCTTTTAATGTTCTGTGCAATCGTTCAATCTTGCCATTACTTTGAGGATGATAGGCTGTAGTATGTTGAATCTTAATTCCACAAATGATTGATAACTTCTTAAAAAGTTCTGAGGTAAATTGAGTACCACGGTCAGTAATTAAGGTATGAGGTACACCGAATCTTGTAATCCAATTGTTGTAAAATGCTTTTGCAACAGTTTCTGCACTTATATTTGGGATTGGTATTACTTCCATCCAATTTGTATATCTGTCGATACATGTTAGACAATAGGTCATTTCTTCCGATGGAGGAAAGGGACCAATTAAATCTATGTGCACAATGCTGGGGCTCTACCATCACCTCTTATAGCAGGACAGAATTAGAACTGCACGGCTTATTCGTACTATGACCTCTTATAAGCAGGCCGGCGGCCGCTCAGCTTTCCGTTGACATCTTTAAACTATTCACCATGTTTTTAGTATGAACTATACGTACCATAACCTTTAGTGTGACAGCAGCGATACGGATTTCGATCGTCTCATATGTCAAATAAAGCAATGCCTAAAAAGTTCCTCTGCGAGCAGCGTAAACGTAAATGTTTTGTAAAATAGGCAGATAAACGAGCTTTATTACTAGTTGTTTTATCGAAAACATTCTTGTGTAGATGTGTGTGATTATTGAGAGACAATAACAATATTTGTCTTCATGTTGATTGTGATGTGTATGGGTAGCTTTATAATTTGTGTACTGTCCATAGTAAGCTTTATTAAAAAGGTAAAACTAGGAAAAATATGTTATCTGTGGTTGTAATATGGAGGTCTCACGTTTTGTATTAATTTGGTTTAATTAAAGCTTTTCGTTATGCGATTGATATGAGTTTCATTAGGAACACCCTGAAAACCCAATAGTGATGATGAGTATGAAATATTTGACCATTTGGAGAGCGAATATAGAATAATGAAAAGGAACAAACGCCGCCATACAACAGAGATAAAACAACCCATTTTAGTAACATTGTCGAATAGTAACATTGAAAGTTCCGTTACTTTCCTGACAACGCAGAATGAAGAATTTAAAAAGAAGATAGAACAACTAGAAAATACAATGAAGGAAGACAAAAAACATATTACAATATTGGAGAATAAACTTGAAGACCTGCAAATGAATAGTAGAAAAACCAACATTGAAATAAAAAATGTGCCGAAGAAAAATGATGAATCCAAGGAAAATTTAATTGAAATGGTTATGTCACTTTCTCAGAATATAAACTGCAAGATCGACAAGTCAGATATAAAAGACATATACAGGGTGCGAGGAAAAAATCCGGAAAAAAAGAATACACCCATTATTATGGAGACAAACTCGACAATGCTGAAAACTGATATCCTGAAAATGGCCAAATCCTACAATGTTAAACACAAGAATAAACTATGTGCTAAGCATCTTGGTCTGAAAACACAAGAAGATACTCCTATTTTCCTATCGGAGCACTTAACAGTGAAAGGATCAAGACTTCACTTCCTAGCTCGAGACCTGGCGAAATCAAAATCTTACAAATTTTGCTGGACCGCCTATGGTAAAGTTTATGTGAGGAAAGACGAATATTCGCCAATTATTCAAGTAATAAGTGAAGCGCAAATACATGAACTTTTGTTAAAAACATGACTAACTCTTAAGTATTTTTTAAATTGCAACTTCCGTCTGTGCCTAGTTATGTTGCCCAACTTTATTATATCACCTAAAAAATCTCATTATTTAACACATATGTTTATGTGTTGTGTCATATCTAAAACTATAACTAACTATGCTGTTATTTTCTTGAAATCATATTTATACCTACAAGCTCATTTTTACCCACTCATAAAATCAATTTCAAACATCCATACCACTTACACAAAATCATGCATGACGACCGTTAACGGTCAATTCATACCAAACAACAAAACACAATCATACCTAAACTATATTAAAACTAGATCTCTGCACCAACAAGATAATCTGTACAAGTATAACTCTGAGCTCATAAAGATTACCGTATTTAAAATCACGTTAATAAATGGATAACACACTACAAGTTATGAATGAAATAGACAACATTAATATAGCGCGAACTATTGAATGCGATATCTCGGATATTTTTAAACATACACAAATTAATAAAAATGATTTAACCATTGTTTGCCAGAATATAAGAAGCATTTATTGCAATTTTGACGATTTTATGCTTACATTAGCTAATTTGACATTCGATGCAGACTTAATAGTGTTAACCGAATGCCGATTAAATACTAACAAACCTATACCCCACATTAAAAACTATCACCAGTACGCAACTACAAGTCAACTCAACCAAAATGATGGGGTGGTTGTTTATGTAAAATGCACAATCCAAGCCCAGGTTACTGTTAAGGAAATAGTGCTATCTCATGCTTCATGTCTACAGCTTAACATCTTAAATAACATTGTCTTATGCATTTATCGTTCACCGTCAAACAGAAATGCAGATATATTTATAAACTCCTTAAATTCTCACTTAGAGACATTGAAATCGCATAAAAACGTTGTAATAACGGGCGACATAAATATTAATATTAAACCCAAGTCTATGGAACAATCAAATGAACATAACAACAGGGTAAATTATCTTAATATGTTGTCACTATACGGGATACTATCTGGACATACCTTGGCTACAAGAGAAGGAAATTGTTTGGACCATTTCATGCTTAAAATAGATAAAAAGAAAACTTCAGCGTTCGTGGCCGTTTTACGTACTACAACTACTGACCACTACACAATTTTCCTATCTCTATCTAAACTAAAAGATACTCCAAATAGACCCAAATTAACAAAAACAATAGATTTTGACAAGGCACTAAGTCATTTACAAAACTCAAATCTTACTACTTTGCTTTCCTGTAATGATCCAAATGTAGTGACTGATTCTCTAATACATACAATAATGGAGTCCATAAACGAGAACACCTACACTACTAAAATACCTAAAAGTAAACGTATTATAAAACCTTGGATTAGCCCAGGTATCTTACGCTGCATAAGAAATCGTAATAAACTCCAAACACAATACAAGAGAGACCCACATAATGAAATTTTAAAAATAACATACACAAGATACAGGAATTATTGCAATAAGCTCATAAAAAGACAAAAACAAAAATATGAAAGAGAGTTACTTGCTGCATCGGTAAAAAGTAATAAACTATTATGGAAAAACATAAAAAATATAACATACACCAATAAATCTAATAAACAAAATGATGAATTAACAAATATTAGCTCCACCCCTATAGAATCAGCAAACGACATTAATAATTATTTTGTTAACATAGGCAAAGAGCTTGCTCAAAAAATTCAATCTATCAATACAAATTCTTCTAATGCTTTTATTGATAAACTATCATCACAGTCTCAATCCATTGCTCTTTTGGATACTGACAATGCAGAAGTACATAGCATCTTAATGAGCCTAAAGTCTGATAGTGCTCCAGGCTGGGATAATATAACAACTAAGTATCTAAAAATGGCAAGTAATGAAGTGGTTCCTATCATAACTCATCTAACTAACCTATGTTTTGAGCATGGCGTATTTCCAGCTCCTCTAAAAAAATCAATCATAACCCCCGTGCACAAGGGTGGGGACAGAGATGATATCAATAACTACAGGCCTATCTCAGTTTTGCCAGCCATTTCAAAAATCATAGAAAAAATGCTAAATACCAGACTACTAAATTATTTAAACTCGTTTAACTTAATCTCCTCCTCTCAGTTTGGTTTTAGACAGGGTAAATCAACCGAAGACGCTGTAACAGCCTTGACTTCACATGTAACAGAATTGGTGGATAATGGTTCGAAGTGTATATCTGTGTTTTTGGATTTAAAGAAGGCTTTTGACACCGTTTCTGTTCCTATCCTTGTGCAAAAATTAGAAAAAATAGGAATTAGAGGATTGGCACTATGCCTGTTTAAGGACTATCTCTCTGGTAGAACACAAAAGGTTAAACTTAATGACTATACCAGTGAAGAGGCAGCAGTATCATATGGCGTGCCACAAGGTAGCGTATTAGGCCCAACCTTGTTTTTAATCTACATTAACGATCTTTGTGATATGAAACTGAAAGCGGCTAAGATCTATTCATACGCTGATGATACTGCCATTGTCTTCTCAGGACGAACATGGAACTCTGTCAAAGAAAATGTCCAGCAAGGGCTGGTTATGATATCAGAATGGCTTAGGGACAATCTTCTTACTCTTAATACATCTAAGACCAACTATATATGCCATAGTATATATAATAACACAGAGAAGGACAACAGTTATGATATACAAATACATACGTGTGGTGACTTATCCAATATCAATTGTAACTGTAGCAAAATTGACAGAGTCATGTGCACTAAATACTTGGGAGTTATGGTAGACCAGAGATTATCTTGGTATCCCCACATTGAACAAGTTACAAACAGAGTTAGAAAGCTTATTTGGATTTTTAAAGCGCTGAGGCATATTGTTCCAAGAGATGTAACAGGAAAATCAGGTTCTCACAAAAATATCTTGAATGAAATATATATAGCTTTAGTGCAGTCAGTTTTGATGTACTGTATTCCTATATGGGGCGGTGCTGCAAAGACTAGGTTTATTGAGGTGGAAAGAGCGCAGAGATCCCTGATAAAGGTCATGTATTTTAAAAAGATTAGATTCCCTACTGAGAGCTTATATCAAATTAGTAATTTACTGTCAGTGAGAAAATTATATATAACTCAAGTAATCCTAAAAAAAACACAAGACTCTAAAATATGACACTAGCCTAATGAATAGAAGAAGGAATGATATAGTTACCCAACTAACGCTAACCAAAACAAAATTTGCTAGTATGCAATATAATAAACGGTCGGCATACTTATATAACAAAATAAATAAAGAGATAAATATATACACTAAAAATAACTATGAATGCAAAAAACTGCTTATTCAGTGGATAAAACTACTAAATTATGAGGATACGGAGCTATTACTACTATACACAAAATAAATAATAATATACCTATAATACAAAAACATACATCTCACACAATCTCTTCATGCACACCCTACCTAACACACCCTGACACTTACACACACCCTTACACACCCTGTCACCCTCTCTCTCATACACACTAACGCACCCTCGCACACACCCTCACACAATAACACATACACACACACGCGTACTCGCACGCACACTTTAATATGGAATATTTTATATTGGAAGTCGGTTAAAAAAGAGAAACTAAAAGTTGGTCACTGACTTATATTTTTGAGTTAGTGTCAAGTTTTAGTTTCCCTAACTTTCCCTAACTTATATATATATATATTGTTTGTCACTAACTTATATTATTATATATACATATATATTTATTACCTACTGTGCACATGATTGTTATGGCTAATGAAGAGAGGAGCCTCCTGGCACAGGCATAAAAGCCTAAAAGGAGACTCCGAAAACAGAAAAATGTAAACAATTTTAATGATGTCAAATAAATTTATTTTATTTTTTTTTTTATTTATTATTTTAAAAGGAAAGAGGGAATTTATTAATGAATATAGACTGATAGTCCTTTTATTTAAGAAATAGGTAAGCACCAAAGCAAGTTAAACCAATTCATAGAATTATATTAAGTACCTACATATAAAAAGCAAATAAATACTTATTGAATTATATTCTGATATACATTTTCTTATTTTTGTCTTTAGATTATCTCCAGACTTGGTTTATAGCCTGTGTGAGGATTTGGAGCCAATATTAAAAATAAATTAGATCTTTATATGCTTAGATCCAATGATAATTTATATGCTTAGATCCAATGATCTAAGCATATAAACTATCTTTCAAAGTGACAATACTATTTATTTTCAGAAAATCAAAATGCATTTTAGAGTCATATCATTTTATTGATTGCAATTATTAATACCATATGTACGGTATTTTGTTTTATACCAACTTGGGTACCTAGTAGGTATTATGACCGTAAACTTGTTTTTTTAAGGTGATTCTGGATATTCTCTCTGAAAAACGATGATACACCCATTTTGAATGCGGAACCGGATTCTCCAGAAGCTTATCACACTGAGAAGCATGGCCACAGCTACAGCAGAGGTCCTGAAAGAGTGTTTAACTGTAGAATTATTTTTTGTTAATTTCATATTTTATAATTGACCTTCACAATATTCTTTAATAAATAGTATTTAACTTCATTAAAGTATGCACTTGTATTTAATTTATTTCATTCTTGGACTGACATGAGGCCACAGGTTCCGCCCTTAGTAGGCTAAGGGTCGACGTACAACGCCACGGCGCGGTGCGGCGCCGTGCCATCGCATGGCACGGCGGCGGCGGCGTGTCACGGCGTCTAGTCTACCGGTGCATGATGTCGGACGGCGCCGGTCACTGGGGGACAGTGTCGTGCCGGCGGACGGCGCCGTCCATAGGCGCGGTACACGGCGCTGGCGGACACCGCGCCGTGGCGTTGCACGTCGGCCCTAACTGTCGCGTCTATCAAAACTGGCTTCCCGGCTGCTGGCTTTATGTCGCGTCTCGTCGTGGTGTAAGGGCTAAATTGTGCCTTGCCTTCCTTCCATTCTTCTTAGCACCGAAGAAAGTATTTGGCCAAGAATATCTACGCCTCTACTTATCGAGCGGCTGTTGGACAACTCGGCTTCAGCTCGTGCTTGAGCAGTTGCGACTAGCCGTTCCCTCGCATCTAATCCGCAGCTGCCATAGGCCATAGGCGCCTCCTCGACTGGGCTGGCCCGGTCGGACTAGCCTCTCGTGCCGGAGATTTTTATAGTATAAACTTTTCACTACATAACTTTTCGCCGAATTTTTCAAGAACCCAAAACAAACATAAACATGATGATGATGTTTAGATGAACGCAATGCGGTCAAAAACCATAAATCAACATTTATTTCTTTGAACCAAAGTTCAGATTTTCAGCTAAATTGTACTCTTGCGATAAACGGAAATACTAAAAACACGGACCACTTACTGAAAGAAAATTAATTTAACTTTTTAGAACACTGCTATCCCAAAACTTTAATTAATAAAACATGTTTTGAAAAACCGGTAACCAGAATTATTTTTATTAGTAGGTTTTCGAACGCCTTTCTTTGGCCGCCCTAGGCCGGCTACAGATAAGCATAACCGTGCACCGATTGGAGTATCCGTGCGAATGCCAGTCACATTTTAGGAGGTTGTAGTACGGGATATTAGCCGTTCGGTTGCAGGCCGGCATCCGAGCTGCCCGGAATTGGCGTGGATTTAAAAATCCTGATAGTAGAGCCCCTGAATCTGTCATCTGGTTGTTTGTATTCAGACAATTCTGATTTTGTATGTTTGTTTATTTTGTTGCGTTGACATTCCAGACAAGTTTTTGACCATAGTGATGTATCTCTTTTGATGTTTTTCCAAATGAATCTGTTTGTCATCTCTTTAACGCTTGTTTTGGCACCAGGATGATGAATGTTATGAATGCGATAGAATATCATTTTTCGAAATTTTGAAGGTATGTAAGGTCGAATATTCTGCGTTGATGTATCACACCAAAGGTTTTTACCGGAAGGTAATAAATATTTCTTCAGCTTGAGTGAACTGTTCGTAATTAGTGATTTCAGTTCATCATCTTCATTTTGTTCTGAGGCAATCTCGTCATAATTGATAAAATCAACTTGTTCGATACGTGATAAGGTATCTGCAACAATATTGTCTTTTCCTCTGATATGCTGAATGTTAGTTGTAAATTGTGAGATATATTGTAGTTGTCTTTGTTGTCTTGGAGATGCTTTTTCGTTCTTCTGTTGGAATGAGAACATGAGTGGTTTATGATCTGTGAATATAGTGAAATCTCTTCCTTCAAGAAAATGCTTGAAATGCTTTATTGATAAATATATGCTCAAGAGTTCGCGGTCGTAAGCGCTATAAACTTTTTGTGCATCGTTTAATTTTTTCGAGAAGAATGCAATCGGATTCCATGAATCATTTTCATATTGTTGTAATACTGATCCAATAGCGTTATTTGATGCATCTGTGAATAAAGCTATTTGTTTATCTGAATTTGGAAATGTGAGCAATGCTGCATTTGCTAAATCTTCTTTGCATTTGTTGAACATTTCAATTGCTTTATCTGTCCAGTTGACTTTTCGTTTGTCTTTCTTTTTAGCACCTTTTAGATAATCATGGAGAATGGCTTGGGTTGTGGCTGCGTCTTTAATATGTCGTCTGTAAAAATTGACAAGACCCAGGAAGGTTCGTAGATCTTGCAATGTTTCAGGTAATTTGTAGTCTAAAATAGCTTGAACTTTTTGTTGAAGGGGTTTAGAACCACTTGGAGTAATAAGGTAACCAAGAAATTCGACTTGATTTACGCCAAAGGTTGATTTTGCCAAGTTAATTCTTAGTCCATATTTATCAAGACGTTCAAATAGTGTTTGTAGATCTTTCTCGTGACTTTCTTCGTCGATAGATGCCACTAAAATGTCATCTATGTAAGGAAATACAAAATTTAAGCCTTGTACGACTTCATTGATAAATCTTTGAAAGGTTGAAGGTGCATTTCGTAAGCCAAAACTCATAACATTAAATTCGTATAGACCAAATGGAGTAATTATTGATGTTTTTTGTTTGTCTTCATCGGCCATAGGAATCTGATAATATGCTTTGATTAAATCGATTTTGGAAAATATTTTCTTGTCTTTTAATATAAATTGAGCATCTTCCATGCGTGGTAGAGGGTATCGATCTGGTATGCTTCGTTCGTTTAATCTGCGATAGTCTCCACAAGGACGCCATGTTCCGTCTTTCTTGTTAACCATATGCAATGGACTTGCCCATTGAGATTTAGATGGTTGTATGATACCGTTGTCTATCATAAATTGAAATTCTTCTTTTGCAGTTTGTAGCTTTTTACCATCAAGTTGTCTAGCTCGTGAATGTACTGGATCACCGGTTGTTTGGATATGGTGTCTTGTATCATGCTTCACTTTGCCAAGAAGAAAGTTTGGTTTAGTGATATCAGGATATGGAGCTAGTAGTTTATGGTATCTGGATGCTTCGTTTTTTGAGTTAATAATCTCATTTACTTCGATAGATGCTACGTCGCCTGTAGTACTAAGCTGAGTAACACCGTCGATAAGCTTTTTGTCATGTAAATTGATTGTAAGGTTGAAATGTTGTAGAAAATCAGCGCCAAGTATGCCTCTTGTGACTTTTGCAACGATGAATGGCCATGTAAATTTACGTCTTAGTCCTAGATCTAAAGTAAGTAACTTTATGCCATAAGTTTGAATTTCTGTGTTGTTTGCTGCATATAATTTGTATGGGCTTTCTGATTTTGTACATTTGACAGCAGGGATAATCGATACGTCTGCGCCACTGTCGACTAAAAATGGCAGACCAGTGAATTTGTCTTTGACGAATAATCGTGATCTGCGGCATGGTAAAATGTTTGGGGCAGTCGAATGAGCCGCTAGTTCGTCTGCCGGCTGGAGTTTTCCGATTTGCCATAATTGCAAGGTTGTTGGCATTTATCAGGCTTACAATTCTTGCCAAATTTGTAGTGGTAATAACAGAATTTGCCTTTTGGGTTAAAACGGCTGCGACTGCGCGAACGACTACGTGATCTTGACTGCGTTCGGTAATTTTGAGAGCGATCAAATGTTAATGCATCTAATTTCTTTTCGAGCGCATCAATTTTAGCATAAAGGTCAGTGCTATTTGATTTGGAAGACGTCGGTTGTGAATCAGCTGCGTAAATAGATGCTGTATTTGGTGATATTTCGACGATCTTATCAGCCATTAATGCTAATTTATCTAAAGTTTCATCACTAACCACCAATATATTTTTAATTTGGTCAGGCATCTTATCTAGCCATATAGTTTTAAGAGCTTTGTCCGAAATTTCTTTGTCTGCGAGACGTTGTAGACGTCGCAAGAACTGGCTTGGTTTGGAGTCGCCTAATTCTATCTGCGTAAGAAGTCTTTTGATTTTCTTATCTTCGCTATCTTTGAAAATGTCAAGTAACCGTTTTTTAGCTTCAGAGTATTTGGTTGAACTCGCTGATGTGATGATATCGTAAAGGTTTTCTACAATAGAAGGGTCTAGTTGTGCAAGAATGTGGTTGAATTTGGTATCTTCGGTAGAAATTCGATTAATTTTAAATTGAGCTTCTACCTGATAGAACCAAATGTCGGGCCTTTCCTTTAAAAATGTCGGGATTTTAATTGCACAAGATGCCACTTCTAGGTTTTGGATGGGTTCGTCTGTCTCTTCCATTTTCTATATTGAGCGTAGTTGGTAGGCTCGTCTAGTAATATTTTCTTTATATCTTTGTATGAATTTTGAAATGGAAAAATGTTCGAAATAAATATTTTAAATTATATTTTGCGGAAATCTTCGAAATTATATTTGGACACAAGGGGTCACCAGTTTTAGGCGTTGAAACCTAAAAGAAATAGAAATTAAAACGTGTTCACTGTTGTTTAAAATAAATAATATTTTCGAAGTTATTCACACAAACATTTACTGACAACTCTTTTTACTCTCTCTGACATTTGACAATAGAACTTGGAACTTTTCAAAATGGTTTTCTTTTTCATCGGCACCGTGGAGGCTCTACTCCTACATTAATTCAATATTCATATCATATTTTTCTACCTCCTGTTTGATCGAAATATTATTCGGAATACATTTAATTCATGTATTATGCAAATAAATTAGTTTCTTATCCACTTTTATTTCAATTTGAATGCGTCATAACTACTTACAAAAAGCTTATATACTACACTAAACTCCTTGAATATGATTAAAACGCAATAAAACTATGGCCATACGTCATTACTACGACGATGACAAATTCGTAATAAAATGCAAGTTTACAAGAACCGCTAGTACATTACAGGTTCATTTTTATTGCCTTTGTATGTACTATTATTTAATTTTCTTCTATTGGGTGCGTCTTATTTGTGATATCATAAAAATAAAATGAATTGAAACTGCGCTCCATTCAATAATTTCTATAAATTCGTTTTTCGGTCGAAAAAACCGAGTATAACTCATTAGTACATGGCTGCCCTGGCTTGGAATCGAACCGGGACCTCCGTATTGCAAGTCCAGTGACTCAACTACTGCTCCACCAAGCTCTCTCTATCTATAAGCTATCAAGTATCAGTATTATTTAATTTAATAAAACTAATTTATTTCTTTACAATTTGCGCTGTTTTATTTATTAATGTTTAGTATCACATAGTAGTAGACATTTGATATCACATCAAATTCCGTAATATGACTCATCCTAACAATTTTCTAAATTCAAGTACAAAATCGCTTATCGACCGAAAATGTCGATAATCGATACATCCTATATTATCATCCCAACACTACGCTGCACTCTGTCTGCGCTTACGACGTGCGACGACCTTGAATTGGCCAATCAGGATGTGGCTTGTCCCGCCCCGCACCTCGTTCCTGTGGCGATTTCGTTTTCAAACAAAAATTTGTTATGTGGACTCTAGTGGGGGTGCTCTGTGTTTACTGTATACGAGCGGTAAGCACGTTGATGTCCTTTTACAAATCTCTTTCTTTCATGTGTTAATTTATATGTAGACATCCCGCTTTCTCACCGGCACGTGTAAGGAAGCTAGTGTTTTTTTTAAATTAAATTCTTCCCAGAGGGAAAGGCAAAGCCAACTAGGACATACAGCCTGGTCTGATGTTAATAGAATGTCTGAATTCTTGTAAATAAATACATATATACGAAGATAACCTAACCTACGCACAACCCTCCCAAACCCCTAAAGGAAATAACTCAACAATCATCGAATTATGCAAGGAATCCTTACTAAGAGCACAAAACTTCACAAACACGACTTCTTTCGAGCACTACAATTAATAGAAACGTCCGCGGACTTATCCTGATTAACTTAGCGTGATATTAAACACAAAACTACTTCGTTAATTAACCGCCGTTTCCCGCCATTTCAAAAGCCTCAGACATTTGTGAGCGTCTTTGTAAACATTTACCAGCCATCTCCTACCATTGAAGGCTTTGTACAGTATCTATAACTACGACGTCATGAAAAGCCATCAATGAATGGCGCCGAAGTTAGCATATTCGTAAAGTCTGTTTACGTTCCCGCACTGGTACCTATATAATAAGTCGTAGAGTAATAAATACTTATTGTTTATTTTAAAGGTTTCCAAAATGTACGAAATTCAAGGAAATTTGGATAAATGCTACGAAACGAAATAATTGGTTTCCCACTACACAAAGTGTAATCTGTTCTCGTCACTTTACTACGGACAGCTTTCAAATTGACAAAAAACGACGCAGCTTGCATAAAGATGCTGTGCCAACGCTCCTATTACCAGTTCAGGTATGTTAAACATTGGTATCCTATTTTATTTTTATACTCTATCGCGATTGTCCGTTTCTTTTTAAAATCCAGCTTTAAGACTAGATGTCAGCACGAGTATGAAGAAAATAACAGCCAAGTGCGAGTCGGCTGTCGAACCGAGGTTTCTGTGCAACGCAACTTATCCCCGTATTTTTGCTCTAACGAAAAGATATTGTCGATTTAAGGAACAACTTAAGTATCTTTTCCGATCCTAAAATAATATGCCCATACATCGACATACTTACTCGCAATTATTTGATCAACTGCAAAATATAAGTTTGTGATAAGAAAAAATATAAGGGGAGTCCTGCCCACGGCTAGAAATTTTTCATAATTTAAAAGATTTATTTTATTTACAGGGTCATTTGCAGGAAGAACCCAGTACCAGCAGTGGTTTTGGAGATCCGGTCACTTCAGCAACACCACTACTCTTCTACGTACTCCAACCGGTACGAGTTATAGTAACTATATAGTCTCTTTTCTCGTATGGTTTAGTGATTTAATATAATAATAATCGCTTTTATACAGCCATAGATACTTTTAGGCATAGATTTGCGTCCGATGACGTCATAACGCGCCACGATACCACACTACAAAAATTGCTATCCACCGCACCGCTCCCTCTTGCTGTTTGTCCTCCTCCTCCCATTCGACATGCACACGGGGATGCCACGGACCGGATAGATAAGGGCCAGGGGGTCACCGTGACTTCAATCGTTATCGTTTTCATTTTGACACTTGAAGGATATACATTGCTGCGTTTCATTGTCGTTTGTTAAAACTTGCAAAAACATTGCAGCAACGTATAGCGACCATGTGTCGAATTGAAAGCGATCACGAAAACGATAGAAGTCGCCAACACCCCACAGGGGCGCCACGGACGATAGTTGATGAGCTAACCATCCTAAACCCCTCGGGCGCAATGGAGATGCGCACACGACAGCCAATGCAACTCAACTCAATTTTTAATTGAGTCAATCGAGCCCAACTATGAACTAAATAGTTGGCCAACTAATGCACACAGCGACTTTTAGTTAGTGGCTGATTAGACGGATTTTACTTTTTTTTTATGGTGCATGCACAGATTAAAGATATAAGTTTTCTGCATGTGAGTTAACAGCCAAACAGCCCAATTTTGTGTCAAATTCAGCGTTTTTGGAGATACGGAATCCAAGTCTTGGTTAAGTTATTTATAACGGTGGACTCAGAATCTCAAGAAACGCTAAAATTGCCACGTTATTGGCGTGAAATCATTTGATTTTGTTGTTTGTTTTGAACGCACCTTACGGATCGCGATGGATCGCGATAAATATTGATGTGTAGGTATGTACCTAACTGCCATAGACAGATTTTGAGAGCGTGCGTGTGTGTGAGAGCGACTCTCACGATTGTAGAGAAATGTATGAAATCTTGACAGTTTTAAAAACAGTTCTCAAAACTGTCCATGACTATCGACCTCATCATTAGTCTGTTTTTATGTCCCCACTAACCGTAGAGGGAGAATCTAATAGAGGGAATGTAGTTTTCGTCTCGCTCTCGACAGACAAGAACAACATAATAATATGGATATCGTAAGCGTGAGAGAGAAATATTCATATATCTTCTGTCCTTATCGGCGTAGCCAGTTTTTATTACTAAACCCGTACTGTCAAAGCCATGTCACAGCGTCAGAAACTGGTGCCAGATTAGGCGACTTCTCGCCATTTAGGCTATCCCGAAAAAAATATGGGCTATTTTAGGCTACAAGCGAACAGATTACATTTACCAGCAGGGTTACTCTATCGCTATAAGAGGTGAGAGTAACCCTGCAGATCTAATAAATATAATATAATAAAAATCTTAGCATAATTTTCCAATTACCGTTATTTTTCTTAATATAATCATATACTGGCTAACTCCACAGAACCTTCCACATTATAAGCTGGCCCCTCCAGCTCCAGCACATCTTCAGTGAATGATGACGATGGAGTTATTATAGAAGAAATGGTAGTAATCATCATCAATGCTAATAGATTGCCTCCATCGTCAATAAATTATTTCTGTATTAGGTACGTATTTCTACTTATAGTACCTACAGTGTGTGTTTAGCAATGTTGTTTGAACAATTTTTTTTAGTTTTTCACTGTTTGGAAACCATATGATATAAATACAAGGAGAAATTGGACATTTTTGCTAAATGGACATTATGAGAAATTGATGTTTTGCGCATGGTGGACATTTCGCGAACGTGTCATTTTGCGACTGAGCCGTTTATTTTAGTAGATACGTACCTATATGTTTATAAATAATTAAACTAAGGTGTAGATTTGTATTTCAAGCCTAAAAACGTTGTCCTGCTAATTAAAATTAACTTTGGTATGTATAAAAAACAGCTACTTAGGCTACCAGTATTTGGGCGATTTTAGGCTAATCTTAATGGGTTTTTTTAATTGGGCGATTTTAGGCTAGTTGAAGGTAAATTTTTGGCGATTTGGTTCAGGCTACGTTTGGCAACACTCAGAATGACATTGCGTGGACCAACATTGTTGTGAATTTTGATAAAATGATGTTTTAGTACCTTTTTTTTGCTAAATCTTGTGTTTGTGTTAATGTGTTAGTTCGAAACATTATTGTTTAGTTAGTATATCGTCGTCATTATGGTGCTTTGTTGCGTACCGGGGTGTAAAAGTAGACGGGAACGCAACGATCCAAGTATTTCGTTTCATAGGTCAGTAGTTTCCATATTGAAGCTTTCTAGGTTTTAAAACGTACTGTGCACAGTATTTTGCTTGGAATCGGTTCCTAAATATCAAAATAACTTCGAAAAGTATTTTGTAAAATGTATGACATAAAACTCAGTGTTGTCAACAGTGTTGTTAAAAAAATTCCCAAATAATATTTTGTTCCACAATATAATTTAGCCAGTCCTTCTAGCTTCTAGCACATTACTACTAGTAATGCAGCAGCAGTAAACGACCTAGTAATTTATTAGGTAGTTTACTTTGTGCAAAACCATTGTTAACTCGATTCACTTACTTTTTACAAGGTTTCCGTTATGTGAACCGGAACGTAAAATATGGATAAAGGCATGTGGTAAACCAAACTGGACGCCAAATAAAAATAGTCGGATATGCTCAGTACATTTTGAAGTGGACCATTTTATGACAATTACGAACATGAAACATTTAAAGCCGTATTCTCTACCCACTCTACATATTCCGGTAAGTATTTATATTTTTTTATTTATCGATCTTTACAATTAGATGATTGTACCTACCTATTGAAATGAAATGAAATTCGTTTATTCGTTCGAGAGCCTACACATTAGACCTTAGGATAAGGTCATTGTCCTGTTACTCAACCATTTGGTGTAAGAATATTAAAGTAAGCAAGTACCTATTTTGATTTATATATCTAGTCAGTAAGTATAGCAATGGATGTTCAATTCAATAAAAAAATTCACATGTCACAATTAGATTCTCCATCTACGTTACCTATTCTAACTAACCTACCTACTTAAATTTTACAAAAAAGCGAGAACGACATTTTAGCTGGGACTGAAGTTGGCTCAGCTCAAATGCCGTGGAATATACCTACATCTAATTTACATAAACCTAAACTATTAATAATATTTCTCTTTTAGTCGCATACCGGACACATTCCATCAAAATATGTTGCATGTCTAGCTTGGTCCCACAATCTTCGCAGTTAGGAGATTCAACTTTACGCATTAATGCTTCGCGCATATTTAGCCGGGCCGCAGCGCAGCGAAATACTTCAAGTCTCCTCGAATACGATAGACGTTTTCTTTCCATACCTATCGTTGTTCTGTAAGACCTATTGAATACGGGTTGAAAAGCGTACCGTATTCGTCACTGCGAGGGGACGTAGAGCATACGGTATTTCAGGTGTTTAGGCAGAAATGCATAAGTATCTAACTCGTCTCTCATCGGGGGACGTACAGAATACGGAAAGCCATACACGCATACGGGAAGCCATAAATACGCGCCCCGGGCGTCAGACACAGTCAAAGACTTTGTCAAAGACGCTCATTCGATGTTCATTGACGATTTTTTATGACGTCGTAGTTATAGATTCTGTATAAAGCTTTCAATGGTAGTTAAAACTTTGCAAAAACGCTCACATGTCTTGCCTTGCCTTACATTGCGAGTGCTCCACTACGCTGGCCCAGTGCTGATTGGCGGATTACACATGCCTTAGATAGATATCATAGATTTATTCATCTACGGTTTGCTGTCACTATCAGATACACTTATTGGTAGAAAAGAACAAATCACGATTTCAAAATACGACTTTTTTGAAAATTATATATTACTTATATGCCTAAATATAGTTTTACCAAAAACATATGCAATGCATTTTTTTGGCGTATTCATATCTATAATTTTTAATTTTTTTATGAAAAATACCCTTAATATTCGGTAATAGTTTTTCCTAGGCAACACCTGGCTGCCAGAAAGAAAGGGTAAATGTGGGTACCTACGCGGGGTGCTGGTCTATTGAATACTTAGTCTATGTTTTTCATATTGATTGAAACGGACTGTCACCGGCATCAAAATGACAGATCCGTTTTTGCGCTTCTATAAATTCTGATAAAATGTTTTAGACAAAATTATGTGCTAAATTTAGTGTTTGTGTTTATTGTGTTAGATCGTACATATTGTCGTGATTAAATCATCATTGCTATGGTGATTTGTTGTGTACCGGGGTGTAAAAGTAGATGGAAACGCACCGATCCAAATATTTCGTTTCATAGGTTAGTATTTTCCATTTAGCTTTCTATGTTTTAAAACGTACTGTCCATAGTTTATACCATAATCAACACGCTGCAACGCGTTGTTATTTTGTTTGGAATCGCTTCCTAAATACCAAAATAACATCGAAAAGTATTTTGTAGAATTTACGACATAAACACAGTGTTGCCAACAATGTTGGTAAAATTTCCCCAAAAAATATTTTGTTTTACTTACAATATATTTATGGGAATTACAATACTATTTAGCTAGTCCTTCTAGCTGTTCTAGCATATTACTAGTAGTAATGCAGCAGCATACTAGGTCGTTTACTTTGTGCAAAAAGATTGATCGACTTAATTTTTTACAAGATTTCCGTCATTTGAACCAGAGCGTAAAAAATGGATAAAGGCATGTGGTAAACCAAACTGGAAGCCAAATGAAAGCAGTCGAATATGCTCAGTACATTTTGAAGTGGACCATTTTATGACAATTACGAACATGAAACATTTAAAGCCTTATTCTCTACCCACTCTACATATTCCGGTAAGTAGGTATTTATATTTTTTATTTATCGATCTTTACAATTAGATGATTGTACTATATACCTACCTATTGAAATGAAATGAAATTCGTTTATTCGTTTGAGAGCCTACACATTAGACCTTAGGATAAGGTCATTGTCCTGTTACTCAACCATTTGGTGTACGAATATTAAAGTAAGCAAGTACCTATTTTGATTTATATATCTAGTCAGTAAGTACCTATAGCAATGGATGTTCAATTCAATAAAAAAATTCACATGTCACAATTAGATTCTCCCTCTACGTTACCTATTCTAACTAACTTACCTACTTAAATTTTACAAAAAAGCGAGAACGACAAAAAGCTGGGACTGAAGTTGGCTCAGCTCAAATGCCGTGGAATATACCTACATCTAATTTACATAAACCTAAACTATTAATAATATTTCTCTTTTAGTCGCATACCGAACACATCTCATCAAAATATGTTGCAAGTTTAGCTTGGTCCCACAATCTTCGCAGTTAGGGAGATTCAACTTTACGCATTAATGCTACGCGCATATTTAGCCGGGCCGCAGCGCAGCGAAATACTTCAAGTCTCCTCGTATACGATAGACGTTTTCTTTCCATACCTATCGTTGTTCTGTAAGACCTATTGAATACGGGTTGAAAAGCGTACCGTATTCGTCACTGCGAGGGGACGTAGAGCATACGGTATTTCAGGTGTTTAGGCTCTTAGAAATGCGTAAGTATCTAACTCGTCTCTCATCGGGGGACGTACAGAATACGGAAAGCCATATACGCGGGCGGGGCGGGCCGCATCCCACGGACGCAAATCCGCCTCGTAATAATGCGAGCCGCTGCGGCCCGTCAAAGTGTGCGATAGTTCATACAAATTGTATTATTTGAGAGGATTTTTGGGCTCCGCCCGGCACGCTGCGGCCCGGCAAAATGTGCTCGGACCTTAAGAATTCAAAAGATTTCGATGGAATATGTCCGGACCGCAATCTATATGCCGTAATTATGTATTGTTAACCTTACTTAGACCCCATTATACTTATCTCTTTCTGACCTGTATGGCTGACCAAGAGGATCCGAACCTGGGACCTCCGAATCGTAAGTCCAGTGATCCTACCATTGCGCCACCGAACTCCTAGGCGCGTATTCATAAACGTGATTTAAAGTTACGCCACCGTTTAAGCCTTTCTTTCTATCTTAACCTGTTTTAACGAAGTGTGAAAGGGATAGCAACATGATTTAAGGGAAGTGAGGTTTAACTTTTCGAATAACAGCATGAGGCTATCGGCCTAGTTACACATTCTGGAGTATACCGAAACCCAAAACAAGTGTCTTATGTTATAAACAAAAACAACTAACATTTTAAACTTTTCTGCGATTATCTTCGTTATTTTCACATTATTAAATCGAATCATATTATTTACACAATGATGAACAGGTTCGATCAATCAGTTCCTTCGGTGTTACATCACAACAGGTAACTAGACGATCATATTTGTTTACAAAATAATTTTACTTGATTTGAGCTTCGGTATACCGTATATCTATAGCAGTAGGTAATAATTTAATTTGAAATACGTACCTACTTACTCTATATTTTCAGGATGCTGGCAAACGATCAAACTCCCAAGAGGATAGCTACGTAGATCTTGATGACGATGACAAGGTGAGTTTCTACTTTCTAAGCTAAGAATTAATGCCGATATTCATACAGTTTTGAGTGCGGTCCCAGTTTGAGTTCGGTCTGACAACTGTCAGATTTCACACCATTTTGATGAAATCACGGTGAGCTTGTGTTTCTAAAATAACTGCGCGAGCCGCATGTAATGAGACATAGTAGGTTTACTTCTACGTTTTACTCGGAAAAATCAAGCTTCTTTCTAAGTATTATTATTTATTTATTGATGGTAAAAGTTGAGGCAAAAAATCCGTAGATTTGCCATTGGATTTCCGTACATCCGTAGACAAGGCCTAAAATCCGTAGATCTACGGATTTTTCCGTAGGTCTGGCAACACTTATCCCATCCGTAGAGGAAGAATCTAAGTTAGATTATCTAACCCTCTCCATCATCGGTACGGCGACAAAACAAAATTGCCGAGCGAGTCGGCGATGAACTATTCATATATGCGTCTCTTTTTTTTACACGTAATGTACTATCTTTTGTACGTTTCTTGGGCGAGAGTCACCCGCCGGCGGGTGGGACACCTGCCTGGGTGCCCCTGCTGCCCACACGCGCACATGTGCGCAACTGTTCTTATTTTATATCGGACTACGTCTCATCATATCAATTTTAGTAGTGACCTTTTCAATCCGGACGGAATCTGCTGTAAAAAAATAGAAATATGCCTAACTGTGCCATACGGTTGTGTCGTAATGACAGTAGGAGGAACAATTATAAAAAGGATGGTATCACATTTCATCGGTAAGTATCTGATTGTGATTAGACTAAAAATAAATTCTTTAAATAACCCGACAATTCAATTAGGAGTTCAACTTACACTGGTTGCAAACAGCACTAGATGTCTTTCGAGAGACCTCTCTTCACCCGCCTACTAATTGTAACCCTATTTCACTCACTTATGTTGCGCGGCACGTGTAAACTAGAGACGGGGGTCTAAAACTATCGATATTTTTACGTCACCTAATAAAGTACCTAGTAAAATATTTAATTACATTTCTTTATAAATAGATTTCCTGTTGATCCAGACATGAAAACTGTATGGGTAAACAAAACAATGCGGGAAAATTGGTGTCCGTCGACTTTTACCACAATCTGTTCCCGTCACTTTACGCCGGATAGTTTTATTAGGCTGAAAGAGCGAAGAAAACTCTTAAAAACTGCAGTTCCAACGTTGTACCTACCAGCTGTACTACAGGTAAGATCTAAGTAATATTTATTATTATTAAGGGCCGAAAACGGCCGTTTTTCGCAATGATGCGGGACTACAACTTAGCGAAATTGTATCACGTTATAAATAACCATTTAAAAATAGTAGTTATCGTAATAAATATTTTGTACATAGCTTTTTTAATCAAATTGATTATATTGGAAGATATTATTTTTTTAGGATTAGCGATTTTTTTAAAAATTATCTAGCTAATAAGGCCTATTCTAATGGTAAGTATATACTTACTAAATGTAACATACAATTGTATTTTTAAAAGTTTCAATTCAAATATACTTTATTTGCACACAAATGAAAGTACATCAGTTACAAAGTTAGCTAGTGTACAGACAGGCGGCCTTATCGCTTTAAGCTTATTATTAAAGTTTATTATCAAATCAAAATTTAACCTAACATAATTTGATAAAATCTAAAACACGGTTTGCTTTTGCTACTCGTATTCCTCATATTGCTGCAGATACCAGTTTTATGGCTCCCTAATATCACATTTCTTGCTGATCATTTAGTTATTTTTGCCGCTTAATTCATTTTGTTTGCTGGCAAAATATATTTTGGATAAATTATATTAGCTGACCGTTTAAATGGTAACGTACAAAAAGTTTATGTTAGTATGTCTAACATTCATTATACATATTAAAACATAAATTAGAACATACTACACTGTACTGTAGACAATATTATATTGTAGAACCGCTATTCTTTGCATAAGTCATCCATTTGTGTAGGTAATAATGAGAAATTCTTGTTTTATTAATATTATGAATATAGCATTACCTTAGTAGAACTCGTTTATTAACTCTCAAATACATACTTAAGTATTGAAAGTTACCTACACAGTTCAACAATCGATATCGATAATAATATTATCGACATAGCCATATCTCTTTATATGAGTCACTTGCTTACTTACCACATAGACCAGTAATAGGAGGGCGCCCGGGTCTCTTGAAAATGGCGGGAAACGACGGTTGCGAAATTATTTGATAATTTTCCTTTAATGTCTACAGGGACTATTTTGTGTTTAATATCACGTTAAATTAATCAGAAAATGTTCGCGAATGACAGTACGGTGAAGTTATTGGATTATTTATGCAAGAGTAGTTTCAAGCTTTTATCAAGAGTCCCGCTACAAGCTCGGGAGTGAACGTGACTGTCGAGCTGCTTCGTCCAGAGTGATGACGCTACGGCGTAGTCTTCCTCTGGAGGAAGATAGAAGACTATTGAATATATTGAATTTTCTGTAACATGACATTGGCAAATGACGAACAGTCGAGTCCATTAATAAAATAAAGAAAAAAGGAGGGCGCCCTTGTCTGGCCGCACATGAGCTCAAAGTTGCTTCGCGACACGCGTAACCTAGAGATATCGACATGGATTTAATATGGCACTCTCCCATATGTGATATCCCCCCGTTCCCCGAGCCACATATTGAATTTTTTTGGAATCCAGATAAGCGTGAAATTATATTTGCGCCAATTGAATTGAATTTATCATTCTTAATTATTTTTAAAAAGACGAATTTTTGTTTGAATTTGAGCAATATTCAGATGGCGGGCAGTGGATCTTCACGATTTAGCATCACAGTGACAACAGGCCCATTTCTATAGTCCATTGCTGGCTTTCGTTAGTAGCATAAAAATGTCACAACAACCGAGCAATGAAATAGGAATGGGTTTGGTTGGTGTCACTGTCAGATCCACAATGAGGCATTATTTGGAAAAGTTGACAACTGGCGTGTTCTTTCTTCGTGTGTGTGTGTGTCTACTGTCTTTAGTATTGATTGTATAAGAACCATCATTAGCGTGGTTACGCATCATAAGGCCGAAGTTCATAAGACCTATGCTCGAAAGGCCGAATATCAAAACGCCGAATGTTCATTTGACCCAAAGTTTAAAATCCCGAATGGACGTTTGGCCGAAAGTTTTAAATGCCGAAGGTTAAAATGCCGAAGTTAAAAATCCCGAATGTTCGTTTGCTTGCACCAAAACATAAAGTAAACATCCATCACGCTGGCTGGGTTGACGTTTGCCCGCTCATGAAGTTTCGTATAAGTAAAATAATATTTTAGTCATTTATTGACCAGAGATACTTAATAGAAATGGGTACTATTCCTTGATTTAATATAACGGAGACGCCAAAATGGCTGGCTTCGCTCCCCTCCGGGTATAAGAGCAAAGTGTACCTGCGCGCTACATAAAACCGGTTCCATATCGATTTGTCGTTCCGTTGGTATTATTATCGTCAGTAAACTGAATGCGGAGTGCCACGAAAAGGCCACGAACAAACAAGATGCCTTCTTGTGCCGTCATCACTTGCAAGAAAAGATCTAACACGTCAAATTTGCAAAAGGACGGTGTTACGTTTCATTTGTAAGTATATTTTATATTAAGAACTTAGAAATAACATTCTAAACTGAGAGAAATAAGGTCGTGAGTAGCCTGAAGCGCAGGCGTAATCACAGATTAAAGATATTCTTTCTGGCATTCCCCTCTACCGAGCTACATGAACGACCCGTTCATGCCCGTATATATTCACTAGTTAGCCGCGACCGGACGTCATTTTGCTTCCCTGCGTATCGCTGAACAGATCGCGAAAATGGTTCAATGTGCAGTGGTTTTATGTAAAAGCCGATCAGATAAATTCAATTTTTCAAAACACGGTGTTTCTTATCATACGTAAGTAATTTATTTATCAATTTATGCTACTAAAACATCAAAAAACGCACTTGGTTTTTCAAGGTTAGCGACCGAAAAACTGTGCCTCACTCATCAAAATATAGGCTGGCTACTCCCGTCCTTATTTCTCATTCTCTGAGTTACCAACTTTACCGCAAAAAACATGCATTTTTTATTACTTTTATGGCCTGGAATTTGTTATTTGAAGTCTAATTGCCGACTAGTGATGAGGTTGAGTCATATTACTATAATAATGAGGTTGAGTGTTGGATGAAGACATTACAATTTAGAACACACAATTTTATTGTTATTTATACAGGCTTTAAAAATTGAGGTGGTTGTTGGAGAGTCGAAGATTTATAGAATTAAAATTATAGTGAGCCATTAGGTACTACAAATTATTATACATATTTATAAACGGATATCACTCATATTGTTGAAGTCGGCAATTAGACCGACAGTTTCGACCAATTTCGTCATTTTCAAGGTGAGCGCGCCGGTGACCGCGCACTCTATGTCGAATGAAATTGTCGGTCTAATTGCCGACTTCAACAATATAAGTGAGTGATATCAAGTAGATAGTCAAAGATTTGTCAACAAGTGGTTTTTAATATTGTTTAGGTTTCCAAAACAACCGGTCATAAGAAAAATCTGGGTCAATTGTTGCAATAGAGACCAGAAATGGAATCCCACCCGCACAAGCTGCATTTGTTCTCTGCATTTCGAATCCAATCAGTTCCAAGACTTAGTAAATAAGAGAAGAAAACTCATAGAAAATGCCATCCCAACTTTACATTTGGCTGTCTTCCAATGGAAGGTAAGATTATTATAATTTTCTGACAATTTAACTAGGTAAGTAATGCAGTCTTCGTTTGTGAATCAGTGTACATAATGCGTATAGTGCTTCACTATCAGTGTCGGACTGAGCCGGAATGGCCCGTGGGGAGCCCCCACAAGCCCGGGGCCCGAGACTGTATTATGCTATAATGATACACGTCAAAATAAGTTGATTCGGTCAAAAGTTATCGCCGTTCGGAAATTTCCAAAACTAGTTTCAAGGATGGCCTGCTCAGTGGGATGACCGCGACTCCCAATCGTTATCGCTTTCAATTTGACACAGGACGCTATACATTTCTGCTATGTTTTTGCAAGTTTTAACAAACGACAACGAAGCGCAGCAATGTATATCGTTCAAGTGTCAAAATGAAAACGATAACCATAACGATTGAAGTCGCGGTCACCCCCATGGTTCAACTATTTTTAGAATTTTTCTATTTCATTTCTCTCTAATTGTATGAACGAACTATATGATCTAGTTTTCATTTAGGTCACAAGAGGCTCGCCCCAAGGAGCTTGCCGCAAGACACGATAGGCAGGGTAGGGGGCCCGCGCAGGCTGGGGCCCGGCTGGCAAATGCCACCTCGACTATATGGCCAGTCCGACGCTGTTCACTATGAAACACCAAAATTTTGGCCAACTTGTAAGCGGCTAATGCAAAGCAAAGCCATTAAAAAAAAATTTGCCCACACAAGTTTTAGCGTTCGTCCAATCGGAAGACGGTATGCCATAAGCGCAGTTAGTTATTCCACCTACAACTACGTTTGGGCCTTCTGTCCCTTTCTACCTTAACTTTTTTGACGAAGTTTGAAAGGGACAACAAACGGTTTATGGGAAGTAAGATTTAACTAGGTTTATGTATAAATGTGAAACAGCAAGTTTTCCGCAAAATCTAATCTAATCTAATGCTGTTTTGTTAGACTGTAAACGTTTGCTTATTTTTAGCGTTTTATGTGTCTGAATTTAGCATGTTTGCGAATTTTATAATGGCAACATTACATGTAAGCTCGTGCTCTCACTCCCTCTCATTCATTACATTGCGCTTGTGACGACGTGACGCGCGCATGCATTCAGCGCAGAATTCAATATGCCTAGCTGTGCCCTGAGGTACTGCAAAAATAGCAGCAAAACCACAAACAAAAGTCTAGGTGTTACTTTTCACCGGTAAGTTAAATCTACATTATTTCAAATGCAATCTATTTAACTTTTTCATTCTTCTGTTTTCTCATTTGTGTCAGTGACGTAATACCTGGCTGCATTTCATAGATTATTCTTGAATCTTTGCAGACGTGTCGCACAGGCATTCGACAGGCGACCGTTTTTTTTCTTCTAGATTTAAAAAAAAATACTTCCTATCTACTTTACACGACTAGCAACTTAGGTACTCTCTTTTTTAACTTGACTGTATATATCCATGTATTTTAAGGTTTCCTCGATCTCGTAATTCAGAGCAAAGAGAAGCTTGGATTAAATATGTCCAAAGAAATCGTAGTGAGTCAACATGGATACCATCTGATTATACATACATTTGTTCACTGCATTTTCGAGAAGAAGACAAATTGATTTCGAAAACAGATCGAGTTTACCTAACATCCTCCGCGGTACCTGTTGATGATTTATACGAAACAGTAAGCAATTCCATTTTTACTCTAGTCTATAAAGCAGATGCGATTCCTTGATGAGTCTTTACCAATGACTAAATACATATGGAATGGACATGGCGTATTCTTCCCTTCGGCCGTCTACGAAACCGGAGTTTCGAAACTGGCTTCGATCGAGGCTTTTGTAGTACTTGTTATATATCTTTTCGCCGAAAAGTTTGCGGTTATACAAATATCATGCATTCCGACGTTCAACTCTTAAATATAATGCTGTCTCTTATTAACCAACATGTATTTCAATATATGAAAAAGGACGACACTAGTTTTGTCAGCAACAATTTTGGCAACACTTATTACGTGACGTCACGACCCGTGGGAACGTGCAAGCCGCCATGTTTGTCTACGGGTTTGTTGAGTTGAGTACTTCATGTGTCAATTCGCTGTTTTGATTGTGGTTTTTAACTAATTAAACCTTGTTATCAAATGATATAGTGCATGAAAAGTATTAATTAATTAATGTAAGTAAAAGAACAATGACTAAATGCAGTGTAATAGGCTGTGGTTTGAGGAATACAAGGAAGAACCAAAATTGCAAAAATATAACATTTCACCGGTAAGCAAGACATTTTGTTTCGAAATATTATGATCTAATTATATATCTACTTCTCGCTTTCGAAAATCAAAAATCCTAATTAAGTACATGTTAGCTATGCAGGCTATGCTAAACTCCTGGTCAAGTCATATTAAGACAAATTTTCATATGGCGTAACCATATTGAAAATTTGACTTTGTAAAAAAATGATAAAAAAAATACATAGTTCTACGATAGTGTTGTTCTGTTGTTATTGTGAAATGTCGATCGTTTTTCGACAATCAATTGATAAAAAAAAAATTTCAGACTGCCAAGAAATCAAATTAAAAAGAAAAAGTGGTTAGAATTAATCGGAACTGTAAATATTAGACCATGTACAAAAGAAGTTTTTATTTGCTCTCTTCATTTTGAAGAAAGTTCTTTTAATAGAACCCTCAACATTATAAAATTGCGAGATGATGCGTTGCCGACGCGATTTCTACAGGTTAGTATACTTAGGTATATTATTTTTGCATTAATATTAATAATATGGGGCCATTTTTTCACATTTGGGACAGAGGGTTATAGGTATTCCTTAGTCATTGCTCCTTACTTAGGGAGTACCTTATACATGACAGGCAACGGATCTTGCTGCTTGTATTTTCTTGAAAATTTCGTGATTGTGGGTGTCACATTTTTGGCGTTTCTTGCGTGACTGACGTGAATCGTTGGCAATTCCAGCCTCTGGTCTGGTCGAACGCAGAAATTATAGCTATAAAATAGATCTTACGTCTGGTTGTGTCTGCATCTGGATTAGATATTTATCAGAAGACTGGATTCATAATAACGTCCAAAACCTTCGTTCACGCCAGCCAATCAGCAGACGGCATGACCACGATTTCACGCCAATATTGTGACGATTTCAGCGTTTTTGATATTCTGAATTCACAGCTACTGTTGCCGTGTAGTGAGTGTCTGGGGGGGTGACCGCGACTTCAATCGTTTTCGTTATCGTTTTCATTTTGACACTTGAACGATATACATTGCTGCGTTTCGTTTTCTTTTGTTAAAACTTGCAAAAATATAGTGGCAATGTATAGCGTCCATGTGTCAAATTGAAAGCGATTACGATAAGAAGTCGCGGTCACCCCCTGCCTCGGTGATTATTTATCTTTGGCCTAGCCCACAGATTATATCCACCTACACATTTAAAGAACAAATAAACCCACGTTAAAAAGGCCAAGTGGGCGGGGCCAGTGTAACCGCCGGCCATTGTTGCTCATAGTTTAATGTGCATACTTACGAGTTTAGTCGTTCGTAAGACAGTCACGTATTGTGCAGTTGTTAACTTACAATCATTTAAACCAATAAAATGCCGTCTTGCGCTATAATGTCTTGTAGAGCAAGAAGCCAGAAGTTTAGTGTAACCAATTCAGGAGTTTCCTTTCATCGGTAAGTCTTAAGATTTTAATATTGTCTTGAAATTATTATACCTAACGGGCCTATTGTGTATCTGACAGTGACCCGCCCTTGTAGCACGCGGCAGCGTTAGCGATCGCCGCGGAGCTGTCAAACTGACGTTATTACAAGGCATTTGACAGCTCCGCGGGTGTTGCGTCGATCGCTAACGCGACGCGTGCTAGCCCCGCAGAAATCGATTCCCATTTTACAGTACATTGCTGGGTTTCATTAGTAACACTATATTTCTTCGCACAGGAGCAATGGATTTTGTTATCTTCACTGTCAACTGACAATATATAGATGCACGAACTGCCAGTTTTGTTCCAAAAAGCAGTATTTTTTATTTTGTGTTTATATCTATAGGTTTATATCGTACGTATGTTTAATAAGACTAGAAAAGTTGAGTTGGTTTTTGAAAAGTGTTTTTTTATAAGTTCGATTCTGACGCCAAAACACATTTTTTTAGAATTCTTGTTATTATTATTTTAGTTTTCCGAGAGACCCAGAGATAAGAAACCAATGGATAAAAGCCACGGGTAGATGTGATTGGATGGCCAAAAAATCGAGCACCATTTGCTCGCAACATTTTGCAGAAGCAGATTTTGCAATAAAAAAGTCAGGAAACAAATATTTGAAATCAGATGCGGTGCCATACGAAAGCGGTGATACTTGCCCTGTAGGTATTTGTTTTGTAGGGAACACTTGCACTAAACTCGTGCTAATATACAGGTTGTAATGTAGCGGAAAGGGTATCGAAAACTGATAAATTTTGTTCTACGTTTGTTCTACGTTAGGCCACGTCAAAGGCCGGGCGGCCTGAATAACTTTGACAAATAAGTTTGGTCACTAAACCACACGATAAAAGAAAAACACCCGCCTTTGGGCTCCCAACACCCTTTTCGTTACAACCTCAACTTAACACCGAGTTAAGTCCGCTAACCTCGTGTTTAATTACAAAAAGCCAACGACAGCCTATTTTTATGTCCCACTATTGGGGCACGGACAACCGATTTCTCGAGGGAATTCGGGCCATAATCCACTACGCAGGCCTAGTGCGGATTATTACTTTATTGTCAAAACTGCTGCAATGGTCAGTGACGTCACAAAGTTATTATTGCAAATTGCAATAATAACTTTGTGCATAACCATAAGATTTGTTTATCGGAGTTCGGAGAATAATAAATCTTCTGACGTCACTATAATATTTTTATTATAATAATTGGTAAGTACTTAGTTATTTTATAACCTATTTTTTACAGGACTGAGTCTGTTTCATCACTACTAATTCTGAAGCCATCCATAATGGTGAAAAATCGCTGAACTAACAAAGTAAAAAGTCGCCTTTCGTTGCGAACAGCGCCCCCTTTCAATGTCATCCACGTCCCAAAAGACCCTTGTTGTCGATCTGTAAGTAGCTATAGTAGACGCATTATCATCTGAGTCGTGACGTGAGGCCATAAATCATTGTATATGAATATCTCGCTCACACTTACGCTAGCGAGCGAAATAGTCACATACAATAATGTATATCCTCACAACTCAGATGATAATGCGACTATAGCTATCCTTATCTAACCCATTGAGTACGGAATAAGAGAGAAAGGTCAAGTAAGTCGTGGTACAACAAGTGAGTCGTGCGTACGTGACGTTAGCAAAGTGTAGCTAAGTTCAGTCGATGTTACGTTCGCGGAGAAACATCGCGTATGAATACATATATATAGAAATCTATTGATTGTTAACAATGAAGTGTTGCATTCCTTGCTGTAAGAGCTGTACGGAAAATCAGTTAAGGATTACCAAAGGGATTACTTTTCACTTGTAAGTAATGTTTCGGCTATCCAATAACAGATGTCGCTTACTTTCTGAAACTAATGATAAGTACTTGTGGTTATCACACAGTCTCTGAAATAGCGATTTATTCTGATGTTATTAGGTTTATTTTATTTATTTTATTAATGGACTCGACTGTGCGCCATTTGCCAATGTCATGTTACAGAAAATTCAATATATTCAATAGTCTTATATCTTCCTCCAGGGGAGTCGCAGTAGCGTCTTCACCCTGGGTAGCCGCGTCTTCATGTCTTCATCCAGAGGAGTCGCCGTAGCGTCGTTACTCTGGACGAAGCAGCTCGACAGTCACGTTCGCTCCCGAGCTTGTAGCGGGAACTCTTGATAAAAGCTTGAAACTTCAGATCTTGCATAAATAATCCAACAACTTCACCGTACTGTCAGTCGTGAATATTTTCTGATTAATTTAACGTGATATTAAACACAAAATAGGAGACATTAAAAGTAAAATTATCAAATAATTTCGCAACCGTCGTTTCCCGCCATTTTCAAGAGAACCTCCTGTTAGGTTATTTTGTAATAATATATTTATAGATAATGTTTTCGCAAATACTACACTAGTTTCATGGTAATAACATGGGCCGTATTCAGGGTTCAACTAGTCGTGAGTCAATTTCGATCCGCATTCTAGTTTGACTTGTTGATTCTAAATACGTCCTACTGAAACTTGATTTTTACAGGTTCCCTGCAGATGAATGCCATAGACAAAATTGGATCTCTGCAATCAATAGAGACAAATGGTATCCAACTAAGTATACCAAAATTTGCTCTCTTCACTTTAGAGACGATAACTTCACACGAACAAAAAAAGGTTTTAGAAAACTAAGAACTGATTCAATACCAAGTTTACATCTACATCTAGGAGACCAGGTCCGTTTAATATTATTCTTAGGTTTTGCGTTGCAATTATAATTTATTTATTACCACAACCTTATTAGACCAGGCTGTATGCCCTAGCTGGCTTTGCCTTTCCCTCTGGGAAGAATTGGGAAGTAGGCGTGGCCCGTGCTGTGTTGCTGTTGCGTAATTTACGCATTGTCAAAATTTAATAAAGGCAGTCGTGTCTTGCGCTCGGAACGCTCGCGCTGTGACGTATCAAAAAAAAATGCCTTATTGTTCAATGAAACATTGTAGAAACGACAGTAGACGTAATAATGTTTTAAATGGAGGTGTTTCGTACCATTGGTAAGTAAGATTTTGATCATATTTATCTATTAAAATGTAAAATAGAGAAAATCAACAATTTATTAAAAAAGAAATTGTCAAAAGGTAACCTAATGTCATTTAGATAAGGATTATTTTTACTGTCAATTGGTTTAGTGCTGTATATATAGTCTGTATGTACCTATAGTCGTCGTCGTACCTATAGTAAATTCACTAGTTTTCGGGAAATATTATTTGTATGGTTAACTTAACACATTTTAGGGTTCCGTAGTCGAAATAAAAATCCCTGTTGTTTCGTCATGTAGTCGCAGTCAACTATTTGAAATAGACGTGTGATTGAACAGCTAGCACGTTAATTGAACGACTGCATCCAATCAAACAACTAGTTGGGTGGTTGGATCATTATGACGCATAAAACTTTCAACACCTCAGCTGACTGAAAAGCCGCTGGAGTGTTGACTTAGTATGATTCTCCGCCACGGCGGCGCTAGTTTCATTTTGTTTACAAGATGGCGTCGACAGCTGATATTATATGAACATTGCGAGTTGTTTTATAGTAAAAAATAATTTCCAAGCATTAAAATTCAAATATTGCAGCAACATACCAGTGATTTCAGTGAGATAATGTTTAAAGAAAACTTTGAAATAAATTAAGCGATTAAATATAAAAATAATTATCACGGCAATTTGATCGTAATTTGTGGATATTTTGCTATTGTTTGTGAATAATGCCATTTCAAAATTAATAATAACATAGTTAGTATGTCTTGTGATCATGATAATTGTAACGGTGTCGAAATATCTCATAGTTACTAATATTTGCAAATTGACTTCCAACCAGTCCGCTGAGCGTCGTTTAGCTGTAGTGTTGAACGTTGTGTTCAACCACTCAGCTACTTGACACTTAGATGTTTGGTTGGATGCCGTCGTTCAATCAACGAGCTAGCTGTTCAATCACACGTCTATTCCAACCAGTTGACTGCGACATATGTATAACAGAGGTTCGTCTGTCCGGGATTTCAGAAATTATTAATAAGTACTATTTTTACATACCTAGATATATAATTATTATGTAATTGCAGTTTTCCCAAAGACCCATTTATAAAGGAGAAGTGGATAGAGGCGACGGGGAAAGATAATTGGATGCCAGTAAAATTAAGTACTGTATGCTCGGAACATTTTCCAGAAAATGATATGTTAATTTCAAAAGCAGGACGTAGATCCTTAAGAGACAAAGCGATTCCTACTCTTAAAATTTTAAGGTTGTATGATCAAGTAAGTTCATGTTTATATAAAAAATATGGGACGAAAGACATTGCCACATTTCAATGGAGCTTTGCCACCTACAAAACTACGTGACCATTTAAGCTGTACCTATCATTTTGTTGGGGACTTATTACAGGTTTCATATTGCATAATCATAATCAGTATCATTTTCTACTACTCTTGCAACTCCTATAGAAGAATAACAAAAACAATGAATAATTCGCTTCGATTTCTTACTATTTTCTGAATTCTTAATTAGGCTGGGTTTTTTTCGACTCGCTAGATAGACTTTGTTTTAAACCAATAATTTTAATAAAAAAACAGATATTTTTACATTTATTCGTTATCTTGTACATCTTGCGGTTGATGGTGGGGCAGAATCTGGCATTGTCATTTTATCAACATCTGATATGAATAAATTAATTTACTGACCTCGAAAATATACGTAGAAGATGTATGTAGAATTTTGACGACAATTTGTTAAGGGTGTTTTTTACGACAAGGTACGTTATGCAAATAATGTACCACCACAAACTCACCTCACTCACCGCGACTTCCATCGTTTTCGTCTTCATTTTGACACTTGAACGATATACACTGCTGCCTTTCGTAGTCGTTTGTTAAAACTTCCACAAACATAGCAGCAATGTATAGCGTCCATGTATCAAATTGAAAGCGATTACGATAACGATGGAAGTCGCGGTCACCCCACTGGTGTGTCGATGAGGTCGATGATGGAGCACGTAGGCACACTGCGTGCCTTTTCACACTAAACTTGATCCAACTTTTTAAATTCATGACAAACTTTAGGGGTTGAAATCACAGGGCAACAAGTCAGAATCACAAAATTATAGTTACCAATTATTATTATATCACAGTCATTATAATTATGTATTTAATTCGGTTCCAGCAACACAATGTCAATGATGCAGCTCCCGGTACATCTAAAAGACGCGTTTCGGAATGCGACTCCCAATCAATAATTCCAAAAAAGAAGGCTGGGCTACAAGATGGTGCCGAGACCACATCAGAGGACAATTCCGACTTTTCACTGAAGCGAGTTAGTAAAAATACTAAAGAAACTCATTATACAGCTAATGTAAACACTTTCACACAAATACTCACCCACCTTATACACCTACACACCCAGTCACTCACCCTAGTATAGTTCAAAGGAAAGACAGCACTAGGCTATCTTAGTTGAAGCTCGTTATCATACCGAATATCAGGTATATATTCTGGCAGGGAAGAGGTGCATGTCGAGTCACAGCGCTGCCCACCTCGGAGTCAGCTCAGCTGAAACATGCACCTTTTGCCACACCACTTATCATAACTATATTAGATTATAACTTACTACTTGATTAATTTTTTGTAAGCTTATGTAATTGGTGTATGGCAATAAACATATTTTCTATTCTATTCTATGTAATTAATTACTTACCACGCGATTCAAAACTGTTAAAGACGATAATGTATTGTTCTACATTTTTTCTACTTGAAGTTAATGCCTATTTATTTCCGCCATTTGACCAATTTTAACAATTTGTGTATTTTTACTAGCATTTCGCCTTACAAACGTTTCCCGCTGTTTTTAGATTTTCCAGTGGGAACATGCATTACATACAAGTCAGGCAAAAATGTTTTTCTTTTTTTAAACTTTATCTCTCTGAAATCACTGGTATGTTGCTGCATTATTTAAATTTTAATGCTGGGAATTTATTTTTTCATTGCAAAACAACTCGCTACGTTCAAATAATATCAGCTGTTGACACCTGCAGTCCGTCTTCTAAACAAAATGAAACTAGCGCCCGGCGTGGCGGAGAATCATACTAAGTCAACACTACAGCGGCTTTCAAGTCAGCTGAGATGTTGAACGTTTTATGCATCATAATGATCCAACCACAAAACTAGATGTTTGGTTGGATGGCGTCGTTCAATTAACGTGCTAGCTGTTCAATCAAACGTCTATTTCAACCAGTTGACTGCGACATGGACATCTTAATTCGTAAGCGTGAGAGAGAAAGATTGACATATTATGTTTTGTCCTTATCGGTGTTACCACTTTTTGTTATTGGATGGAATACGGACACATACGATACGGACAGTCAAACGGTATCAAAATGACAGCATGGTAGGATACGTGGCTGTAATCTGAAAATTGGGTACTAGTTTTTCCTAGGTAACACTGGCTGCCAGAACGAAAGGGAAAATGGGGTTATACGGGTTGCGGCTCTATTATGTCCCTATTACACATACAGACTTCACCACATTTTGTTTCAAGCCAGCCAGCATAAGTACGTGTAGTTGGTAAATCGGTATCACGCGCCAATACGGTGTTCGGTACATACCCAAACAAAACTGTGGTGAAGCTTGCGTGTGGGTTCTCTTGAAAATGGCGGGAAACGACGGTTGCAAAATTATTTGATAATTTTTGTTATAATGTCTACAGTGGCTATTTTGTGTTTAATATCACGTTAAGTTAATCAGAAAATGTTCGCGAATGACAGTATGGTGAATTTATTGGATAATTTGAGCAAGATCTGAAGTTTCAAGCTTTTATCAAGAGTTCCCGCTACAAGCTCGGGAGTGAACGTGACTGTCGAGCTGCTTCGTCCAGAGTGATGACGCTACGGCGACTCCTCTGGATGAATACAAGAAGACGCGTCTACCCAGGGTGCAGACGCTACTGTGACTCCCCTGCCCTGGAGGAAGATAGAAGACTATAATATATATTGAATTTTCTGTAACATGACATTGGCAAATGACGAACTGTCGAGTCCATTAATAATATAAAAATAATAAATAAATAAAAGCTTGCGTGTGTAATATTAGGATACTCTATCTATCTACGATTGCACTGAAAACATCGGTCGGTGCAATCGCGCTCTCAGTCGTGTCGCGTCGCCCTTCGCACGAAGTCTCGCGAAGTTTCACGAAGATGCCGAAATGTGTCGTAAAACGCTGTAAAAGCAGCACTACAACCGATCAGAAAAAGCATGGCATTTCTTATTATCGGTAAGATTGTATTTTTAATCTTGTATATTGACCTAAAACTTGGAATCCTTTGATTTTTAAATCGATATTATTTTTCTATGACTCATGCTTGGGGGACAGTCACAGTTCATGCATAGTCGTCCCTTTCTTTCGCGCATTGTTTCACATGTCGCTGTCTCACCAGAACATCGAACAGTGAACGTTATTGACAATGGAGTCGCCTTTTGTTTTTTACCAGACTGCGGATGCCTCAGGAGGGTAATGTTTTCGTGTGTCTGTATGTACAGGTACACATCAAAGCAGATCAAATGTAACACTTTGGACAGTTCTTATTATTTGCGTCATAAGAATTAAAATCGTACTGCAAGTGTTACCAATTACCATTGATCGGCTGTTATCCGTAGGTCTGGTTATTTTGACCTGTCAGCCCAAACGGCGCTTGATATATTATTTACGTATGAAATATCGTTACGATTTCGTTTTTTTAATTATCTGTTTATGATTTTGTTTGCCACTTACGTTTAAATAATGTAAACGTGGCTAAAGATGGATTCAGAATCACGCCGTTTGTTACTTACTTGTTTTTATCGTTGGCAATACTATCCTCTGTCTGCTTGATCGATCGCTAAAGTAGCGCCAATATTCGGCTTTTTGAGATATTTTCATTGTGAATTATTTTTACTTTCACTTTTAGTTTTCCGAGAGACGAAAACCGCCGAGAAATATGGAGACGAATTGTAGCCCGCGAAAGGCGTGACAAGTATTACAAACCTCACAAAGGAAGCCACATATGTTCGCTACATTTTTCAAAGTCTGATACATATACGACGCCGAAAGGATATCAACGATTATTGAAAACTGCAAATCCGTACATAGAGGTACCTATTCGCTTTTATAACAAGCTGCCAGAAAGTGTCACGACGTTGACAGAGAGGAAATTTAAAAATTTCATTAAAGGAACACTTGTTAAGAAGGCGTATTACAGGATAGAGGACTATTTAAACGATAAACATGCATGGTGTGTGTCGCCGGTTCCGCACGAGGGATTAACTTACTAACAATAGTAATAGTTACGTACTGTATAGTTATTAAGTAATCATTGTTTTAAAAAATGTGTTGCTGAGAGTTTTTTGCCACTTTTTCTCCTCAGCGTTGGCACCTTTTCCTTGCAAAGTGGTGTAAATGTAAATTCCAAAAAATATATTGACGTGCAAAAATGTACTCAACGTGCTTACTTGCAATAAAGAAATTTGACTTTGACTTTGACCTATTTGGTTTAGGCAGTCCCACCGCCGGCGATAAACGAGTAGCTAGTAAAGCTATCAACTATAAAACGAGTGGGCGAGCAGCGATTATAGTTTTGTTATAGGCCGGCGAGTAAGTAACAAGTAACTTGGGCTATTTTTTCGCGCAAAAAACGTACATTAAAAAAAATAGCCGAGCGATTCGACGACCCGTTTCACCCCTAACCTTTTCAGTCTATACCCGGGCATGAGCTCGCCGGATAATAATCCGACGGTGAGATTGGCCCCGCTTGGGATGCGGGATTGGGGAGTTGGGCCGGGCAGTCGCCGGCGCGGGTAGGGTTCTCAACTTTTTGTACGAGAAATAAAGTATATTAAGGTCGGAGAACTAAAAAGGACCGTATGTTACAAAACAAAACAGTATTTTTTTGTCGTTTTAGAAACATATTTTTAGAGCTTCTTGCACAATTTAATAATAGGCTATTTGCCCCAAATTTTTTAGGTCTTAAATAGTTAATAATCGTTCTATTATAACGTACAAAAAATCCCAGAATTTTTTGAGACCTTTAAAAAACCCAAAACTTTAATTTAAAATACAACTTGGAAAACTCGATTGAAACAGAGCCCGCCATGATTATATCTGTGGCATGACGTCATTGGGGCATAGGGATGTTCGATGTCGAGAAAACACAATGTAAAAACATCGATGTTTTTGCTCTTAACATAGATTATCATCGTAATACCTGGTTAAATCAAGCTATAAGGGAGCCTTCAAATGTATTCATATCCATTTATTAGGTAAATATTTCATTTACATGTAATTAAAATTTGAATTATTAATAATAATTCAATGTATCTACCAAAACCCACATGAGATCGATAAATCAAAAAAATGGGACATCACTAAAAACGTCACGGATCTCGCCAAGATGGCCGACTCGTGTTTCAGACGCGTGGGTAAATACGAATACTTATATATATTTTTTTCAATTTCATTTCTTACAGTCATCTTCTACTTTTATGTAATAAAAGTGATATATTTGGGATCCTGATGTGAAATACTACTTATATGAAATAAATATTGTTTTATTGAATTTCAATATGAGTCAACTAGCCTATTCATTATCATTTTTGAAATATTCATAATCCTCTCCACAATTTAATTTAATATTAAAATTTTATGATTCCGGATACCAGCGGATATAAAAACAGTACTTATTTTGTATACTTTTTTTATTGAACAGTAAAAAGTTCAGTAACAAGCGAAAAAAAAGTAGAATACTGTTTTTAACAGTATGGTTGGGAACCCTAGGCGCGGGTGAACAATCGGCGAGGAACGTCTCTTTTGTTTACATGGTATATAAAAAAGGTCCAAACGGATGAATGGACCCTCATTTACGCCAGTGTCTCTGTGAGAACCGACCGCGAGTGACGTTTACACGATGCCGCATTGTGTGTTTAAAGACTGCAAGAATCACAGCCGAAAACAACAGAAAAAGGATGGCATATCGTATTTTCAGTAAGTAAACACTAAGAATTATTATAATAGGCGATAAATATGGTCGGTTTTCTATTATTTTTGCATATTTCAAAATATTTACCCTCATAGCTGCAGCAGCATAGCAGGTAGAGTAAAAAAGGGACGTTGCCGCTTAGTTTATGTTTGTTTCTGTATCTTTGTGTCTGTTTCAAAGTATACGAGTAAAAGAGACAGATAGTGTTCTCATTTTATCTCATAAACATTGATCTCCTATAACAACTAGATACACAAAGGTCTTTCCAAAACAATAAAAAAACGTCCAAATAAGGGTACATTGTTAACGTCCAAATAATGTCCAATAAAGCAAATTAGGGTCCATTGTCCATTCATCCGTTTTGCGCTCGGACATTTTTAGAAGGCAGACTGTGTACCTATCTATTTGTTTATAGGAGATCAATGCTCATAAATAATGATTAGGCTACAAAAACCGTAGAGGGAGAATGACGGAAACCGTGGAGTCGAAAAATTTATGGATGGACGTGTTATTATACGGATATCACTCACTTATATTGTTAAAAGTCTGCAATTAGACCGACAATGGAAGTGTTGTTGAATAAATATGTATAAAAATAACACACTTAAGTAAAATTCTTTAAACTAGTTTTTCTTTTTTTCTCTTAGTTTTCCGCGGGATCCAATACGATGCGAGGAATGGAGAGCTGTTATTGCACAACAAAGATGGGATGCGTTTTACATAGCAAAACAAGAGAGTGTGGTTTGTTCCATCCATTTTGCACAATCAGATATTTACATTACAAGTAAAGGTTTACGGCGACTTAAAAAAACAGCAACACCTATTCTTCAAGTAAGTTATGACCATTTTATGTTTTTTTTTAAATAAAATTCTTCCCAAAGGGAAAGGCAAGGCCAACTAGGACATACAGCCTGGTCTGATGTTAAATAATGTTCAATACATGTAATACGAAGATAACCTAACCAAAGGTTGTGTACACACACAACCCTCCCAAAATTAACATTTTTAATTAAGGGCGTTTATTAACTGCCCCCAATTGTGGATCTGTTTGTGTGTCGGTTTTAAATTAAGTTATATTTTACAGATGTCAGATACACTGATTGGTAGAAATGGACAAATCTCGCTTTCAAAATGCGACATTTTAGAAAATTACACATTATATTATATGTCTAAATATAGGTTTGCCAAAAACATATGCAATGCATTTTTTTTTTGCAAATTCATATCTCATCATCGGTCTATTTATATTGCACCACTGCTCGGGCACAGACCTTCCCCTACGGCCATGATCCACCACGCGGGCCCAGTGCGGATTGGCAGATTTCACATGCCTTAGATTTTTTTCTTCTACGGCATGCAGGTTTCATCACCATGGTTTCCTTCACCGTTTTGAGAGCACTCGGTAAATATACGTACGTAAGTTTATCCGTCGAAAAAACCGAGGATAATTCATTGGTACATGGCTGCCCTGGCTGGGAATGGAACCTGGGACCTTCGTATCGCAAGTCCATTGACCCAACCACTGAGCCACCGAGGTCCTCCAATTCATATCTAAATGGTTGTAAATTTATTGTGACAAATACCCTTCAAATATGGTAAGTATAAATCTAATAGTTTTTCCTAGGTAACCAGAACGAAAGAGTAAATGTGGGTATGCGGACTGCGGCTCCATTAGATTCTCTCTCTACGATATAGACAGACAGAGACAGACAAGGGCCTTTTGGCATTGGCACGTGGCAAAAGTCGGACGGAACTAACGCGGCGTTATGACCTTTTTGTCAAGTTTTGCCCGGGTTCGAAAAAGTCGTAGATCCGGGGCCGACCTCACATCCCAAACTCGATAGATAGGTACCTAAGTGATAGGCATCCCCCGGAAGGTACAGTCGAAGACAGAGATAAGTATATAGGCCTCAATAAGGTTGAGATTTTCTCAAAAACTACTGGACCGAATTTAATAATTATTTTACAGTTACGTAGTTTTAACTTTTATCTATCAAACAGTGAAAGAATTTTTGCAATAGGTCAGTGAAAATCACAACCTTAAAAACTCTACTGGACACCTTTCTCTGTGTTCCACCGATACCGTACCTATTAATTAAATAATAAACTTACCTACATGTTTTTGTATTTACTAACCATAGATAATAAGTATTTCATTAGTAACAAACATAATGTCAGGAATAAAGATATAATGATATTGTATTGTTTATTTTGGGGTTCCTTCTAGTTTAAGCCGGGTTCACATTTTTGTGGTGTGGTAGTGTGGCGCGTTTAAAACGTCATTTGACCATAGTACGTACGCGTTAAGAAAATAGTGAGTCATCGCTGCCATCTGGCCAAGCCACGCCCCCCGACAAATCAGGAAGCAGGAAATTAGAAAGTCATGCTCATTGCTCACACTGACCATTTGAATTTTGAAGGTCAGCTTTCGTATACAACGGTCGTGTCCTTCCTTTGTCTCATGAGTTAAAAATAAACACCTCACCTATTCGTAAAAATAAAAGTGGATCGGTCATCCATAGCGGAGAAAGGCGAATAATTTACAATATTTTTAAATATTTTAAACTGTGTCATTTAAATATGACTGTGGGGAGCATAGTATTAAAAACAGCAAGTGCATGTGGTGTCTCCGAAAACACGGTTTATAAAATTATTAGAGAACAAAAGGAAACGAACACATTAAAATCGCAAGTGAAAAAAAGAATGTGCCATAAGAAGGAAAGTGCAATCACTGTATTTAAATAACGACTACCCAACTTTAAATAAAGTTATGATTCTGATGAGACTGATTAAAAGCATATTATAAATTACTTTACTTTCATTTTTTGTAACACGTTCAAGTTGATTATTATTCAATAAAAAAAATCATTAAAATCTAATTTGTTTGAATTTTTACTCCACTGTGTATACGCCTTTACCCTGCACTTGCACTGATGACTCACTATTTTCTTAACGCGTACGAACATAATACAAACTGTGCATTCGCTAATTTCGCTTTGACTGGATTCACATTTCTCTCGTGCGTTGCGGCTTCAACGGCGAAACCACGACATCTCGTCTTGTGTTAAAAAATAAACAGGCGTAGGTAGTTCCAATACTCGATGGCTGTTATTCAGTATATGGGTATGGCCGTCAAAAACTGTACATTTGAGAAATAGTCAGTGTCCCTCACATTTATTAATAAAAAAAATCCTTTTTCTTTGTTTTATCTTAACTTGTATTCGCGGAGTTTATGTTATAATTCATATTATATTTGATATGTTCACTTCTGTTTCCTTTTAAGCAGGTGATTAATTTTTTTAAAGAGGTTCATGTTTGTTTCCATACAAAAAGCGTGTGTCCCACTACGACATCTCGAACATTGAAGACATAAAAATACTACAAACTATTCGAAACCTCATAACTTTTGGAGTGGTTAACGTTCTTTATAAAATTTTATATTTCCTATTGAATTCTTTTTTTTAAATATCGCAATAAAATTATTTCAAAGTGAATTTTAAAAATGTGTCTCAACTTTTCATCACGATTGTTACTTCACGTATGTTATCATAATGCAAGACAAATAAACAAGATTCCAGGGCCATATTCTTTTTCGCTTCTGGCAACACCACACTACAGGTTAGCCAACTCCTAGAAAAAAAACTGTAAATTACTTTTTGACAAAATGAACATTGAGTCGGTCAGCATTTTTTGTCTCGAGAATATTTTTGATTTTTAAAAGCGAATTGCAAGGTAAGAACATAACTTTATTCATATTTTAAATTTTATGTGTAGATATAGTCTATTCATTTAACAAATACGTACTTCGGTGGGCCTTTCTGACTTCAAAACCCGCATGATTAACAGGTTTTAGGTTATGTCCACAGCAAATTTTCTTCACGAATGATACCATGTGTTACTATATGTGTTACGTAACATTCGTGATCTATTGTTAAGCTAAGTGTACACTACGGAAACGTAGTGATTAGTTTCTCTTTGTGGTATTAGAATAAAAAGTTATTGTATTTTTGTATGAAGTAAATTTTATTATATACTTATCGCTTGCTGAATGCAACAGTGGCTCGATTCAATAGTTTGGTATTTTGTGTTACTACCGTTAATAGTCTCTAATAATAATAATTTATAAAAACCTTTATACTAAACCCTAAATCAAAACAAGTAGGTATAAGCGATTTACTTCGCATATACTTACTTGCCAAACATTTGGAAACCATTTTCTCGAAACAGTGCATTTTTGACTGGTGTTGTGCTACTGTTGTATTCAGCAAGTGATATTTGAGTAAACCTAAAAGAGTTTAAAACAAAGCGTTGCTTAAATTAAGACTAATAACCTGTGAATCCTGCGATGCAATACTACCAAATTAAAAACAAAATGTTTTGTCACGTTATCCAGCACCATGTTAATGTTTTGTTTAGACTCCCATATAAATATTTAATTTAATTTCACTTTCTAGATGCCGTTAACAGCGGCGGAAAAACAAAAGCAGTATAGAGAGCGAATGCGAACTAATAATCCCGAAAAGTTCGAAGAAGCCAAAATAAAAAATGCAGCGCGGAATAAAAAAAGAAAAAAAATTACGGAGTGCACGAATAAAGAAAAAGAAACCATGAGGAAGCAATGGAGAAAAAGAAAGAATGTCCAGAAAAATAAATTAAAGGGAAATGTTGCTGGAAACTTGGCTTACTATGGCCTCTTAAGAGCGTTCCATGAGCCAACTAGCGCCGCCAATCTTAAAAAAATCATATCTTCCAATATAATCAATTTTATTAAAAAAGCTACGTTCACATTGTTTATTGCTATAAATATTATTTTTTAAATGCTTATTTGTAACGTGATGCAATGTAGGTAAGTTGTAGTTCACATAATTGCGAAAAACGGCCGTTTCTGGCACATTTGTGAACTACAACTTACCTACATTGAATCACGTTACAAATAAGCATTTAAAAAATAATATTTATAGCAATAAACAATGTGAACGTAGCTTTTTTAATAAAATTGATTATATTGGAAGATATGATTTTTTTAAGATTGGCGGCGCTAGTTGGCTCATGGAACGCTCTTAAGGATAAACCGAATACTAAACAATTAAAATTTGTTAAAAAGTGGATATAAAATAAAACTATTGCAAAGCTTGAACCTCTCCTTTTATTTTGACAATTGCAAATCATATAAATAATTTCATATCATGTATTCTATGCTTTACAAAGTTCACGAGTGTTACCTTCATTCACGTATGTTACCATGTGTTACCAATTCACGAACGTTATTGTACAATTTTTGACGGCCATACCCATATATTGTTTTTAGCTTTAAGCTTCAACCGATCATCTGTTTGTTACAGGGTTACAATGCAGCATCGGAAGCTGCCTACAGCGCCAATGAGACGGCATCAGGCTTAGTAGCAGCGGAACTCGTGTGGCCAGGTAAGTAATCGTTTACATGTATTTAAATTCATCCGTGCTATTTTGTAAATGCAAAAACTTCTTTTGCCTTCAACGTTGCAAGAAACGTAAGATCTCGAGGCTATCTTTCTTACTTACTTCGTACTATTATTTTGTCTGTGCTAAAGCAACGATAAAAAGGGTTTTAGTAGTTGCGTTAGTTAGTACCTAACTAAAACTAGTGTTAGCTCTGTTATTTCCATACATACATACCTTACCTATTTATACTATAAACTAAATAGTGCCTAAATCGTCGTCGTCACAATCTTCATCCATGTGTAACCAGCCTAATAAAATATCCGCGTTTTATATAAGATCACTGGTTCGTGTGGGGCTTTACAGCTAGCGCTCGCGTAAGTATCGCGTCGCGCGTACGAGATAAAGCTACACGAAAGAATGAGATGGCATACGTTTGGCGATAAGCGAGCTGGCAGCGTCCTTACTGACGCACTCCGCCCGTAACGGACCCACGTATTTTCCTTCTATTACACCATAAGCAACTCGACTGTTCTGTTCTTAAGATACGAAATTGCACGATACCAGTTAGCCAGCGGTGTTTCACACCGTACGGTACGGCAACAACGCATCATTGTACGTTTTAAAACCATTGCAATTTTGCTCGTATTACCGGCGCATAAGGGGTCTAGTGTTACACTTATTGTAACTATAGATAAAGTACAAAACCGCACCGTTGAACTGCACCACGGACGGTGCTTGATTTCGACTTTTCGTTTAGTTCAGTAGATCGATTGTCGTGTCGCAAGCAAGCTCGATGCGAAGCGAAACGCGCGCGCCCTCTCGCTTCACTTAATCTAAATAATATTTAGTAATAATAATAATAAAACTAACATTATGGTTAAGAATATAAAACGCGATACTCGATACTGTATGGCGTTCGGTTGCCTTAATTCAAATAAGAAGAGATCAGATTTGTCGTTCTTTTCACTTCCCAAGGACACTGAAAGGTAACAAGATTGTTATTTAAAAGTTATCTCGCACTCGTAATTAAATACTGATCTAACTCAAAATCAGACATTTTTTTAATCAATGAAAAACGTGTTTCACACCATAATTTTTAAATTGTGGTGTGAATAAACCCCGTCACTACGATGCTGCGTCGCTTGCTTGCACAGACCACTTACCCAATAGAATGAAATCGGTACTAATTTGCAAGCGTTTAATTCTGTCAACGAAGAGCGCATAGAGACGAAGACGAAGGGGACATGGGTGTCCTGGTGCCATCATTAAAGAGATGCGTCCATGTCGATAATATCTCTAGGTTACACGTGTCACGAAGCAATTTTGCGCTCGTGTGCGGGCAGACACGGCGGGCAGGGCGCCCCTCCTGTTACATGTCTATGGGGTAAGTGGTCTGTGCTTGCTAGAGACGGGCGGCCGTGCGCAAAAATATTGATCATTACAAACAAAAAAAGATCGCGTGTACAATGACCATTGATCTCCTATAAACAACTAGATACACAAAGCTCTTACTAAAACAATTTAAAAACGTCCAATTAAGGGTCCATTGTTAACGTCCAAATAATGTCCAATAAAGCAAATGCCCTCATTTGTTATCCATTCATCCGTTTTAACCTTCTTTGCGCTCGGACATTTTTAGAAGGCAGACTGTGTATCTAGTTGTTTATAGGAGATCATGACAATGACGAATAATAGTGTTTGTTGTGTGGGCAATTGTTCGAATAACCGGAATAACACAAAGTTTTTTTTCTTTACCAAAAGATCGTGAAAGGTCCGTACCTACCTGATTTAATTCTTAGTATTGAGTTTAACTGGGTTTATTGATGCTGGGTACAGGTATTCACTGCTATAGTGCTGTACTGGGTGCAGTGAAACCATTAGATATCAACGCACTTTTAAAGTTTCAGGTGCAAAGAATGGTTATAAGTAATTGGGAGTTATAAGTAAGGTTAAAAGTGACTGTAATTTTTAAACTAGGTTGTGAATGCTCTTTTATTTACGTTAGTATTTCACAAAACCTCATTTTGTCAAAACTTTGAGTTCGATCGTTGTTTTATTACGAGTGCGATTTATACAACAAAAAATATACATATAAGGAGCCGAAAATCAGCGTAGATATCTTGCCAAAAAAAGACAAAATAATCCCGAAAAATTCGAAGAGATGAAAAAAAGTGATGAACAAACAATGAGAAAATACGAAACGTCCAGTAATCTTATCGATAGGGAACGAAACTCGCTACGAGAAAAGTGGAAAAATAAAAAAATAAAAATAAGTAATGCCAAACAAAAAAATATGCACTCAAGAGAGTGATAGTGGCAGTCAACGACGACGGGAAAATACCAATAATCATCACCAATGCAAACAGTTACGTCGTCAAATAGTATTTTCTGTACAATACGGTCCTAAATGGCTCCTTTAGAAATTCCTTTGTATGACGTACAATATTTATGCAATGAGGGGGTTTCATTTAAAAAAGAAAGAAAGTACCAATAGCCCCGGTAGATGGAGATGGCACTGACTGGTCTGATGTCAACATTAAATGTTTGTAACTTGGGCTTTTCGTATTTCATACCTAGTATTAATTTGTACTGTATCGTTTAAATTACACAAACCAATAATAATAAATTATTCAACTAACATAGATTTTTTTTCATGGTGCTGTGTTTTTTTACGATGATATCGCACTTCGGTGCAACGCCATCTATTATCAACTTAAAAAGCTTGTTCTTTTTCTTACAACTGTCACTTTGAAAACCCCTCGTTGAGTCAGAGCAATTTTGGGCCATAAATGTGATGAATTCGTTCATTAAAAGCATTAAAATTACCTTCAAGCTTCCATTGTGTTATTTTTAGGCGCCGACAATGGTTCACTGCAGTCAATAGAGAGGATTTCATCAAAAAAGATGACATCAAAAATAATAGTTATTTCGTATGCTCTGAACATTTTGAAGATCCTGCAATTAAGTTAATAAGACATCTGAAACCTGACGCGGTGCCAATGATGACGCCTAGAGTTAAACTTGAACGTGAGTGAGATTTTATAAACTTATTGAACAATAATGAAATTGACAATCGGGGTAAAATGTTGACACAATTTTTTTGATCTTAAATAGTTAATAATCGTTCTATTACACCGTAAAATAAATTATAGATTTTTTGAGACCTTTAAACTAAACTTTAGTTCAAAATGCAACCAAACTCGATCAAAAACAACGACAGCGATGATTGTCTATAGATTATGATTCCTTGAAAAGCGCGCCAAAAGCCATTAGCTACTTTTACGGTTTATGGTCATTTTTTTAATTACCATTAGGTCAAATTCCAGAGAAAGAAATCATTGCAAAAAAATTATAACTAAGTAAGTACCTCACAGTTCCCAGGATACAAATTTAAAAAGTGCAAGAACGCCCGGGTGGGCTAGGCCGAAACTGAAAGTAACTGCCAAATAACGGGTTTCGGCTTAGTTTCGGTTTCGGCTGCCATCCGGCCGAAACTACGGCCGAAACTGAGTTCGAGAGCCTATAATAAACATATAGGTAACGTTATAATATTAAAACCGGAAATAGTTTATTTGAAATTGAGGGAGTGATAATATTATGTAGTGCTTAAGGATTACTTCAAATATCAGAAACTGAATTGTTTAATTTGAGATTTATAAATAAAAACTGACTGATTATGATTGCCTGTTTCTTTTTTCCACGAAAAATGGTCTTATATAGTAATCTGTCTACGTCTTATATGGAAGTTTCGTTTTCGGCCGAAACTAAGACCGTGGCCGAAATTCGGTTTCGGCCCTAAAACCTAGTTTCGGTCGGACACTACCAAAAACCCGATATATTTGCTTGGAGAGCTCGCTACCTCCGGCGAAAGAAAGAAAACAATGACCTTGGCGTTGACCAAAAACCGGTTACGAAACCTGGATTCATTCCCATTACACGGAATAGTCGCGGTTCGTGCGTCGGTGTTTTTGAGTAAACAACCTATTTATCGCGTTTCGTGCGTTTCATGAAAACAATAAAAACTACCTCCACTGTTGGTCGCGGTTCGTGCGTTCTACTTAATTTAATATTGGCTGTGATACAATACATTGCATCTTATTTATCGATAGTTATCTAACTGCGCACGCGCGATCGATGAATAATAGTGTCCCTTGTTTGTTTTAGTATAAATATATATATATACACACCCCTTTTACTATTACGTGCATCACTATGCCTCTTCAAAGGACACGTAAGTGCGAGCGAGACAGAAAACTCTGCAGCAGCGCTACAAGCGGCGGCGCGTTGCGATAGAACTCTACAAAAGAATAGTACCCGCTGCTATCCTAAGCAATCATTAAAATCTTTAAACGTTTGACAGTTTCGCGGGTTCATAACTCTATGGTTACACTCGCTAAAGTAGGTAGTAAGACGACCACAGCAAATATTAAATTAGGTAGAACGCACGAACCGCGACCAACAGTGGAGGTAGTTTTTTAATGTTTTCATGTAACGCGATCAACTAGGTTGTTTACTCAAAAACACCGACGCACGAACCGCGACTATACCCTTTAGTCATTCACAATACAGGAAAGTATCGGGAAGTCTTTATTACGCGTAGTATTTATTATTTCGTTATGGATAACCCCGGTCCATCGAGTTCTAATTGTGACAATCCGGTTAAAGTGCTAGCAACCAAGCGAGATAAACCGCTATTAATTGTAGCAAATAAAAAATACCACTTTAAAATTAAAAATCTAAATGGGACTAAAAGGTGGACGTGTGTTGATCGCAAGTGTGGTGGCGCCATCACAACAAATAGTGACAATGCAGTTTTGAGAGAAAGCACCCACACATGTAATTGTGAAATTGACCCATGTTTATTGGTCGTAGAAGACAAACGTTTTGGTAAGTTACCTGATACGTTGATTTTCCTATACCAATAGCAAAATATCAAAAAGGGAATAAAAAGTTAAAATCTGTATTTTGTGATTGCTGAGCGTTTTTATTACCTGTATTAAAAAAAAAATTGTCAAGATTTTATTTATCCAAGAGTTATCCTATCTATATACACATCTGTTACTGTTACGTGCATCACCAAGCCTCTTCCAAGGACACGTAAGAGCGAGCGAGACAGAAAACTCTGCTACTAGCAACGCTACTAGCGGCGGCGTCTCGACAGAACTCTCTTAAACCTTTGACAATTTAACGGTTTTTATAACTCAAATACCTGCAAACGTCGGTAGTAAGATCACCAAACTATTAAACGCACGAATCGCGACCAACAGTGGAGGTAGTTTTTTATTGTTTTCATAAAACGCACGAAACGCGACCAACTTTGTTGTTTACTCAAAAACACCGACGCACGAACCGCGACCGATTGGGATTGTGTAATGGGTTACACAGTGAGTAAGTGCTGGCTAAATAGCACCGGCAGCAGCGTTAAAAAAATATAAATCCAGGTCAACGGTGCATTATTGTTCACGCCTGGGGGAGAGAATGGCTTTATACTGGGCCAGGCCAGGTGCACTCCGCGCTTTAGGTATAAATCTACAGGTACATCGGGCGGGCGGCCTTGGGCCGCGCCGGCACTGCTATTCTATTCAGTGGGCTGCAGCGCGCCAGATTGATTGCACGTAGCCCGCTATTTTGCGCCCGTGCTGCGACGTATTTAGCCAAAATGAAGCAAAAAACATACTGCATCGCATTTGGGTGTTTAAATAGCGACAAGGATCGGAACCTCACGTTTTTCTCACTCCCGAAGGACATCGAAAGGTAAGGAAATGTAATTCAAATCATATTAAAAAGTTAACTTAATTTTATTTACTATTTTAGACATAGCTTCAGAGAACTAATCTATTGTAGACCGTAAATTAAAAATTGTGTTCGTTGTCATTGTGAAATACGTTCTATAGGTACATAATTTTCTCTACAATATTAGGTATTTATACTTAAATGACATCTTCAATAAACATATTGTACCTATTAATTAACATACATATAACCTTGGCATCTTCAAGGCGAGAGTGAATAGGCACTTACTGGACCCGCATTCTCCACCTTCGGCCACATCGTCACTTACCATCAGGTGAGATTGCGGCCAAACGCGGGACAGTATTTCAATAAAAAAAGAAAAATAATCGCCTTTATTTTTGTCTAATGCTAAAAGAAATAAAGTAGAGGTAACTACCTAGGTAGATAGATACCTAACAGTATATTTAATGCGTATTTTTAGTAGGTTGTTGTCTTCATTATTATTTTAGTTGGTCACGCAAGAGCGCTGACCTTGAAAATTTTCACCATTATCGTCTCTAAAATGTATTCGTGCGCAGTAACCCCCGCCACTTTCGCCCGAGTTTTATGTAGACCGAGAGCTAACAGCAAATTTGATAGGATGTTGTTTGACCGTAGTAGACCAGTACAAATAGACCACTTCGACATAGGTCTGTACCTGCTCTTTTTTTACAGAACTGCGCTGCGCAGAAAAAATATACCTAGGTACTTATCTCAGGCAACCGATGTACCTACACATCGGTTGCCTGAGATAAGTACCTAGGTATATTTTTTCTGCGCAGCGCAGTTCTGTAAAAAAAGAGCAAGTACAGACCTATGTCGAAGTGGTCTATTTGTAGGTATGTAGGTACGCCTATCCACTCAACTTATTATTATTATTTATTACCCAACTAGGTGGGCAGCTAGGCACACGTTCGGCCATATCGTCACTTGCCATCAGGTGAGATTGAGGCCAAACGAGGGATGGTAGGTACTTTGTATACAGGGTGTCCAGTAATTAAAATGAAATATGAAAACTACTGATAGGTGAGACCATGCTCTATCAAAATAACAAAACATGTCAAGTACAAGTTGCGTGGTGTTTGAGATATTTGGTCTTTTATGATTTTTTGAAAAATTGAGGCCGGTGGTCAGTTTTCGAGATATTTGGACTTGAAAATTCTATCATTTAAAAAAATTGCATAAATAGTATAATTGACCACCGCCTCAATTTTTCAAAAAAATCATAAAAGTCCAAATATCTCAAAAATCATGCAACTTGTACTTGACATGTTTTGTTCTATTTTGATAAAGCATGATCTCTCCTATCAGTAGTTTTCATATTTCATTCCAATTACGGGACACCCTGTATAAAAAAACTACCTAAATAATAAAAATGGCGACTAAATCAAATTTAAGTATTAAACCATAATAGACCAAGAGCTGATGCAATATTTAAAAAAAATATTCTACAACATGTTTTATTTTATATTCCAGGCGCCGGAAATGGTTGACACTAATCGATAGACATGAGTTATTACAAAAACAGGACTTAAATTGTAAAGGCTATAGAGTATGTTCTGCACATTTCGAAGATTCTTCTATAAAAATAATTAAACATCTCACAAAAAATGCTGTTCCAGCAATGCTCTTACTAAACGAAACTCAAGAAGACTCATCTTGTTCAGAAGTACCCTCCAGATCCACACAAACCAAAGGCGAAATGACTATATTGTCGAATGAAGTTATACCAGGTTCGTGTTCTTCAGATGTACAGTCCACATCCACACAAATCAAAGGCAAAGGTAACGATAAAATAAATTTTATTATATCGTCGAATAACAAAAAATATGCTAGCGTTGGAACTCAAACTGAATCATTACAATCAACGGAAGAACAAACACAAACTTCAAAATCACTTTCCGATGGAACACCAAGGAAGCGAAAACTGTCCAATGAATTAAGAGAAGGCATATTAAAACGACGGAGGTTGGACCAAGAAATAAAAAAAATTCAAGAGGAATTAGAAGCTAAAAATACATCAATTACGTGCAATGATCCTGTGGGGTGACCGCGACTTCCAATCGTTATCGCTTTCAATTTGACACATGGACGCTATACATTGCTGCTATGTTTTTGCAAGTTTTAACAAACAACAACGACACGCAGCAATGTATATCGTTCAAATGTCAAAATGAAAACGATAACCATAACGATTGAAGTCGCGGTCACCCCCCTGATGACGAAATCGGCCGGAGATTCCTAAAATTAATCGAATGGCAGAATAAAATAAAAAACAAATATAAAGGGAATCGGTACGACGCAGAGTACAAAGTTTTTGCATTGAACTTACATTACTCCAGTCCTCATGCATACAGATGTTTAGAAACCGTATTGAAACTACCATGTAAAAGCATCTTGAATAGACTTAAAATTAATATTCCTGCAAAATTTGACAACCGAGTTCTTGATAGTTTAGCATTAAAAATACAATCCCTTCCAGATGCAGCAAAGTACTGCACCATTTGTGTTGACGAGATGACCTTGAAAAGAAACTTATACTACAATGTAAAAACCGACGAAGTTATTGGATTTCACGATGTCAATGGAAAAATATCACCAGAAATTGCCAGCAATGCATTCGTAATAATGATTCAAGGCATTTATTTTAAATGGAAACAACCACTTGCATATGCATTGCTCGCAACTGCGAAGCATTATGAAGAAGTTGACTTATGGATGAATGAAGTTACAACGAAGCTTTCTACGATAGGAATTAAAGTGAAAGCGATTGTTTCTGACCAAGGCTCCAATTTCGAAAAAATTGCGAAGGATGTAAAGAAAGTGACTATAGAAAAACCTTATTTCATGTATGGTGATACCAGAATATATTACATATTTGATGTACCACACTTAATAAAATGTATCAGGAACAATTTATTAACAAGCAACTTCTTTTATGATGGAAAAAAAATTTCTTGGGATTATATAGAGCAACTACACAAAGATCAAAAAGAGAGAAACTTAAGGCTTATTCCGAAGATCACAGAAGCGCACATCCAACCAAATAACTTTCAAAGAATGCGGGTTAAATTAGCAACGCAACTCTAAGTCGCACGGTAGCAGCAGCACTTCACACTTACATAGATCTGGGCAAAATCTCAGAAGAGGCAAGACCAACAGCAAATTTCGTAGAGTTGATCAACAACTTATTCGATGTCCTCAATTCTAGCAAAATAAAATGTTGCAATAAGTTTCAAACAGCTTTTAGATTAAATAAGGACCAAGAAAAGAAACAGTACTTAATGATGCCAAGAAAATGTTTGCTGCTACTAAAGCTATAAACCGCAAGACTGGGAGGAATAATACAGGACACATTAAATCTTTTGTGAATCTGCAGATATCCATACAATCAATAAAAATGCTTTACGAAGATCTGAAAAAAGATGGCTTTAAATATTTGTTAACACGCAGATTGAACCAAGACAATTTGGAAATTTTTTTTGGTGCCATTAGGCAACAAGGTGGATCATGCAGTGAGCCTACACCAATACAGTTTCGACGAGCGTTTTCTAAGCTGTTTTTATGTAATATGCTCAAAACCTCGCCGTATGCCAACTGCGAAATGGACATTTTTGATGTATTGCTCAAAGCGGAAGATATGATGGCAAAGACAGTTTTGGGTACCGATTCACCACCACAAACATCCGATGGCATAATATGGTTGAGAGGTGAAGCAGATTACCGCATGGACTTGCCAGATGAAAACGCAATAACTTACGTCTCTGGTTATCTTTTTTTCAAATGTACATAACTGTCCTGAAATGAACGAAGTCTTAAAGTCCGTTTCAGACCTAGGTGAAACAAATTTATTCACAAGGTATAAGGCTTTCAACAAAAAGGCAGGTTTCTACGGCAGCCTCAAAATGCCCCCTAAAGAGTTTAATGAGTATATCACAAATTTGGAAACAGTTTTCATTCATAATTTTGAAAATTTGATGCTCAGTAATCCAGGCGGAGAACTTTTAAAATTGTTCCAAACAGTACCGTCACAAACTCTTTGTTCATGTTTTCCCGTAAATTATCTTTTGAAATTATTTGCAAGATTTCGCATATTTGCAACAATAAAATTCAATAACCGTCATTTTAAAGACGGCAAGAAGGGAATTAAAAAATATGTTAAAGTTAGCCATTTATAACTCACGAATTATTTGTTTCAACTAGCTGGTGCTCAGTGCGCGGGCCGCAAGCGGCTTGCGATGTTTTTTTTTTAATTTGGTTCTGGCTAACATTTTTTATAATGATGAAATTACGAAATCGTTTTACTTTATGTAACCATTATACTATTTAACTTTTTTTTGTTCCTACGTCGATTAATATAAATTAACCACAATAATATTTTTTGTTTCTTTGTTACACTTACATGCACATAGAACAAGAGATTTGAGTTATACAGAGAGGTTTTTTTAACTAGGACAGTTAGAAGAAATCCGAATCCTTAAGGGATAGATGGAAAGTGTCTTAAGAACCTTTTGCCCTTTTTTGTGAGAACAATTTAGGCATAGTCGGTCAAGCGTAAGTTGTTCATCTAAATGAGTGAAATTGATCAAAAACGTTTTGTATGCGGATCGACTCAGTTTCAAGTCAGGTTCTTTCATTGTATCGGAAGAAAAAAATCGTGACAAGAATTTGGTCTAAATTATTAAAATATTCTTTCATACAATTTAGTACCTACCATAATAATTTATTTTATTTAGGGTGGATTCGACCACCACGGCGGGAGTCGCGCACGTGGTGCGGCGTATCTCTGCGCTAGGGCTGGAGGTCGCGCTGCACAAATCCGAGGCCCTGACATTCCACGGACCTCGGAACGCGCCTCCGGCTGGGGCGCAAATTGTTGTTGGGGGGACCTCCATTGCTGTCGGTAAGGCGATGCGGTACCTGGGCGTCGTCCTGGACGGGCGGTGGAGGTTCGACGAGCATTTCCGGCGACTGTCACCAAAGCTGGTGGCCTTCGCCGGAATGCTCGGGACGTTACTCCCCAACATCGGGGGCCCGAGTGGAGCGTGCCGCCGCTTATATGATGGTGTAGTTCGCTCTATGGCACTCTACGGAGCGCCAATATGGGCGGACTGCCTGAGCGCCCGAACAGTGGTCCTGCTGCGACGTCCGCAGCGGGCCATTGCGCTCAGAGCGGCTCGAGCGTACCGCACCGTCTCCCGAGATGCGGCGTGCGTGTTGGCCGGTAGCCCGCCGTGGGACCTAGAAGCCGGGGTTCTGCAGGCGGTCTACCGGCGCTGCGCGGAGGCGCGAGAGGAGGGCTCTCCCCCACTCCCGGAGGAGGTCAAACACTGGCGCGAGTTGGCTCGCGATGACCTTTTCCGCGACTGGGCAGAGCGAATGGTCGACCCGGTGGTAAGCCGGGAACTTTTGGAGGCCGTTCGACCTGTGCTTCGCCCATGGGTCGAACGAAAGTTCGGGTCTATGACCTACCACCTCGCGCAGGTCCTGACGGGGCACGGTTGCTTCGGGAGGTACCTGTGCGAGGTGCTGGGTCGAGAGCCGGACCCCCGGTGTCACCACTGCGGTGCCGACGTGGACACGGCGCATCACACCCGCGCCGTGTGCCCCGCATGGGCCGAGCCGCGGCGAGCCATTGCGGCCGCCACTGGAGACGACCTCTCGCTGCCCGCCATAGTGCGAGCTATGGGCAGCGAGGAGGGATGGAAGATGGTGGCGGACTTCTGCGCCACCATAATGACGGCGAAAGAGTCGGCGGAGCGGGAGCGCGAGAATGATCCCCTCTCGCTCCCGATCCGCCGACGGCGAGCGGGCCGCAGGCGACGGGCGTATATCCGCCGCCTGCCGCCCTAACGGGGACTTGCGAGCGTCGGGTCGGGGGGTCCGGCGCTCGCTTAGAGGTCCCGAGCTGTAAGGCGTCTCGTCCTGTGTTCCGAGACGCCTTAAGCGGAGGTTTAGGGGTATAAACCCGAAGACGGGCCCACGCGGGCGGCCGCCGACGAGGTTGTGGTATCTGGCGTTGCGTTCCCACAACCTCGTCCAAACGCGGTGAGTTGAACACCTTGGGGTTTTAGTGGGTATAGGACCGTACGTACATGACGGGAGTCCCACATACCCACCGCGCGCCCCTCCTTATTGGCGCGGTGGGATGCGTAAAAGCATTTCCCCAAGTAAAAAAAAAAAAAAAAAAAGGGTGGATTCGACCAAACTTCAATTTATACTGGAGTAACTATCCCAGGGTTATTTTTATTCCCCGATTTTATTCTCCATTAACTTACGAGTAGTTTTACCATGAATAGTTGCAGATAATTGAATGAAATTGAATGAATAATGTAATAGTTGATAGCTTCAGTCATGCCCATACTCCCGTCGCTATATAATTATTTTGTGAAGATATTTATTATTGTCCTAATAGTTTTACTTTATGTAAATTTCAGTTGACGCCGAATTGAATAGCGACGACGACGTGGTTGATGATGATGCCGCTGAAGCCTCCATGTACGACAGACCCAGCAGAAGCAAGGCGAAGAAATCAGGTAATACAACTAAACGCTTGTATATCCCTAAGATTTACCTTTTTTTCCTTCTATAACTTCATACACAATAATACCCAGGGGCTTTTGAAAATAGCGGGAAACGACGGTTGCGAAATTATTTGATAATTTTCAGTTTTGATTGTTTTGTGTTTAATATCACGTTAAGTTTATCAGAAAATGTTCGCGAATGACAGTTTGGTGAAATTATTGGAGGATTCATGCAGGATCTGAAGTTTGGCGCTATAGTCAAGAGTTCCACTACGAGCTCGGGGAGTGAACGTGACTGTCGAGCTGCTTCGTCCAGAGTGACGACGCTACGGCGACTCCCTATTTTGAATATTCTGTAACATGGCATTGACAAATGACGAACTCTCCAGTCCATTAATTAATAAAATAAATAAATAACAATAATACCTATATTAATTTATCTAAGGCTCTCATTGGCCATACAATGTGGCTAGCGTAATGGGAACCTTTAAGCCAGCTGAGTGTTCTGCGTGAGTTTGCCGATAAAGTTTTGTATGCAGATACCTCACTAGCGTTGCACCTTAAGCCATTACGTTATTTGCAGCTCCGGCCATCACTAGCACGGAACAAGTGCACGAGGGATTCCAGTGCAATGACTGCGCCAAGGATATAGTCGGGTGAGTGACGTCATACAGGGGGGTGACCGCCACTTCAATCGTTTTCGTTATCGTTTTCATTTGTACGATATACACTGCTGCGTTTCGTTGTCGTTTGTTAAAACTTGCAAAAACATAGCAGCAATGTATAGAGTCCATGTTTCGAATTGAAAGCGATTACAATAACGATTGGAAGTCGCGGTCACCCCAGATCTACTCACAACATTCAGCCTTTGCGGGATAGCCAGGATTTCTATACATAGACTGGTATTCAATTCAGTTTAATTATTCAACACATAACTGGTTTACAGATATCAACTAAAGGGTGCTAAAGTCAGTGGATACAATATAATAATAATGCTTATAATAATAAATTATACAATTAGGGCAAATTAGTGTTGCTGTTAAGATAGCAATATATATTTTTATGCAGAGAACATCATGGACCGGCAAAAACAATAGCATCTATTACTGCGTTTAAGAAACAATTATTAATTAATATAATTTAATATATAGATATAACCGAATGTTAGACATGGTTGTCGGAATAATACTACTATTGTCCGATAGATGGAATTGCGTAACATACCCTTTAAGTATGTATAAAGCGATGAAGATTTTCGGTGGGCATGGCGTGGCCTGTGGTGGCTCAGTTGGTAAGAGCGTGTCACGGAATGACAAGGTCGCAGGTTCAAGTCCTGCCCACGGGAAGAATTTTTTCATCATGTTCTAATATATCGATATAGCTTATAAGAAAACGGATGTATGGTCTAAAACAGCTATACTCAAACTTCGGCCCGCCCCCGCCGGGCCTTAGTGACAGCTGTGACCAGCCCACTGCCACTTCAGTTTACTGATTCTATGAGCAATGTCAACCACTTTTTATCTTGAGGTAGGGTACACCATCCAATATATTTTGGTTAATTTCATAACCAAAAATGTACTGTCGATTCGCAGCTTCCGCTACACGTGCGTGCAATGCGCTGACTTCGACTTATGCGCGCAGTGCGAGGCGAAAGCTTCGCACCCGCACCATTATATGCTCCGTGTGCCCGGACCCAGGCCATACGTGAGTACCATAGTTTTCCCTATAAGTAAGTACCGATTTTGAGAGCAATCGGAGTATTTAAAAAAAAAACATACCCCTTCCATGTCTTTTAAAATGAAAATTAAATAGTTATTCTTACAAAATATATATCAAAATTTAGGACATTATAAATACGAGATCCGGTTTAAAAAAATCAGATTTTTGTTGGCGTATTTTTATTTAATTGGAGAAGTGTTATCATGTTAAACATTTATTTATTGATGTCTCGAGTCTACTCGTGACCATGATGGCTGCAATGCTGTCGAAACATCGAGACATCAATAAATAAATGTTTAACACGATAATTCCCGTTTTATCTAATTAACATGTATACAAACCGTGTAAGTTTAAAAAGTTGGTATCTGTCAATTCCGGTTGTTTAATTGGTTTATTGTCATTCCGTTTCCAGCTGGAAGTGCGTTCCATGGTGGACCGCATCCGAAGGGAGGTGCTCAGTATGGTCGACACGCCCGCTGACGACGGAGACAGGTTAGCTTACTGACATGTCAATCATCACTGTTAGGAATTGCATGTAACACTGGCCTACTTTATACAGGTGTTGTTTTGATCAACGTCGAGCGACTCAAAGGTGATAATATACACGATACTGATGCCAATTTTTTTTCTTCAAAATATAGGTACCTTCATTTTTCATGTAAAAATCCACAAAAAATTAAACTCGTACATACACTCGTGGCCTGTCGGGCGGGCCACTGGCAGCGTGATTAGGCGTATTTTGTACCGCACAATGACAGCGCCCAGGGGAACTAGGCGGCTGGCCTTTTTTGTCCTGGCAAATCCTGCTCGAACGACATTTTTGTACTAATTTTCGCCAAAAATCTGACATTGACGGGTAGTATAAATCGACGCAACGCACCACGCAAGAAAGAAAGAAAACAGACTTATTCACAACCACACAACACAATACAACAAGAAATGAGAATAACATAGTTACAAAACGTCACGAAAAACAATCACTCATCGCATCCCTCCACGTACACATCACAGTGTAACGATTTGGACTTTGGGCCGTTCTTATTATCTGCGTCGTAAGAGTTGAAATCGTACTGGTTATCTTTAATTTGCTATTGTCCGTAAATTCATTGTATATTTATTATTGACTAGCTGTACCGCGCAACTTCGTTTGCGTAGAGGAGGAGGATGGAGATCGGGATGCAGATCTTCCTCTCTGGATCCTTGTTTCGACATCACATACCTCCATGGCTTATAGCCTATGAGCTGTCCGGATATTTCAGCTATCTCCTAGTGAAACTCCCATCAAAATCCCTTCATTAGTTATGACGTGATACTTGCACAAAGTCACAGACAAAAATTCTAAAAATTAGTGTTTTGGCATCAGTAGGTATCGATCCTAAAACACATTCCAATTATTCTTTTAAAAAATATCCAATGTACAGACACAACTTTTTTACAGTCTTATTATATGTATAGATAAACCTAGTTTACATGTGTGTTTGCCAATGCTTCCAGTGTGAAGGTGGAGGTGAAGCTGGAGGTAGACCCCGGGCCCGACCCGCTTCAGGACACCGCCGAAGCCTCCACATCGGTAAGTACTGTAATGTAGGCTTCTTAGTTATATGGGAAAAAAAGAAGTTGTCATTATTATTATCGAGTTGGAAGGCAGACATTAAGAGCCTTCATAGAGCCAACTAGCGCCGCCAATCTTAAAAAAATAATATCTTCCAATATAATAAATTTTATTAAAAAGCTATTTACAAAATGTCTATTACGATAAATACTATTTTTCAATATACACAATACATGGTTCGCATAATAGTTGTAGTTCTCAAATGTGCCAAAAACGGCCGTTTTTCGCAATTATGCGAACTACAACTTACCGACATTGAATCACGTTATAAATAAGCATTTAAAAAATAGTATTTATTGAAATAAACATTTCGTAAATAGTTTTTTAATAAAATTGATTATATTGGAAGATATTATTTTTTACATTGTACATTGGCTGCCCTGGCTGGGAATCTAACCTGGGACCTCCGTATTGCAAGTCCATTGACCCAACCACTGAGCCACCGAGCTCTTTAATGAACTCATATAGCAGGAATCATCATCTTTGTTTCGTTTTGATCATATTTGTTTACAAAATAAGACATTTGATTTGGGCTTCGGTATAGTTGAAAATTATCTTTATCTTGCAGGCCAGTGTTGATGCCAAGCCGTGGACTATCCTGGACGTGGCTGTGGCGGGCATCAAGTCGGAGCCGGACGACGACGACGAGGCGCCGGCCGCCACCGAGGCGGGCAGCGCGGTGGTCATCATGCAACAGGGGCAACACGTGCATCAGGTAGGGACATCATCATCAGTCTATTTTTACCCGACTACCTTCCTTCCTGCCATCCTGTAGCCCAAACGGCTGGATGGATTTTGGTGTATGAGGTATCGTTAGATTCGTCTGGATTACGCGAGTGTCATAGGGTATAAAAAAAATAATCAAAAAACTATCCCGTTTTTGCAGTCGAGTTTTCGAAAAAATAAATAGGCAATTAATTTTTTCCACGAAAATATAACCTTATATGGAAGTTTCGTTTTAGGCCGAAACTAAGACCGTGGCCGAGATTCGGTTTTTGGCCCTAAAACCTAATTTCGGTCGGACACTAATCTATACATATAATAAGACTGTAAAAAAGTTGTGTCTGTACATTGGATATTCTTTGAAAAGAATTAATGTGTTTTAGGATCGATACTGATGCCAAAAACTAATTTTTAGAATTTTGTCTGTGACTTTGTGCAAGTATCACGCCATAACTACTGAAGGGATTTTGATGGGAGTTTCATTAGGAGATAGCTGAAATATCCGGACAGCTCAGGCTATAAGCCATGGCGGTATGTGATGTGGAAGCAAGGATCCAGAGAGGAAGATCTGCCTCCTGATCTCCTCCATCCTCCTCCTCTACGCAAACGAAGTTGCGGGGTACAACTAGTTATACATATAAACCTTCCTCTTGAATCACTCTATACAAGGTGTAACGTAAAGGGTATATGAAGCCGAAGGGAGGGTGTTTAGTATCGGTAACTGAAAAACTTTTGTTCTACGACTTTTCGATTTATGCGAATTTATTTTTTTACTTTCCATACATTTCGTACCGGTCAGCTGGTCGATTTGTATGAGACATTAATTTATTTTTATTTTTTATTCGAAAAGTCGTAGAACAAAAGTTGTTCAGTTACCGATACTGAACACCCTCCCTTCGGCTTCATATACCATTTACGTTACACCCTGTATTTTAAAAAAACCGCATCAAAATCCGTTGCGTAGTTTTAAAGATGCAGACGGACAGACAGCGGAAAGCGACTGTTTTATACTACGTAGTGATGATTGTTTATTTGCCAACAGAAAAAGCTGCCAAAGAAATCCCCACAAAAGCGACCATTACCTGCTGCCGAAGTATCACAAAAGCCACTGCACATAGAAGTCGACATGGGGACCATAGTCCAGCCGAGTGCTCAGACCGACTCCGGGTCATTCAGCTGCCAAGTGTTCACACATAGCAAAGGAAAGGACTATGATGTAGACCTAGGAATAGACCCGCCGTCAACGTCTGGAGAAACTAAGAAGACTTATAAAACTATGAAACATAAAAGTGCAGGTAAATATTTATTATACTTAAGGGCCTTCATAGAGCCAACTAGCGCCGCCAATCTTAAAAAAATAATATCTTCCAATATAATCAATTTTATTAAAAAAGCTATTTACTAAATGTTTATTACGATAAATACTATTTTTTAAATGCTTATTTCTAACGTGATTCAATGTCGGTAAGTTGTAGTTCGCATAATTGCGAAAAACGGCCGTTTTTGGCACATTTGTGAACTACTTAGCTTGTCGCAAATATGCCATGTATTGTATATTGAAAAATAGTATTTATCGTAATAAACATTTTGTAAAAGCTTTTTAATAAAATTGATTATATTGGAAGATATTATTTTTTTAAGATTGGCGGCGCTAGTTGGCTCATGGAAGGCTCTTAATGGGATATGTGATGCACCCGTCTCGTAGCGGGACCCATCTCGGAACGCATCTGAATGCACTCAATGACAGACCGCGTCAGCTGCATAAACTATTGCAGTGATTGGAGATTAAAACTTAATTGGGGCTATTGGTGGGTCAGTCAGTCTGGTCTATAGAGCGAGACGTCGGACACCTGCCATGATCACATTTATTATTATTCCTTTATTTCTTTTTTATCTTATTTAATATATTTATACATTTCTATATCAAAAACAAATAGAAAAATATATAAATATAAAAAATAGCCACCCACCGGCAGCGGGATGCATGCGCATCCAAGCTGCCGGAGGTTAGGATCCCAGAGTGAGGAACCTCCTCACAATGCGTGCCGTGTCCAGCAGCACTGCCTTCTGCATCCGGCTCTTGACCCAACTGTCTAGCGAGAGTCTCTTAAGGTGTTGGTCGAGACTCTTCGCTATTAAACCGTTCACGGTTACGACTATCGGAACAATTATTGGTTGAGTCCACATCCCACATGGCGGTAATCTCGTGAGCCAAGTCTAAGTATTTACTTAGCTTCTCATTTTCGGCCTTCACGAGATTCTCATCATGGGGGATGGTGACATCAACCAGAATTGCCCGACGCGACGATCGGTCTATCAGCACGATGTCAGGTCTATTGGCGACAATATTATTATTATTATTAACGTTATTTAATTGTCTCCAGGGCAAGAAGAAACGAGTGCTGTGAAGAAGAAAAAATAGTTTTAGTTATTATTACGTTTCGTAAGTTTAACGTTAATTTACCAACTTACAAATGACTGATACTGTTGCATTTAAGTTTATTGTATGTCACATGGCTGTTTCTTTGGAAGAATAATTTTTAATTTTAAACTCCAAATGAATGTTTGATTATCGAAATAAATAAATAAATATTTTAGATTTTCAAAGATGTGTTTTAATTGTTATTCATTTAACCAATAGGAATACTTAAAACGAACAAAAAAATCATTTTAACATACACAGATAAACATTTTCGTAATCAGAGATTCGAATTCGGGACCTCGCTACTCGTATATGCACTAAAAATCAACCCGATTCTCGGCCTTTGCATTTAGTCTCTGCCAGACTTGTGCAAGTCATTTCTCCATTTGGTCGGGGGGCTTCACCTTACGCTTACTCGTTCGTGACCTTCATTCGCTTTGTCGATCCTTTTATGCAATGTCAACTACTTTTGTCCTCTGGCGGATAAAGTTGTTTCACAACGATAGAATATCCACGATTTGTGTTTGCTATTTCAATAATAAATTGCATATTCTATTTGCTTTGCCCTGCGCTGCTTTTCTTGCTCCCAAACGCTGGAAAAAACAAAACAACATTATTTATTTTATTAACAGACTCGATAGTTCGTCATTTACCAATGTCATGTACAGAAATTTCAAGATATCAAAGTCTTCTTTTTCTCCAAACTAGTCGCCGTGACGTCGTCATCTTGGAAATTCGCGTCTTCTTGTCTTCATCCAGAGGAGTCGCCATATCATCACTCTGGACGAAGCAGCTCGACAGTCACGATCACTCCCGAGCTTGTAGCGGAACTCTTGACCATAGCGCCAAACTTCAGATCTTGCATGAATTATCCAATAACTTCACCATACTGTCATTCGCGAACATTTTCCGATTAATTTAACGTGATATTGAACACAAAATAACCGTGGAGGTCTATAGTCTAGCGAGATCTACGGGTAAAGCTGGTTTTTAAGGGCCTTCCATGAGCCAACTAGCGCCGTCAATCTTAAAAAAATAATATCTTCCAAATTAATCAATTTTATTAAAAAAGCTATGTAGACAATCTTTATTAGGATAAACACTATTTTTGTCATAATTGCGACAAGCAAAGTTGTAGTTCTCAAATGTGCCAAAAACGGCCGTTTTTCGCAATTATGCGAACAACTTACCGACATTGAATCACGTTATAAATAAGCATTTAAAAAATAGTATTTATCGTAATAAACATTTTGTACATAGCTTTTTTAATAAAATTTATTAAATTGGAAGATATTATTTTTTAAAGATTGGCGGCGCTAGTTGGCTCGTGTCAGCCCCTTAATAAATCATTAGTCTCACCTTTCAAACTCTGAGTCTTTCCTAGATATAATTTCTTGACCTTTTTACTCTCTACATTGCTTGTATGCGTAAAAACTTCGAAGCGAAACCCGAGATCCAACTCCAGAGGACTTTGCGGCGAGAGTGGCACTTCTGTGTCTTGTGTATTCTGTGGCACGACGTGAGTTTCGGAGTGGGGCTTCTGTTCGCATTGTTCTATGTGTAAGTTAGACTGTGGCATTTCGTTTGATTCTACAAGTTTATTCTGTGTAATTGTTGCGCTTGAGTCGTCTGGTTGATTACCTGTTGAAAAAGCAAAAAAAACTGCATCAATACTTTGATTAAAATATATCATTCCTACAATCAAGACGAATCTAACGACACCTCATATGTTAAAATTCATCTAGCCGTTTGCAGGGCGGGACAAAGAACTATATAAGATAAGATAAGATAAATATTCTTTATTGCAAAAAAATAAAAAGTATTACACAAAAGAAATAGGCTAATACAGTTAGTATTACAATTGGCGGTCTTATCGCTCAAAGCAATATAATTATATATATAATTCTTTGTCCCGCCCTGCAAACGGCAATGTATACCGGAGCCCAAATCAAGTGTCTTATTTTGTAAACAAATATGATCGCCTAATTACCTGTTGTGATGTAAAACTGAAGGAACTGAATCATTGAATGTGTTCATCATTGTGAAAATAAAGTAATCCGATCTAATAATGTATAAATAACTATGCAATAACTACAGAATAGCTTAAAATGTTATTGGGGGAGGGTAGTTTTTGTTTACAAAATAAGACACTTGATTTGGGCCTCGGTATACATACATACACTCCAAAAACATAACCCTCCTTACGCAGTCGGGTAAAATTTTTGTCACTTCTCCGATGACGTCATAGTTCCATGGAACCCACCCTCTAGCTAAATTGACTTCTTGTGATTGTATTCAAAGTCAAATCTCTTTATAGCAAGTAGGTAAGCACGTTGTGTACATTTTTGCACGTCAATATATTTTTTAATTTACATTCACACCACTTTGCAAGGAAAAAGTACCAACGCTGAGGAGAAAAATTCGCAAAAAAACTTACAGCAGCACATCTTTTGAAATAAGATAAGATAAATATTCTTTATTTGCAATAAAGAAAAGAATTACACAAAAGAAATAGGATAATATAGTTAATATTACAATTGGCGGTCTTATCACTCAAAGCGATCTCTTCCAGACAACCTTTGGGTAGAGAATTCAGCGTATGAATAGGTAGCTTGTTGAATAACTACTGCTGTTATTCATAAACATAGTTAAACGTCACTTCCTTTAAATCGTGTTGCTAATTTCACACTTCGTTAACAAAGGTTAATATAGAAAGGGACAGAGTGGCTAAACGGCGGCTTAACTTTAAATCACGTTTATGAATGCATAAACACATAATACGTAATTACATAATACTCGTGCCGTGTTCCCATCATGAGGCTGAGTGCCGCCTGGCTGATTATGGCTGTCCCCGGCTCCGGTGTGGCTCCCCTGCTGCAGCGGGTCCGGCCCAGGGTCCAGGGGATCATCCACCTCCAGCTTGACCGACAGCTTCATACTGTAACCAGTTTTTTTCCTCGTGTGGTTTAGTGACCAAACCTATTTATCAAAGTTATTCAGGCCGCCGGTAGGCCTCTGACGTTGCCTAAAGACTGCTGTCAAGCGACAACAACCGGGACCGACTGCTTAACGTGCTTTCCGAGGCACGGAGGAGCTCAGATGAAACACTAGCGGTCACCCATCCAGGTACTGACCTCGCCCAACGTTGTAACTTGTACGGTGGAACACAGAGAAAGGTGTACAGGAGAGTTTTTAAGGTTGAGATTATCCAAAAACTACTTGACCTATTGCAAAAATTCTTTCACTGTTTGATAGATAAAAGTTAAAACTATGTAACTGTAAAATAATTATTAAATTCGGTCCAGTAGTTTTAAAGAAAATCTCAACCTTATTGAGGCCCCCTGTATACTTATCTCTGTCTTCGACTGTACAGTCGACAGCAGATCAATGGCAACACTTTTTACTTTTGACAGTTCTTATTATTTGCGTCGTAAGACTTGAAATCGTACTGCAAGTGTTACCATTGATCTGTATGTCCATTAATAAGTTGACAATTGTATTTTTGGACTAAGAAATATCAACCTAATGATGTAGTAACAATGCTTTAATAGTGTAATATTTGCATGTCATTATTATATGGCAAGATGTGCTTTGGACATATTTCATGTATTTAACACCTTCTATTGTAACCACATTTTAATTAAGCAAATAAAAATATCTTATCTTATCTGCTGTCGACTGTACGATCATTTTCAACGTGTACTCGCAACTGGACTACGAGAAAGAAAAAACCTAACCAGTGGTCTAATTGTGGATCTCACAGTGACAGCAAACCCATTCTCATGTCTATAATCCATTGCGGGGTTCCATTGGTAACATTATAACTCTGTCACAGCAACCGAGCAATGGTTTATAGAAATAGGCTTGCTGTCCAACCAATGTCAAAGAAAGCTCAAATCAAGTCTTATGGGTTCTCTTGAAAATGGCGGGAAACGACGGTTGCGAAATTATTTGAAAATTTTCCTTTTAATGTCTACAGGGACTATTTTGTGTTTAATATCACGTTAAATTAATCAGAAAATGTTCGCGAATGACAGTACGGTGAAGTTATTGGATTATTTATGCAGGATCTGAAGTTTGGCGCCAGCGTCAAGATTCCCACTACAAGCTCGGGAGCGAACGTGACTGTCGAGCTGCTTCGTCCAGAGTGACGACGCTACGGCGACTCCTCTGGATGAAGACACGAAGACGCGGCTACCCAGGGTAAAGACGCTGCTGCGACTCCTCTGGAGGAAGATAGAAGACTATTATATATTGAATTTTCTGTAACACGACATTGGCAAATGACGAACTGTCGAGTCCATTAATAATAATAAAAAGTGTATTATTTTGTAAACAAAAACTACCCTCTACCATGAACGGGTAAATTCCCATCCCTTAAATCAGAGGACTTATGAGGTGTCACAGACTGGGTGCAAAAGCCGAGAATCGGGTTGAGAGGCTTGCTTTGGAAGAGGCATATGTCCAGCAGTGGACTGATATGGACTGATGATGATGATGAATCCAGAAGATAGCAATTAAATAAATAATTATTTCGAAAAAAACAAAAAGCTCGACTGCAAAAAAACTATCCCCTTTTGATTATTTTTTATACCCTATGACACTCCCGTAATCAAGACGAATCTAACGATACCTCGTACACCAAAATCCATCAAGCCGTTTAGGCTACAGGATGGCAGGAAGGAATGGACATACATACATATACTCGAAAAACACAACCCTCCTTCTTGCCCAGTCGGGTAAGTATTGTTTGTGTGTAGGTACCTGTCGTCGTCGTCCATTGGGCGTGCTGTCGGCGGAGGGGGAATGTTCAGCTCCTGGCGTATCTTGCTCAGCACAGCAGCGGTCGCCGCCTGGCGAAGATAGTTGACTAAATAATCATTATTATTCAATTGATAGACATGCAGTATAATACACACGAAGACTGATAAAAGTATCCAGGGGGCCTCAATAAGGTTGAAAAGACATTGCCACATTTCAATGGAGCTTTGCCCCACCTACAAAACTACGTGACCAGTTAAGCTGTACCTATCATTTTGTTGGGGACTTATTACAGGTTTCATATTGCATAATCATAATCAGTATTATTTTCTACTACTCTCGCAACTCCTATAGAAGAATAACAAAAACAATGAATAAATGGCTTCGATTTCTTACTATTTTATAAATTCTTAATAAAGGTGTTTTTTCGATTCGCAACTTGTACAAAACTTTATTTTAAACCAATAATATTAATAAAAAACGGATATATTTTTACATTTATACGTTATCTTGTACAACTTGCGGTTGATGGTGGGGCAGAATCTGGCATTGTCATTTGTACCGATTTCATGTCTATTGGGTAAGTGGTCTGTGATTGTATCACTCACGTGTGTGTTTCCCGCCGTGTGCGGCATGCGCAGTACGTAATGCTGCGCGTGCGCACCGCGCCGCTCGCACGCCGCGCACACGTCGTAGTCCGCGCACTGCACGCACGTGTAACGACAACTGCACAGATATCATGACTCAGATGAGACATAAACCTTTAGTTACAGTTACCGATTATCATAATAATATTTAAGTATCATAATAGTATGCCGTAATATATATTATTTATACACAACTAATCCTTAGTAATTTATGCACCTATCAACATAACTGTGATGCTCTATCTATTTATCTATATGTATAATATTTGTGATTTGTTCGTTGCTTTCCACGAATGTGGAAAACTGTAATTGGCTCTTCTTAGTTGTAATCATACTTCAATTTCAATTTATTTAATTGCATACACATGTCAGAATGTACATTAATACATTAGGTCTTAAAATTATCACGCATGCACCCTGTAGGGCACAGCAACATGGAATGGCAGAGGCAGACATTGCGGCAATAAGTAAATTATGTAGTTAATTAATTTATTTCATTTTACCCTCCAAAATCTCGATATTGCAAGTGACTAAATGTATTAAGCTATTTCTTTCGTGTAATTATTTTATTACAACATACAATATTTATCTCATCTTAATATGTATTGTTTATTGCAAGTTCTAAATGTGGTGCTTGCTCAAGATTAGATGCATCGACAAAGTCAAGTTATTACCTGGATAACTTGACTGATAACTTGCCCGATAACTTGATTATTAACTTGACTGATAACTTGACTGATAACTTGACTGATAACTTGACTGATAACTTGACTGATAACTTGACTGATAACTTGACTGATAACTTGACTGATAACTTGACTGATAACTTGACTGATAACTTGACTGATAACTTGACTGATAACTTGACTGATAACTTGGCTGATAACTTGACTGATAATTTGATTGATAACTTGACTGATAATTTGATTGATAACTTGACCGATAACTTGACTGATAACTTGACTGATAACGTGACTGATAACTTGACTGGTAACTTGACTGATAATTGGACTGATAACTTGACTGATAACTTGTCTAATAACTTGACCCATAACTTGACTGATAACTTGTCTAATAACTTGACCCATAACTTGACCCATAACTTGACCCATAACTTGACTGATAACTCAAGTCATCTTATTTACCCTTCGGCAACCATCCTTTGCGCAAGTAAGAGGCACTTCAGCACAAATTATTTGACAAGCTTACCCGGATATATCTCTAAGGCACAGGTTACACTGAAACGCCTCTTGGAGTCGGGCCACAGGTTTGCCTGAAAATATAAGAAGGATTTTACATAAACTCACGACATAACGGCTGAGGTTTCGCCACCCATCACGCCATGACCCACATATTGGCGAAAAGTGGGTGGCGGAAAGCGGTAATGAATGTGCGAGATTCGATGAGTTTGGACGTGTCAGGATCGCGGCATATACTTCCGTAAACATACTGAATCTATAGGAAAGGAAGGAAATATGAATGTTAATGCTCACCACTGTCATCGTATAGCGCGCCCCGCCCCCGCGCGGCCGTCTCCTCGTCACAGTACAGCGATGCGTCCTCACTGCAGTCCCCGAGGGACCCGGAATCTGGAAATAGCACCAGACAACATGTAATTTGTGATACTATGAGATACCGTGACAATGTATTTGACAAGTATCGAAAATTACATTGTTTTTCACTGTATCAGCCCCGGATCTTCAATTTTTTTTGGGCGGGGCAAAAACTAAAAAATGCACCCCCCTGTTTGCCTTGGGGGGGGGGGGGTCCTTTACTTGTGCTTTCCAAAAATATGGTACAAGTACAAGTTGCGATTCGAAAAAATAAGCTTAATTAAGAATTCAGAAAATAGTAAGAAATCGAAGCGATTTATTCATTGTTTTTGTTATTCTTCTATAGGAGTTGCGAGAGTAGTAGAAAATGATACTGATTATGATTATGCAATATGTAACCTGTAATAAGTCCCCAACAAAATGATAGGTACAGCTTAAATGGTCACGTAGTTGTGTAGGTGGGGCAAAGCTCCATTGAAATGTGGCAATGTCTTTTGAGTCTTGACTCTGAGCCATTGGCACTTGTGAATATTTTAAATAAAGATAAACAACAATAGTAGCTTCGTAGTATACCTGTGTCGCCGCTCCTGGGTTTCCACAGCAGAGGCAGCCGTAGCGAGGCCTGCACGCCCTTGTCCTTGCGGCCTGTGTCCGGCAGCCGCAGCGTCGGCACGGAGTTGCGCTTCAGCACCTTGCGGTTGGACGTGGCCAGTATGGATGTCCTGGAGGTAGGGTTATTGTAGTTTTCAGGGTACCTACATGCGACTATAGGCTAGTTCAAATTCAAATTTATTGCTACCATATGGTTAATATTAGGTCTTAATTAACAGAGTTCGCATATGGTACCCTGTAAGGGCACTACAATATTTTCAGAGGCACTACAGTTTTTGTTATATTCGATTGATCAAGTTATGATTATTATACAATATATTTCAATAGGTTCAACATTACAACATTATTTAATTTCATGACTAAAATTCTATAGTTATATGGTTAGTAATTATTAGTAAATTAGCCGACACTAGGTTTTAGAACCGAATTTCGGCCACGGTCTTAGTTTTGGCCAAAAACGAAACCGAAACTTCCATATAAGGTCTATTTTCGTGGAAAAAATAAATAGGCAATTTATTTATTTAATCTTTGTTACATTTCGTGTATCGGGCGAACTTAATGCCTTGCGGCATTTTCTTCCAGTTTACCTTAGGGCATGCAGAGATTGTTTGGGCTGGTATAACACAAATATATTATAATAAAAGAAGAACAACAATGAACACTAAATAAAATCATACCTATATATATACTTACATACAATACACATATACATTTAAACCCTATTACATATATTATATACATGAATATACCCATAATACATACCTAAATTATAAATAATATATACTATAAATATAAATACATATACCTACTACTACTATTGACATGTAATGAATAATTACCAATAAATAACTATGAACTATGAACTTATTATAATTGCCTATTTATTTTTTCAGTCAGTTTTTATTTACAAATCACACTCAGAAATCACATATTAAACAATTCAGTCTCTAATATTTGAAGTAATCCTTAACTACATATTAGCACTACATATTATCACTCCCTTATTTCAAATAAATTATTTAAACTTTTAATATTATAACGTTATATGCTTATCGAACACAGTTTCGGTTTCGGCCGTAGTTTCGGCCGGATGGCAGCCGAAACCCGTTATTTGGCCGAAACCTAAAGTTCGGTCGGACACTAAAAGCAATATTTATTTCATATAGTATATCACATCAGTATCCCAAATATGTATATCACTTTTATTCATATTTTATCATATTACATGAAAGTAGAAGATGGCTGTAAAAAATTAAATTGAAATTAAAATATTTCTCGTTTTTTTTAAAATCAAAAACCCTTCCAGTAGTTTTGGTGTGATGCCTGGACATCAATACATACAGTAAAGTTACAATATTGAAATTGAGTAACAAACCTGTCGAAGTGAGTTTCGCAGACCCGGTAGTGGCGCTCTGGTTTATTCGCCAGATCCTCCCGGTCTATAAGCGCCAGCCAGGCACTCAATCTGAAATAGAGGGTATGGATTACCTTCGAACGCCTCAAACTCAAAGGGTCTTTATTGCAATCGGTTACGGGATATAAAGTAGAGCTTTGCCACATTTCAATGGAGCTTTGCCCCACCTACAAAACTACTAGACCATTTAAGCTGTACCTATCATTTTGTTGGGTCTTATTACAGGTTTCATATTTCATAATCATAATCAGTATCATATTCTACTACTCTCGCAACTCCTATAGAAGAATTACAAAAACAATGAATAAATCGCTTCGATTTCTTACTATTTTCTGAATCCCTAATTAAGCTGTTTTTTTTTCGAATCGCAACTTGTACAAAACTTTATTTTAAACCAATAATTTTAATAAAAAACGGAGATATTTTTACATTTATTCGTTATCTTGTACATATTGCGGTCAACCGCAATATGTACAAGATAACCTTCAAAGGTGGGGCAGAATCTGGCATTGTCATTTGTAATTTAAATATTCTTGCAGTGTATAATTAAACAGTTTTCCAGTAATATTTTTTTCAACTTTTTTTACTTTACAATACTTTTTCCTTGAGCCGGGATAAGCGCCAACTTAACACGTTCTGTATACTTTGCATAAAACTCCATACTGCTGCAAACAACAAACAAACAAAAAACCAGCGAAATGCGAGTCGGCCAGCGTTCGCCAGACGTCCCGCTTTCGGCGGGACGTCCCGATTTTTTAATCAAAAATAAATGTCTTGCGCGGGACAGGCTCAGTCCCGCTTTTCTGGGACTATAATTAATTCTTATTATAATATATTTTTTTGTTAGCAGCTACTCAAGGAATGGGGAGTATGTCGATAGTTTTTTATGAATGGCAAAGATAAAGTTGGTCCGTAAATCTAGTTTATCTTTTCGTTAGCGAAATATTGCGCGGTTAAGTTGCTTTGCGTTGCAAGGAACCCTCGGTGCGCGAGTCCGACTCGCACTTGGCCGTTTTTTACTATGTCCCGCTTTCGACGAAAGAATATCGCTTTTTTCACTCAAAAAGTTTTAATCCCGCTTTGGCCAAAAAAAAAACTGGCAACGCTGGAGTAGGCTGTTGGACTCGCGCAACGAGGTTTCTGTGCAACTTCACGATAACAATTGCTTATATACCTCTGAGGATCGGAAGGCAGCGAGAAGAATGCCATGTCAGGATTTTGCAAGTTAGAGTTCATGCATCCAAAAACGCTGCAGGTTTTTCGATTTCTCGAAGTTTTTATCTTGGACATGTTGAGTTATTTGATCCTTCTAGTGTGGAAAATTATTGCCGATGCGGAAAGTGCGTCCAGCACCAGCAGCTCGCCCAAAACAAAACAGCAAAGCTAAGAAGAAGAAGCCAGCAGCAGTAATTAATTAATTATAATGCTCAGTGCTCAGCTGACTGACTGTCAACAAATCAATCAACAATCCAATTTTTTTTTGTCAAATTTATCCCAGAGGGAAAGGCAAAGCCAACTAGGGCCATACAGCCTGGTCTGATGTTAATAGAATGTCTGAATTCTTATAAATACATATATATACGAATATAACCTAACGTAAACCTACGCACAACCCTCCAAAACCCCTAAAAGAAATAACTCAATGATTCACGCAAGCATCAAGTTATGCAAAAGGAAATCTTGCTAAGAGCACAAAACTTCACAAACACGACTTCTTTCGAGCACTCCTGTTCTATTTTTAGAAACAAGTTGACGTAGTCAAGTTTGATTGTCAATGAAAAATATATTAATGTTGTGGATCGAAAAATCCTGTATTATTTATTATTGTGATCGGTACCCCCTGTAATCCAATTCTACACAAGTGGCGACCGTTAATTCGTAGAATGGAGTTGCATATAAAGGAAAGGACGGTCACACGCAGATTTTTCACCATAGCAGCAACTCAATTGGAAAATGCACTAGCCTCACCCACTCCGGTAAGAGAAGATCTCATAATTAGTTTCAAGAAGGTGGGTGTTTATAATTCAAAGCTAGGGCAGTTAAATCAGGAGATTTTTGATAAATTATTGGCCGAAAATTGTGAAGAAGATGAATTAGAGCAAGAGCTTACATCTGTTGATAAATACAGAACCAACTGGATTACCCTCGAAACCAAATATGAAATAGCCATGGAAAAGTTTTCTCCCAAGAGCAGCTGTTCAGAGAATAGTTTTGAAACGACTAGAATGTCAACTAAAGATAAGTTCATCCAAAAACATTACAACCTGCCGAAGTTAGAAATGAAAAGATTCGATGGTAACATAAAAAATTGGTTGTCATTTTGGGGCCAATTCAGTAAAATTCATGATGACAATGATATAGATGACGACGATAAATACCAATATCTCTTGCATGCGATGGAGCCAGGGACTCATGTAAAGGAAATAGTACAGAGTTTTCCTCCTTCCGGCGCGAGTTACAGCCAAGCTTTAGAGCAACTAAAGTCTCGTTATGCTCGAGATGATCTACTCATCGAGATTTATGTACGTGAGTTGCTAGGTCTAGTTCTATCACAGGCAAGACAAAATAGTCAGTTAACTATGACCAAACTGTATGACCAACTTACTGCACAGATAAGGGCATTGGAGTCATTAGGAGTGACCAAGAACAAGTACTCAGCATTTATATTCCCTCTTGTAGAGTCATCGCTGCCTGGAGAAATCTTAAAGGTATGGGAAAGATCTCGCGTTTCATGTATTACTACTGATCGACTACTCAGTGAGTCTAATCTAGCAAGACACTCAGAAAAGGAGGAATTTGTTTCAAGTACTGATAGAGAGCTCGATAACCTCCTGGCTTTCCTTAAAAGAGAAGTGGAAAGTGAACAAAGAGTCGAATTAGTAAAATCTACTTTTTCTGACTCCAAAGAAAATGAAATTCCAATTCAACAGCCAGCTGCTGCAGAATGCTTGATCGCTGGCGTCAAAAGAACTGATCTGAAGGTATGCGTGTTTTGCGATAAAGACACTCATGTCAGCCTCGAATGCTACAAAGTTCCTAAAATGACTTTGGAACAGCGTAAAGAACTACTAAAAAAGAAAGGAGCGTGCATATTGTGCCTAAAAGTGGGTCATAACGTGAAATTTTGCAAGAGTTATACAAAATGTTGCATATGTTCAAGGCGCCACTCCATGGTGCTATGTCCGGGAAAACAAGAGGAAGATTCATCTATAATATCGAACGACACGGTCACTAATCTTTCTCAAGTTCGAGGTGTGACACTCTTGCAAACCATATTAATCGTTATTGCAAATGGCAATAAAAGAATGACCATAAGGGCTCTTTTTGACAACGGTTCCCAACGATCATACATAAAGAAGTCGGTAGCAGACGCATTAAGCTTGAAGTCTGTTAGAAAGGAAATGTTGAGTCATCGCTTATTCGGCGGCGTAGAAACAAAGACAAGCGGACATGATGTGTACGACATAAACGTGCAAAGTGTGGACAATACATTTAATTATAATTTATCTGTTCTAGCCCAACCTCTTATCTGCGGTAACATCCCTAGGTATGATTGCAAGGATAGAAATATGTTAAACTTTCTTGTACAAAATAATATTACACTGACGGACGAAGGCGAAAACGCGCCCGAAATTGGTATGTTAATTGGTGCTGATTTTTCAGGTTTCTTGATGACTAATGAATTTGTACATTTTGACAAAGGATTGGTAGCAATTAAAACAAAGTTAGGGTGGACGTTACAGGGAAAACAAATTACCAACAAGTCTAACGTCAATGTCACGTCTTTATTTTGCTGTTCGAATGTAGATCTTGCAGATTTCTGGAATTTGGAAAATTTAGGGATAAAAGATCCTGCGGAGGCTAAATCAAAAATGCAGAGCGAAGAGGATACTATGATGGCTTTCGAGAAAGGTATTAAAGTTGAAAATGGACGATATGAAGTAAATTTACCATGGACTTATGGGCACGATGAATTGTTGAACAACTACGATGTGGCTTTTCGTAGATTAAATGCGACAACTAAACGCTTGGTATCTGCAGGCAAGTTTGACGTATACGGGAACGTGTTTCGTGAATGGTTGTCTCTAGGTATAATTGAAGTTGTACCTGAAAATGAGCAGAATATCGATACCGGTATGCACTATTTACCCCATAGAGCAGTTGTCAAAGAGTCAAGCTTAACTACAAAAGTACGTCCCGTGTTCGATGCCTCAGCGAAAGATAAAAATGGTAGATCACTAAATTCGTGTTTAGACAAAGGTTTAAATTTTTTGGACAAGATACCTGCCTTGTTAGTAGGGTTCCGCAAAGGTAGCATCGGTGTTACCGCCGACATTGCCAAAGCATTTTTGCAGATTTCTCTGACCCCACGGGATAGAAATTACCTAAGATTTTTATGGTGGAAAGACGATACAAAGCGGGAAGTCGTCACATATAGACACTGTAGAGTCGTATTTGGCCTAACATCGAGTCCTTTTCTGTTGTCGGCTACTATCATGCACCATTTAGGTGGTGTTATCCGTTCGACGTCAGATAAATCGGATTCAGCTAATCGACTCTCAAAAACATTTTATGTCGATAATTGCGTAACGAGTTTAGACTCCGTAGAAGACACACTAAAATTCATTTCTGAATCTAAAGAAATAATGCAAGAGGGAAAATTTGATCTAAGGCAATGGGTTACGTCTCCTTTACAGATTAATGAAGCTGAACAATCCGTTATATCGGTGTTAGGTCTGTCTTGGGATACTGTAGAGGATGTACTTTATTGTAATCTCAACGCTTTACCAGATCTCTCAGCTCAAGGATCAAATCAAATAACAAAGAGGCACATTTTATCCCTTACACAGCGTATTTTCGATCCAATAGGTTATACATGTCCTGTAACTTTAGTGCCAAAGTTGTTGTTACAGGAAACGTGGAGACTCAAACTGAATTGGGATGAACCGCTGCCGATTAATATTTCGACCGAATTTACTAAGTGGTATAAGAATATTTACTATCTCAAGGATTGTAAAATTCCTCGTAGATTAACAAAGGACGTCATGCAGAATTGTAAGGTTAGTCTGCACATGTTTTGCGATGCCAGTAAAAACGCATACGCTGCGTGTGTGTTTCTACGCTCAGAGAAAGAAGGCGACGTAAATGTACAGTTGGTAGCAGCGAAATCTAGAGTCGCACCCCCCAAACAGATATCTATCCCGCGACTAGAATTAACAGCAGCGTTGATCGGAGCCCGATTAGTAGCAGACACGAAGGCGAATCTTAACATACCCAACTGTGAAGAATATTATTGGACAGATTCTACGGTTGCGCTATATTGGATCGGAAAGGACCTACCTTGGAACGCGTTTGTTGGAAATAGAGTTAAAGAAATACGAAGCTTATCGTCAGTAAATAGATGGTATCATGTCCCAGGGTCATTAAATTGCGCTGATCTCGCCTCCAGGGGCTGCAATGCTAAAGATTTATATAAGTCGCGCTGGTGGGAAGGTCCACAGTGGCTTTCGACAAAGTCTGAAGATTGGCCAAAGTCCGCAATGACACTTTCAGAAAATGATATAGCGATATCTGAACTACACAAAACCGTAAGCGTTTATAATGTGGAAACAAGGGTTAGTCCTTTCTCCCATTTTTCTAAATATACTATGATCATTCGTACCGTGGCAATGATACTCCGTTTCGGAAACAATGCACGGTGTAAATTAAGTCATCAGAGACGACACGGGGAGATCAGTTACGAAGAGTTTGAAGAAGCCGAAAAAAGAATAATAAAAATCATTCAAGGTGAACACATAGAGCTTATCGGAGATAAAAATCTCTGCACATTTTATGATGATTTCGGGATACTTAGACTCAAGACAAAACTTTCATTGTGTGACGAGTTAGAGAATTTCAAATACCCTATTGTGGTTCCGGCGAAGAATATCATCATACAAAGAATGGTAGAACAGCGACACGTACAGCTCCAACACGCAGGTGCGGGAATTATGATCACCGATATACGTAAGCGTTTTTGGATCATTGGTATCAGACGTGCGGTAAGATCGGTTATATCGAGATGTATTATTTGCAAACGTCACAAAGCTAAACCTGCCCAAGCACCAACGGCACCATTACCGATTGATCGAGTTCAAGCTTCAGCACCATTCGAGGTTACTGGAATAGACCTCGCGGGACCATTATATCTGCGCGATGGTCAGAAATGTTGGATCGTTTTGTATACATGCGCTGTGTATCGGGCTGTACATTTAGAGCTGACACAATCACTTTCGGCCCACGCACTTATGATGACGCTTCGAAGGTTTATAGCGAGAAGAGGGCGTGTTAAAGTTATTTATTCTGACAACGGCACAAACCTAGTTGGAACTAAAAATGCGTTAGCTGGCCTTGATTGGGATGAGATACATCGATATTCTTCTGTGGAGCGTATAAAATGGAAATTAAACGCACCAGCAGCACCTTGGTGGGGTGGTTTTTGGGAACGATTAATAAGGTTAGTAAAGGAACTTCTACGTAGAGTTTTAGGGAAGTCGTGCGTATCTTATGAAGAGCTAGAAACGATTTTATGTGATTGCGAAGCTACGATAAATGAACGACCACTAACATATGTTGAAGATGACAAGGCTGAAATGCTGCAACCTTTAACTCCATCGTGTTTCCTTCAACCGTTACCACAAAGTGATGTGCCAGACTTAGATCGTATTGATAGTAATAGCCTGAACAACCGTTTTAAATATTTATCGAAGTTAAGAGCCGATTTCAGGCAAAGGTTTAAATCTGAATATCTAACGGCTCTCTATCAAAGAGGACAGGACAAGCACAGTAAGTTGGAGGTGGGTGATATCGTCATGATAGAAACTGAAGATAAAAGAGTGAAGTGGCCTATGGGGATTATAATAGCTATATTCGCTGGTAAGGACGGCATGTGTAGGACGGCCGAAATAAAAACAACAATAGGGAATAAAATCCGGCCTTTCCAAAGGCTTTATCCTTTAGAATTTTCTGTAAACGATATAGTTAATATTGAGAATAAAGTCACAGAACAGCCAAATTTGTCTTCTGTAGACAAATCTGAAAAATCTGCACCTACATTAGTTACTCGAAGTTTGATTGTCAATGAAAAATATATTAATGTTGTGGATCGAAAAATCCTGTATTATTTATTATTGTGATCGGTACCCCCTGTAATCCAATTCTACACAACTCCAACTAATAGAAACGTTCGCGGACATCTACTGATTAAATTAACTTAATGACGAACTGTCGAGTCCATTAATAAAATAAATAAATAAATTCATCGATATTATTTTATTGCATTTATTTTATTGCCATTAGTTTAGTTAATTTAATCAGTAGATGTCCGCGAACGTTTCTGTTAGTTGGAGTGCTCGAAAGAAGTCTTGTTTGTGAAGTTTTGTACTCGATTATTGCGTGGATCGTCGAGTTATTTCGTTTAGGGGTTTGGGAGGGTTGTGCGTAGGCTTAGGTTAGGTTATCTTCATATGTATGTATTTATAAGAATTCAGAATTTCTATAAACATCAGACCAGGCTGTATGCCCTAGTTGGCTTTGCCTTTCCATCTCGGAAGAATTAAAAAAATAAATTGAAGTCTTTCAAGTCGTATATTTCGATTTGTTATAATTATAATCTCTTATATAAAATTGTGTGCAGTTTGATAAATCCACATTCCATTTTGTCAGAATTAGGAGAAGGTGATGTTTTACGGCTATCATACAATTTGTGGATGCTCGTCTTTGAAGTGAAAAATAGGTTATGTTTGAAACCATATACACAAACCTTCTGTCTCTAAAGCGTCTACCTATTTCTAGGTGAATGAGTGTAGAATTTAATAATAAACAGGCCGTGTACGGCTGGTATGATCATTTCAAAGTGTTGGGAAAGTCTATAACATAATTAGCCAGGTGAGTATTTAAAAGTTGTCTACATTTATCTATTTTAAAAGAATTCACTGATGTTAAAGGCAAGAGTAACATTGTATTGATTATCTAGTGGAATTGAGAGGCTCATACTCGTAGTCCATTTACGAGTATGCATTAAAACCAACTGTACAAGTTAAGTACAATGTTGGGTGAAGTATGTCAATAATCAACTTTCCTGCAGTCCAGCAACAAATAGTGCGATACAAGGAATGGTTTGGACAACACTCCAAACCAACTTGCTGTTGAATTGCTAGACACTTCACGATGTTCATAAAGACTAAAACGGAATGAATTTCTCGCTTGTCCCACCGAGCAGTAACACATGAGGGGCATTGTTGAATGTAGCACCTACACACTACATGACATTCAGCACATCTGATATAAGTCAAATGGACTGATGACAGATAAATCAAGGGAAAGAAATATTATTTAAACTATCAATTAAACAACCGATTTCGGTACTGCGAATACTGCGCTCGGTCTAATTAAACTGTCGGTCTAACTGCCAGCTTCAACAATATAAGCGATATCTGTTTATATAATATAATAATAATGTCTTATTTTATTAAAGAACAACAGAGACACAGTTGCATTTAGGATTATGATTCAGCTTAGTGGCTACAGAGCCTAGCTACATTGTTTTTTTTCTAATCTACATTTCAGCACAATGCCTGTGCGTGCGCGCAGATGCTGTATTCCATACTGCGAGAGCTCGATGACATCTGAAACTATAAACCCCATATTGTTTCACACCATTGGCAGTAGATGGCCTCAGACTTGGGTTGATTGTTTCACTGACGAGTACAAACGGGAGAACGCCTTGAAGCGATCCTCTCAACAGCATCCACGATTGTTTGTATGTCATCTGCACTTTGAGAAGAGGTTTCATCTCAACAGCAAAAATGGTCTGTCTTCATATGCCCATCCAACACTGTTCACTCCAGAGGAGGTTAGGACTGGAGTCCCTGATGTTACTTATTTTTTGTGTAAGTTTGATTTTTAGGCTTAAATTTAATATAATAGTCTATTTGAAACCATTTTGAAGTCGGCTTACCTACCTAATACTTTCAAAGTGAATGTCGAACTGTGATGCAAGTGGCTCTAAGTACAATTGACAGCGTATCATTCAACTTACACAAAAGCATAACCCTTCACCGTATTACCATTGCATGGAGTTTATTTATCATAATTTTAATGTATAAACTGTGGTTGAAAACAATAGTCCGTCAACGTCGTGCTTGCCGCTACTTCGGCGTGACAAGGGTTGCCGGGGACGAGGTAACTCTATGCAAACAATTAACAAAGCCGTGCGCGTCGCGCTCCCTCCACACCGCCCGCAGGCCCGCTGAGACCGTATTCCCTCGCACCCGCCATGCCTGTAGCCACGGCCTGCACCCCTAGCGCGCGGCAAGCACGACGTCGACCGTAGAGCAATGACTTAATAGTCATTGCCGTAGAGACGTCGACGGACCATAAACGTGAAGTGAACCATCTTTGTTAATTTTGTTGCATGTCGTGATTGACCCACATAGCCACCCTCACCACATTTAAACTAGATTTAGAATAGTTTCGGAACTTAGATTTGGCTGTATAGTCACATAGCTTTGCCTTTCTTTCTACGTAGCAGAAACAACAAAAACGTCAAACAACAAAGATTGAAGGTTTCCTTTTGCATAACTTGATGCTTGCGTGGATCATTGAGTTATTTCGTTTAGGGGTTTGGGAGGGTTGTGCGTAGGTTTAGGTTAGGTTATCTTCGTATATATGTATGTATTTATAAGAATTCAGACATTCTACTAACATCAGACCAGTTGTATTTGCCTTTCCCACTGGGAAGAATTTTACAACAAAAAAAAGATTGAAGGATTCCTTGAAAAGCGCGCGAAACGACATTAGCTACTTTTTTGTGAAAATTCTAATTAAATAGTTTCCGTGGTATTTAGTGATCACGTTAAGTTAATCAGTAGATGTCCGCGAACGTTTCTATTAGTTGGAGTGCTCGAAAGAAGTCTTGTTTGTGAAGTTTTGTACTCGATTATTGCGTGGATCGTCGAGTTATTTCGTTTAGGGGTTTGGGAGGGTTGTGCGTAGGCTTAGGTTAGGTTATCTTCATATGTATGCTCAGAGAAATAATGAATGTATGTATTTATAAGAATTCAGAAATTCTATTAACATCAGACCAGGCTGTATGCCCTAGTTGGCTTTGCCTTTCCATCTCGGAAGAATTAAAAAAAAAGATTGAAGTTGTTCAAGTCGTATATTTCGATTTGTTATATTCTCTTATATATTTCCATTGTGTGCAGTTTGATAAATCCACATTGCATTCTGTCTGAATTACGAGAAGGTGCTGTTTTACGGCTAACATACAATTTGTGGATGCTCGCCTTTGAAGTGAAAAATAGGTTATGTTTGAGACCATTTATGTTTACACTTATTTATACATGTATTATAAGGGTAATGTGTGTACAATTTTAAAAATAAACAGGCTGTGAACGGTTTCTATGTTTATTTCAAAGTGTTAGAAAAGTCTAAACTTATTAGGTGGGTATTAAAAGTTTTTTTTCTACTTTTTATTTTCAAAGAATTCATTGAACAGTAATGTTAAAGGCAGAGTTATATTGAATTGATTATCTAGTGGAATTAAGGGGCTGGTAGTCCATTTACGAGTATGCAATAGAAACGACTACAAGTTAAGCAATGTTTGGTGAAGTATGTCAGTGAGAGAGTAATATAGAGAAATGCGTTCATACGCATTTCTCTATATTACTCTCTCACTGATTGTTAGAATTCTTTCACTGTTAGATAGATAAAAGTGAAAACTATGTAACTGTAAAAGAATGATTAAAATCGTTCCAGCAGTTTTTTGAGAAAATCTCAACCTTAATAAGGCCCGCTGTATACATTTCTCTGTCTTTTTAAGCAGTTACTGGCCTGATGACTCTAAAAATAGTGCAGCAGTCATCAGGCCATGTCAGAGGGTTACATGAGGTGTGAACCACTCAGACAATAGATTGGTCACTAAACCACATGAGAATAAGTAGAAGAGTAATACAAACATTCATGTAGTTTTAAGGAAATCTCAATGTCAATGAGAGCCTATTATTTATCCTGAGTTACATTTTAGAGGTTTCTTATTTTGGAATTAAAAATATAGTGAGGCATTATTACCTATATAAACATATATATAACTCACTTACATTGTTGAAGCCAGCAATTAAACCAACAGTTTCAACAGTCTTTATCGATCGATTAGTTGGCGCTTTGACTAACACTGCACTCGATCTTATTGTCTGTTTGCAGCAACAATATATGTGAGTGATATCCGTTTATATGGTATAATAATAATGTCTTATTTTATTACAGAACAACACAGTTGCTTTAGGATTCAGATTCATCTTAGTGGCTACAGAGCCTAGCTACATTGTTCTAATCCACATTTTAGCATAATGCCTGTGCGTGCGCGCAAATGCTGTATACCCTCCTGCAAGAGCTTTTCAACGTCTGATACGGTAGACCCCATTTTGTTTCACACAATTTCCAAGAAATGGCCTCGGACTTGGATTAATTGTTTTACTGACATGTCCGTACGGGAGAATGCCTTGAAGCGATTTCCTCACCAGCATCCACGATTGTATGTATGCCATCTGCACTTTGAGTCCAAGTTTCACGCCATCAACAAAAATGGCCTGACTCCATATGCCCATCCAACGCTGTTCACTCCGGAGGAGGTTAGGACTGGAGTCCCTGACGTTCCTTTTTACGTGTGTAAGTCTTATTTTTAGCATTAAATTTAAAATGATAAATGGAGAAAAAATTTCATCATGACCGGGATTCGAACCCGGGACCTCGCCGTTCCATGGCACGCGCTATTCCAACAGAGCCATCGTGATTCGTATCCAGATCGTGAATTTTGTCTCCATATTCTCGTCTGAGGGACGGTAGCGACATCTATCCATTAATTGTGCAATTACTCAAATTCATGTTTAACATTGCAGTTAGAAATCATGTTTTTAATTGATGACGCGTTCCTTTTTCGTATGTTTTGATATTTTCTTGCATATGCGCTATGCGAAACGAAAATCTAAATGATAAACGGAGAAAAAAAATATTTAGATTTCCGTTTCGCATAGCGCATATGCAAGAAAATATCAAAACATTTAAAATAATAGTCTATTTTGAACCATTGTGGAGTCGGTGCCGCTCACCCCCCACCTAGGAATAAGTATAGTCGTTATTAACTAGTGTTTTTACTAATTTAGAAGTTCAAAATGTAATAAAAAATTTAAGGAGAGAAGACTGAGGAGGGGTTTGATCGAAACATTTAAAATCAGGACCTTCAGATAATAAATAAAAATAATGCAGAGTGGAATAAACAAACTGCACCTGAAAGGAAGAGTGGACATTAGATCAGAATCACTTTATTGGCAGGCTTTCGTAATATTAAAATGTATTCATCATCATCAGTCTATTTATATTGCCACACTGCTCGGGCACAGACCTTCCCTTACATCGAGGGAGCTGGGGCCATGATCCACCACGCGGGCCCAGTGCGGATTGGCGGATTTCACATGCCTTAGATTTTTTCTTCTAGGGCACCTCGTTCCAAACGCGATGCGTTGAACACCTTGGGGTTTTAGTGGGTATAGGACCGTATTCTGGCGGGAGACCCACATACTCACCGCGCGCCCCTCCTCATTGGCGCGGTGAGATGCAAAAAGCATTTCCCCAAGTAAAAAAAAAAAGGGCATGCTGGTATCATCACGATGTTTTCCTTCACCGTTTTGAGAGCACTCTCACAATATTAAAATGTATTGATTAGCCCTAATTACAAGAACCTGTCAAGTTAAAAGTTAATATCGTTTCGTGTCGTTTGAACGTCATGGAAATTTTTGGTCCCACCCTTTACCTGAGTTCGTATTTTACTAGTGATAAAGTAACTTGTGTTGAGGGCTACTGAGATACAGGTTCCACCTAGTGCGGAGTCCAATGGTAAACTGACTAGAGCTGTAATCATTTTAGTAGAAAAGTTTTTTTTGTTTGTGAATTTTTTGAATGTTACTGTAGTTTTACATGTTATCATGGTTTAAGTTTGTTACTGCTTTGAAATACACTACAAAAAAAGTTTCGCAACACTTATATTTTTGAGAAAAGGTATCACCGTCAAATAGCTCACAATTGATGATTTCTTACCCACATTAAATGAAATTAATAAAAAAAACATAAAAAATGGATATCAGGAGGGTAGGTAAAAATAATGAAGTCGCGGGCAGCAGCTAGTAATACCATAAGTCTAAATCAGGGCCTAAATCAAGTGTCTTATTTTGTAAACAAAAACTACCCTCCCCCACTGTCATTTTAAGCTATTCTGTGGTTTTTGCATAGTTATTTATACATTATTAGATCGGAGTACTTTATTTTCACAATGATGAACAAAATAAAATAATCAGTTCCTTCAGTTTTACATCACAATAGGTTATTAGACGATCATTATTTGTTTACAAAATAAGACACTTGATTTGGGCTCCGGTATACATCAGTCTACCTTCACGAACTGATACCATTACTGCATATTTAACATTTATTTGTGATGATACACTGTATATAATTATGACATCTTATTATATTATACCTACATACAATTTATGGCATAAATAAGTAAATAACATGAACCCACTGTTTGCAGTACCGAACGATCACAACTACACTTTAAAATATGATCGCAACGACCACAACTACAGCAGACTGGGAATGGAAGATATATATTACATAGAAACAAGTAAGACAACAAACTTTTCTAGAATTAATGTATTTTTTTTTCTATTGTTTTATTGAGACTTTTGTCACTTAGTGACCATGCCAGCCTCATTCTTCTTCTCCTTGGGGGTTGCCTCTCCAACTAGTGGATGTTGGCAATCAGCTCGTCATATTTGTGCCTATCTCTCGCGAGGCAGAACAGGTCTACGGCGCTCGCGATTCCAGTCCATTCCCGGATGTTACGCAGCCACGACTTTTTCCTGCGACCGATTCTTCTCTTTCCGGCGACTTTTCCCATCATAATAAGTTGAAACAACTCATAGCGCTCGTGCCTCAGAGTATGTCCTAAGTACGACACTTTACGCTTCTTGATGGTCTGCAAAAGTTCGCATTTTTTGTTCATCCGTCGCAGAACTCCAGCCTCATTGGGACTCACCAAATGGGCTCATCAGGCCCTTACGACCAGGAAGGAAGTGGCTCCCTGGATTCAAAGGAGCATCTGACGAACGTACTGTATAAACTGCATTGCCTGTGTAGAGAGACGAGGCAGGTGATCGTTCCGAATGGGTAATTTGGCTTCTGGCTGCTGATTCTATAACCCACAAGGACAAACACAAATACAATAAAAACCCACCACCTTAGTAAGATTACACACTTTCTAAAGTTGCCCTAACATATACAGTTGCCCTAATATATAACCTAACATATATCCTTTGTTCACAGATAAGAAAAACACCGAAGTCAAGCCTAACAAGCCAGTGAAAGTAGTAGATAATAATTCTGAGGACAAGACTACTCATTTCTCCCATTTGCCAACTGATCTTGACGACAATACTACTTTCTCCCATCTCCCAACTGGTCATGACGATAAAGAGACTATTTTATCAAAACCGCTAACTGAACCTAACGGAACGACAACTAATAATTTCAAACGGTTAAAGAGAGCTTACAGTAAAGCGCATACTCGTTCCAAGCGGCCAACTATTAAAAAAAGCAAACCTACAACTGATCCCTTTCTTCCGACAATTAGTCCTGACGACAAAGCGATTAGTCTTGACGACAAAGCGGTTAGTCCTGACGACAATGCGGCTAGTCCTGACGGTATAGCAACAAATCCATTCTCCGGGCTGACGAATAGTTACAACGAAGCGGCAGATGAGGACGATCTCATTCAATATGATACGTTTGATGATGTCGCACATACATTGCTTGACGATGACTTAACGGAACCTACAGGTATAGTTGTTATTATGATTTAAAGTTATACTTATAAATAGCTACATCTTTAGATGTTATACGAGCTAGTTCCTCATGAGTGATGGAGTTTGAATTGTTAAAAATAAAATAATACATACCTATATAGTTACATAGTTTTAAACATGTTGTTATAAAAGATGTGCTAAGGTTTTTTTGGCCTCTTGTTCTCCTCAGTACTGGCATTTTCCTTACAAAGTGGTTTAAATATAAATTCAAAAAATGTTACGTATAGTCGAAGACTGAGATAAGTATACAGGGGGCCTCAATAAGGTTGAGATTTTCTTTAAAACTACTGGACCGGATTTAATAATTCTTTTACAGTTACATAGCTTTAGCTTTCATCTATCAAACAGTGAAAGAATTCTTGCAATAGGTCAAGTAGTTTTTGAGAAAACCTCAACCTTAAACACTCATGTACACCTTTCTCTGTGTACATGAGTGTTTAAGAATATGTGAAATGTACTTGCAATAATGATAGGCTTTAGTAGGAACGGCCTGAAAAGCAACGTATCACTGATGTCTGTCCTTATCATCGGTACCAACCACGAATAAACAAATGACAATACCAGATTCTGCCCCACCATCAACCGCAACATGTACAAGATAACGAATAAATGTAAAAATATCTCCGTTTTTTATTGAAATTATTGGTTAAACAAAGTCTTGTACATCTAGCGAGTCGAAAAAACAGCCTAATTAAGAATTCAGAAAATAGTAAGAAATCGAACCGAATTATTCATTGTTTTTGTTATTCTTCTATAGGAGTTGCGAGAGTAGTAGAAAATGATACTGATTATGATTATGCAATATGAAACCTGTAATAAATCCCCAACAAAATGATAGGTACAGCTTAAATGGTCACGTAGTTTTGTAGGTGGGGCAAAGCTCCATTGAAATGTGGCAATGTCATTTGAATTTTGAATGTTACGGTATTTTTTCTAGGCCTACATCATTGTCCAGATGATGTAAAAGTCTCTGTATGTTTTTATTTCACATAATCTGGCTAACTATTATGTATTTTCCCTATTAGATGTTGCGAATGAGAATCCGGAAGGAATCACGTTTTCGTGGCAGAATCCCAATAACTCTGTTCCGTGCGATGTAGACCAAGGTATGTAACCATAATTAGTAAACTTAATTCATCAATTATTTTGATACAAATATAGTTTATGTTCACATTAATCGGTACAGTCTAGTAATCTCAACTTTGTATTATAATCACTAATTTCATCTTTATTTATTTAAGCTGTTATTCATAAACCTAGTTAAACCTCACTTCCCTTAAATCGTGTTACTATACCTTTCACACTTAGTTTAAAAAGGTTAAGATAGAAAGGGACAGGGGGCCTAAACGGTATCGTAACTTTAAATCATGTTTATGAATACGCGCCAACAGATGGTACACATTATAAACTAAATGACTATGAACATTAAGGGTTAAAAACAAGACATGATTGAACATAGGGCTGCCATCCGTCCGGGTTTCCCCGGATTTGTCCTAGTTTTAAGGGCGTCCGGGGGCCCTCCGGCAGGGGTTATAAAAAGTGCTTTTGTTGTCAGGAGAAACCTACTTTTTTTAAGATAAATTAATACAAAAGCAAGAAGGCACGGCAAAATAGTCGACAACAGTTTATTTACAATATGGATTTGGCTACCTAGTCAAATCACGGAAGCGCGCAAGTCTTTTTAAAAAGTAAAATGAGAACAATCTACGATACTGAGGTGTCCGGAGAAAAGACCATATTTCGCCCAAATGTCCGGGATTTTTGCCGTGTTTGTCCGGCGTCGGCAATTTAGGTGATGGCAGCCCTAATTGAACATAACAGTACTGCCTAACATACAATATAGGTGACATAATTAATAGTTATACATTTTATTTATCTTTGTATAAAAAAAAGTACGTAATCCGTTTATTTCGCAACAGAAAGACAGACGCATACAATCACTTCTTTTCTTCTTTCTTTTCTCGTGTGGTTTACCAAGTGAGTAACCAAACATATTGTCAGAGTTTTCAAACCGCCCGTAGGTCACTGACTATAATATTATTATACTATTTATATATGCTCACGCCCTTTTTTCCCCGCAGGGGTAGGCAGAGACGATGGAGTTTCATATGCTGCGATACTGGCATACAATACCATACGTCGCGATTTTGGCATACAATAGTACACATATCCTGTCATACAATAGCACACATATCCTGGCATACAAAGCACACATACCCTGTCATACAATAGCACACATATCCTGACATACAAATCACACATACCCTGGCATACAATAGCACACATATCCTGGCATACAGTAACACAATACCTCATACAATTTATCTAACATCCCTCCCGTACATTCAATGCAGCAAACTATACACCGCCCGCTTTTCGCCACTACGTTGGCCATGGCGTGATGGGTGATGGCCTCTGACATATACCTCAGCCCAAATCAAGTGTCTTATTTTGTAAACAAAAACTACTAAAATTTTAAGCTGTTCGTTCTGTGATTGACAGTTATTTTCACATTATTAGATCGTATCACTTTATTTTCACAACGATGAACAGGTTCGATCAATCAGTTCCTTCAGTGTTACATCACCACAGGTAATTAGACAATCATATTTGTTTACAAAATAAGACACTTGATTTGGGTTGTGGTATACAATCACTCATCTCATCTTTGTATTACAATATATGGCATCTTTGTATTACATTTGCAGAGGTGTCCGAGAGCATAAAGATTCCCGATGACCCGCTGGAAGTGAGTCTGTACGATGACACCGAGCCCACACGTGCACGCGTCCCTATTACCACAGAAATAGGTAGGTATGTTTTTAGAACAAATACTAATGCTTTTAGCCATATACCTAGATATATAATATTTATATCATATCTTTGCAAAGTGATGTAAATTAAAATATATATTGATGTGCAAAAGTGTACACAATGTGCTTACTTGCAATAGATATTTGATTTGATATTTTTTATTTATTTTCTTTTTGTTAACAGGTTGTTATACTGCATAATTATCTACATTTGGAAAAAAATTTGTGTACCTATAATAAAATATATAATGTTAATTACATAACAACGCAAAATCATTTAACAACATATATGAATTATTATTATTATTATAACTTTTGGTTTCGTACGAGTATATATGTTCAATAATCATTAATAAATGTGTTTTGGCATACATAATTATTAATCTAAAATTGTTAAACTATATTTAAGACTGTTTGATTTCTGATAAATAAATAAATATAAATAAATAAATAAAAAAGCGATAGTTCTCAATTCATTGCGTTTGAACTTTTTCAAAAAATCAGTCTTTATAGTTTCTTTTCATCAAAAGCAAAACTTATTTCCAGCCCAAGACGACGAGTGCTCGAGCCACGATTACCGGTGCAACCTTTGTGATGGCAGCATTTCCGGGTGAGACGACGACGTAACAGAGAATAGTATAATTCTAGGTCAACGGGAACTACGGTCGAAGACAAGGAAAGGTGTACATGAGAGTTTTTAAGGTTGAGAATTACTCAAAAATTACTTGACGTATTGTAATTATTTCACTGTTAGATAGATAACAGTTTAAACTATGTAACTGTAAAAGAATTGTTAAAATCGGTCAAGTTTGAGAAAATCTCAACCTTATTGGGACCCCCTGTATACTTATCTCTGTCTTCGACTGTAACCTACCTGTAGGTTTTGATTCTTTTGCGTTTTCATACAAATATGCGACATAAAAGGCCATATCTTTTGATTGCGTTGACGTAAAACAGAAGCCCAAATCAATGGACTTATTTTGTAAACAAAAACTACCCTGCACTACTAACATTTTAAGCTTTTCTGTGATTATTGCGTAGTTATTTTCACATTAGATCGGATTATTTCATTTTCATAATGATGAACAGGTTCGATCAATCAGTTCCTCCAGTGTTACATCACAACAGGTAATTAGACGACATTTGTTTACAGAATAAGACACTTGATTTGGGCTGCGTACGGTATAGATGTTTGATTTTTAGTTTTACACGGTTGCATGAGATTATGGACCTAAGTATTTGGTAATTACAAGGTCGCAGGTTCAAGTCCTGACCACGGCTAGAAATTTTTCATCATTTAAAAGTGTTCGCAGAGCATGGCATGCATAAAACAAATTCTAATTATTTGGTATTAATTTCAACTTGATTCGTCACAAAGTGATCCTATAATAAGGGTTCCTTTTTTCATATTGAGGTACGGAACCCTGAAAATGTACTGTCGTCTTGCAGGTTCCGCTACACGTGCGTGCAGTGCGCTGATTTCGACATATGCGCGCAGTGCGAGGCGGGCGCTGCGCACGCGCACCATTATATGCTCCGTGTACCCGGAGCCAGGCCATACGTGAGTACTGACTGCGCGACTGCCATCAAATCACTACTACATGGGAAAAAAATATATACATATAGAAATACACCGTGAAATAGTGGTTGTTTTCACGCAGAGACAATTTTGTCTCGGTAGTATTGCTCCCGAAGGGGTACTATTGATTTTGATTTTCGCGAAATTTTTTGGCTTTTCATAAATTCCGTTCCGGTCAGCTGATCGATTTGTATGAGACATTAATTTATTTTTTATTCGAAAAGTCTTAGAACAAAAGTTGTTCAGTTACCGATACTGAACGCCCTCCCTTCGGCTTCATATACCCTTTCCGTTACACCCTGTATAGCACGATTACCACTCACTGACTCACTCACTCACTGATTGACATGCCCGTTTAGGCGTTTAGTCTGAAGGAGTCCCCGGAGGTGAAAATGATGCAGGGAGGAGTTGTATAGTTTAGTCGTAGTTAGGCGTCATGCCATCTTCGCCATTTTCCAACCGATTTCGTTCAAATTTGGAATAGGTATCACATGGTTCACCTACTGTGTGATGAAATTGAGAAACTAAAGAAAAACAAAATGGCGGCGGAAATATAGCCGATTGAAAATTTGGACATTTCAGACCAACTTTTTAACTCTATGATTCAATAGTACTACTACTGAGGGCAAATCATCTTGTTGCTGGAAAATAAAACACTCTTTCACAGTGTATATTGCATAAGCTATTAGTTTTTCATTATTTTATTGTTATTCCTTACATGTTTATGTTATTTGCTGTTATTAAAAAATAAACCAATGTTATATCTCAGGCGGAGATCCAGGAAGTAATGACTACGATACGACGGATCCTGCTCAGCGACTCGGTCATACAAATGGCCGCGACGGACCAACCGTGAGTACACTGTACAGGGTGTGGTTTTGATCAACGACGCGCGACTCAGGGGTGATAATATGCACGATACTAATGATAAAAATATACCCTAATTTTTCATGCAAAATTTTGTTATTTATAAACTCACGCCTGATTCCCGTAGGGATAGGCAGAGACGATGTACTTCCATATGCTGCGATCCTGGCACACAACCCTTGCCACATACTTCTCCACATTCATCAATCTCTTCATGCATGCTCGTCGGTTTGTAGTAGACCGTACTTGGCCCTTTTTCAAGACCTCGCCAATTTGGTCGCCGTACGTTCTCCTCGGTCTACCTCTGCCGACTCTTCCGTCAGCATTCGCTCTGTGTAGTATTTCTTTCGTTACCCTTTCACTCATGCGCTCTAAGTGGCCAAACCAACGTAACATACCCTTTTCAATCCTATTCATGCAAAAATACACAAATAATAAAATTCGTTGTTACGCGTCGTCTGTCTGACGGATGATTGACAGCGTGATCGAACGTACTTTGTAGTTTCAAGAGAAGAAATTTTCAAGTGACCTTGAACAAAGATTTTTAATAGAAATGTTGAAAATAATAAAAACATAATTTTAGGAACTAATATTATTTAGACTACCACCCCTGAGCTGGGCGTCGCTGAATGATTTTTTGGAAGATAATGAAAAAATAATTAAGTCCTATGATATTACTAACTTTTATATAATGGTAATGATGTGTAAAATGACTTATAACAAAATATGCTGTAAATTGATTATCAAATCAATCTGGATGTACGGAATCCAGCTTTGGGGTAGTGCTTGCAACTCAAATATTACCATCCTACAGAGTCCAAAACTCAATACTCAGGGCTATATCAAACGCACCATGGTTCATCACTAATGCTGAAATACAAAAAACATCTGGGCATCGCCACAGTGAAGGAGGAGATCCGCCTCACAGTCACTAAATACAGGGAGCGACTATTCAATCACCCAAATACACTTGCCGTTGAGCTGTTGCACGCCCCCTACCCAAAGCGCCTAAATCCACACAATAATGGAGCTGGACGAATGATCCTGAGACCCAAGTTAAGAGGATGGCAGTCTCAATGGAGGCTGTGAATCGAAAGCCAATCTTCGCTCACCGCATTCGCTTATAGTCCCAAGACTGATCGCGAATAAAACCCAGAGAGAAAACAATTATTATGTATGATACAACTTACCGAAATCGAATCACGTTTCAAAATACAGACTTGTGCTGTTATTCATAAACCTAGTTTAACCATATTTCCCTTAAATCGTGTTGCTACATATAACTAACTTTTAATCACGTTTATGAATACGCGCCTTAGTGATTATCATACTTCATCATTCAGAATCATTGATCTCCTATAAACAAGTAGATACACAATGGTCTTACTAAAACAATTTAAAAAAACGTCCAAATACGGGTCCATTGTTAACGTCCAATAAAGCAAACGAGAGTCCATTCATCCGTTTGGACCTTCTTTGCGCTCGGACATTTTTAGAAGGCTGTGTATCTAGTTGTTTATAGGAGATCAATGTTCAGAATACATGTTCAAAGATAATCAATGTCGCAGGATCAAAGAGGAGTTGAAAGAGGAGGAGGCTGATCCAATGGACGTGGAGCAGGTGTTGGATGGGGTGCCGTGCGGTGTTGGGGGCGGGGGGTGGGAGCCAGACGAGGAGCCACTCTCCACCTGGACACTGGGAGAGGTGAGTCGAAACATACAACACTTTCGCTAACACTTATGACAGTACTGGGTATACAGGGGGCCTCAATGAGGTTGAGATTTTCTCAAGAACCACTGGACTGATTTTAATAATTCTTTTACAGTACATGGTTTTAACTTTTATCTATCTAACAGTGAAATATTTATTGAAATAGGTCAAGTAGATTTTGAGAAAATCTCATCCTTAAAAACTCTACACCTTTCTCTGTCTTCGACCGTAAAATTGGGGTCCCGGTAGACAGAATAGACGGGCCGTACAAATCCTGTATCAAAGCAGATCAAGTGTAACACTTTGGACCATTCTTATTATCTGCATCGTAAGAGTTGATATCACACGCACAGGCTTCACCACAGCTTCGCCTACGCAGGCCAGTTGGTACACGAAGCACTGTACGTGTGGTTGGTAAAACGGTATCACGCGTCAATACCTACAACAGTGTACCAACGGGCCTGCGCAGGCAAAACTGTGGTGAAGCCGAAGTAGGCTTTAATATCATGTTCTAGAACAGAGGTTCTCAAACTTGATTAGACTACCGCCCACTTTGATAATCAATTATTCAATAATATTATTAATTATTTAATCAAAACCACAATGATATTATTTTATTACTTTAATCAAATTAATTTGTGCTATATTAGTCTGGTCTGGAGTTTAAACTTGCATTCTAAAATGATTCTGGAACCCTCACCGGGTCCTCTAGGCCTCCAGCAGCAAAGTAGGCGTTATTGACCACTTTGAAAAAGACTTTTCTAGAACATCTACCTACATTTTGTTTTCCCTTTTTAATTTAGGGCCTGACATGAGCCAACTAGCGCCGCCAACCTTAAAAAAATAATATCTTCCAATTTAATTAAAAAAGCTATGTACATAATGTTTATTACGATAAATACTATTTTTCAATATACAATACATGGCATAATTGCGACAAGCAAAGTTGTAGTTCTCAAATGTGCCAAAAACGGCTGTTTTTCGCAATTATGCGAACTACAACTTACCGAAATTGAATCACGTTATAAATAAGCATTTAAAAAATAGTATTTATCGTAATAAACATTTTGTACATAGCTTTTTTAATTAATTGGAAGATATTATTTTTTTAAGATTGGCGGCGCTAGTTGGCTCATGGCCCTTAAGAAGGTATTATGAAGCTTATTTATTTACAGGACCCAACGGACTCTGAACACGAAACGGAATCGCAAAGGGGAATTGACTTTGATGACCAAGGCAATGCTATGCTGTCGCCCAGCACAAAATATGACATACCTGCCATTGAAATGGATGCAAACACAGAAAACCCGACTTACGTAGGGCTAGAGATCACACCTAGTACCGACTTAAGTGTCAGATCGATCACAAACAATGACCAAGCCGATGCACAAGGCTCCCTGACATATCCTTACGTCGTCACCACCGAAAAATTCTATGCCTTCGAGATTGAACACCAAAAAATAACGCCAAGAGTTTTCAATAAAATAGCTATGAATACTAAGAATATACCAGACGTCCTGCAGAGAAAACAGGCTAATGTAGAAAGGAATATGAAGAAAATACATGATAATTCTGGACCTTCTACATCGTTACCGCCCAGTCAAGTTTTCTACGTACAGTTAAATAAAGATGAACAGAACCGAACTAATGTGAACAGTGTAGCACAAACTAAAATGTCCAGTGTTAGTGCGGTGACAAACCAAAGTAGATTACGCAAGATACTGCCGAGGTTAAGCGAAGGTAAAAATGTGATGTACTCTCGTAATACAGGGTGTAACGTAAAGGGTATATAAAGCCGAAGGGACGGTGTTCAGTATCGGTAACTGAACAACTTTTGTTCTACGACTTTTCGAGTTTCGCGAATTTATTTTTTGACTTTTACCGGTCAGCTGATGGATTTGTATGAGATGTCATTTTTATTTTTTATTCGAAAAGTCGTAGAACAAAAGTTGTTCAGTTACCGATACCGAACAACCTTCCTTCGGCTTCATATACTATTTACGTTACACCCTGTATAACACAGGAATGGGAAAGCTATTAAGGTTGAGATTTACTCAAAAAGCAGTCAACCGATTTTGAAAACTCTTACAATTATATAGTCGACGCTCTAAGCTTTTATTAATGAAATAATTATTACTATCCTTCAGTATATATCTTCGACTCTACATACATGAACTCACGCCCGTCAAGATATCGTAGTCTTCTCTCTTCATCCAAAGTAGTCACCGTAGCGTCGTCACTCTGGACTGTTCGTTCGTATGGTGGAACACAGAGAAAGGTGTACAGGATAGTATTTAGGGTTGAGATTTTCTCAAAAACCACTTGACCTATTCCAAAAATTCTTTCACTGTTTGATAGATAAAAGATAAAAACTATGTAACTGTAAAATAATTATTAATATATTTTGTTTTGTTCCAGTTTACGTGAACTTGCCAAGACTGAAAGAGGAAGAGATAAGAGCTGCCTTGGCCAAGCGCTGAGCTCGTCTGCTGGAATAATGATATCATCCGGTTAAATCGCCGCTCCGGGGCGATTGGAGTTGGCACTGTCTTGATTGCAGTGAAATAAAGATTTTACATTAAATAACTGTTTTTATTTTGTAGGACGAGACTAGTATGTATGTACACTACAGGCACATCAACACAATCCCATTGTAATTTAAGCAGTGTTGCCACACGTTCACAGTACCCGTACAAAAAATGATATGATTTCCTATTATTTCAATCTCTATACAAGTCGAAATACATCAAAAGACATTGCCACATTTCAATGGAGCTTTGCCCCACCTACAAAACTAGGTGACCATGTACCTATCATTTTGTTGGGGACTTATTACAGGTTTCATATTGCATAATCATAATCAGTATCATTTTCTACTACTCTCGCAACTCCTATAGAAGAATAACAAAAACAATGTATAAATCGGTTCGATTTCTTACTATTTTTTGAATTATTAATTAAGCTGTTTTTTTCGAATCGCAACTTGTACAAAACTTTATTTTAAACCAATAATTTTAATAAAAAACGGAGATATTTTTACACTGGGTGGAGCACTCTTCTGAAGACAATAGGACGCGACACGTACACGACATGGACATGGACACGACAGCAGCCAAGGACATCGTATTTACTTACCTTCAGAAAAAATACGGAACTGGCTACTTTTTTCATCTTGTCACATAAGTGGGGCACAGGTTTGTGAAGCTAGTTCGTCGTGCTCCATATATGGGACACTGGCTGGACTGTGAACGTGTTAACTGTAGGCTAGCAGGATGATTGAATGATGAAATACAATCATTATCACATCTACAATTTGTTTTAGAATATCGGTTGCCAAACTTGCCAGCCGATGGGGCTACAGACGGTTTTGGAACTAAACGTAACTTTTTAGTCCCATTTGTAACTAAAATTGTACTCAATTCCTCGAATGGAGGCCAAGAACGGGTAAACGTAGCTTGGCCAGATGGAGGGATCTGTGCAAGGCTGGCAGAAACTGGATGCAAAAGGCCGAAGGTTGAGTGGCGTGATTTGGCTTACGTCCAGCAGTGGACCGATACAGGCTGATGATGTGCTCAATTAGCTGAAGAACCATTCGTAGTACAGTCAAAAGTACAGCTGACAGCAGATCAAGTGTAACACTTTGGACCGTTCTTATTATCTACGTCGTAAGAGTCGAAAACGTACTGCAAGTGTTGCCATTGATTTGCTGTTTGTAAATTCAAGTTTAACACTGGACTTTTGCCATTCAAATCAAGATCTTATTTTGTATGATCAATGATCATTTATTTGCACAATCTAAATAATCTGTGGGAGTAAGAGAGAATTAATAGAATGGATGTAATACTTGAACGTATTTTTTATTAATATATGTACAAAATCAATTTCATCATTCGATGAAAATATTTGGCCTATTCATTACACATCAGCATAATATTATCATAATTATAACTGCCTTGACAATATCACTATAGGTCTTCACAAAGTGTCTATAGTTCCACTGAGTATTTCACTACTTTTCACTATCTTCATACCTCATTATTACTATTTCCTTTTTGTAGATCTTTTATTTTGGAATGTGATGGTTCAGTTTTATTTGAATTGTTGAGTTGTATTATTCTTATTTTACTAGGCTTTTGGAATTTAACATTGAGTTTCCTCTTAGTTGATGCTCCTATAATTTCTATCGAAAGAGAGGTACCGACCCCTTGCTCAGCAGTGGGCTTCGACATAGTTGCAAAACTTGGTCCAGCCGTAACTTTAACAATCTGTTCCATTTTCTTGCCTCCAAGTTTAACTAATTCAGAGAATTTTACAGGTTTTAGACGTTTCCTGTCTTCATCGGAGATATTCACTAAGCTTTTTGGTTGCAATCTGGAGAGATTTAGAAGTTTAGCTTGCGCAGGACTGAGTACCACTCTTTTAAATTTCGCTTGGTCATTCAGATTCATGGGTAGAAGTTTCATTTGAGCAGTAGTCAGAGTCTTGAGAGTTTGCTTAGCCGTTGAAGTTATTGGAGTAGGCTTTGCTTCGCTATGACTGGGCCGCATGACAATTACCTGCTTATTATCTAGTCGCGTTAGAAATTTTGTGTTTTCAGCAGTGTGGTTCACAGGTAAACGTTTCATTTCATCGGCAGACGTTATCAGAGTTTGTTCTGCCATTGAAGATACTGGAGTAGGCTTTTTGTTATTGTGGGACAAAATGGCAACTTTATGCGTATTAGCTTGTCGAGTTTCAAATTTCGCTTGGTCATCAGTGCGTTTTATGTAACGTGTCGTTTGATCATCAGACGTTACCAGAGTTTGCTTTCGCTTAAAAGTTGCTAATACTGGAGTAGGCTTTTTGTGACGGTCGGGCCGCATTGCAATTTCCTTATTACCTTGTAGAGTTAGAAGTTTCATTTGGTCACCAGTGAGTTGCATGGGTAAATGTTTTGTTCGATCATCAGACCTTATCAGAGTTTGCTTTCGCATAGAAGTTGAAGATACTGGAGGCTTATCATTATGATGACTGGACTGCATGACGATTTTCTGCATATTACCTTGAGTCCTCAGTTTTTTGTCCTCGCTGGGCATAAGCGTCATTGGCTCTGTGATAGGCAATACAACTATTTTATCTAAAATAACTTTTGGATTAAGTAATAGTTTTGGGTCTACAATTTCGGTGTTGATAGTTCTGCAGTCGATTTCTAGTATATTCTCTTCTGGTTTAAGCATATTTTTCGGATTCGTTTGCTCATGGTTAGGTATTACGACTATTTTATGCATAACAATTGGTGAATCGAGTGATTTGGTGGTGGTATTTGGTTGGGTCTGGTGTGGACTGTGAGGCGGTGACCTATTGATGTCGTCATCGCTTTCCTCGTATTGGTCTGGGTGGTGGGATCCCGGAGGCGACGCCGCAGCCTCTGCACCCGTCACATCCTCTAAGACATCTTCTACAACGGAAAAAGGGTCTGCCTCTTCTTCCTTCACCTCTTCTTTAATCCTGTAACATTATTTATTACTTTCAGATGCTGATAATAAATTAGTTTTATTTAATCTACTTAAAATTGGTCGATTAAACTACAATTTGGAAACAAACCCCAAGAGTTTTTCAGGCACAAAGAGGTTCCGTACTTCAAAAGCATAAATTACTTCAATAAACAAAAAAACCGTCTGCAAAAAAACTATCCTCTTTCGATTATTTTTTATACCCTATGACACTCCCGTAATCAAGACGAATCTAACGATACCTCATACACCAAAATCAATCAAGCCGTTAAGGCTACAGGAAGGAATGGACATGCATACATACACCCGAAAAACATTGCCTTCCTTCTGGGGCAGTCGGGTAAAAAGAAACCCTTAAGCCAAGTCTGCTGCGATGTGTTAGAGCTCGTCTAAGCCGAAATGCCGCGCCCCTCTCCTTAATTAGTTGATTTAGATGTATGAGTGCAAATATTAATAACGACACTTCATCTGTGTGGAAGCGTTTACTGTTCCGTAAACTATGATCTGTATGCGTACACCTCGGTCGACTAGTCGCGTGATAAATCTGACAACGCTCTCTGTATGGAGGATACGATAGTGGGGCGCGGCATTTCGGCTTAGACGAGCTCTACCGTGTTACGTAACATCCGATTTAGGAGCGTGGCGTAACAATTTTCCTTTGTTAAATCGGTTACCAAAACATGTGACGGTGTTTCGTAACACGGTAACTTTGTTGTCAGTCTGTCTGTCTGTTTTTTTTTAAAGTAACCTAAATCTTTTCTTTTATACATTCCTTTTTTTAAAGGACGCCATTACTTTTAGAACCGTTCAGAGGGTGAAAATATCCATGATGTTGTTGAACCTTCGATGAGAAGAGGAAAGTTAAGAAGAGAGACTTTTAGAACTGTCAAAGTTTGCCTAAAATTAGATCACAATGCAGAATCGCTACTGATGTGTGCAAAATCTGTGGACTAGGTCGCTAGGAAGTAAGGTCCACTCACTGGTCTGCGCTAATCTGTACGAAGCCATCGTTCAGGATCCGCCGGACGGAGTCCAGTATTTGCCGCACCTCGTCCTGCGAACAACATACGTACATAATTTATTTAAAATTATACTTCACAGCATTACAGTACTAAAACTAAAGCACTGTGAAATTCATAAACACTTCATATTATTATATACGTACGGTGGAACACAGAAAGGTGTACAGGAGAGTTTTAAGGTCAAAGTCAAAAGACATTGCCACTTTTCAATGGAGCTTTGCCCCACCTACAAAACTACGTGACCACTTAAGCTACCTACCATTTTGTTGGGAACTTATTACAGGTTTCATATTGCATAATCACTATCATTTTCTACTAGTCTCGCAACTCCTGTAGAAGAATAACAACAACAATGAATAAATCGCTTATTACTATTTCTTACTATTTTCTGAATTCTTAATTAAGCTATTTTTTTCGAATCGCAACTTGTACAAAACTTTATTTTAAACCAATAATTTTAATAAAAACGGAGATATTTTTATATTTATTCGTTATCTTGTACAACTTGCTTGATGGTGGGGCAGAATCTGGCATTGTCATTTCTTTATTGCAAGTAAGCACGTTGAGTACATTTTTGCAGGTTGAGATTTTCTCAAAAACTTGACCTATTGCAAAAATTCTTTCACCATTAGATAGATAAAAGTTAAAACTATGTATTGTAAAAGAATTATTAAATTCGGTCCAGTAGTTTTTGAGAAAAGCTCAACCTTATTGAGGCCCCCTGTATACTTATCTTTGTCTTCGACTGTACATATTATATTATATCATACGAACAATATTAAAAATCAACACGGAAAGTTACAGTTAAGAAAAGGATTTACAATAATTATGTGCATACTAATAAAAACAAATGTCACTACCAGAAAGGTAGATTGTGTCTAGACAAGGTCCATAAAGACCATTGTAACATTTAAATGTTGATATTATGTGAACATTGAGTATAATGGATGAGTAGCGAGCGCCTGTGGCAGTCAGTACTCACGTATGGTTTGGGTCCGGGCACGCGCAGCATGTAATGGTGCGCGTGCGCAGCTCTCGCTTCGCACTGCGCGCACAAGTCGTAGTCGGCGCATTGCACGCACGTGTAGCGGAACCTGGAATTTAAGACATGTTTTTTTAAAGATTTGTGCTTTTGCTATGATTAAACTACCTTTAAGGGCCAACGATAGGCCCTATATTGCAAAACTGTGTCGGCACGAAGAAGACGTCAGTTGTTAAGTTCATCTTTTAAGGGCCTGACATGAGCCAACTAGCGACGCCAATATTTAAAAAAATGATATCTTCCAAATTACCTAATCAATTTTATTAAAAAGTGTGTACAAAATGTTTATTAGGATAAATACTATTTCTCAATATACAATACATGGCATAATCTGTGGAAGCTTGTAATTAGCTCTTAGATATTAAATTACAATTATGTAGCATATAGCTGTAAGCTACCCGAACAAAATAAAATAAAATAAAAAAATAATTGCGACAAGGTAAGGACGGACGTTTTTCGCAATTATGCGAACTACAACTTACCGAAATGGAATCACGTCATAAATAATCATTAAAAATAGGATTTATCGTAATAAAGATTTTGTACATAGCTTTTTTTTATTATTAAAATGGATTATATTGCCAGATATTATTTTTTAAAGATTGGCGGCGCTAGTTGGCTCATGTAAGGCCCTTAAAATAATTGAAATCATTCCAGTACTATCGTAGTGATGAATTTAAGGTTGAGATTGAATGATAAATGTCAAGTCGGAAGTATAACTTCACAATGAGTGCTGCTTACAACCAACGTGTCCCGCGTGAGTTTACGATATAGTTTAGTATGCAGAAAGGGACGTGACGTTCCCCCTTAAGCAGTCAATCTCACCCGGTGACTGCGCCGGCGCATACGTTGCAACACAAGTGCTGCTCACGCTCGCCCGCGCCCGACACTGTGGAAGGAAAACAACTAGGGTGAAATAATAACTACGGGGTCATTATTCGACCGAGTAATAAAATGAAATTGGCAAATGACAAACTGTAGAGTCCATTAATAAAACTAATAATAACCTGAGTACGTGTCCGGCGTGTCTTTGTGAAGCGGCGTCTCGTCGTACAGGCTCTCTTCTAGTGGGTCGGCGTGGAGCACGGAGCGTGCGGGCGGCGCGGGGCACGCAGGCTTCGCGGCGACAGGGATTGTATCTAACACTTCTGAAATACGCGATTAAGTGTAATACTCAGTGGCGGATTTACCAGCAGGCTAAGTTGGGGCCAATTTTTTATATATCTTATTACAAAAATTACGTTATGACTACGGAATTTAAACGATGAACATGTATGGTGTGTGTCGGCGGTTCCGCATGAGGGATAAAAGCCAATGGGCGTTTTTGGAGCCTTTTGAAATTTTCGCGGCCAGAAACCAAATATGGTTATTTAGGTACATATTGGCAAAGTAAATAAAACATATTATGGCAGCTCATCTGTAACCTCAGTCCGGGCCGAGATATTCGACTTTAACTTTTTACTTCCGTTGAACTCAAATATCTCGGCCCCGGTGGAGGGTAGAGACGTCGAATCAACATTTTTACATTCACTATGAGGTCGTCTACAAGAAAATGTTGTTCCGAGATTTTTACCTTCAGTCAGAGCAGAGATATTTAACTTTAAGTAAATGACAAATGTGAGAGAGGGGGAGGATATGCTCATTTTAGATGGTGCACCGGCCATCTACTATAACTTTTGTTATAATTCATCCCGACTGGGCCACTAGAACTCCGGTTCTTTTTAGATGGCCGGTGCATCATCTAAAATGAGCACATCCTCCCCCCCCCCCCCCCCCCCCGCTCACGTTTGTCATTTACTTAAAGTTAAATATCTCTGCCCTGACTGAAGGTAAAAATCCCGGAAGGTAAGAACCCTCTCACATCCGGTGTATCCTCTACACCACACCCCCTCTCAAGTTTTATGACTTTACTTAAACTTAAATATTTATACCCTGACTGAAAGTAAGAATCCCGGACTTCACGATGAACGTAAAAATGTTGCGTCTATGTTTCCCCACTCATCCGGGGCCGAGATATTTGAGTTTACGTAAACGAAAAATTAAAATCGAATATCTCGCAAATTCCCATGGTTTTAAAGACCCTACTGTCGTCGAAAGGCCACGACTCGGCTGTTATAAATAAATACTTTCTCTCTCATGTTACTTTAGTTTGTCATTTTATTTAAACTCTAATATCGCGGAGACTGAAAATATTTTAAATAAAGGTTCCTTTTTTCCCTATTGAGGTAAGGAACCCCCACCCCCAAAACAGTAAAACTTTTTCCGCTTCCCCTAAAATAAAGGATCCAGGCGATCTCAGTCGTTTATCAGCATCGCCTAGCTAGGATACATAATTATTATGCTACTATCACGAACCCCTAACATTTAAAGAAAAGTATACAGAAGCGTTAAACACGTTGGATATAAACACACGCTGACTCATATAACTATATCCAGAGTCCGACATACACAAAAATAAACTCTTAACTCCCAAGCACACCCCTAAATATAATAAAATATACCTAGACACTGAAACACGTTTGAATACCCCACCTTAATACAAAAACAACCAGATAAACATAATTACAGTCTCGCCCACAAATCACACCCTGATATATACATACCCTACGATACAAAAACCCTGTTTAACGCAGAAAGAAGCAAACACTCAAAACACAACTAGAAACATAAACGCACCCATCTACACACAAACATACCTTTACGAACAACACAAACACAGGCAACTGCATTTGTAACACACAAAATACAGTCATCTTTATGCATAAGCACACAGCCAAACAAAAATACTTTTTAGCATACAAAATACAATATGCAAATACACACAAATACGCCCCACAAAACACCTAGAATCAACAACGCACTCCTCAAATACAAACATACCTTTACGCAAAAAATATAGAGACAAACGAAAACTGTGATTTTTTCGTGTCCTAACATAAAAAAATGCTCCGAAATACTCACAACACACTCTATGGTACATTCAATTTCAAAATACACTACCATACTCAGACGCGCAAAACTAATTAGTACGATATCTAGGGGAATTTTTATGTGTAAGAGAGTTTTTATGTACCAGTATTTTTGTGTTATTAAGGGTGTGTTTTGCTCATCCTAGTGTAATTTGTGATTTACGGTATCTTTTTAAATATTACATCGCGACTGGGATTCGAACCAGAGACCTTGCCATTCTGCCATTCTTTTTCAACTAATGTTGAGCTAATGCTCTGTTGAAACTGTGACTCGAACCAGATCGACGATATTAGGAATAGTATCTTTTTGTATTTGGGTCTCGTTTGGTGTGAGTTTGGGAGTGTTTTAATATGTAGGAGTGTTTATGTGTGCAAAAATATCCTCTAACACATACAAACACAGAAGTGTAACATACGCCGCAACAATAGATGTACGGTCGATAGCACATCAAGCGTATCACACTGGCACCATACGCATCAGTTATACGATATATTTTGCAATGGTTTCTTTTAACAAGCCACTGGGCTTGTTACGGCGTATGTTATACTTCCGTGTATTTTTTTCAAAAGGTCTTAACTTTTGTGTACAGTCGACGGCACATCAACCTACAAAAAACCAAACTTTGCAAACTACGTCGTATAACCCCTGCGTAGCGTGCCAATGTGATACGCTTTATGTGCTGTCGACCGTACATCGATCACCTAGCCAGAGGATGCTGAGGAACCATTTAGTGTAGTTCAGTTCGTCAAGTTTACACGGGGAGAATCCAACTACACCGGACACAAGTTACACCAAGGAGGATAATTATTATGGGAAATGAAATAAATATGTTTTTTACGGGGGGAGGGGGAAAAAATAAATTAACATCAAAGGGGAAGTGTATTAAAGATGGCAGATGCGACGCCTTATGAAATAAAATACATTTCAATTTATTTTTAGGTGAGGGGGAGGATATTGATCAATGTACATGTTGAACCGGATTTCCGCTTTGGTTGACCGCAAAAAAAAGTCTAGGGGGAGTGTATTGAACATGGCGGATGCGACATCTTAAGGAATAATAGGAAACACAATTTCTTTTTGGTTGGGGGGGGGGGGGGGGGGGGGGGGGCAGGTATATTGCACATGGTGCACCGGATTTCCGCTTTTGAAGACCGGAAACCAATAAATTGTCGCAAAGGGGGAGTATATTGTAGATGGCAGTTGCGACATTCTCCTCTCTTTTGGTAAAAGTTAAACTCTATTATCTCGGCCCGGACTGCGGTTAGAACCCCGGGAACAACTTTTTTTCTCTTTTTGTATGGTCTCCTACACAGTAGATATGAAACTGATTCTGGCCGCGCGAAAAAAAAAAGGCACCACCCTCCATACGAATGTGCCCATTGGCTTTACTAACAATAGTAATAGTTACGTACTGTATAGTTATTAAGTAATCATTATATTATCATTGTTTTAAAAGATGTGTTGCTGAGAGTTTTTTGCCACTTTTCTCCTCGGCGTTGGCACCTTTTCCTTGCAAAGTGGTGTAAATGTAAATTCAAAAAATATATTGACGTGCAAAAATGTACTCGTGCTTACTTGCAATAAAGAAATTTGACTTTGACTTTGGAAACTACAGGGCCAATTTTTTTCTACAATTTGCGTAGTCGCGTTTGGTTCCGGCGAAGGAATCGGTCAAGTATGTCTGGTCGAATAGACCACAGATTGAACTATTCTTGTGCAATCTTAACTAAATCGTTGGTCGTTGGGTTATAAAAATAATCTACTCTAGGAAGCAACTGACACATCGATCCCCTAGTTCACAATCATACTAAAAAAATTAGGATGATAGATAGTGCACAAATCATAAAGTTAACACACTTTGGACCGTTCTTATCATCTGCGTCGTAAGAGTTGAAATCGTACTGCAAGTGTTTATAATGATATACTATTCGGTCTTCGTGTGTTCATTGTTGTTTACCTGTGTCCGGGACTGTCGCCGCGTCGTTTTGCCACGAGAACGGGCCAGCCGCTTCCGCCGCATCGTCGTCTGACAACCAAATAGGTATATTATCTATTACATTTTTTTAAACCTTCAAAGGCTTGTATTCATAAACGTGATTTAAAGTTACGCCACCGTTTAGGCCCCTGTCCCTTTCTATCTTAACCTTTTTTAACGAAGTGTGAAAGAGACAGCAACACGATTTAAGAGGTTTAACTAGGTTTATGAATAACAGCATTAGATGATATTTTAAGAAGGCGTATTACAGAATAGATGACTATAAACAATGAACATGCATGGTGTGTGTCACCGGTTCCGCATGAACGATAGAGTTTAGGTTACTAATAATAGTAATAGTTAATTATGTACCTAGTTATTAAGTAATTATGTTGTTATTATTTTAAAAGATGTGCTGCCGAGAGTTTTTTGCCACTTTTTCTCCTCAGCGTTGGCACCTTTTCGGCTGTTGGCCTCTGACGTGGCCTAACGAAGCTGCGACAGCAACCGGGACCAACTGCTTAACGTGCTTTCCGATGCACGGAAGGGCTCAGTTGAATATGTCACTAACGGTCGCCCATCCAGGTACTGCCCTCGTCGTTTAACTTGTACGATCGTTACAATGCTCTTTATGGACTTTGTCTAGGCACAGAAATGCAATATCATCAGCCCGTATCAGTCCACTGCTGGACGTAGGCCTCTCCCAACGCACGCAACTCGACAAGATTATAGGCCCTTTGCCTCCACCTCTGCCAACGCCATTTGGTCGCGATCCGATGGGTGCGTTCAGAATTATGAGATTTTACGCCAATATTGTGCCAATTTGACGAGAGCTCGATGGCTCAGTGGTTATGTCTATGGACTTGCGATACGGAGGTCCCAGGTTCGATCCCCAGCCAGAGCCATGTACCAATGGAGTTATCCTCGGTTTATTCGACGGAAAAACTTACGTACATTTACCGAGTGCTCTCAAAACGGTGAAGGAAAACATCGTGATGAAACATGCATGCCGTAGAAGAAAACAATCTAAGGCATGTGAAATCTGCCAATCCGCACTGCGCCCGCCTGGTGGATCATGGCCCCAGCTCCCTCGATGTAAGGGAAGGTCTGAGCCCGAGCAGTGGGGCAATATAAATAGACTGATGATATTAACACTTTATTATATACACACTGGATATTTACATTGTAACATAGATAAGAAAAGACATATACAAAGGGCGTAACTTATCTCTATCAGAGATTTCTTCCAGCAACGGGCTTCTTCATGGGGTGAAGCGACAATTTGAGATGAAAGGTAGACATAGTGGGTACCGTTATAATAATAAATAAATACTTAAACATACTTACAAATATAAAACTATACCTACAATATAACATAATACTATATATTATATACATACTCATATTTACATACATAAATACCTACATGCAATAAATAAAATATACATAAGTACTCCTATAAACTCTAATTAAATATAATAACTATGCAAGGGAAAGGTAGTGTTCCTTGACAGCTTTTTTAAAAGAGTTATGAATGATGATGATTGTCAATTACAGCGTTTTTCAACTGCACTACGAGCTCCTCAGCCGGGATTGAAGTATAACGTACCTGTACGTGATTCCGTCTCATTATCGAGAAAGTTCTCATAGAACGCGCCAATGTCTACGTTCTGACTAGTGTCCCCGCTAGCGGACGCAGTGGCCTCTGTTCCTGGGACCACAGTTCCATCGCTCGATGTCTGCAGACCTGCGAACAACAGTTTCGTTTAGTAAGAGTATTTAAAACTAATGAGTTATTCGGCGTGCGTTTATGAAGGCTGAAATTTAAAAAAAACGTTTCAGCGTTTTTATACAGGCTGTAACGGTATATGAAGCCGAAGGGAGGGTGTTCAGTATCGGTAACTGAACTTCTGTTCTACGACCTTTTGATTTTCGCGAATTTATTTTTTGACTTTTCATACATTTCGTACCGGTCAGCTGATCGTTTTGTATGAGACTTAATTTATTTTTTATTTGAAAAGTCGTAGAACAAAAGTTGTTCAGTTGTCCATAATGATCACCCTCCCTTCAGCTTCATATACCCTTTCCGTTACATCCTGTATATAAATCATCCCACTGCTGGGCAAAGGCAAAGGCATCCCACTCCCGTCCTTTTCCGTGTGAGGAGAATGGACCGTGTCAGAAACACAACCCTGCGAACATTGACTGGCGTAGCAGACGTGGCTCGCAAAGCAGCTACCTTGAAGTGGAACTGGGCGGGCCACGTGTGCCGCATGCAGCCGGATCGATGGGCCCGGTGACCCGGTCTGTTACAAATGGGTGCCACTGGACCGTCACCGATAATGACAGATGAAAGTTAAAACTATGTAACTGTATGAGACTGGCCTACAAGTTCAAAGTCGCTCAGCGAGCTATGGAAAGAGCTTGGAATTTATCTGTTAGATAGAATAAGAAACGAGTATGTCAGCCAGAAGACAAAAGTGGTTGACATTGCTCATAGAATCATTAAACTGAAGTGGCAGTGGGCTGGTCACATCTGTCGTAGAACCGATAACCGATGGGGTAGACGAGTTCTCGAATGGAGGCCACGAACGGGTAAACGTAGTGTGGGACGCCCCCCGACCGATGGAGGATGACCTTCGCAAGATGGCTGGTATAGACTGTATGCAGAGGGCCGAGAGTAGGGTTGAGTGGCGCGCTTTGGGAGAGGCCTGCGTCCAGCAGTGGACTGATGATGATGAAATTCTTTCACGTTTAGATAGATAAAAGTGAAAACTATGTAACTGTAAAATAATTATTAAATTCGGTCCAGTAGTTTTTCAGAAAATCTCTGTCTTAGACTGTAACCTACATTACCGAAACGAAATGAAAAGTGATCTTAGGTACATACAGCTAACAGCAGACCAAGACTTTGGACCGTTCTTGTTATCTGCGTCGTAAGATTTAAAATCGTACTGCAAGTGTTACCATTGATCTGCTGTTGTCCGTGCGGTCTAACACAGAGAAAATGGATTTACACAAGATTTTACCACTTCGGGAACAGGAGAGGAAGAAAAAAACATCATATTTTGTAAACACTTTATTTGTTGGATGTCGTGGCATTGTTGGGGGATATGAGTACTACAGTAAATACATAACATACCCGTACACACCCTCACCAACCCTCTCACTCTCTCACACGCACATACACACCCTCACCCACCCTCCATATCAAACCAACACACATTTAACTTCCCTAATTTTTGTGTTCATTTTTAATATTGTAAATCCGTCATTGGCAGTATGTTATGACTTAAACCGAAATGTAATTTATTTAAGTGCTGTGGATTTCGTTATGACGAATAAAAAAAAATTCTGTTTTATAATCGCTATGGAATTTTATGTGCTGAGGTCATATGGGAGACCGGGTAGAGACTAGCTGTATAGACCTCCACAATGTTTTCAATGTACTGGAAGGCTAGCTCTTCCTCTCTGGTTACTGGTTACACATACCACAATGGTTTATAGCATAAAGCTCAAATTTCTGGCCAGCACGGCCAGAAATTTGAGCTACCTCCTAGTGAAAGTCCCCTTATACGAGCCTTAACTGGACACTGCAGGCTAAATAAACAACATAACAGAATGAGCCTGTCTGACACTGCCTGTAGATTTTGCTGTGAAGCCGAGGAACCCCCCATGCATATCCTCTGTGAGTGTGGAGCACTCAATCACAGCAGAAGCCGAGGAAATGCCACCCGAGGATATTAAAACTCTCTCAACCAAGTGCATCATACGATTGTAGAACTGTCAAGTCCATTAATAAAATAAAAAAAATCTAACAGATATTACTTTTATATTACTATGCACACCTACCTCTTTACATATTTTTTTAAATCTCCTCTGCAGTTGGTTCTCTGGAAAAAATAGCTTTTGGCGATAAGACAAGACAGATAAGTATACAGGGGGCCTCAATAAGGTTGAGATTTTCTCAAAAACTACTGGATCGAATTTAATAATTATTTTACAGTTACATGGTTTCACTTTTATCTATCTAACAGTGAAAGAATTTTAGCAATAGGTCAAGTAGTTTTTGAGAAAATCTCAACCTTAACAACTCTCCTGTACACCTTTCTCTGTGTTCCACCGTACATGCCTCTCATTAATGCAATTAATACTGTATGTATGGTGCAATAATATATATTTATTTTACCTTATTTTACCTCAAGACGACGGTAGATAGTCTTTACCTGTTTCAGGATCCCATATTTCATCTATATTGTATGTAGGAATACGGTAAGCATGCTCTTGTTCGGAACTGCAAGCTTGTGACTCGAAAAACCCTGGAATGAAATTATTAACAATTGATATGGGAGTGTTATAATTAGAATATAGAGCGTTCAGAGGGTGAAAATTGCCATGATGTTGTCCAACCTTCGATGAGAAGAGGAACGTTGAGAAGAAGAATAATACCCCGTCTTGTGCTAAAAGAGAATGCTTAGCGACTTTGACCGTAAAATCATTTTATCTTATTAAACCTTGGGGGTATCGCTAGACTAGCGTCAGAAGTGCGTGGCCAAGCTCCCAGGCCCTCGAGGCCTATCCTGGAAGGATGTACCGCTTATGTTGAACTTAGTGATGGTAGTCTCATAATAGTTTAAAAGTTATAAGCGTTTGAAGGGGGCCGCGCCAGCCTGACGCCTGAAAACTGTAACATACATAGTTTGTTACAAACGGTTTGTTTGTTTTATTCCAAATTTGAGGTTATGTTTTTCTTAACTTTCCTTTTTTTTCAACTTTTATGGCCTGGATGTCGATTATTCACATTAATTTAGCCTATTTATGTAATTGATACTCAATCGACATGTCGCCTCCCTATTTGTTTTTTTTAAATTATATTTTTTCGAATGGCAACTTTTTGGTTTACCTGTTGCAAGGTTCACGTTTTTCTTCGCTTTCTATTGGAATTTGCCAAGTCGCCAACATTATGGTCAAATAAAAAATTGTTAATTTAAGCCAAATGGGCTATTTTACATTAAAATAGATTGAAAATCTCAATCTCAAACCCCAATGGAGCGGGCATATCAATAAACTGGAATGAAAGGAAATATGACTAATCGGATTTAAATTGATAAAAAAAGGCAATAAGGTTAGTAGACACGTTTTGTATTTTTATTCGATATTTCGATTTATTTTCCAATTGGAACTCTCTTCTGATAACTTGTGATGTTTTCAGCCTTTTTTTTATATCTAGTTAAATTTTTCAAGACGAGTTCGGTTCTTAATGGATTTTCACGCCACCTTCGGGATGGAATCCTAGACGGACGACCCCAGATCGCCGTATTTTTCGGTCGGATTGATTCGTCGACACCATTTCGTGGTCTCTTTTGAAAAGGGATGCAAGTCTAGACTTTCCACTACGAGACCTACGTCGCCTCCGTCCTATATGACGTGAGCACCTCGGAGACATTAAGGTCAGCTCGTTCTCATTATTTTCTACAGTTGCTACACAGGAGTCCGTTACTCACCGAGTCACCTTTAGTGACCTAACCACATGTTTGTGATCGGAGACTTTTTTGAACGTTTAATATCAGTGAATTAGTATTATTAACTAACACCTTTAACCTTTAATATAACCTTAAATTTAATTTATTGATAAGAAATTATTTGTCAAATTTTGCATTTCTCGATTGTACCAGTAAGTACATTTATGTGTGACATAAATCCGAGCGGTTAGTTTCTAATTAAATCTTAGGTATTTCCTTTATAAAACCCTTAAATTAAACGCAGTTTATGGTAACTTTTAAATTTCATAAAATATATGATATTACATTACATCCTGAGTCATGGTTTTACTTTTTTCTTTTTCTTTGAGAATGTCTGGATTCTCTGGCGCCCGATTTAGTACTAAGGTTAGTGCTATTTATTAATTATATAATTTTCCAAATTTAATTTTCATTTTACAGCACCGATACCTTAATTTTTTAACTTTTATTTTACTCGGTTCTGGCTATCTCTTAGAGGAAAGCTCCAGTAACCCGTTGTATTTTATTTTATGGATGGTAAGACCATAATGGGATTATCCAAACATAGAATAAATATTACAATTGGCGCCCGAACAGGGACTTTGAAATAACATTTGTTATTAAATCCCTTCCCTTGGATTTATAATTTAACTTGAATTTTTTACAACTTAGCTTGAAACCTTTGTATGACACAGAATGTTTTGTATATCATTTAATTTACATTGTAACAATAACTTTTAATTTATATTGTAACAATTTATGCCTTTGTATAACTTTGTTAACTTTAAGTTTATACTTGTAATAGCTCCTATTTTGAGTTGTTTATTTTTTATAACGCTTCTTTTAGCACGCTTTGTTATTAGTAACGTTCTTTTTGACGTTTACTACTTTATTTTTGATGACGTTCGCTATTTAGTGACGTTCATTTATTTATTACACGACGTTCGTTTATTTTTCGACGTTTGTTAATTTTTTCGACGCTCTTTGTTTAAGACGCTCGCTTATTTTGTTGGGACGTTGTTTTCGGCGTTTGCATTTACACGTTGTTTTGCATTTTTGCTCTGCGTTACCTCTCTCGACATTGAATATTTTTGGTGGTGAAATCTTATAGCTTTTACACATACTTTACATTATTAATTTGATATTTAATTGCTTGCTTTAAATATAATTTGAACATTCTTTAATGTTTATAATTTAATATTTACATTTAATTGTAAATTTAATTTTTTATTTGCGTTTTACATATACTCGATTATCAGTATCACGATGCATCGGAGTAATTTGGTAGACCTGTCACTTCCAGTGGAGGCACACTCACTTTTGGATGAACCATTGCGGGTTTCTGTTGCTACTTGTACGGATGATAGTCGGCAAGATGGTGTATGCCCGACTTATAATGCAACGATGAATTATTCACAATTTCATGGCACTGCTCTGCAACAACAACCTTCTAGGAATGTTTTGTATAAACGAGCTGATCTTTCTAAATGCAGATTTAAATTTGATGGGAAGACATGTGTACGAGAATTTTTAACACGTTTAACTGAGTATTGTACGGCTCATAATGTGCAGGACGAGCAAGTGTTAGATTCTTTTTCTGAATTAGTAACTGACTCCGCACTTAAGTGGTTTCGTTCGGTACGTCATTCAACCTTTTCTTGGGCACAATTACGTAGCGAGTTACTTAAACGTTTTGATAAACTCAACTTTGATTACCAACTAGAATTTCAAGTGCGCACACGCAAACAAGCGGCTAATGAGTCTTTGTCTGATTATATTATCGACATTGTTGATTTGTCTAATAAGTTAACTGTACCTTTGCACGAACAGACAGTTTTGGAGATAATGAGACATAACATGTTGCCTACATATGCAATACATCTTTTAGGCAGGGATGTTAGATCCATTGATGACTTAGTACATTTGAGTAAAGTAGTGGAAGAGTATGTCGCCACTCAGACTCCTGCTGTTGCTTCTATTCCACAGGGAACACCTGCTGTCGTTAATCGTAGACCAGCTCCTAAAGCTGTTAATGCTGTTCAAACACAACCGGCTCTGATGTGCCTTAAGTGTAATCAGACCGGTCATTCTTATAAAAACTGTAATTTATATCCAGGGTTGATTTGCTTTAAGTGTAAGCGAGCAAATACTTCCTCTCGTAATTGTCCAACATGTAATCCGACTACGATACCTTTAGATTCTACGGATTCAAAAAACTAGATAACCCCCGGAAAGGCTTAGTATCTCACAAGCCTAGCTCTGAAGTTCAGCGTTCTGAGTTTGAAGAATGGCTTAAGTATATTAAAGTATTCTCCAATGTATGCAATTTCGCACCCGTTCTTTTTACAAAAAACTCTGATTCTCGCCCATATTTACAATTTACTGTTAGAGGCGAATCCTTTTCGGGACTTTTAGATTCCGGCGCGACTAAATGCGTCTTAGGTTCACACATTCATAAAGAATTTACTAAATTAGGTTTCAAATTAAAACCAGGTAAAGAAAAAGCTTGTACTGCTGATGGTAGCACTCAATCAGTTTTGGGTGTGATGAATGTGCCAATCACTTGCGATGGTAACACACATGTTTTACAATTTATGGTCATTCCATCATATAAACCTGAAATTATCTTGGGATTTGATTTCTGGATGCGCTTTGGCTTAGCTAAAGATTTATTTAAAAACATTACTTATCGATCTAGTGATGTTCCTCAAGTTTGCTCTATTACTTCAGTCACTCAACTCTCGGCTGATGATAAGCTAAAATTGGGACAGGTAGTAAATTTGTTTGAAGATATTTCGTATGAGAAAAGAGGTTTAGGTCTCACGAATCTCACTGAACACAAGATTGTTACTGTAGGCGATCCTGTCAAACAGAGATATTGGCCTCTTAGCCCAGCTAAACAAAAAGCTTTGTATGCGGAAGTAGATAATTTATTAGCCGAAAATATTATTCAACATTCCAAATCACCATGGTGCTCTCCTATTTTGGGTGTTGATAAAAAGGATGGTACTACTCGTTTATGTTTAGATTCACGTCGTTTAAATTCCTTAACAGTCAAAGATGCTTATCCTTTACCTTATACCTCACGTATATTGGATAGTCTCCGGGATGCTAAGTTTATAAGTGCGATAGATTTGTCAAAGGCATTTTTGCAAATACCTCTTGAGGAATCTTCACGGCCGAAAACTGCTTTCGTTGTACCCGGAAAGGGTTTATTTGAATTTATTCGAATGCCCTTTGGTCTTACCAATGCACCTGCAGAACTCCAGCGGTTGGTAGATAGACTCTTTGGACCTGAATTTGACGGACAAATTATGGCATATTTAGACGATTTAATAATAATTTCAAAAGATTTTGATTCTCATTTGTTTCTGCTGCGACAAGTACATGAAATATTACGATCAGCTGGATTAACGGTCAATCTTAAAAAATGTAAATTTTGTAAAGATCAGTTGCAATATCTTGGATATATAGTGGATGGTGATGGTCTCCACACCGATCCTTCTAAGTTGGAATCCATTAATAATTTTCCTGTTCCGAAAACTGTGAAAGACTTGAGAAGTTTTTTAGGCTTATGTTCATATTACAGACGATTTATTTCAAATTTTGCGGATATAGCTGCACCTCTTTCAAAATTAACTGGAGGAAGCAAAAACTCTAAAAAACCGATTGAATGGAATGAGATAGCTGATCATGCATTCAACGAACTAAAAACAGCATTAGTTTCTTCACCTGTTTTACATTGTTCAGACCCAGAAAAACCTTATTTTCTTCATTGTGACGCCAGTGGTGTTGGCATAGGCAGCGTACTGATGCAGGAAGATGACAATCAGGAACAGCATCCTATTGCGTATTATTCTCGTTCATTGTCCAAATGCGAGCGAAATTATAGTACGACAGAAAGAGAGCTCTTAGCAGTTTTAGATTCTATAGAACACTTTAGACCTTACATAGAGGGGATGAAATTTACCATCGTTACCGACCACGCCAGCCTTAAGTGGCTACTTGCTTTAAGTAATCCGTCAGGCAGACTGGCAAGATGGGCTGCACGTATCGCTCAGTTCTCATTTGATGTCGTTCATAAGAAAGGTAGTGCTCACACAGTTCCCGACGCTCTGTCACGTATTGAGATTGACACTGTCCACGTTTGTTCTATTGTTCAACCTGATGATTCAATTGACGATCCTTGGTATAAACGAATTTTTATTAATTGTCAAAAGACACCAACACGTTATAAAAACTTTAGAATTGAGAATAATATTTTATATAGATTTTGCAAACCCAAATTTAGTTTACAAGATAGTTTATCATGGAAAATAGTTATACCTAAAGAAGATGTTATAGATACCATTAGAGAAAATCATGATGATATAAATTCAGGACACTTAGGTGTTCATAAAACTTTAAATAAATTAAAATTACATTATTATTGGCCGAAGATGTTTAATGATGTTCAGTCGTATATTTCTAGGTGTGAGATATGTAAGGCGTATAAGCATTCTAATGCGCCACCTCTTGGTCTTATGACTAATCAAAAACTTGTAAATCGTCCGATGGTTGTGCTTTCGATGGATTTGGTTGGCCCACTGCCAAAGGCTTACTCTGGTCACCGATATATGTTTACAGCAGTAGATGTATTTACGAAGTACTGTTGGCTTTTTCCTATTTGTAATGCCACTACACAGTCTATTACTAAAATTTTACAGAAAGAAATATTTCTTAAATTTGGTTGCCCCAAGGTTATTATATGCGATAATGGAGCACAGTTTACATCTAAGAATTTTAAAGAATTTTTGAAAAGTTATAATATTCATAAAATATTTTACAACACTTTGTATACCCCCCAGAATAATCCTGTGGAGCGGTATCACAAGACTTTGGAAACTTGTATTGCATGTTACGTTCTAGATGATCAACGTAATTGGTCAAAATTTATTAATCACGTTCAACTAGCTTTGAATAGTAGTGTTAACTTGGCTACAGATTTTACCCCAAATTTTCTGATGTTCGGGAGAGAAGTAATCGTAGACTCATCTTTACATCGTTTTGACGATTCGCTTGATCTTTTGGATGAAGTTGAGTTGGGTAGTCGACACGATTATGCCACTTCTTTGCATGACTTGGCATCTATTTTTGAACTGGTTGTTAAATCTCTTTGTAAAGCTTACAAGAGGAACGCCTCTTATTATAATAAACATAGGAAAGCCATTTCCTACGAGCTGGAAGATATTGTGTGGAGAAGAAATTTTGTTCAGTCCAACGCGGCCGAATACTTTTCTGCTAAGTTGGCACCTAAATTTATCAAATGTAAAATTATAGAAAAAGTTTCTAATAATGTGTACGTATTGAAAGATTTGGATAAAGGTACCGTTAATCGTTTTCACATTAAAGATATTATTAAAGTTTAAAATTAAATTCAATATTTAGTACTTTGGAATTACATATGGGTTGAGTTATTGTGGTTTTGTATGATGAAGAATGTAGTTGATGTATGAATAAATGCCACTTGAATGAGGATGTATGTGGGAAAAAACTTCATATCTATGTGTAAGGCTAAAGCTGCGAATATTTTATTTCAGATTTGGTTATTTTCTAAATTTACTCCCAATCTTCTCCTCACACCTCTTTCGATCCAACTCGTATGATCTTAATTATTGTTTGTGCTGTCTTGTTTAGGTTTCATCACCTTTGTTGGAGCCTAACGTTTTAGTTCTGAACCGACCAATTTTGTTTGATTCAGACCTTTAACTTTTTTAAGTATATTTTTGTTGAACATTTTTGTTCACATTTTTTGTTTAAACATTTTTGTTTTGTTTTTGTTCAAACATTTTGGTTATGTTTTTGTTTAAACATTTTTGTTTTGTTTTTGTTCAAACATTTTGGTTATGTTTTTGTTTAAACATTTTTGTTTTGTTTTTGTTCAAACATTTTGGTTATGTTTTTGTTTAAACATTTTTGTTTTGTTTTTGTTGGCATATAGCATAGTTTATGTTTTGTTACTTTTGTAGATCCGACCATTCATTTTAGGGTCGTTCACATTTTTTGGTGTAACTTTTTCACACATTTTTTAGTTAAAATTTATATATTTACATATATTGTACAGTTCGTGCATGTCCCTAGGATACGACTGTATATTTTGTACATAGTTCTCGGATGTGACGTTTATACACCCGGATTTTACTTTTTCCCAAGTGACTTTTCACTTGTGGATTTATTTCCATTTATTTTTCCCCGTCTACGATTCGGCATGTCCGAAGGTTTCCGTCGATCGTAGTACTGTGGTTTTCTTTATAGGAACTCGTGTTTTCCTTATTTTTTATATGTAGTCTGCGTACGGAAAGTCAGTGGAGGTGTGCCGGCCGTAGTTCTATATATTTTTTGAGACCCTTGTTCTCACACACTTTTTACCAGACTGTGTTCGGAAAGTCAGTGGAGTTGTGCCGACCTCAGTTCTGTGTATTTTGGAACCTTTGTTTCCACCTTTTTACCAGACTGTGTTCGGGAAGTCAGTGGAGTTGTGCCGACCTCAGTTCTGTGTATTTTTTTATCTCTGAGTCGTCCCTTGTACGCTCAGGGGTAGTTGTTTGAAGAAAGGAGCCAAAGGGTGGTGTTCTATGGCAGACCCATCAGGCGAAGGGCGGTGTTCTACTGCAGACACGTCGAGTTTATTTATTTGTATTCTAAAATTTTGGAATGTACCCGAGTAGGTAGTTGTTGGTAACTAACCTATCTCCAGTAAACTAGTCACGGACAGTCATGGTGGTTTCGAGTGTCTGGTCTTTGTGCCCGACATCTCTAAGGATCGTAGTATTGTATTGATGGAACTTTTTTGGAAATATTTATTTATAACAATATTTTTATAGTATTGGATAGTTCGGCGAGTAGGTAGTTGATAGTAACTAACCTATCTCTAGTACATATTTTGAGTGTGTTTCGAGTGAGTAAGTCTTTGTGCTTCTCATCTCCAAGGAATGGTTTAGATGGTTATTTATTATAAATATTTGGTAGATAGGAGTAGTTTCTTCAAAATTTCTTTGAAATTTAATTTTTTTGGCATTTAACTTTAAAAAGGAGTTTTCCTCTTTTTTATTTTTAGTGAGGGTGTAATGTAACATACATAGTTTGTTACAAACGGTTTGTTTGTTTTATTCCAAATTTGAGGTTATGTTTTTCTTAACTTTCCTTTTTTTTCAACTTTTATGGCCTGGATGTCGATTATTCACATTAATTTAGCCTATTTATGTAATTGATACTCAATCGACATGTCGCCTCCCTATTTGTTTTTTTTAAATTATATTTTTTCGAATGGCAACTTTTTGGTTTACCTGTTGCAAGGTTCACGTTTTTCTTCGCTTTCTATTGGAATTTGCCAAGTCGCCAACATTATGGTCAAATAAAAAATTGTTAATTTAAGCCAAATGGGCTATTTTACATTAAAATAGATTGAAAATCTCAATCTCAAACCCCAATGGAGCGGGCATATCAATAAACTGGAATGAAAGGAAATATGACTAATCGGATTTAAATTGATAAAAAAAGGCAATAAGGTTAGTAGACACGTTTTGTATTTTTATTCGATATTTCGATTTATTTTCCAATTGGAACTCTCTTCTGATAACTTGTGATGTTTTCAGCCTTTTTTTTATATCTAGTTAAATTTTTCAAGACGAGTTCGGTTCTTAATGGATTTTCACGCCACCTTCGGGATGGAATCCTAGACGGACGACCCCAGATCGCCGTATTTTTCGGTCGGATTGATTCGTCGACACCATTTCGTGGTCTCTTTTGAAAAGGGATGCAAGTCTAGACTTTCCACTACGAGACCTACGTCGCCTCCGTCCTATATGACGTGAGCACCTCGGAGACATTAAGGTCAGCTCGTTCTCATTATTTTCTACAGTTGCTACACAGGAGTCCGTTACTCACCGAGTCACCTTTAGTGACCTAACCACATGTTTGTGATCGGAGACTTTTTTGAACGTTTAATATCAGTGAATTAGTATTATTAACTAACACCTTTAACCTTTAATATAACCTTAAATTTAATTTATTGATAAGAAATTATTTGTCAAATTTTGCATTTCTCGATTGTACCAGTAAGTACATTTATGTGTGACATAAATCCGAGCGGTTAGTTTCTAATTAAATCTTAGGTATTTCCTTTATAAAACCCTTAAATTAAACGCAGTTTATGGTAACTTTTAAATTTCATAAAATATATGATATTACATTACATCCTGAGTCATGGTTTTACTTTTTTCTTTTTCTTTGAGAATGTCTGGATTCTCTGGCGCCCGATTTAGTACTAAGGTTAGTGCTATTTATTAATTATATAATTTTCCAAATTTAATTTTCATTTTACAGCACCGATACCTTAATTTTTTAACTTTTATTTTACTCGGTTCTGGCTATCTCTTAGAGGAAAGCTCCAGTAACCCGTTGTATTTTATTTTATGGATGGTAAGACCATAATGGGATTATCCAAACATAGAATAAATATTACAAAACCTGACTGATCAAAATCAAAGTAATGAAACCATATGGAATTTTGTGCCACTGAAATGATGAAAATGTACCCATTCAAGTTTCAAACATACAGCAGAATCCCCCCCCCCCCCCCCCTCCCCTTCCCCCCAATTTCACATTGTCTTATCTATTTACCATCAAGATGAAGAGTTGGAACCGCATTTATTGACAAGCGATGGCCCGTAGTCTTATACATAGGCTCAAAGTGGTAGTCGCACATCCTTTTGTTTCTGAAAATTCTTATTTGGTCCGTCTCTTGTAGCTTGTGTTCTACTTGTTTCATCCACTGTTGAAACATACTCGCTCTCTTCACCGGATGTGGAAACATGTGCATAGAGGCGCCTGCAAATATACAGGATGCCAAAGTCAAATTTCTTTATTACACCACTTTGCAAGGAAAGGTGCCATGTCATCACTATTGTCTTTGAAACTTGAAAAATTACTATCATATCATAATTTATTTATTTGCATGAATACAGGTATACAATACAGGTGTTAAAGTTTTACAGTATCATACAATATTCTGCCATTTCTGGCGTGCAAATTGTTGGCTTAATACAGTCATATTACATTTTATAGTTAATGAATTCCATTGTTATAAGTAATGTACCTTTTTTTTTTTTTTTTTTTTTTTTCGGTTCCGGCTGTCAAAGTGATAGTACACGTATCAGTTAGTCTCCGCGAAAACTATTCAAAAACAGTCATATTGCGAAAGAAAGTATTTAAAACTTACTTAGACGTGAAGTTCAACAGCGATTTCCCGGCCAACAACTGTTATCTCGGAAAAAACCCCACTGAATAACGAAAAACAGCACTGAATTCCATATCAACGTGAGTCATCAATTCAAATATTTGACATTTGGCGAATGAATCTTGAATGAACGAAACACGAAGTGGGTGACAGTAATTGAGTTCAGATACACGCATATCACATACTGCTTGTGTTGCCAGTGCGAAAGATAAACTACTAAATATTATATAAAAATGAAGGAACAAATGGAGTTATTATTTAACAAAGTAAAGGAGGAAATGCGAAAACAAACCGACATCATCACCGTAAATGTTAATAAAACCTTAACAACATTAATAGATAACAAACTGAAACAAGTTATGTTGGAAAATGATGCACTGAAAGGTGAGGTTGAAACATTACGATCCAAAGTGAAAGGTTTAGAGCTGGAAACAAGAAAGAGTAACCTGATTATTCATGGTATACACGAAACAGAGGATAGCAGCGCTGAACTTGTTAACATAGTTGTGAATACTCTGAATACCACATATAAAGGTCGAAATCTAAGTACGAATGAATGGAAGGCATGGGAAATCAATAATGCACAAAGACTGGGGAAAAAATTGGATAAGAAACCTAGACCCATAAAAATATCCCTTGCACAAGGTTGGAGGAAACCAGAACTCCTAAAAAACAAAAACAAATTACCAGACCACATTCATGTATCTGACGACTTCCCAAAAGAAGTTTTAGAAGCTAGGAAGGCTCTAATCCCAAAATTAAAAGAAGCAAGAAAGTCAGGCAAATATGCAATCCTAAAATACGACAAACTTATTATAGAAGGAGTAAATTATTTGGAAACAATAAAAAACAAAAATATACCTCAAGCGGAAGAGACACATGCAAAAAACAACTAGTCTACGGTAACCGGAAAAACAAAAACAAAACAGGCAAAACAAAAAATCAAGCAAGAACAAATAGCCCAATATTCCCCAATCCGGATGGTCACCGTGGGGAATTAGACCAAAACCCCTCCAGAACACATATACCGAAACAGATCCACATAGATACATTGAATGCACGAACACTGAGAACAGAAGAGAATTTACTGGAACTGACAATGGCAATAGAAAATATAAAGTGTAGCATACTAGGAATCAGCGAAGTCAGGCGCATGGGAGATCAAATAGAAGATTATGGAGATTTTATACTTTACCATAAAGGAGAAACACCTGGTCAGCATGGGGTCGGATTCATGATCCACAATGAACTAAAAAACAATATTATCGAAGTCTATGGGGTCTCCGAACGCATAGCTGTCCTGAAAATAATGCTACCACCTTATAAAGAAGAGTGGAATATAATCCAAATATATTCTCCAACGGAACAATCATCCAACGAGGTTATAGAAAACTTCTACACTGAACTAAACGAACTCTTAAGAAAACTAAATGCGAAAAATCTTATCCTAATGGGGGATTTCAATGCCAGAATAGGTGAAAGGAAAGAAGGTGAGGAAATTATACTTGGTCCACACTGTACAGGCAAAAGAACAAGAAATGGTGACAAACTAGTAAACTTAGCCTTCGAACACCAGTTGGTTAACCTAAACACCATGTTTAAAAAGAAAAAATCGAATCGTTGGACGTGGATATCACCTGACGGAAGCTATAAAAATGAAATAGACTACATATTAACAAATAAAAGGAAATCGTTCGAAAACTGTGACGTCATATCAAGACTGAACTTCAATACAAACCATAGAATGGTCAGAGCCGACTTAAAGATATTACCACCAAAACCTACAAGAAAATATACGAAATTTCAGAATAAAGACAGCACCCACGAAACCAAAATATCAGCCGACCAACTAAAAGAAGAACTATATAACATAGAAGAAAGCCTTATAAATCAGAACATACAGGACACTTACAATAATCTAAGTAACATTATAAGCAAATGCAAAAGGAAAACAGACGAAACCAAAAATGGTAAGGTTATGTTATCCGAAGAATCGAAACGCTTACTGGAAGATAGAGCAAGAAAGATCAAAACAACACCCAAATCAAAAGAACTGAGAAAAGAAATAGCTGAGTTAAGCAAATTATTAAGAACGAATATGAGAAAGGATAGACAGAAGTACAGGATGAGAACTTTGGAGAACCTAATAGAAAAAACAGGTGGAACAAAAAAGGCAATGAAACTCCTACAGGAAAAGAAAGAATGGATACCAAAATTGAAAGACAAGAAAGGCAAGGATAAAACGGAGAGACCTCAAATAATAAAATTAGCTACCGATTTCTACAGAGACCTCTATTCGAAACAATCACCAAGTACGGACATGTATCACCTAGATAAAAATGAGGTTCCAAGTATAATTCAGAGAGAAGTAGAGAAAGCAATAACCACACAGAGGAAAGACAAATCACCAGGCCCAGACAATATCTCTAACGAAATACTAAACGAAACAAAAGAATTTATTATACCAGTCCTGACTAAAGTTTTTAATATTATCTTACAAACAGAAATAATACCAAAACAATGGACAGTGTCCACTATTATACTTCTGCATAAAAAAGGGAACAAAAATGACGTTAGCAATTACAGGCCAATAAGCTTAATGTCAAACATCTATAAAATCTTTGCTAAAATTATTCTAAACCGCATTACTACAACCTTAGACGAAAACCAGCCAAAAGAACAGGCAGGATTTAGAAGCAATTACTCAACAGTGGACCACATTCATGCTGTAAAACAAATTACTGAAAAATGCAAGGAATATAACATTACTTATTACTGCTGCTTTGTGGACTACTGCAAGGCATTCGATTCATTAGACCACACAAAAATATGGGAAGCACTGAGAAATCAAGGGGTAGAACACAAATATATTAGAATAATCCAAAACATATACACTGGGACCACAGCAAAAATAAAACTAGAGAGAGAAGGAGACGAGATTAAAATACAAAGAGGGGTGAGACAGGGGGACCCATTGTCACCCAAATTATTCTCATCTGTCTTAGAAGGAGTTTTCCGAAAATTAGAATGGAGCCAATTAGGCATCAACATAAATGGCGAAAAGTTGTCACACTTAAGGTTCGCTGACGATATAATTATTTTTGCCACGTCACCAAAAGAATTGCAACAGATGCTCGGAGATCTCGACTCGGCAAGTAGAGAGGTGGGACTTTCAATGAACACTTTGAAAACGAAAGCTATGACCAATGGAAACACTAACAAAACAATCAACGTTAACAACAATAAAATAGAATATGTAACAGAATACATTTATTTAGGCCAACTAATATCCCCCCATGATTCGACAACCAAGGAAATAGAGAGAAGAACAGGAAACGCTTGGAAAAGGTATTGGTCTTTCAAAGAGATAATGAAGAATAAACAAACAAATATAAAGATCAAGAGGAAACTTTTTAACACTTGCATACTACCAATCTTCACATACGGCTGTCAAACATGGGGACTCACGAAAGCACATAGCCAGAGACTGGAAGTATGTCAACGAGCCATGGAAAGGAGCATGATTAATAAAAGAAGAATAGACAAAATAAGAAACGAGGAACTGAGAGATAGGACAGGGCTAACAGACGTAACCTACAAAATAAAGAACCTCAAGTGGAAATGGGCCGGCCACATCATAAGGGGTCCAGAGAAATGGAGCAAAACCATAACAACATGGTACCCAAGAGACGGTAAAAGGACTAGAGGTAGACCATACAGACGATGGGATGATGAAATTTCAGGAATGGTGGGAAAGACGTGGACAAGGGTGGCGTTGGAGAAAAAAGAGTGGAGAAGACTGGGGGAGGCCTTTGCCTGGAGGCACACAGAAAAGCTAGATTAATTTGGTTACCGTAGCATATACTTAGATTTAATTCTGTTAAGAGGCTGTAATAAATAAATAAAGTAATGTACCTATTGTCACAAATAAATTAAAAAATTAAAAATGTCAATTTATGCGAGGTTGTCGTTAAAAAATTGAGATAAATTCTAATAGCACTTATTAATTCATTATAATATCATTTTAAGCTTTTCTGTGATCATTATTATTTTCACAATGATGAACAGTTTTAATCAGCTCCTTCCGTTATTTTCACAATGATGAACAGGTTAAACCAGTTCCTTCAGTGTTACATCTCGACAGGTAATTAGACGATCATAATTATTTGTTTACAAAAAAAGACACTTGATTTGAGCTTCAATAATTCAGTATAAATATATCTAAATCTGTGACCACTACAATAATCCCTAGAAACATTTTTAACATTGTGTAACGAAAAGGGTAAATAATTGATTTTTGAGATTCAACATTCATGTAAAAATAAGATTATTATGATAATTTGTGAACTTACCAAATTTGTCACCACAACCAAAGACGCAATATCGCTTTCGCGAGCCCATCTCTACGATCTCTACTATTTCATTCAAGAACAAACAAACACTTCAATAACAACTTTTTGTTTGTTTGTAATATTCTTCCCAGCCAGAGGGAAAGGCAAAGCCAACTACGGCATACAGCCTGGTCTGATGTTAGTAGAATGTCTGAATTCTTATAAATACATACATATATACGAAGATAACCTAATGTAATGTAAACCTACGTAAACCCCCTCCCAACCCAAAACCCCTAAACGAGATAACGAAAACGATCCACGCCCATCCTTGACTTGAGTTAATATGCATGGCAATGAAACCTTGATAAGAGCACGAAACTTCACAAACACTTCTTTCATTCTTTCAGTAATTCATCTCAAAAAGTAGTCGATTGCTTATTGAAAATTATTTACAATTACATATTTTTTTTTACTAGTAAGTAAATAGTTTAAAGTGAACACGACTTTAAAGGTCCTTATTTCTCTGAGCTTTAAAGGCTCAAACATACTGTTAAGTGTTAACACGCCACGCGACGCAACGCGGGTTTACGGTAACATTAAAGGCGCAAACATACTTTTTAAACGCCAGGCCACGTGACGCATGTGTGAACAAATCAATCAAGTCGTTACATTTTCTATAGCCAGCCTTAAAGGCTGAAACATACTGTTAAAACGCCACGCGACGCGACGATATTTACCGTACATTTTTCGGACACGTCGGGTGTTCATAGTGTGAGCCTGGCTATAGAAAATGCTGTATAAAATGTAACGACTTGATTTGTTCAACATGAGTCACGTGGCGTGGCGTTTAAAAAGTATGTTTGCGCCTTAAGGCCCAAACATACTGTTAACACGCCACGCGACACGACGCGTGTTTACCGTACATTTTTCATCGGCATCGGGTGTTCTTAGCGTGATTCTGGCTATAAAAAATTGTAACGATTGTTTAACACTCGTCGCCTCGCGTGGCGTGTTAAAAGTATGTTTGGGCCTTAGAGTGCAATAAAAAAAGAGAAGTTGTCTGTGGTTGGTAGCTATGGCAATGGCGGCCTAGGCGATGTGTTGTGTGTGCTGAGAAATAAATAGTTATGGAAGAATTTCTTTTTGCGTTTTCATCACGATACCCTCGTACATTACCCAACAACGACGCGAGTTTACCGTACAATAGAGTTCATAGTGAGATTCTGGTCATAGAAAATGTAATGATTTTATTTGTTCAACACGCGTCGCATCGCGTTGCGTGACAACAGTACGATTGCGCCGTAATGATTTACTAGTAATTTTTATATAATAGATCTAGTAGTTCAAGAGAAAATCTCAACTTTATTGAGACCCCCCTGTATACTTATCTCTATCTTCATCATCATCAGTCTATTTATATTGTCCCACTGCTCGGGCACAGACCTTCCCTTACATCGAGGGAGCTCGGGCCATGATCCACCACGCGGGCCCACTGCGGGTTGGCGGATTTCACATGCCTTAGATTTTTTATTCTTCTACGGCATGCAGGTTTCATCACGATGTTTTCCTTCACCGATTTGAGAGCACTCGGTATATGTACGTAGTTAGTGTGTACATTATTATACATACAGTAATAAATAATTTTTATTTTCTACTTTTACTATCTGCAATCGGCTTCATAGCCATAATCAGTTGCTTTGATTTTCTCCTGTGCCGTTTTGAGATAAGTGATGCTCCATTGAGCATAATCTCATTGTGTCGCATGCTTGACATGTACTATTTTATATTAATAATTAAAAAGCATTTTAAGAAACAGTTTCAGTGTTATAAAACACTGTAACATGTGTTTTTTTTTCTATATTGATTTAGGGATATTTGTATTTTGTACACATATTGACAATGTCAATCCCATGGTACATACTCATCTACTTAAATTTTACAAAAAAGCGAGAACAACATTTTAGCTGGGCCTGAAGTTGGCTCAGCTAAAATGCCGTGGAATATACCTACATCTCATATACATAAACTATTAATAATATGTTCTCTTTTAGCCGCGTACTGGACACATTCCATCAAAATATGTTGTAAGTCTTCCTTGGTCCCACAATCTTCGCAGTTAGGAGATTCAACTTTGCGCATTAAGAATCCAAAAGATTTCGATGGCATATGTCCGGACCGCAATCTATGTGCAGTAATTGTGTACTGTCTACTTATTATGTTTAAACATGGTAACATGTTTTAATAACCAAATTAATGCGATATTTTAAAAAAAAGTTGTGCCCCCTTAGCGACACTCTGAGCCAACATTATCCTAACACTTATTAACAACTAGCTGTACCCCGCAACTTCGTTTGCGTAGAGGAGGATGGAGGAGATCAGGAGGCAGATCTTCCTATCTGGATCCTTGTTTTCACATCACATACCGCCATGGCTTATAGCCTATGAGCTGTCCGGACATTTCAGCTATCTCCTAGTGAAACTACCATCAAAATCCCTTCAGTAGTTATAGCGTGGTACTTGCACAAAGTCACAGACAAAAATTCTAAAAATTATTGTTTTGGCATCAGTATCGATCCTAAAACACATTACAATTATTCTTATATATAAACGGATATCACTCACTTATATTGTTAAAGTCGGCAATTAGACCGACAGTTTCGACCGATTTCGACGGTCTTTTTCAAGGTGAGCGCGCCACGCCCGCGTCGCCGTTGACGTTTCTTCGCGCACTGCGGGCACTGCGGATGAGCGCCCTCTGTGCGCGCTCCGAGATAACTTGTCCCGCCGACGACGACGGTGCGTTCGATGGCTGTAGCTGGACTTTAACAATATAAGTGAGTGATATCCGTTTATATATAATAATTTGTAGTAATGGCTCACTATAGTTTTAATTCTAATACAATTATTCTTTTCAAAAAATATCCAATGTACAGACACGACTTTTTTACAGTCTTATTACATGTATAGATTTTGTATGGATTACCTTTCTGTTTCTTCGCTTTCACTCTGGATGGATGGAATTGTTGCGGGAAGCCCACCAACTGGCTTTCAGAGAGTGGAGCTTTTGTAAAATAGAGTTCTGGCAATGCCCGTAATTTTAGTCGATTGCCTTTTTTATTATAATCTTTCCTTTTGAAGTGATTATGACATACATGTTTCGAGGTGTTCAACTTTTCAACAGGAATATGAACAAGATCTTCATTGCCCACGCGTCTTACCCACTCTTTACAACTGTAATATTAGATAGAAAAATATAATTTATTTAGTTATGTAGTAGTAGCTTTCATAAATCACGTTTAGCCACAGGTATTAAGACTTACCGGTTTACATCCCTGGGAAACGCAGAAAATCGTAGAGTACTTTTGCCGATATGCCTCTCATTTACTCCACAGATTACACACTTCCGATGATTGCCTACACTCATTTTATCGTGATATGAAATCGCTTTCTCGAAGAAACACAAAATAGCCCAAACACAAAACCAATATTATTTTCTTTGCACAAAACCACCAAAACCACAAATTACTAAAGAGAAAACAAAGATTTTTTTGTAAAATTCTTCCCAGAGGGAAAGGCAAAGCCAACTAGGGCATACAGCCTGGTCTGATGTTAATAGAATGTCTGAATTCTTTTTTTAACAAGGGAACGGAGGAGCCGGAGCACAACTTGATTGAAATTACACTATTTTCTTAGTAATTATAAAGAAAACGTACATAAAACAAGATTTCAAACGAATTTCAAAGAAACGACGGTAATGATTTTTAAAATTCTTTTCGAGGGAAAGGCAAAGCCAACTAGGGCATACAGCCTGGGGGGTGGGTAACCGCGACTTCCTCAGAGAAATAATTTCTCTGAGGCGACTTCAATCGTTATGGTTATAGTTTTCATTTTGACACTTAGACGATATACATTGCTGCGTTTCGTTGTCGTTTGTTAAAACTCGCAAAACCATAGCGGCAATGTATAGCGTCCATGTGTGAAATTGAAAGCGATAACGATTGGAAGTCGCGGGCTGTATTGCGTGACCAGAAAGTCATGTGTCGCCAGATTTGACCTCTAAAAAAAAATATCAAAGCGACGTCTTACCGCAAAGCGGAAGGGAAGAACTATTATGTCCCATCGAAACCCATACAAAAAACGTTTATATGGACTGAAATGTCCTCTGTTACTTATTGCAAAGTGCAAACTGTAAACCAGTCAAAATTTAATTCGTCAGTATTCTGCAAGTTAAAACATACCTTGTCTTGTATTATTGGACAATGTCTTTGGTTGGACAGACAATTCTGCTGCAGAGACATTCAGCTTGCTGGATTTTGCTGGATGTGTTACGCGTGAAGCGTCTTGCTAATAACAAAATATATAATTTAAGTGTTCAACTTTACAAACACTGAAGTGAAATGGACATATCAATGCTCATAATTAAATAATAATAATACCTGTTGTTCCTCCTCTAACCTAAGACTTTTTAATAAGTTTGTAATATATTCTTTTGATCCTGGAAGACTGAACTTGCTCCTTCGTCTTCTGGTGCTATCAGTGAACCAGGTATCTTCAAAATGTCTTCCGCATAACACTTTGCTCTTCCTATGTATTTGTAACAGTTGTTCAAAATCCCATTTTTTTTCAGGCCAACAATATACAGCCCAAACTTTTGCCCTGCAAAAATAAAACTCATTTTTAGATAGATAAATAATCACTTAATTGCACAAACAAGCATATACATAGAAAATAGATAGTAAACAATATGTACAAAGGCCTTATCGCTCAGAGAGATTACTTCCAGGCATTCGATGATAAATGGAAATTTACAAAAAATAAACGGCAGTGTATTGCATAAAATAAATAAAGAATAAGAAAAATTAAGAAGCACTTCCACCAAAATAAATAATAACAGTATGATGATACACATAAGTACAAGCAATATGTATAAGTCTAGATACTAAATACTTATATGTTAAGGTAGTATAAATACCATATTAATATTTTATTATCTATGAGATGTCTCACTCAACATGGTGCGTATATGCTGTTTGGTGTCTGTCTTCAAATCCTCAAACAAAGCATGTCAACATAACGCAGCAGCTTGCAAGTGTAAACCTGTCACCACGGGCGACAGACACCGCAAATGCTCAAATTCGATGTTCATTGACGGCTTTTTATGACGTTATAGTTATAGATTCTGTACATAGTTTTCAATGGTAGCGAATAACTTACTTTAAAATGTTGTTTTTTAACGGCCGAGGAAAACGATATAAAGGCACAGTTGGATCTTGAGTTGATCCACGTCCACATTTACTACATTTTCTATATAAATTCGCAGTCAAACTCATCTTGCTCATCTTATTTTCTGGTGATTTCTGTTTCAGATTTTCTGTATTTTTTATTTATTTTTAATAAATTCTTCCCCAGAACCCAGAAGAGTGAAAGGGAAAGCCAACTAGGCCATACAGCCTGGTCTGATGTTAATAGAATGTCTGGATTCTTATAAATATCGTTCGTTGATCGTTGAGCTATTTCGTTTAGGAGGGTTGTGCGTAGGTTTAGGTTAGATTATCTTCGTTCGTATACTCAGAGAAATAATGACTATTTCTCTGAGTTCGTATATATGTGTGTATTTATAAGAATTCACATTCTATTAACAAACATCAGACCAGGCTGTATGCCCTAGTTGGCTTTGCCTTTCCCACTGGGAAGAATTTTGCAAAAAAAAAATATATTGAAGTCGAATAACTAAAATATTTAATATTTGTATTGTATCACAGATTACCCCGTATTGTATTAATATCCTCTTAGTAATTTGTGATTGTATTGTATTAGTGTTTTTGTATTCACTCGGTACAAAATACTCAAGAAATGGATGCGACGGAAGGCTCAGGACAGGCTCTACCTGACTTCTGGATTCATGAAGGTGAGTATAAACTAGAATCACGAGAAATATTCCTGCTGAGTTCCACGACTGTACTGTATCAATTATCGATGAATTGAATGCAAGATCCCACCCACCACTGAGTTGCTGACTGAGTTTGGGAGTGAACGTGACTGCTGAGCTGCTTTGTACAGAGTCCTATGAGTGACAGAGTTGATGCCGCTCCTGCGTCTCCTCTGGACTGGAAAAAGAAATGAAGACGTTGGGAGTCTCTACAGGGTGACGAGTTGACGACGCTCCGCCGCCGTCGTACGGGCCGCAGGCGGTTGGCTTACGCCTACCGCCTGCCGCCCTAACAGGGACCTTCGGGCCGGGGATCGGGGGATCCGCTGTCCGACTGAAGTGGCCGAGCTGGAAGGCGCTCCACGTGTTCCGGAGCGCCTTCAGCGGAGAAAAGAAGGCATTAGGCCCCCCGGAGTCGGGGCCCGCCGATAAGGCCACGGTAGTTTTCGAAAGATGTAGGTACCCGTCCTGTCCATGGTGGCGGAGGCGGAACACCCCAGGAGTGGTCACTTGGTGTCACGGTTAGAGTGTCGCTAAGGGTGCACTGAGGAAAAATGACTTAGAAAAATTTTGATCGAAAATTTCGTCTCTATTTCATCTGACCGGTGTCACAGTTACAACTTTTGTATTTCATGTAGCATTGAAAAGGTTACCCATTCATAAATTTTTTACTTCACAAAACATTAACCACAATTGCTTATTTCAGAAATAGACTTGGACAGTGATACGGATATGATAACGGAGCCAAAGGAGGTGTACTTCTGTGACAGTGACTTTGAGGATGAATCCACCAGTGACAGTCATATCAATGGTGTCACTAATGATCTCATGAAACCTACCACCATTGTTGTCAATTCTGATGACGAGAATATTCTTAATGTAGTCACCATTGCTGTGGCCAGTCACACAATAAAGGACAGTGACATTAATGGTGCTTCCGATGATGACATCTGTCTTTTGGGTGAGTGCTGAGTGTATAGGTTGGTTCATCAGTGACACACATTGTTACAATACAAGAAATAGGGTTAAACTTGTATCTTCAGGATTCAGATTACGTAAGGTTAGAGTATCCTTCATGGGGCACTGTATTCGCTTTTATAACAAGTTGCCAGAAAGTGTCACGACGTTGACAGAGAGGAAATTTAAATTATTAAGAAGGCGTATTTAAACGATGAACATGAATGGTGTGCGTCACCGGTTCCGCATGTAATACCTAGTTATTATGTAGTACGGAGGTCCCAGGTTCGATTCCCAGCTAGGGCAGCCATGTACCAATGAGTTATCCTCGGTTTTATCGACGGAAAAACTTACGTACATTTACCGAGTGCTCTCAAAAACGGTGAAGGAAAACATCGTGATGATTTCTTTTACGACATGCAGGTTGCATGTCGTAAAAGAAAAAAATAATCTAAAGGCATGTGAAATCCGCCAATCCGCACTGGGCCCACGTGGTGGATTATGGCCCCAGCTCCCTCGATGTAAGGGAAGGTCTGTGCCCGAGCAGTGGGGCAATATAAATAGACTGATGATGATGATGTAATTGTCTTATATAAAATGTGCTGATGAGAGTTCTTTGCTACTTTTTCTCCTCAGCATTGGCACCTTTTCCTTGCACAGTGGTGTGAATGTAAATTCAAAAATATGTTGATGCGCTAAAATTTACACAATGTGCTTACTTGCAATAAAGAAATTTGACTTTGACTCATCATCATAAATTTTTATGTCCCCACTGCTCAGTCACAGACTTTCCCTTACATTATGGGAGCTTAGGACCATGGATACTGGCCCACTGCGGATTGGTGTATTACACATACCTTAAATTTTTTACTCATCTAAGCTAAGGCATGCAGGTTTCCTTCACTGTTTTGAGAGCATTCGGTAAATGTACGTAAGTTTTTCTTTGAAAAAAAACAACAACAACAACAGGGATAACTCATTGGTATATGGTTGACCTGGCCCGGGATCGAACCTGAACCTGAACTCGGTATCGTAATTCCAGTGACCACTGTGCTTGGTGGCGCCAAACACAAATTAAATTAACAATAAGCTATTGTGTGGTATTTAACTCTGCAGTGTTCAAACGTCAGCCGAAGCGGTGTCAAATGTATAGTTATAATTTAAAGTACTATGTTTCAGAAATAAAGAAAACGGAACATTGCAGTGTATGCAAAATGGTCATCGTTGGGTAAGTTAATTTTATTTATTTAAGGTTACAACATTTATTTAAAATATGTACAATAACAGAAACTTATAAAATAATAGACATAAAAACTAATTAAATAAAAAAATAATAATAATAAACTCTATTAATAATAATAAAACCCTAATTAAAATCACACAGACATACCAGCTCCATCTTCACATTCTATCCCTCGCACTCGTCGTCTTGTACCCCTTAATCTAGTTGAAACAGCCCAAATTCATCCAAAATAATACAAATACAAATATGGAGTCACTGCCGTGCTCTTCACTCCGCCGCTGCGGGACATCTTCTGTCTCGCGCTTGAGTTTGGCAGCTGGCAGCCCCTTACATACTTTCTTTACTTTAAAGGTACCGTTACATATGCGTGCAGTGCGCCCACTGCGAGCTATGCGCGTCGTGCGAGACGTGCGATGCGCACGCACACCCATACATGCTGCGCGCGCCCGCAGACGGACCTTATGTGAGTTAGAGTTAGGAGAAGAAATCACCATCCAGGGCCATTAGCTCTTTTTATTCATCATCATCACTCTATTTATGGGCACAGACCTTCCCTTACATCAAGGGAGCTCGGGGCATGATTGGCGGATTTCACAAGCCTTAGATTTTATTCCACGGCATGCAGGTTTCATCACAATGTCTTCCTTCACCGTTTTGAGAGCGGTCGGTAAATGTACGTAAGTTTTCCGTCGAAAAAACGAGAATCATTAGTTGGTACATGGCTGGGGCTGGCTGGGAATGGAACCTGGGGCCTCCGTATCGCAAGTCCATTGACCTTTGAGAGTTCTGTACCTTTATTTATTTATAAAGTTACGCCTGATTCCTGTAGGGGTAGGCAGAGACGATGGACTTCCATCTGCAGCGATCAACAACACTCGCTTCCTCCACATTCATCAATCTCTTCGTGCACGCTCGTCGGTTTCTCTCCTAATTGTGTTCCCAACAGGGTCTGTAATGTAAAATACTAACATCAATTCAATAACTTACGGAATGCAATAAAGATTTTGAATTTGGTTTGTAGTAGACCGCATTTGGATATTTTTCAAGGCATCGCCAATACAATTTGGACCGTTCTTATTATCAGCGTCATAAGAGTTGAATTCGTTCTGCAAGTGTTACCATTGATCTGCTGTTGTCCGTACATCCTCCTCGGTCTACCTCTGCCACATACCACTTACCCCATAGACCTGTAACAGGAGGGCGCCCATGTCTGCCCGCACATGAGCGCAAAATTGCTTCGCGACACGTGTAACCTTGAGATATTATCGACATAGACGCATCTCTTTAATACGGCACCCCTGTCCCCCGCTTCGTCTCTATGCGCTCATCGTTGATAGAATTTTTCGCTTGCAAATTTGAACCGATTTCATGTCTATTGTGTCCATAAAAGTTTATCTTTTCGTTAGAGCAATATTACGGTGTTAAGTTCTACGAAACACAACACACGTACTATATTCGTAAAACGTTACCCTCCTTTTGGCCGTCGGCTGTATGCTCAACCAACATTGGTTTTAAATTTCAGAGCGAAATTCAATCGGTCTTGGACAAACTACGTCGGATGTTGGAAGAAGACGGTGTTATAATGACGTCACCACACACTGTGTCACATAATTCGTAAGTACTGGTTATTTTCTTTTATTGGACTCGACAGTTTTTGCCAATGTCAGGTTAAGGATAATGTTTTACCTTATTCATCCTTTCTTCCTCCAACAGACATTTCGGCAAATAAGCATTAAAAAATCGTCATATTTATTATTGCTCAACAAGCTGCCTATTCATACGCTGAATTCGCTATCCAAAGTTTGTCTGGAAGAGATCGCTTTGAGCGATTTTTTTGCAATCTATACATATAATAAGACTGTAAAAAAGTTGTGTCTGTACATTGGATATTTTTTGAAAAGGATTGTAATTTGTTTTAGGATCGATACTGATACCAAAACAATTACTACTAATTTTTTGAATTTTTGTCTGTTTGTCTGTGACTTTGTGCAATTATCACGCCATAACTACTGAAGGGATTTTGATGGGAGTTTCACTAGGAGATAGCTGAACTATCCGGACAGCTCGTAGGCTGTAAAGCCATGGCGGTATGTGATGTGGAAACAAGGATCCAGAGAGGAAGATCTGCCTCATGATCTCCTCCATCCTCTCCATCCTCCTCTACGCAAACGAAGTTGCGGAGTACAGCTAGTATAGAATATTTCTCAGAATTAGAATTACGCATTATCCATGCTCGGTGAATAAATTAGAACATGATGAAAAAATTCTTGCCGTGGGCAGGACTTGAACCTGCGACCTTGTCATTCCGTGACACGCTCTTACCAACTGAGCATATATATATATATATAGAATATTTATCTTATCTTATTTCACTCAACAGCGTCCAAACGATAGACGAAGTCGTGTCAAATCCCATCGAGATTCCAATAGCGGATTCTCCATTGGAAATATATGCGGAACCTATTGCGAGCTTTATGTCACCCCCAGCAAGTCCTCGGCGAAACGGCACAGCGAAACGAGTAAGAGAATCTTTTTAACGCTTTTTTTACCCGACTGCGCAAGAAGGGTTATGTTTTTCGAGTGTATGTAAACCGAATCCCAAATCAAGTGTCCTATTTTGTAATCAAAAACTACCGTACCCTACTAACATTTTAAAGCTGCTCTGTGACTATTGCATAGTTAAGGACCTTCATAGAGCCAACTAGCGCCGCAAATGTGCCAGAAACGGCCGTTTTTCGCAATTATGTGAACTACAACTTACCTACATTGCATCACGTTACAAAGAAGCATTTAAAAAATAATATTTATAGCAATAAACAATGTGAACGTAGCTTTTTTAATAAAATTGATTATATTGGAAGATATGATTTTTTTAAGATTGGCGGCGCTAGTTGGCTCTAGGAAGGCTCTTAAAAACGCTATTTACGAAATGGTTATTACGATAAATACTATTTTTTAAATGCTTATTTATAACGTGATTCAATGTCGGTAAGTTGTAGTTCGCATAATTGCGAAAAACTGCCGTTTTTGGCACATTTGTGAACTACAACTTACCTTGTCGCAATTATGCCATGAATACATGGCATAATTGTATATTGAAAAATAGTATTTATCGTAATAAACATTTTGTAAATATCTTTTTATAATAAAATTGATTATATTGGAAGATATTATTTTTTTAAGATTGGAATCTTTCGTTTTAACAAATATGTTATTTCTAAATTACAGAACAAGAAGCAAGAAAGCAGAAAATATGATTTGAAAATTGCGACACAGACTTTTGAAGAACAAGAACGGCGTAGAAGTAAACTTTTGGAAGCACAAATTCCTCCGAAAAGTTCTATGGCACAAAGTTCTAAGGACCAGGACTTGGCACATACCTCTATACTAAAAGATAGTTTCAAGGCACAAGATATTTGGGATAGGCATAAGATTCTGTCTGACTTACCAACCAGTTCTTTAAGTAAAAGAAATGTGTGCCGAAAAAGTACGACAAAATCACATGATGGTACTATACTTAGAAGAAAACCACGAAGAAGCACCTTACAGGAACCAGAACGATTTCGTTATATATTAGACAAAATATCTACAGTGCGTGATGAATCTTCCAAATTAACATGTACATTAAATGAACTTTATAGTAAACCTGCAGCAGAAACATTGACACAACCAAGTTCTTTGCCACGAGAGAGTTCTTTGGCTAACTCAAAAGGAGAAAGTTCTAAATTGCAAACAAACGCTACGACAATACGAAGTTTTATGCCACAAGAAACACAATCAGAAGCAACCCCATTGAAAAAAAGTTTTAGGACAGAAAGTTCTTTGAAATATATTGTGGATAATTCTATAAGAGAAAATTTTAAAATGCAAACAAACTCAACAATACGGAGTTCTATGCCACAAGCAAGACAATCAGAAGCAAACCCATTGAAGCAAAGTTTTATAACTAACCCAGAAAATTCTATGACAGAAAGTTTAAAAAGTTTTATGGCACAAAGTTCTTTGTCAGACAATTTAGTAGATTTAACAGAAGAGAGTTCAATTTGCAACCCACAAAATGTCGCTGTTAATTCATTTGTGACGATGGCAAAGAATCCTCGCTTGGCGCAGTTGTTGCAGAATCCACGGCAACCCCCAAAGATACCTGCTACGAAAAAAAATATATATCTTTCTCTAATGGATGCTAAAATGTTGTACGGGTCTACTCAATCCGTGAAAAATAACATTAAACTGTTCCAACGTAAGTTAATTCTTTATACGTAACAATGTACAGTATATTACCTGAGATAAGTATCCAGGGGCCTCAATAAGGTGTGTACTCGAATATTTTTCAATCATGGTTCAAATAGTATTTATCGTAATAAACATTTCGTAAATAGCCTTTTTAATAAAATTGATTATATAGGAAGATATTATTTTTTTAAAGATTGGCGGCGCTAGTTGGCTCTATGAAGGCCCTTAAGTATAACCACTCACTCACACACAATGACACAAACGAAAAACAAAAGGATTGCGTTTGTTTAACGCATGGCTTTTTGTTTAAAACAAACGCATTTTTTTTGTGTCGGCTTTGTCAAGTGTGAACTTTCTTACAGACATTTTGTATTGTAGTTAGTACCTAGATAATTTATTTTTTAGGTTTGGTTAGATACCTTACAGGGCAGAGCCAGGGTGGGGCAAGCGCCCCACCCTGCCCCAACGTGGCTACGCCCATGCGCCCAGCAGTGGACTGATACGGGCTGATGATGACGATTGATTTTTGTTTATTTCAGCTGCCGTGGTCGGCCTACATCGGTTAAGTAAGGCGCAGATAGACGAAGCTACGAAGAGAAGAACTTATGACTGCAGCTGATATCAGCATTAAGTGGAACTTTTCCTTCGGGAAACGGGAAACGAAATAAAATTTATCTACGTATAGATAATCATCAACATATTCGTACTTCGGATTTGTGATTCTGCTGTGATCGCTAAAATCTAAGCCTAAACTCTCACAATACTACATTAAGAGTGGGCGGACGATTAGCAATGTTTAAGTTTGGCGTGCGACACTCTGGAATCGACAATTCATGATGTTTAATGTTAGTTTAATTCATGTGAAATAAATCGATTACTAGTAATGTTTTTATTATTATTTGTTCGTACCCAAGTTTACGAGAATATAAGGGCTTAAGGACACTGCATTTTTTAACTCGCGTTTGTGATACGCGCGATCTTTGTACGGTCGAAGACAAATAAAGGTGTACAGGAGTTTTTAAGGTTGAGATTTTCTCAAAGACTACTTGACATATTGCAAAAATCTTTCACAGCTCAGTAGTTCGGTCCCGGATCATGATCACCGAACTACTGAGACTAGAGGTAAGAAACAACAGTTATAACATGATCCGGGCTTTTGAATGGCGGGAAACGACGGTTGCGAAATTATTTGATAATATTCAGTTTAATGTCTACAGTGGGTGTATCACGTTAAATTAATCAGAAAATGTTCGCGAATGACAGTATGGTGAAGTTATTGGAGGATTCATGCAGGATCTGAAGTTTAGCGCTATAGTCAAGAGTCCCACTACGAGCTCGGTAGTGAACGTGACTGTCGAGCTGCTTTGTCTAGAGTGATGACGTTGCGGCGGCTCCTCGGGATGAAGACGATATGATATTTTGAATATTCTGTAACATGACATTGGCAAAAACGAACTGTCGAGTCCATTAATTAAATTATTAAATAAAATATCATGTTTCCTGTAGTGATGAGATATACCCGTACATACTTGTGCGACCACTATGAGACCAAGTGGTCTAAAAAACGGCGATAAGGTTCGCCATACTCATTACGCCATGGTTACGTAGTGGCGACAAGCAGACAGCGGTAAGCCGGTTTGATGCAGTGAATGCCGCATATGTAATTCCATCATCTCTACACCCTATAGACCATTATTGGCTTCAGTTGTAAGTAGGTATGTTAATAACGAAGAGCTCGGTGGCTCAGTGGTTGGGTCAATGGACTTGCGATACGGAGGTCCCAGGTTCGATTCCCAGCCAGGGCAGCCATGTACCAATGAGTTATCCTCGGTTTTTACGACGGAAAAACTTACGTACATTTACCGAGTGCTCTCAAAACGGTGAAGGAAAACATCATGATGAAACATGCATATCGTAGAAGAAGAAAAAAACTAAGGCATGTGAAATCTGCCAATCCGTATTGGGCCTGCGTGGTGGATAATGGCTCTAGCTCCCTCGATGTAAGGGAAGGTCTGTGCCCGAGCAGTGGGGCAATATAAATAGACTGATGATGATGAAGGTAACAGCGCGTGTTGAAATAACATTTAATATGGGGCGGCACCTCTCGGTAGAACGCAACAAAACAGTCCTTTGCCTTAAATTTTATATAAAATAAAAGGCAAAGGCACTTTTCTAGTAATTCATTCCGAATGTTGAATTTAATAAATGCTTAAGCGAGAGCTCTGTAGCCTTTGAGACGGCCAAAGAGAATAGTGGAAGAAAAATGGGACCACCCCACGCAGGGGTAATCAACATTCTCATTTACTTACCTTGTTCCCGAGTTGTTTAACCGACTACCTACTGGAAATGGAGGGTAATGTAATATAAGTAAGTATACCGCAGCCCAAATCAAGTGTCTTATTTTGTAAACAAATATAATCGTCTAATTACCTGTTGTGATGTAACACTGAAGAAACTGATGGATCGAACCTGTTCATCATTGTGAAAATAAAGTGATCCGATTTAATAATGTGAAAATAACTATGCAATAGTCACAGAACAGCTAAAATTTTTAGTAGGGTAAAGTAGTAGAGAGCTCGGTGGCTCAAGAGAGCTCGGTGGCTCAGTGGTTGGGTCAATGGACTTGCAATATGAAGGTCCCAGGTTCGATTCCCAGCTGGGGCAGCCATGTACCAATGAGTTATCCTCGGTTTTTTCGACGGAAAAACTTACGTACATTTACCGAGTGCTCTCAAAACGATGAAGGAAAACATCGTGATGAAACCTGCATGTCGTAGAAGAAAAAAAAATCTACAGCATGTGAAATCCGCCAACCCGCACTGGGCCCGCGTGGTGGATTATGGCCCGAGCTCCCTCGATGTAAGGGAAGGTCTGTGCCCGAGCAGTGGGGCAATATAAATAGACTGATGATGATGATGATGATGAAGGTAGTTTTTGTTTACAAAATAAGACACTTGATTTGGGATTCGGTTTAGGTTCCTTAGTGGTCTCCTGTAGCGTACACCGTTTGATGGACTGTAGGTATGTGGTGTCGTTAGATTCGTCTTGATTAGTTGATCAAGGGGCTGACTTCAGATACGTTTTATGCCAAAAAAATGCCAAAAGAGTTTTTTTTTCTGTAATAAAATAATGTATGAACACACGAAGACAGAAAAGTGTACAGGGGTCTGTATACTGGACCGAATTTAATAATCATTTTACTTACAGTTAAGTAAGCACTTAGTTTTAACTATTATCTATCTAACAGTGAAAGAATTCTTGAAATACGTCAAGTAGTTTTTGAGAAAATCTCAACGTTAAAAACTCTTCTCTGTTAGACCGTATGCATAGTAGGTATGTCGATTGTTTTGTTACCTAAACGGCTTGATGTACTTATGAAGTAAGGTATCTTTTGGTTTATAATCATAGATAAAACGGGAATTAGATGCGAATATCGTAGCCTAAGTCTAATCTTAACTGTCACTCATATACTTAATCGCGTAAGAGCGAGCGAGATGCCTTTCTTTCTAAGGATTAAAATTAGTAGCACACTCTGAAATATCTACAAGTATCTATGGAGCCTGATTGAGGATTTAGGTCTAGATAATTTCGACAGCATTGCAGTCTACTGTACTCATTCATCTTATGTATTTATGTAGAGAATACCAAGGATTAAAAATATAAGTACCTATGTACCTACCTACTTACTTACATTGATTTATAAAACTCAAGTAAAAAAATCCAGTGAGAATTTAAAAAAATATTGTGGTCAGCGAACCGTAGGTTTGCGCACCCCTGACTAAGGGTGGGGGCCACCCCTTTCCGAGGAGGTATTGCTTTGAATAAAGAAAAGTTAAAATTTTCTTAGACCCCCCAGGGGGAGGCTTCTATCTATCTTCGTTTAAGTATTGGCAAAAATGACCCCCCGTCTTCCGTCCTTTTCGTTCGCGATGTCATTGGGTGGTTTTTAAAAGAGTTAGGGGTCGACTGATCGATGACGTTATATTTTGAATTCGGGGCTTTTAATGTTGAAGTCGGATAAAATAAAATTAGTAAGACCCGCTTGGAGGAAAAAATAGCCCGAGAGGAGACTTTTTAACTCGCGTAGTAAACTTCATAAACAGGGGTTAAGTCGCCAATCCTTAGGTTAATTAGTACACCTACATAGAGTGGGTACCTAAGATAGGTAGGTACCTACTATGTAATTGTAAAGAATTAAAAAAAATCACCCGTAACCCTTCTTCTGTATTAGTTTAGGTAGGTACCTTACCACCTGATTTATAGGTTTTAACAAAGCTTTACAATAAGTACTTATTTTCTTCAACTCTGTTATCTAAGTAAGTAGATACATAATTTATAGGTTATTCTAAGTTATTCTTCTTGATATCAATCACACGGATTATTGCCCAGGACCACCTCGGTGCTCTATGGGAAGAAATTTTTACTCGTGGTACACCCAGGTGAACCACGGGAAATTCTTTTAGCCCGTAGACCACCCAGGTGAACCACGGGAATTTTTTCTTTCACTGCTCTTTAAGCTCATACGTTGCATTTCGGCGACACAATTATCGCCTTAATGATTTAATAGCTATGAATAGGACCTAGGATCTTTGGGCATTGAATTAATACAACTTACAAGACCTTTCTTTCCGCCTTGTCTGGTCTATGTCTGTGAGATCACCACGCGTCAACAACAGGTGGCCTAACTTATGTACCCATGTACAGTTAGCACAAATATCCAGACTTACGTGGTGAAGTAGATGACGAAACGTTTGGTCGTCGACTGAAATACCTTTTATTGCATAGCGAATTGTATTCCTTTAAGGAATTTGACTTCATCATCAGTCTATTTATATTGCCCCACTGCTCGGGCACAGACCTTCCCTTACATCGAGGGAGCTCGGGCCATAATCCACCACGCGGGCCCAGTGCGGGTTGGCGGATTTCACATGCCTTAGATTTTTTTTTTTCTACGACGTGCAGGTTTCATCACGATGTTTTCCTTCACCGTTTTGAGAGCACTCGGTAAATGTACGTAAGTTTTCCGTCGAAAAAACCGAGGATAACTCATTGGTACATGGCTGTCCTAGCTGGGAATCGAACCTGGGACCTCCATATTGCAAGTCCATTGACCCAACCACTGAACCACCGAGCTCTCCTGTCCTGTTCCTTACTATTTGACTTATTAATGTTAAAATCATAATTTATGCAATGGATAATGCTGTTAATACATAGTGCCGCTAGTGTGATGGGCATCCGCCCAAGAGGGCCGAATTATTTTTCTAGGTAGTTTTAAATTTTTTTAGTATTTTAAATATTTTAAGTAGTTATAGGTACATAGTTATTATTATTTTAAATTGACGATCAAATTACTAATGTATACTTTACCTAAGTATTGACAAAACTGTAAAAATGACATTGTAATCTGAAATAAATGAATCTATCTATCTATCCAGAATAAGACTGGTAATTTCAGAGTGAAAACTCGCAGTTTGAAGACCTTCGACATACATTTTTCTACGGCATGCGATTTCCTCACGATGTTTTCCCTCACCGTTGCAGTGAGAGTAGGTATTCGAAATTCGGTAGGTAAATGTACTTAGGTAAGATTCCTTCAAAAAAAACCTAATTGTAAAGAATTTTCAAAAATCAATCAAGTATTTTTCTAGAAAATCTTAACCCTGATAACTCTTCAGTACCTTTCTACGTGTTCGGTCGTACATCCTGGTCGTATCGAACTTGGAACCTCCGTATCGTGAGTCCAGCCAGCCAGTGACTCAACCACTACGCCACTGAGCGCGAAAATCACACGAATAACGTGATTTATTTGCCGACTCTACCTTCTCGGCTGTAACGAAACTTAACGCGATTAAAGTTGTTCAAACTCTGAACTTGGGCGATTTTCACTTACGCGGGAATTCTCACTTCACTTTCCGCCTCGACATTCGCTACTACGATCAGCTTTAAAGTATAGAGATTCTTTAAAATACGCGGTCAACTGGAAAGGTATCAAGTTAAAAAATAGTAGGTAATTGATAATCGGTAACTGAACTACTTTTGTTCTACGATTTTTCGATTTTATTTTTGGACATTTTCATTTTCATTCATTTTATCGAACTCGATTTTGTTTTATTATTTTTTATTTTACAATAGGTATTAGGAAGGTTATTATTACGGCAAGAATAGCCTCGAAAATCCTCGCTAAATACAGGATTTGTATGACATATTTACTATAATATATATAGCTGCATTACCACTCACTCACTCACTGACACGTGGATTGAGGAAACTGGAGGGGGTGGGGGGTGGTTTGGGGGTTGGTTGTATAGACTTTGGGGATGTGATGTGCGGAAAAATATAGCGGTCCCCCTGGGGGTTGTTTATCTTGGGGTCACTATGGTGAACTCTGTGATGCGTAGTCCGATTTGGACCAAATTTGAAACACATGTAAAGAATAGCATCTAATTGCGAATTTTTTTTTTGGTTTTCAAAAAAACAAAATGGCGGCCGAGTTATAAGAAAAAAAGTGGGGGGTCGCGGAAAGACCCAAAAGTAGGGTACTGGTAAATCGAGTTGGGTGAGCCGTAGGGAGGGGTGCAATATGTCGTTGGAATGGGTAAATCCTCTACTTTAACCAAAAAAATGGGGGATTAAAAAAAACAAAATGGCCGACGAGTTGTGAGCGATTGAAAAAAAGGGAGGGAAATCACGAGTGGGCAAAGCGATAATACTCCCAGATGGCAACACCGCAGAGCTTCGGCTTGTATGGGGCGGTTGTAGGTCTCGGGGAGTAGTATTGCCAGGAAAAAAAAAATTCCCCGAAATCGGGGTAATTTACCCCACAGGACCGAAAAATGTGACAAATGGAAATAGGGACTTTACGAAAATTCTGGGTATGCAGTCCGATGATGTTGGCCCACCCAAATGACATTTGGGTATTTTTATCGAAATCCGCTGGCAACACTGAGATTGGCGATTTTTTTAAAATTTTCGCGAGTTGCCAACTTTGGAGGGCAACTTTGTTAGACCAAATGTGAGCTAGCGCAACGGTTTAAATGCAGTTTGTTGGGAAATTTAGTCTAGATAAAAAGAAAAATAAGGAATTTTTTTTAAAAACAAAATGGCGGCGAGATGGGATACAAAATTTTAAAATGTTGAAAAATTGGGAATTTTCAAATCAATATTACTCCCCGATGCCAACGCCGCAGAGCTTCGGCTTGTATGGGCCGGATGTAGGTCTAGGGACGTAGTGTTGCCAGGAAAAAGAAATTTCCCAAAAAGTCGGGTAATTTACCCCACAGGGTCCAAAAATGTGACAAATGGAAATAGGGACTTTAGGAAAATTCTGGGTACGCAGTCCGATGAGCTTGGCCCACCCAAATGACATTTGGGTATTTTTATCTAAATCCACTGGTAACACTGGGATTGGCGAATTTTTTAAAATTTTCGGGAGTTGCCAACTTTGGAGGGCAACTTTGTTAGACCAAGTTTGAGCTAGCACAACGGTTTAAATGCAGTTTGTTGGGAAATTTAGTCTAGATTAACAGAAAAATAAGGGAATTTTTAAAAAAACAAAATGGCGACGACGTGGGAAACAACATGGTAAAAAGTAGAAAAATTGAAAATTTTCAAAGCGACATTACTCCCAGATGGCGCCACTTTAGAAAATCGATATGTATGGGTCAGTTGTAGGTTTCGGGGCGTAGTGTTGCTATGAAAAAGAAATTTCCCAGAAATCGGGGTAATTTACCCCACAGGGTCCAAAAAGGTGACAAATGGAAATAAGGACTTTAGGGAAATTCTGAGTATGCAGTCTGGTGAGTTTAGCCCACCCAAATGACATTTGGGTATTTTCATCGAAACCCGCTGGCAACACTGGGATTGGCGAATTTTTTAAATTTTCGGGAGTTGTCAACTTTGGAGGGCAACTTTGTTAAACCAAGTTTGAGATAGCGAAACGGTTTAAATGCAGTTTGTTTAGGGAATTTAGTCAAGATAATCAGAAAAATAAGGATATTTCAAAAAAAAAAAATGGCGGCGAGATGGGAAATAAAATGTGAAAAAGTTGAAAAATTGGCAATTTTCAAAGCGATATTACTCCCAGATGGCGCCACTTTACAGAATCGGTATGTATGGGGCAGTTGTAGGTTTCGGGGCGTAGTGTTGCCACGAAAAAGAATTTTACCAAAAAGTTGGGTAATTTACCCCACAGGTCCCAAAAAGGTGACAAATGGAAATACGCACTTTAGGGAAATTCTGAGTATGCATTGTGGTGAGCTTTAGCCACCCAAATGACATTTGGGTATTTTCAACAAAATCCGCTGGCAACACTGGGATTGGCGACACTTTGAAATTTTTGGGAGTTGCCAACTTTGGAGGGCAACTTTGTTAAACCAAGTTTGAGCTAGCGACACGGTTTAAATGCAGTTTGTTAGGGAATTTAGTCAAGATGATCAGAAAAATAAGGATATTTCAAAAAAAAAAATGGCGGACAGAGTGGAGGGTAAAGTTGTAAAAAGTACCAAAAACAGGAATTTTCAAAGCGATATTACTCCCATATGCCAACACCGCAGAGCTACGTCTTCTATGGGTCGGATGTAGGTCTCGGGATGTAGTATTGCCATGAAAAAGAATTTTCCCAGAAACTCGGGTAATTTACCCCACAGGTCCAAAAAAGGTGACAAATGGAAATAAGGACTTTAGGGAAATTCTGAGTATGCAGTTTGGTGAGCTTAGGTCACTCAAATAACATTTGGGTATTTTCATCGAAATCCGCTGGCAACACTGGGATTGGCGAGAGTTTGAAATTTTCTCGAGATGTCAAACGCCAGGAGCAACTTTGTTAAAAAAAGTTTGAGCTAGAGAAATCGTTTAAATGCAGTTTGTTGGGGAATATAGTCCAGATAGCCAGAAAAATATGGAAAGTTGGAAAATCAAAATGGCGGAGAGAGTGGAGGGTAAAGTTGTAAAAAGTGCCAAAAAAATGAATTTTAAAGTGATATTTCTCACAGATGGCGCTAATTTAGAGAATCGGTTTGTATGGGTAATTTGTAGGTTTCGGGGCGTAGTGATGCCATGAAAAAGAAATTTTCCCGAAATTCGGGTAATTTACCCCACAGGACCAAAAAGAGTGGTAAAATGAAAATAGGAACTTTGCGGAATTTCTGGGTATGCAGTTCGACGAGGGCAGCTCATCCAAATGATATTTGACCATTTTCATCAAAATCGCATGGCAACACTGGAAGTTATGAGACTTGAAAATTGTGATGAGAGCCCCGTTTGGGCGCCAACTTTGTTAAAGAAATGGTGTGCTAGAGCAATAAAATATATGCCATCTGTTAGGTACTATCCTGTACTTACTCACAAAAGTGTAAAGTATTTTAAAATCAAAGATGGCCGCCACAATTTTGACATCCGAATGAATCGAAAATTTCCACATACATTTTCATATAAAAAACGAATGAGTACTGCAGGTCTATATAAAACCATGGTCAATGCTTCCAATAATCGATGTCCATCGACAATTATAACGAGGCCGAAGGCCGAGCACCCACCCGCGAGGCCGCAGGCCGAGCTCCGCGTAGGGCGAAGCCCGAAGCGACCCCCCCGCGAGGCCGTAGGCCGAGCTCCGCGTAGGGCGAAGCCCGAAGCGACCCCCCGCGAGGCCGTAGGCCGAGCTCCGCGTAGGGCGAAGCCCGAAGCGTCTCACCCGCGAGGCCGTAGGCCGAGCTCCGCGTAGGGCGAAGCCCGAAGCGTCCCCCTTGCCAAGCGGATACAATACGATCATCTGTGTCGCCTAAACAACCTTGGCGAGGTCGAAGACCGAGCCCAATGCGAGGCCATAGGCCGAGTTCCGCGGAGGGCGAAGCCCGGAGCGTCCCCACGCCAGCAAAAGCGAAAAGGAAAATGCGTATACGCTCCGAATCAGAATGAATTTTTGAAATCTATATAAAGATGATAACACTTGTCTTTTGAAGTACGTCTTCATTTAGTGCCAGGCCTTCGGTCATTTGGGGTATTGCATGCTCTATATTTATAATCAGTTAACAATTTTAAATCAGACTATTGTCGAAACATGTCCATTTCATAACGTTTTGAATTTTAAACTTTCGGGCGACGCTTGATTTTAAAGTGGCAGGATAAAAGGCATTTCACCACACCAAATTGCAAAAGAAACAAACAAAATAAAGACTTTAGTTAGTTGCGCCGCCTCCAAACCTACAGGAAAAAGAAAGCCCCGCGGGCCGCTCGCGGCCCGCGCACCCACGCACCTACTAGTTACTATAATATATATAGCTACATTACCACTGACTCACTGACTGATACGTGTTTTGAGGAACCTGGAGGGGGTTGGGGTGTGGTGGGGGGTTGGTTGTATAGATTTTGGGGATGAGATGGGCGGAAAAATATAGCGGTCCCCCTGGGGGTTGTTTATCTTGGGGTCACTATGGTGAACTCTGAGATGCGTAGTCCGATTTGGACCAAAATTGGTAGGTTTGTAAAGAATAGCATCTAATAAAAAAAATTTTTTTTGGTTTTCAAAAAAACAAAATGGCGGCCGAGTTATATGAAAAAAAGTGGGGGGGACCAAAAAGACCCAAAAGTAGGGTACTGGTAAATCGAGTTGGGTGAGCCGTAGGGAGGGGTGCAATATGTCGTTGGAATGGGTAAATCCTCTACTTTACCAAAAAAAATGGGGGGTTAAAAAAAACAAAATGGCCGACGAGTTGTGAGCGATTGAAAAAAAGGGAGGGAAATCACGAGTGGGCAAAGCGATATTACTCCCAGATGGCAACACAGCAGAGCTTCGGCTTGTATGGGGCGGTTGTAGGTCTCGGGGAGTAGTGTTGCCAGGAAAAAAAAATTTCCCCGAAATCGGGGTAATTTACCCCACAGGACCGAAAAAGGTGACAAATGGAAATAGGGACTTTACGAAATTTCTTGGTATGCAGTCCGATGAGGTTGGCCCACCCAAATGACATTTGGGTATTTTCATCGAAATTCGCTGGCAACACTGAGATTGGCGAATTTTTTTAAATTTTCGCGAGTTGCCAACTTTGGAGGGCAACTTTGTTAGACCAAGTGTGAGCTAGCGCAACGGTTTAAATGCAGTTTGTTGGGAAATTTAGTCTAGATAAAAAGAAAAATAAGGAAATTTTTTTAAAAACAAAATGGCGGCGAGTTGGGAGACAAAATTTTAAAAAGTTGAAAAGTTGGGAATTTTCAAATCGATATTACTCCCAGATGCCAACGCCGCAGAGCTTCAGCTTGTATGGGCCGGATGTAGGTCTCGGGACGTAGTGTTGCCAGGAAAAAGAAATTTCCCAAAAAGTCGGGTAATTTACCCCACAGGGTCCAAAAATGTGACAAATGGAAATAGGGACTTTATGGAAATTCTGGGTATGCAGTCCGATGAGCTTGGCCCACCCAAATGACATTTGGGTATTTTCATCGAAATCCGCTGGCAACACTGGGATTGGCGAATTTTTCAAATTTTTGGGAATGGTCAGATAAATTGAGTTAGTTTGTTCTACCAAGTTTTAGCTAGCGAAAAAGTTTAAATGCCATTTGTTAGGTAATATAGTCCAGATAGCCAGAAAAATCCGAAAAGTGGAAAAAAAACAAAATGGCGGCGAGTTGGGTAATAAGATGGTAAAAAGTAGAAAAATTGGGAATTTTCAAAGCGATATTACTCCCAGATGGCGCCACTTTAGAGAATCGCTATGTATGGGTCAGTTGTAGCTTTCGGGGCGTAGTGTTGCTATAAAAAAGAAATTTCCCCGAAATTCGGGTAATTTACCCCACAGGACCAAAAAAGGTGACAAATGTAAATAAGGAGTTTTGGGAAATTATGGGTATGCAGTTCGATGAGGGTAGCTCACCCAAATGATATTTGACCATTTTCATCGAAATCCGCTGGCAACACTGGAAGTTATGCGACTTGAAAGTTGTGGTCAGAGCCCCGTTTGGGCGCCAACTTTGTTAAAGAAATGTCGCGCTAGAGCAATAAAATATATGCCATCTGTTAGGTACTATCCTGTACTTACTCATAAACGTCTAAAGTATTTCAAAATCCAAGATGGCCGCCAAAATTTTGATATTTGAAAGTATCGAAAATTTCCCCATACATTTTCCTATACAAAACGAATGAATACTGCAGGTCTATATAAAACCGTGGTCAATGCTTCCAATAATCGATGTCCATCGACAATTATAACGAGGCCGAAGGCCGAGCATCCACCCGCGAGGCCGCAGGCCGAGCTCCGTGTAGGGCGAAGCCCAAAGCGACCGACCCGCGAGGCCGTAGGCCGAGCTCCGCGTAGGGCGAAGCCCGAAGCGTCCCACCCGCGAGGCCGCAGGCCGAGCTCCGCGTAGGGCGAAGCCCGAAGCGTCCCCCTTGGCAACCACCCGCGAGGCCGCAGGCCGAGCTCCGCGTAGGGCGAAGCCCGAAGCGACCCTCGCGCGAGGCCGTAGGCCGAGCTCCGCGTAGGGCGAAGCCCGAAGCGACCCTCGCGCGAGGCCGTAGGCCGAGCTCCGCGTAGGGCGAAGCCCGTAGCGTCCCACCCGCGAGGCCGTAGGCCGAGCTCCGCGTAGGGCGAAGCCCGAAGCGTCCCCCTTGCCAAGCGGATACAATACGACCATCTGTGTCGCCTAAATAACCTTGGCGAGGTCGAAGACCGAGCCTAATGCGAGGCCATAGGCCGAGCTCCGCGGAGGGCGAAGCCCGGAGCGTCCCCACGCCAGCAAAAGCTAAAAGGAAAATGCGTATACGCTCCGAATAAGAATGAATTTTTGAAATCTATATAAAGATGATAACACTTGTCTTTTGAAGTACGTCTTTATTTAGTGCCAGGCCTACGGTCATTTGGGGTATTGCATGCTCTATATTTATAATCAGTTTAACAACTTTAAATCAAACTATTATCGAAACATGTCCATTTCATAACGTTTTGAATTTATACCTTTCGGGCGTCGCTTGATTTACAAGTGGCAAGACAAATTACATTGCACGCACACCAAATTGCAAAAGAAACAACCCAGATAAAATCATAGTTAGTTGCGCCGCCTCCAAACCTACAGGAAAAAGAAAGCCCCGCGGGCCGCTCGCGGCCCGCGCACCCACGCACCTACTAGTTAATTACTAATATATATAGCTCGATTACCACTCACTCACTGACTCACTGACTCACTGATTGACACGCCCGTTTAGTCTGAAGGAGTTCCCGGAGGTGAAAGTGATGTAGGGGGGAGTTGTATAGTTTAGTGATTGGACCAGAGGAAAACTATAGGGAAGTGAAAAAAACAAGATGACGGCGGGTCACGTGATGCCATCTCCGCCATTTTCCAACCGATTTCGTTCAAATTTGGAACGCGTGTCACATGGTCCACCTACTCTGTGATGAAATTGAAAAACAAAAGAAAAACAAAATGGCGGCGGAAATATAGCCGATTGAAAATTTGGACATTTCAGACCAAACTTTGACGAATTAGCTGGCCTAGCACGAGCGCATGAGGAATATCCAACCAATTCCACTTCGTTGCATATATGATGTAGTATACCAGAAAATTGTAATTTTTGGGAAAAACAAAATGGCGGACGAGCAGTAATCCATAATATTTTCTCCATATATTTTCCTATACGAAACGAAAGGATTACTGGCGTGCGGTAAATATCTATCAGTAACTACAGCGAGGCCGAAGGCCGAGTACCCTCCCGCGAGGCCGAAGGCCGAGCTCCGCGTAGGGCGAAGCCCGAAGCGATAGAACACCGCGAGGCCGTAGGCCGAGCTCCGCGTAGGGCGAAGCCCGAAGCGTCCCCTTGCCAAGCAGAAACAACTCCCCACCTTCCAAGTAACTTTTGCGAGGCCGAAGGCCGAGCCGGCCTGCGAGGCCATAGGCCGAGCTCCGCGTAGGGCGAAGCCCGAAGCGTCCCCTTGCCAAGCAGAAACAACTCCCCACTTTCCAAGTAATTTTTGCGAGGCCGGAGGCCGAGCCGGCCTGCGAGGCCATAGGCCGAGCTCCGCGTAGGGCGAAGCCCGAAGCGTCCCCTTGCCAAGCAGAAAAAAACTACCACCTTCCAAGTAACTTTTGCGAGGCCGAAGGCCGAGCCGGGCTGCGAGGCCATAGGCCGAGCTCCGCGTAGGGCGAAGCCCGGAGCGTCCCCACGCTACTACTACGATAATGTTTATTTAGTTGCGGCGCCTACAACACGAAAACAAAGCAGTCTCGCGGGCCGCGCGCGGCCCGCGCACCATGCAACACCTAGTTTAAGTATATATTAAGATAGAATTTAAGTTAGTTATATAAACAATAATAATTTTTTTTTTTTTAGAGTTGGAGACAATAATGTAATAATTGAGTTTTTGATTATGCATAATAAGAAATAATTAAATAATAATAATTATAATACAAAAGTAGGTAAATAAAAAAATATATTACAAATAAAAAATTTCGTTTATATATATATATTATGTTTATTTATTTATTTATTTATTTATTTATTTATTTATATATTTATTTCTTATTAGAAAAGTTGAAGAACAAATGTGGTTCAGTTACCAAAACTGAAACCTTCCCTCCTCTTTGCCTTTTAGTTACACCCTTATATTTCTTTGACTTGTAGTATGTAAGTACCTACTTACTGCCGAAAACAGAGAAGTGTAAAAGGGTCCTCGGTTGAGATTTTATCAAGAACTACTTTTTTACATAGTTTGTTAGGTAGAGAGGAGCTCGTAGTCCAGTTGCGAGTACATGTTGAAAACGATCGTACAAGTTAAGCAACGCTGGGCGAGGTCAGTACCTGGATGAGTGACCTTTTCATCTGAGCCCCTCTGTGCCTCGAAAAGCAAGTTAAGCAGTTGGTTTGGTCCAGGTTGCTGACGCTGGGCAGTAGTCATTAGGCCATGTCAGAGGCCTACGGGCGGCTTGAATAACTCTGACAATATGTTGGAGAAAATAAAAGTTTGTTAGGTAATAAGAATTTAAAAAATCAGCCATTAATCTCAACCTTAATGACTTTTCTGTTTACTTTTACTGTATGAGACCGTAAGTACTTATAAAGTTTATTTACTACCTACGCCATCGAGTCGCCTCGACTAGACGATATAAAATAAAATAAAACACAATTTACAAAAGCCCTTATCACGAATACCTTATTCATCGCTACAAAAGATCACAACAACGGACGAAACGGTAAAACAAAAGGTCCAAACACTCCGGCGAATAATGCTGTAAGTATTTTAACAAAATTGAAACCGGCCCAGTATTTTCTTGTACAAATTTTAATATCTCGGGGAGGTAGGTACGAGTAGAACTGGGTTGCCTAGGTAGAAATGGATAAATTGAAAATTGGTAGCGATTTTGTGTTGAGCTTTTTAATTTAAAACCACCGAGCTTATCTTTCAATTTCGCTGTTTAAAGCGTTTACGTTAACGTTTCAGATAATTATAATCCAAATGATGAAATCGATCGAGCAGGGTATAAAATTAAGAGCAACGTTCGATCGACCCTTTGGTGTCATTTTTCATCTGAGCCCCTCCGTGTCTCGGAAAGCACGCTAAGCAGTTGGTCCTGGTTGCTGTCACTCAGCAGCAGTCGTCAGGCCATGGCAGAGGCGTAATACATTGATACAATAGTTTCGCGAGTTATAATAAACGATAAAGTGTACCTAATGTGTTAGCAAACTTTCGATATATTCAGACATTCGGTATTACGTACTTTCGAACTCACGTAATTCGAACTCATGTACTTTCGGTATACCGTTCATCGGTATTATGAACATCGACATTCCGTAGTGCAGTCGTATCAACCATGTGTCAAAATGAAAACGACAGCGAAAACTATGAAAGTACACCAATATACAACATCTAGGTATAATAATGAGAGCTCGGTGGCTCAGTGATTGAGTCAATGGACTTGCGATACGGAGGTCCAGGTTCGATTCCCAGCCAGGGGAGCTTTGTACGGTGGAACACAGAGAAAGGTGTATAGGAGAGTTTTTAAGGTTGAGATTTTCTCAAAAACTACTTACTTGGGCTATTGCAAAAATTCTTTCACTGTTTGATAGATAAAAGTTAAAACTATGTAACTGTAAAAGAATTATTAAGTTCGGTCCACTAGTATTAGAGAAAATTTCAACCTTGTTAAGGCCCCCTGTATACTTATCTCTGTCTTCGACTGTACCAATGAGTTATCCTCGGTTTTTTCGACGGAAAAACTTACGTACATTTACCGAGTGCTCTCAAAACGGTGAAGGAAAACATTGTAATGACTGCATGCCTTAGAAGAGAAAAAATTTAAGGCATGTGAAATCCGCCAATCCGCACTGTCCCCGCGTGGTTGATCATGTCCTCCCTCGATGTAAGGGAAAGTCTGTGCCCGAACAGCGGGGCAATATAAATAGACTGATGATGAGGTAGTAGTCTGATTATATGCACCGGTCTGCTCTTTGCCAACAATTATCTAACACAAGTTTAATATTATTGATTGACGTTGAATCAAGTGTACTTGTGTTCTAAGACCTGAATAAAATTATAAAAAAAAATATTTGCAATAGCCAACATAAAAATTTACACAACATTACATTTATAGCTTAGAAGGCTATGGTGATGAGCACACATAATGAAACGCTGAACTCTCAAACTAGGTTAAAAACCTGTAACTTGGGAGTCAGTGATTATGAGTTGTGGCTATCCTCAGTGTCATTTCGGTTGGCGAAGTTCTCCCGTCTCACTACGGCAGTCGGCGTTCGCCTCAATTTCTCTCAGAGTAGGCAACACCGGTAGATAGAGAGCTATTTATATTTTTCCGCCCCCCGTTTCTTTCGGCGATTATTATTCTGTATTCCGATGGGCGGGCGGGGTGCGGCGCGGGGCGGTGGGCGGCCCGCCCCGTGGACTCTTTCCTTTTTGCTTCTTAAGTCCATCTTGAGACGGAACAGCGGCGAGAATGGAGTAGACAGAGCCCGAGTATTTAGTTAATTAATGGACTCGAGTGTTCGTCATTTGCCATCAATGTCAATTCATAAGATATCATACTATCGGATCTTCCTACAGAGAAGTCGCCGTAGCCGTCGTCACTCTGGGGAGAAGCGTAATGGGACTAACGAGGTACGCCACCCAACCCAACGCGTAATAGCTCACGTAGTGGTGAAAAGGGGGCAACACTAAACCTTGCTGCAATGATTGTTCTTATATATAGGAAAGCATCATATCTCATGATGAGTTTGGAGGAAATGTATCAGGATCGCAACAGATAGAACTCCGTCGTCTCTGTCTGTCCCTGGAGATATGCATGAGTTTAATGTGTGTTTCTCGATAGTAGCAATATTTTAATATACTTATTTGTTTTACTGAATTTTTACAAGAACAAAATTGTACTGTAAAAATTCAGCGATTTGGTAACACTTACTCCAAACTCATCGTATCTCGCTTTGCTCTTGAATTTTTCTTTACATAAGTATAGAAAGTCCTAAAATACACTTACCTACTTATTAGTAAAGGCACAGATAACTCTACTAACCTTGTAGATATAAATCAGAAATAATATTTATAGAGCGAAGCGGGGTTACGAAATGTAAACTCCATTTATTTTTGTAATATTTATTTGAACGATCACTCATACAATTAATTTTAAATTACATTGTTACACAAAGAAATTAGTAGGTATCACAATTGGCGATCTTATCGCTGAAAGTCAAACATTAACTTAAGTACTTCAATTAAGAATAAAATCAAGATAAGAAAAAAAAACACATTTTGATCCTACTTTAAAAAAAATCTTTCAAAAATAATTTTAGTCCAATTTCGACTCCACACCTCCGTACTCTGCTTCTGTCACTTACCCCTTTTACTGGAAAAACCGTGGCACCTACCCGGAAGGGGTTCGATATTTAAATATAAGAAGAACAACCCCCTTTTTTAAAGGGAGGCTTTCCCCCCTCGGATTTATGGATCTGGCCCGGCCGGAGTGGGTGCGTAATTACTTATCTTTGGAATACGAATCAATCGACGAACAAACCTAAAAACCAACGATGAGTTTTAGAATAGGCCCCTTTCGACTTTTGTTAGATATTTGCTGTGTTGTTGAGACGTTTTAGTTAAGTTAATGTGTGTGAAAGAGCAATCTTTGTAAAGAGGGCTGGCAAGGATTTTGATATACATATAAAGTAACTAGGTACATCTAACAGCAGATCCAGTGTAACACTTTGGACCGTCCTTATTACCTGCGTCATAAGAGTTGAATTCGTACTGCAAGTGTTACCTTGATTGGTCTGCTGTAGTCCGTATCTATTAGTTCGATCGTATTCGTAATGGTTCTGATACTGATGGCGGCACTTCACTTGGCTATTCGTATTAGCGTATTTGTCATAATTACCATATGTGGTTGTGTCACGGGTCGTGTACCACAAGGAAACGCACAGAACGAGGCAGGTGAAGACCAGCGTTCGATAAAGGAGCTTCTACGCTGCGCCCGATACTCCTTGCTGGGTGTCGGGACCATAGAGCCTTACGACTGACATGACAAGTCAGTGTGTCATAAAAAGTCTCTCGCGTGCCTTCGCTCTCCGTTTCAATTTAATTAATTTATAATTTCCACGTTTTCATTATTTGCCAATTATTCTTTCTCCATGTAATAAACCCATTGTAAATTCAGTACATTTGTTCATCATTTCGATCTTCTCATTTCGGGACCCAAAGCGTCCCCATAGTTGGTATGCTTGACAAAATATTCGTCTTATTTGTATGTACGTCAAGTATTTGACAAATACGACAAACAACCAATAGCGAATACGAATAACCAAGTGAAGTGCCACCATGACAAAAGGGTGCGATACTTTTTTTAAAATAAGTCAACACATCACACGCATAACCAGCATTCTAATTGTGGAACTGACAGCTGCAAACCCATTTCCATAGTCCATTGCTGGGTTTCATTGGGTCACAACAACCGAGCAGTATATTATTGTAAGGGAATAGGTTTGTTGTCACTGTCAGTTCCATAATATAGAGATATACACAGAAACGGATCTTAAATTACACCCAGACTGTGATTCTGGAATGACCAACATTATCGGACCTCAGAAATACAGAGCGAAATAGATGTAGGTACGGTGGAACACAGAAAGGTGTACAGGAGAGTTTTAAAGGTGCTCCCACACAGCAGCTATATAACGTTATAAAACATTGTGTAACACGATAACATTTTATAACAGCGTGTAACTTACAAGTAAAAAGTTAGAACGTTATATAGCTGCTGTGCACCTTTAGGTTGAGCACCTTTAGGTTGAGATTGTCTCAAAAACTACTCGTAAAATGTCTCTCACTGTTAGATAGATAAAAGTTAAAACTATGTACTGTAAAATAATTATTAAAATCGGTCCAGTAGTTCTTGAGAAAATATCAACCATATTGGGACCCTCTATATACCTACTTATCTCTGTCTTCGACTGAAAGCAGATCAAATGTAACACTTTGGACTTTGGACCGTTCTTATTATCTGCGTCGTAAGAGTTAAAGTCGTACTGCAAGTGTTACCATTGATCTGCTGTTGTCCGTACCTATTTCGTACGGATTTCAGTACTTATCTGTAACTTTTTTGTTTTTTGTTTTGCGACTTTTCGAATATAAATTAAAAATAAAACATATCTCAAATCGATCCGCTGATCGCAACTAACCAAAAATATGAAATGTCCATAAAAATCGCGAAATTTAAAACAAAATTTGTTCTACAACTTTTTAACTTTTGCTTACAACATTTAATGTTGTACAGATATTAATATTGAACACTTTTCGACTTAGGTACTATAACCGTTTCAGTTATATCTGTACTTATAAAATTTTCAAACTTATAAATATAAAAATCTAATGGTTTTCAAACACACTGACATAGACTTAGGAACCTATTATAGTTAGGTACCTTACCTACTGATTCTTATGAGCTATATCAATTACTTTTTTGGCGGTTAAACTTGTTTCGAAGTAACTTTTGGTAACTTTAGCGACACTCGCTATATAGGTACAGTCAACAGCACATCAAGTGTAACACTTTGGACCGTTCTTATTGTCTGCGTAGTAAGAGATCAAATCATACTACAAGTGTTACCATTGATCTGCTGTCGTGTGTGCAGTAGTCAACTAAAATGTTATTACCTAATAAGTAGGTAATATTACCTATTAAATGGTTCTTATTCTCTCTGTCACATGAATTCCCGTTCAATAGGTACATTTGTTTTATATGAGTTGTTGAAATAATTTGTCTCAAACTTTCGAGAATAGTCCGCGTTTCAGTCCCGGTTCGGAAAAATCATAAGTAGGTACTTAGATGACTAATGTGCCTCTGTACAACGTCATTCAATCCTTTAATTAGGTTTCTTGTACTTCTCTAATAGGTACTAATCACTTAAAGTACCAAAACACAAAACATTTTAATAAAAGTTTCACTGAGACGAATGGCTCTGAAACTCGAGTAAATAAAGTACCGTAGACAATAGTGAGTAAAATAAAACAGAATCTTATAAAATAACATCGGGGGTGGGCAGGGGTGCGGGCCGAGGGGGTGGGGGGAGGGGGCGGCCATCGCGAACCACTTTTCTTTCTCTCGCCAAAGCCATTCTAAAAGGAACTTGAAGCGTATTGAGGACCTTCCTTTGTCTATAATCTTTTTTTTTAATTGTGACGTTTTGATATTTTCTCGCATACCCGCTATGCGAAACGAAAATCTAAATATTAAATGGGGTCCAGGTACCTGGTCGCTTTTTACCGACATAAGCAAACGAGTAGTAGATGCCACTGGTGACCCAAGAGCTGGCAGCTACCTCGCTCTACGGATTAGCATCGCGATCCAGCGAGGTAACGCTGCCAGTGTCTTGGGTACGGTCCTATAAGTCAAAATTTTAAAAATAATTTAATTTAGAATGATGAATGTGTCTTTTTTAATATTTTATATTGTACCTTTTTGAAATTAATTAATGGGGAAATATTGTGACAACCTCCATGGCTGAATAGTTGCTGCATCGGAGGTTGCAAGTTCGATTCCAGTTGTGTCCCAACTTGTCTCATTGACGCATGAGATAGGTACTAAACTGTATTTAAAAAATAAAAATAAAGTAGTATAATGTTTTCACATTACTATTTTTCGCCTGAACTGAGCTAAAAGCAAGCAATCAATCAAATATGCTGTATTTGCACATAAAATACTACTTTGATTATACACTAAACAAAATTACATAGTGTACAGGCAGCCTTTACTGTTTTAAGTGATTTATTTTGCGAGTAAATACATTAGTATATTTTTTCCGGCAACATTACTTTTAGATATATTTAAATAGATACTACGTTGTTACTTTAGGACCTAAATTTTGTTATTTGGCATAGGACTTGTTTTATTATTTTAATAAACAACACGTACATTTCTTTATTGTTTTTTTTTATTGGACAAGTCCCAAAAGAAACTAAAATAATAAGCCTCAGTGGCCTGCCGAAAAGTCTGAAACGTCCGTTTAGGTTTAGCCCGATTGTTAAAAAGGTTGAGCAGCTTAGCTTTAGGTATAGGTACGCCATTTAAATTTTAAAAAAACCTGGGTCATGTCCTCACAATTCTCGCGTGCACGAAAGCCCGGGCGATGTTTTTTCTCGTTTTATATTAAAATCGAGCGAGCCAAGGAAATTGTCAGTCGGATAGGAAATTGCCAGGCTTGGCAGCGAACAGGCGATCGTGACCGGCTGCTTTATGCCTTATTAGTTGCTCCAATGATTGTTACTGTTACCTACCATTTTATTACGAATTTGTATAAATTTAAAAAAAAAATGCGGGTCTTGAATGTACAAAGTTGAAAAGTCGATCATGACAAGCTGCTTTATGCCTTATTAGTTGCTCCCATGATTATTACTGGCGCCTAACATTTTATTACATATTCTACAAATGAATGAAAAAAAGAGAATTAGTTCTTGAATGTACAAAGATGAAAGTGAGTCGACTTTGACCTATGCCTTATTAGTTGCTCCAATGATTGTTACTGTGCGTAACATTTTATTAAGTACATATTAGTAGAAAAGAAAAGTTTCGGCGGGTTTTGAAAGAACTAATTTGAAAGGGAGTTGTGAGTTGACCCAGCCATTTCTTTATGCCTTATTAGTAGCTCCAATGATTCTTTATTTACGTAGGTATTTGTAGAACTAAAAAAAAAGATTTAGCGGGTCTTCAATGTAAACTCGACAGCAGATTAATGGTACCTAATACTTGCAGTACAATTTCAATTCTTACGACACAGACAATAAGAACGCTCAAAACTACAATTGAGCTGTACAAAGTTGAAAAGTCGATTGTGACCATCTGCTTTATGCCTTTTTAGTTGCTCCAATATTTATTACTAGCGCCTAACATTTTATTACATACTTCTACAAATGAATGAAAAAAAAAAAGATTTAGGTCTTGAATGTACAAAGATGAAAGTGAGTCGACTGTGACCACCTATGCCTTATTAGTTGCTCCAATGATTGTTGTTAACTACCATTTTATTACATATTTGTAGAAATGAAGAAAAAAAAATGTTAGCGGAGCTTGAATGTACAAAGTTGAAAAGTCTATCGTGACCGGTTGCTTTATGTGTTATAGTTGCTCCAATAATTGTTAGTGCTAACATTTTATTAAGTATTTGTAGAAATGAAAAATAAAAGTTTTAGCTAGTCTTGAATGTACGATATTGAAAAGTCGATCGTGCTCGGCTTTAAATCAATCGATTCAAGCTCCGCTAATTTTTTTTCTTTTTTACAATACGCATGCCTTATTGTTGCTCCAATGATTGTTACTGGTGCCTAATATTTTATTTGTAGAATTGAAGAAAAAAAATTGCAGAGCTTGAAATGTTGATTGAAAAATTTAAGATTAACGGGTCTTGAATGTACATAGTTGCAAGTGAGCCGATCGAGATGATTGCTCTATGCATTACGCTTGTCCATACAAATATTTATTAATTGCCAACGTGGATACAACAATTAGGTGAATCAGTATTTTATAGAAAATTTAAGATACCCTTATATTACTGTTTTTATAATTGCATAGTGTTCAACATAATTTTTTTTAAAATAACGAATGAAAATAACAAATAGGTGTGTAATTTTTGTTGTATTATAACTTGATAAAGCGTTCCACACATAGCCGTAACCTGCCTGCGGCCAGTTGAAAACCCCGCCCCATTTTCTGGGCATTTTAACGTCCTAGGCCGCAATCCACTCCCTACTGGATGTTAACGACGGCAGAAAATGAGGCGGGGCATGCGTTTCAATTGGTCGCAGGCTGCAAGCCGCGTGCAGATCGCGCCTTTGTGTGTGTCAGGCTTTATACTTTCAAATGCTTGCAATTATTTTTTTATTCAACTGATTTCAATTCTTAATGACATTCAATTTAAGTCTTATATTGTAAATTGTACATGCTTATATCTGCATTGATCCTATGTAGACTGAAAATAAAGATATTTATTACTATTAATTATTTTTAACGCGTAAATCATTGGCACCATCCGACAGCTTTCTTGTATCTTGTCTGTTTAAGGCAGTGTGAAACTGACCAGTTTCAGAGATCCCTCTCTCACTTCATTCCACCCTTGTGTGGTCCAGTTTCTTCAGTGGCCGGGGGGAGGCTGGTGTCAATATAAATTGGTCGAGTATTTATTTTATTTGGGAGCGTCATTTTTGCCACGGCTCCCCTTTCGCGGATCGTTTTTGTAGGGCGTCCGGCGAAGGCAGTGGTGCTTTGTAGTGGCCTGAAAATAATAGAAAAAGAAATTGATGTAGATTTTGTTGTTAGGAATCGGGGAAGGAGTGCCTAGAGACTGATGTTGACCTTATGTGGATTCACGTTTTTCTTGAAGCATCCCATATCATTAGATTATAGATGATACGTTGGTTTCCGTGCGCTGACTTGAAAATTGTACTGTTAAAACGCGGTATTGTCTGTGATTGTTAATTTAGCTTAAAACGACGAAGCATTGAAATAAGAAATAAGAAAAATATGGACGTTTGGTGTTAACTATTTTAAGTACAAACCTATCTACATGTAGGTAGGTACAGCTAACAGCAGATCAAGATCAAGTCTAACACTTTGGACTTATTATCTTATTTATTTTATTATCTGCGTCATAAGAGTTGAATTCGTGCTGCGAATGTTACCATTGATCTGCTGTTGTCCGTACGTGAAAAATTGTAGGTAATTGAAAAGTCAATAAGTTGCATCAATTTGATTGGTGACTATAGTCTAGATGAGCTGTTGGTTTTGCATGTCTTAGTAAAAATAAAAAAATAAAATAAATGTTTAATTTATAAAAAGGCGACAGCCACCACCGAGCGGGCGTCCAGCCTTTCCTATCTTTTTGCGAGTCTTTACTTTCTTCAAATAATTGTATAGATAACGCGGGACAAAGAAACGGAGCCCCCTCCCCCTGGGTGGGACCGGGGGGTCGGGCCCCCGGTGGGGGACATTTTTAGCGTCTTCAGACCCCTTTGATCAGACATTTTGACGTCGTCCGTTTAATTATCCGAAAAAAGCTACAATTTTGTTTTGTTTATTTAGTTCGTGTTTCGTAAGTTTCTCGAACAAAAGAAAGCTTAAATATGATATATCATAATCATACTCATTCTTGACTTCATCTACGATTCCTATAACAATTAAAATGATGAATGACAAGGTCGCAGGTTCAAGTCTTGCCCAGGGCAGTTTTGAATTCTATTAAGGACCTTCCATAAGCCAACTAGCGCCGCCAATCTTAAAAAAATAATATCTTACAAATTATTAATTTATATTAAAAAAACTATATACACAATCTTTATTAGGATACACTATTTTTAATATACATGGCATAATTGCGACAAGCTAAGTTGTAGTTCTCAAATGTGCCGAAAACGGCCGTTTTTCGCAATTATGCGAACTACAACTTACCGAAATTGAATCACGTTATAAATAAGCATTTAAAAAATAGTATTTATCGTAGATAATAAACATTTTGTAAATAGCTTTTTCAATAAAATTGATTATATTGGAAGATATTATTTTTTTAAGATTGGCGGCGCTAGTTGGCTCATGGAAGGCTCTTAAACTCGTCACCTAGCCGTCATTACCATACCAAAGGTTATTCCAAGGACCCTCCAACTCCGATCAACCCTTCTTTTTTTACTTAAACGAGAGAAAGAGATGACTAGATTCACAATCTGTTTATAAGAAAGAGACGCAGAGTTGACCGCTTGTCGAATTTTAATTTTCTTACTACGAATTTGAATCTTAATTTTTCCCGGAGTAATTCTATTCCGCTCTTTCGAAGGTATTAAAGGTGTTCTGTTTCTTTCTAAGGGTTTCTTGGGGTGTGGGGTAGTTAGAAGTTAATTGTATAAAAACATTTTTTGTTATTGTAAGTAGAATCAGAATTATATCCTTTATTGCAAGTTTTACGTAGGTATATTTTTGCACGTCAACATTTTTTAGAATATACTATGCAAGGAAAAGCCAACGTTGAGAAGAAAAAGTGACAAAAATCTTACAGTGCTGCTGAATCTTATTAATGCTTGTACTTGGAACAATTTAGGTACTCCTTTTACATCCTAAGTACATGCACTCATTAGTCTCCTCCTTCGGTAGTCGGGTAAAATGACGTAATAAACGAAAGTGATGCAAATGCGAGGTGGATCATATAGATTCGATCGCATGTCTGATAAAGTTTTAATTATTAGATATAATAAGTATGTAAGTACTTACATATTTATTTATCTAATCTAATTTGTTTTACGAGTGTATTAAAGTATGTAAAAGAAAGAAACATAAATAAAAGTACTTCCATCCAAGTATAGGTGTTTCGTCTGGGTCTACAGCATTGGCTACGCGTGTGCTACGCCGTAGACAACTACTGTAGCATTACGCGTAGACACAACAATATATTGTAGCCCAGTTTCGAATTCCCTGCACGTATGTTTTTGGTTCAAAGTTACCTTAGTGCGTGGTAAAAATGCAATTTGTTAACCGATTAATTGGTAGTGTAAGCCATACCTATTAATAAATGCAAAATTTGCAATACAAAGATGATATTTATATTTGTGTTGGAAACCGATCCCGGTATCGGTGGAGACAAACTGCCGGGATCCGTTTCCAATCCAAACGGATCCCGGGATCGGTGGAGACAACCCCAAAGAAAGTAGGGCCAAAAGGTAATGTCAAGAATTAGACTATTCTTACTATTATAGGCCCAGTGCGGCTTGGCGGATTTCACATACCTTAGATTTTTTTCATCTTCTACGGCATGCAGGTTTCATCACGATGTTTTCCTTCAGCGTTAACCATATGATTATGCAATATTTTAATAGGTAGGTACGTAGCTTAGTAAGTTTTAGATATTCATTGTACAATTGACATTTACTTAGTGAGGTGTGAATAAAGTGAAAATAGTTTTTATTTTAATTGTGTAATGCTGGGTAGGTAATAAAATTAGTTGTTCTTAAAACAATGAATGTATAGATAAACTATTATTACAATTATAGTACTATTTATGAAACTAAACTTAAAAACATTTATGATAATCTTTGATAGTAAAAGTTGCATATCTACCCTGGAAAGTTACAGTTATATATAATTTATCAAATATCATATCGAAAAAAATCCTTCGATATAATTAATTATTCTTAGATACCTATGTCCGTCAAGCAACAGAGTCAACACAGACCCGTCTATATCTTGGTCGGGCGGCGCTCAAATTGTCTTAATTTTTCATCTCGGCGACCGTCCGCCACCCCCCGTGACCCCCTAGCGACCAGGGGTAGGGACCCCCCTCATAATTGTTTTTAATTTACGCGGCGAATGAGAAACGGTACAAGACGGCTCTACAAAGAAAAATAGTATGCAGTTAAATTAATTGTTGGTATTTAAAAAAGATGTCTGCTGTTCAAGATGGTTGGAAAGACGTTGTACAGTCGAAAACACAGAAAAGTAAGATAATATAAATAAGATTAATATTCTTTATTGCTTTACACAAAAGAAAAAGGTAAAAATGTATACTGGGGCCCTCAATAAGGTTGAGATTTTCTCAAGAACATCTTGACCGATTTAATAAAATCTTTTACTAGAGATAAGTGGTTATACAATTATGTAGTAAGTATGTAAGGATTTTTCAACAATCGTAAAGTTTTTTTGACAAAATCTCAACCTAAATAATAAATATCCTGTTCACTTGTATTCAACAGTACAATCAGTAAACTGAAGTGTCAGTGGGCTGGTCAAATCTGTCGTAGAACCGATAACCGATGGGGTAGACGAGTCCCCGAATGGAGGCCACGAACGGGGAACTCAGTGTGGGATGCCCCCCAGACCAGATGGAGGGATGACCTTCGCAAGATGGCTGGCAGGGACTGGATGCAGAGGGCCGAGAGTGGGGTTGAGTGGCGCGCTTTGGGAGAGACCTACGTCCAGCAGTGGACTGATACGGGCTGACGATGATGATGATTATGACACCTTTATCTGTTTTAGACCGTACCAAAGACCAACTTCTTGATGTAATGTGCTTTATAAGGCACGGAGGGACTCATATGAAAGTGGCACTAGCGGTTACCCATCCCGGCACAGACCTCGCCCAATGTTGCTTAACTTGCACGATCGTTTTCAATATGTACTCGCATGGACTATATCTCTTATTTTAATCTTTAATTGCTATAGATTAAGATACATAATAATAATAAATGAAAGTCTGCGATATTTATTTCTTGCGCCACTAACATTGGCTGAATGCCAGGAGGTCTGTCTGTCTCCTTCCGTTTCCGGTGTTAACCCCCGAAAATATGGCCCCATTTCCGGTTTTCACCATTTTTCTTGTTAAATGTTTATAATGATGGTAATGTTTTTCGATCTAGCTATATACATAGCTTAATGTTGATGGATTATGATGTCAGATTGTCAGACGTATCGTTAGGTTCATTTTGATCATGTGACTGAGATAGATATAATTTATTCCAAAAAGTAGTCGGGATTTTTGTTGTTTGAAAAGTCATTCAGCTAAATTTCCTTTGAGATTTCAGCCTTAACAATATTACAATAATAGTTTGTTTTGTTTTAACACTTTAGTATATAACACACACAGATACATAAATAACATACAGAAGAAACAAATTGGTACAAAGGGCGAGCTTATCTCAAAAGAGATTTCTACCAGCAAACCCGCGAACGAGAGAGCAGTGTTACAAAGTGGTAGTCGTCGTGGTGTACAAATAAAAGATGTCCGATAAAATAAATAAATTTTAACTCCTAAATACATAAGCAATACCTAAGATAAATATCTACATACATACCAATAACCAAACCTTTCAACAACCTTATCGTCTTACCACAAATAAGGTAAACGAGTTGAACACATGTTTAAAAATATTTTTATATAAGCAAGCGTTCATTTTTTTTATTGTCGTCAAACCATTGATCTCCTATAAACTATTAGATACACAAAGGTCTTCCTAAAACAATTTAAAAAACGTCCAAATAAGGGTCCATTGTTAACGTCCAAATAATGTCCAATAAAGCAAATGATTCATCCGTTTGGACCTTCTTTGCGCTCGGACATTTTTAGAAGGCAGACTGTGTATCTACTTGTTTATAGGAGATCAATGCGTCAAACGTTTGCAATTTCTTACAAAAAAATTCAATAAGTTATTATTGGTCGAATAATATTTTGTCTTTTTGTAAACAGCTTAAAAAGTAAATCAATAAAGAAATATTCGAATAGACTCATTCCCTTTGTCACCAGATGTTACATAACTATTTATGTATAGATAGATCTACCTAGGGTGGCTATTATAAGTTAAGGAGAGTCGCGTTTTTACAAGGGGTACGCACCCCATTTAATTTTTTATCGGTAGGTAGCAATTATCATAAGCGTGAGTCGAAGAAAGTACGGGACAATCTCATTTGCTTCCACTGGAGAAAAAAAATTCTTTTTAGAAAAAAAAATATGCTTCATTTATTTATATTTATTATTTTAGCACTGAAGTGAATATTCTGTGTTATTTTATGACCTTCATGCATTTAAAGTACCTGTGTGTAAATATGTAGGGAATTAGTTCATTACTACCTATTACTATCTATAATGCCGTAAATACCACAATTTATAAAATATAAAATAAATGTCAATTATAGTATCTAACTCTTGTACGGTGGAACACAGAGAAAGGTGTATAGGAGAGTTTTTAAGGTTGGAATTATCTCAAAAACTACATTATCTCTTGCAAAAATTATTTCACTGTTAGATAGGTAAAAGTTAAAACTATGTAACTGTAAAATAATTATTAAATTCCGTCCAGTAGTTTTTTTTACAAAATCTCAACCTTATTGAGGCCCCCCGTATACTTATCTCTGTCTTCGACTGTACATTATTATTCGTAGGTATATTATTTCTTCATTTATTGTAAACTCCTAATATGATCAGCGTAAGAGTCTAAACGTTTCTTTTTCTTACAGAAGATGGAATATTTATATTACATATTTATTTATTTTTGTAGTAGCAAATAACACCAGTCAAAAATTAATCTTGCAAATTATTATTTAATTGTAGAGTGGGTGAGGTTGATGTCGATAGATCTTGACAGTTCCGTAGTCTTTAGAGGCAAAAGGCAAATAAATGTCATCGATGTAATTTATATCAACGTCCGCAAAAGGTTCACTTCATCTTCATGCCTACTGACTTAAGTTTTAATATAATTAATATCTTAAATTTATTAACTTTCTTATTTACTGTAATAAAACGAAATATTGTCCAATAAGAATATTGTTAATTCTTATATTAAATAGTATATTAACTTTGCAAGCTAATTCAAGAAAAAGTACGCAATATCCTCTCGAGCCAGATTTCCGGTAAAAAAAACTCGAGCCAGGCATCTAAATTAATTATAAATGTCATTGGCATTATGTCAATACTATTCATTTATTAAGTTTTTGACTAACTAACAATAATAACTAAGATTCTGATAACTATTAACGAACTTAAATATTAATTCTTGACTTAATTTTATGTTAATAATTATTGTTCATGTCCTATTTGTATCCTATTGTATATAGATTCTAGTTTATGTATATTATTTTGTCTAGCATTAACCTAACATTCAAACACTTACCTATTATATCAAACGATTTATTAGTTAATTAATAAAAAGACATTGCCACATTTCAATGGAGCTTTGCCCCATCTACAAAACTACGTGACCATTTAAGCTGTACCCATCATTTTGTTGGGGACTTATTACAGGTTTCATATTGCATAATCATAATCAGTATCATTTTCTACTACTCTCGCAACTCCTATAGAAGAATAACAAAAACAATGAATAAATCGCTTTGATTTCTTACTATTTTCTGAACTCTTAATTAAGCTGTTTTTTTCGAATCGCAACTTGTACAAAACTTTATTTTAAACCAATAATTTTAATAAAAAACGGAGATATTTTTACATTTATTCGTTATCTTGTACAACTTGCGGTTGATGGTGGGGCAGAATCTGGCATTGTCATTTAGGTATGTGAATATTATTCGAATTTCAAAATTCTCATACGCATAGTTGTTGTTATAATATAATAATTAAAGAAAAATATCCCGTACTTTCCGCCAGTGACACAGCATCCCCTAGAGGTGGTAACAAAACTTTCCGTCGTCCCCCGAAAAGGGAGAAAAATAAATCTAAATTGGCGCAATCCTTCGGCCCCCGGTTTTTTGCCGCCATTTTCAAGAATAATTGCTGGCGACTTAAGAAGTTTTCTTATTGGAATTATTATTTTCGTTCCAATTCCAACCCTACGGAGAGAGTTTTAGGTCGATTTTAGAAAGTCTCTAGATATGATTAAAACCGGTTATTTTAGTAAAGTTTTATCGATTTATGTTTTAAGGGATTTCCAGAAAGCTTTGTTTGATGAACTTTTTAAAATTGGCGAAATATTTATGTTTTAAATTGGAACATTATTAAGTACTTTTTACTTTTGAACTGTCGCATCTCAACTATTTAGGTTTAATTCTAACTCAAGCTCAAAACAATTCGGGCTAGTAGGCAACCAATGTTGTATTAATATTTGTATTATGATAATGTTAGGTACCTACATACCTATGAATTAAATTGTTACAATTTTTTAATAAGTATTAGTGTTCATTGTTCCTAATTGTCTTTTTTGGCAATGGGAAATTAGGTTTTCATTTCATTTTAAACAAATTTGACCGCCAAGTAAAATCGAATTACCGTGTTATTGAAAACTACGCTACATCCGTTAGGGCTCTTCCTGTCAGGCCGGAGGTCTGCTATTACGTCACATCCGGTTGAGTGAAACTTCCGGAATAAAGGTCATTTTTCACTAAATGCTGTAAAGAGAGTCGATTTGGGTCTGCGAATTAACATCTTCTATTTAATTTGATAGTTGCTGAACCACATCATGCTTGGTTCAAATAATACAAAATTTTAATAAGTACAAAAATTATTAAAATATGTCTTAACTTAAACCACAAACGTGTATTAATATTGAGCTTGAATTAATAAATATCAATGGTAGAGAAATCTGGTTTTTATTAGTACTTAAGTAATTTAAAGATCGCGGGGTCGTTCACCAACAAGATGGACCGATCAAGTGAAAGAATCTTCGTCCTCCAAATTCTACACGATCGTAAGAGACGCGGTGGACAGGATCCGGTGGAGACAAATCATCCTCTCCAGATGCAAACCTGATGCTGACCACGATCCTCAGATATGAGGGACCGACCACAGAGAGAAAGTAATTTAAAAAGACACATAGTGTTCTTTTCTTTCAGAAACAGTAAATTGAATTTAGTAAAAATCTAAAAAAAAAGAATCTGTTAATTCTGTTAATTACAACGTTTAAATAGGTCAATTATTATAAAATTAATGTCGGCCATTTTCCTTTTCCGCACTTTTTTTCTATTTGGCCAGCATCCAGTTAATTTCAGCCAATAAGTTTGGTATACCAAGGAGCTTTTAAGCGCTGTACCTATTTATAATGGAAATAACCGCCGTTTTCCCTAAACTGTAAATCCCCCTTTGGCTTGGTTCGCAAAGGAGAACTTTTCTCTTTCTGGTCTAAAAAACAAACCTCAAACGCAAACTGCTAAAGTTAGACTATTTAAAACTGTTTCTCACCTCGCCCGGAAAGTTCTCGATGAAAAATTCGACTTTCGAACGCGGCCGTTGCAAATTAAAAAGTTCCGAACACTTTCCCTCCAACTTCCAACTATTCCGGGCGCCATTTTGGTTTTAAACGTTTAACTTTTTAATTTTAGTGCTCTTCACTTCACTGTGAGGTTTGAGTAATTTATCATAGTGCCAGTGGGTTTTTTGAAACATATTTTCAACTTGATGATCGTTAAACGATTTGTTATACAGGATGTAACGTAAAGGGTATATGAAGCCGAAGGGAGGGTGTTCATTATCGGCAACTGAACAACTTTTGTTCTACGACTTTTAGATTTTCGCGAATTTATTTTTTGACTTTTCATACATTTCGTACCGATCAGCTGATCGATTTGTATGATACATTAATTTATTTTTATTTTATATTCGAAAAGTCGTCGTCTCCTTAAAATAGTTTGACTATTTTTGCGTACGAGCGTAAGAGCTCGGTGGCTCAGTAAGAGCTCGGTGGCTCAGTGGTTGGGTCAATGGACTTGCAATGTGGAGGTCCCAGGTTCGATTCCCAGCTAGGGCAGCCATGTACCAATGAGTTATCCTCGGTTTTTTCGACGGAAAAACTTACGTACATTTACCGAGTGCTCTCAAAAACGGTGAAGGAAAACATCGTGATGAAACCTGCATGTCGTAGAAGAAGAAGAAAAAAAAAACTCTAAGGCATGTGAAATCCGCCAACCCGCACTGGGCCCGCGTGGTGGATTATGGCCCGAGCTCCCTCGATGTAAGGGAAGGTCTGTGCCCGAGCAGTGGGGCGATATAAATAGACTGATGATGATGATGATTTGCGCCAAGAAGATAATACTTCCTCTTAGTCGTGTTCGGAATAAAAAAACAACTCATCGATTTGTCAACCAAATTCCTCCATCAGTTTCTGTCCTTAGCCTATCTTGGGGCAGTAGTCACCGATAGGTCTGTCAAACTCTTAACTAGAACCTGCCTTAAATCCTATGCTATCCTTTTCTACTCAAAACACAGGATAATCCATAGTTTGAATACCACGTCGTCCACCAAACTGTGTCTAATGCTATGTAAAATGTACCGAATGTGGAAGGAAATAAATAACATTTTGAAATGTAACATCCTGTAAAAAATAGCTCTCCCGTTCCCCAAAAATTATGTGTTTTTTTGTCAACGAAAAAAACCGTTATAAGAAATTCTAACCCTCAGTTTTATTCCAAATTCAAACTCGGCAGGATCTTACGTCTCGCTCATTATGGAGATAAAATTTAAATTGCAAAATGCTCCCCCTTCGAAAAAAGGGCTAGTGGGCGTCAAAAAAGTGTACGGACGGCTTGAGAACCCCCCTGAGGGGTAGCCACCCTCGCCTCGAGGAATTTATATTTTTCCTGCCGTTTGTTTCTTGCTATCAGTAATTTTGAGTATTTTAATAATTTCGCGTTCTCGATTTTAGCTTTGTGAACGAAGTAGAGTTTTATTTTTTTAAAGCTTTGAGATATAATTCGCGAAAAGTTTTTATGTGGAGCCTGTCTCGGAGAAAAGTTGCATTTACTGAGGCTTTAGTTGAGATTTTCACTAAAAACTCTTGACCTATTGCATTTGTTTCAATAGGTATTTTAGAGAGCATACTAGGTATTGTAAGAAGTAAACTTAACATGTTGCGGTGCCCTTACACCCTGTAAGGGCACCGCAACATGTGAGCACTACCTGTTATATAACAACCATGTTACCAAATAAAGCAACGAATAAATGAATTATGAATGAATTATGAATCTGATTCTAATTTCAAATGTATTTCTGGCATATAATTTATGCAACAATTTTTTTAGCGCACACCCCCTATTCTTCTAAAATAAATAGAAGAAAAAATACCTACAGAAGTGCTCTAGTGAACTCTGACTAGAGAAGAGACAAACAAATCGCGAAAGTTATCGAGTTAGCGAACGCAGCGCGATGCCGGGGTGTTTTTCAAATAAATAGCGTCTATTAAACAGTAAATTGGATCGCAAAAGTTTGCGTGTCGCTCCATCCACGTGTCACTCTGAAAAAGTACATAGGTACTCTACTTACATTAAACTCGTGTTAAGAAATAACATCGTATTACTTCCCTAATTAAATAACACATAAGCAATGAATTTTCTATATAAATTTTTATCCGAAACTTAGAAAACAAAGATTTACCTTCTTGGGATAGTAAGTCTTGCGCCAATTATAGTTAGCGCTTAACCTAAGGTTAAAAAAGAAAATGTATGGCGTTGTACATTCGTGCAAGATGGGGTTAAAGAAGGCTGTTATTCATAAACGTGATTTAAAGTTACGACACTGTTTAGCCACCCTGTCCCTTTCTATCTTAACGTTTTTAACGAAGTGTGAAAGGGATAGCAACACGATTTAAAGGAAGTGAGGTTTAACCAGGTTTATGTATAACAGCTTTAGGTAGATACGTTTTTCGTGACGACCTATAGATTTGAACTCCGTTTTTCTTATATGGCGTAAGTACTTATACTAGCTGAAAACCAGCGCTGTGGCATGCCGCAGCACCATGCTGAGCTAGCGCCCTATTTATCATTATTTCTCAATGTTTGTTTGTATATTGTTATATTTATTATATCTCGTATTAGTATTATATCCATTTTATAGTTAAATTTTAGTTCATAGTTGTAATCTACTGTTTATGTATGACGTATATTTATAACAATGTATTTATTTCTTTGTACTATTTATTAATGATAAATAAAATTGTTTTACTTACATACACATTGTTTATGCAAGAGATTTAAATAATCGTTTAAATAACGACATGGAACACAGAGAAAGGTGTACAGGAGAGTTTTTAAGATTGAGATTTTTTCAGAAACTACTTGACCTATTGCAAAAATTCTTTCACTGTTTGATAGATAAGAGTTAAAACTATGTAACTGTAAAATAATTATTAAATTCGGTCCAGTAGTTTTTGAGAAAATCTCAACCTTTTTGAGGCCCCCTGTATACATATCTCTGTCTTCGACTGTACCTGTCTCTAAAATTAATAAAAGCAAGAAGGGCAAAGAATCCATTTCCTATATCGAACATTTTCTCCGGAACTTAGTAAAGAAAGATGGCTGCCATCATTAAGGCGCTTCAAACTCGGTCCCTCGCTTAATTAAAAAATCGTGTCGACTCCCAAATAAAATCAATCCCACCCCCTCCGCCCAAAGAGAATTTTCCAAGGAGTTTTTCTTACCCTTCGAACACCTTCCTTTTGGATTTTCTCAGTAATTATATTTGTGTAATGATTACAAAGTTTTGATGGACTTCGCCCGTGTTCCCGATTGCTTCGCTGCGAGCTTATTTTCAGTTTTCCGTTAACTTTTTATTTTTTATTTTGGAAAAGGATTTATTTATCTACGTAGTTCATTTTAAAACAGCGATCAACAATATGAGAATGTATAAGATATTAAAATATACTTCTATATATACCTACGTGATGCAAAAATGGTACTTACATGAGTTAGTACTGAGTTTATAATTAATTAGAGAAAAAATTATGAAAAATGGTTTAAAGAAAACAAAAAAAAATATATTTACCTAATTTTTTTTTCATACTATTAAGCAAAGAAAAAGTTCCAGTTGGTATATAACTTTACACTTCCGGTTTGTATGCAATTAGGCACGTAAAAATACAAATCATTTTTTTTCTTGGACTTAAACCTAGTAAATGCGTCGGAGGACAAAAGTGGTTCACATAGCTCATAGAATAAGCAAACTGAAGAACTGACACTTGGGCTGATCACATCTGTCGTAGAACTGATGGGATAGACGAGTTCTCCAATGGAGGCCACGAACTGGTAAACGTACCCGCCCAGATGGAGGGATGACCTTCGCAAGATAGCTAGCAGAGACGATGCAGAAGGCCGAGAGTAACGTTGAGTGGTGCGCTTTGGGAGAGGCCTACGTCCAGCAGTGGACTGATACGGGCTGATGATGAACCTAGGATCCAATCATCCCGTAGCCCGCCTTGTAGCACCAGAGTAGGTAGGTACAGAACTACCGTGACACACTTGGCTAGTATCGACGAATATTTTTCCTCGGTACCTAGTCCAAAACTCTCTTTCTAGGTTCAAAACTCCTCGAAAAGCCTGGCTATTGAAGAAAAGTTCTAAATGCCTCATCCTAGATTTATCTCTAAACTAAAACTTGTCTTTAATTATATTGTCTAATCAATGATATTAAATTCAGTATTAGTTATTTCAATGTTACAGAATAAAATATCCAATATCATAGTATATTATTATTATTATTATTGTTCCCTATAGTATATTATTGTTATATGAATATATCATAGTATCAATATAAAATGATGGACAGATATTTTAAAATGACGAATATTAAAGACAGCAATATTAGAAAGGGGTTAGAGGGATCCCCCATTTTTAAGAAACGCCATATTTGCCACCCCCACCCACCCCCGCCCCGAAGACGCCTACAGAAAAAGCTTTTGAATTTGGAACAAAAATTCTGCCGTCCGCCAATGAGGGGCGGCGGATTTAAAAATGGAATCGATAGTGGGGGGAAGCGCGGGTGGAACGAAAAAATATTAATGGTTGGTGATTTTATTTGGTTTGGTTGGGGATACTTATACTCTTTGGTTTGGGGTGGGATAAGTTCAGAGGTTGAAGGTCATATGAATTATTAATGAGGAATCTAGAAATTAGAAGATAAGACTTCTAATTTTTTATAGGTACCTAAGTACCGTTTTGGACCAAAAGTGAAATAAAAATATCATTGGTGTTTGAGTATTATAAGAATACTTAACTAAGTAGTTAGATGATAGACGTTTAAAGTTCGCTTTAAATTTTAACTCAAGCGTCGTAATGAGAAAGGTAATGTTTTTCGTGTTTATGTCGGTTCCTTTGTGTCCTGCCGTAGCATACTGTGTGAAATTTTTTTTAAAACCAGTTGATAATGAAGAAGTTTTTAAAACCATCATGAACTTGAAAAATAGCAATTCCACAGGGTATGATGGTGTTAATACTAAAAATTTAAAGCTGTGTGCTGCATATTTTAGTCATCCTTTGGCTCATATTATTAATTTATCTTTTACTCAGGGTATTTTTCCTGAGAGTTTGAAATTATCCATTATTAAGCCTCTTTTCAAAAAAGGTGAAAAAAACCACATTGGCAATTATCGACCAATAACGATAATACCAATATTATCAAAGATATTTGAGAGAGTAATGTACACCAGGCTCAATGACTTTTTGACAAAGTATGATGTCTTGAACTCTCAACAATTTGGTTTTAGGAGAGGACGTTCAACCACGCTTGCCGGCTTCAGTCTTGTAAGGACAATCACTGAATGCATTAATAATAAAACACCTATAATGTCCATATTTCTTGATATGAGCAGGGCTTTCGATTATGTAAATCATTCTTTACTATTGGCCAAACTTGAAGCATACGGCATAAGGGGAAAGGCCAGCGAATGGTTGAATAGTTTCTTAGCAAATAGAAGTCAAAGCACAGAGATAACTAGAATTACTAAGGTCGGAAAGTCACTAATTAAACAGGAGTTTAGATCTGCAACTAAAGTAAACAACACTGGTGTCCCGCAAGGGAGTATATTAGGTCCACTCTTATTTCTGCTGTTTATAAATGACCTGCCACGTGCCACATCCCACAACTGCATCCTATACGCGGACGATACGACGCTCTTGGTGGGATGTGACGACAGGAAAAAATGGGAATCGACTATAAACGGCGCCCTGGATAACGTGAGTAGTTGGATGAAGGAAAACCATTTAATGATTAATGTGAACAAAACGAAATGTATGCAGTTCCTTTCGTACAATTCCTCAAAGCAACCACTAAAGATCGTTTATGACCACAATGAAGTTGAAGAAATGAATACATTCAATTTCCTGGGGTTCAAAATTGATGAACATCTTAACTGGAAACAACATATAGACGATGTTTGCCTGCGGTTAGATCGTTTTGTTTTTGCTGTTAGACGCATAAGAAGCACCGTATCAAAAGAGGCTGCGCTAACAGCCTATCACGGATACGTCTCCTCTGTTCTTAGTTACGGTTTAATCTTATGGGGAAACTCAGTCGAAGTAAGCAGAACCTTCATACTCCAGAAAAAATTTATTCGTGCAATATGTAAAGCGTGGTATCAGGATTCCTGTAAGCCTTTATTCAAACAGTTAAAAATCCTTCCGCTTCCATGTCTATATATAAAAGAATTATGTGTTTTCGTTAAACTATATCCTGATCTCTTCAAAAACCGCTATGACGTTATGACAAGGCCGCCAAGGCAACAGTACCTGAATCTGCTTTATCAACCGCGATGCTGCACGTATATGTATAAGAAAAATGTATATAACATGTGTATACTGGTATATAATGCGTTACCTGAGGAAATAAAGATAATACATGACATTAAATTATTTAAATCTAAATTGTACAATTGGTTATTAGATCGCTGTTACTATTCCGTTACCGAATATTTAAATTCCTCTCACTGACATTTTTACTACATGACATTTACATTAATTATTTTTATTTCTTCTGACATTTTTATTGCTTATGTAACTGAAAACTTTGCACGCTTGTATACAAGTAGAATACTGTACTGGACAATGCAATTTACCATCCTGAGATTTCATGTATTCTGGCAAATAAATGATTTGATTTGATTTGATTTGATTTGAAAGTCATGTCGATCAATTGTAGTGTCGGTCAAAAGTTATGTCAGCCAAATAAATGTATGTCGGGCGAAAGTCGTGTCGATCAATTGTAGTGTCGGTCAAAACATATGTCGGTCATACGTCGTTCGGGCAACGGTCTGTCGATCAAAAGTTATAGAATCTCATGTATTCGTCTTGATTACGAGATTGACATTTTATGCCCAAAAAAGCTATTGGTTTGTTTGGGGCTAATGTGATGGTACACATTAACATCCTGCTTTCGTTAGTCGGGTAAAACTGGAAAGTCCATTGACAAAGAAATATGAGATATTACCACTTACCTTTGATGAAATAGCGTCCATTTCGGTTTGGCAAAGTTTGAGAGCCGACGGATAATTTTAATAATTGTTAGGGTAGCTAATAACTTGTATCTAAGTCAGTTAGATTAGGTTTTGCTGTCAAACATAACTTTATTTTTCGAAATCGAATGCGTATTCACAATTCCGCCAATCATCATCATTATGCCGCTCAAAATTTCGATATAGAATGACCTCTGGATATGATTGAAATGAAAATTTTAAAATATTGAATTTTGAGGTTATTTTTAACGGTCTTAATTTGGATAGCCCTACATTCTCACTAGCACACCTTGATGGTCAAAGCACAACTGAACTTAACCCTTCGCTGCGGGTCAAAAGCTGTCTTACCGGTTATCTTCGCACCGGGCCCGGGACAAAAGGTCCCGAAGGGTGCCAACTGGACATAATAAGCGAAAAAACTCCAACGGACCAAGGAAAGGGGTAATAATAGCGCATTGCATTATAATATTTGGACCTATTTAAGTATCCAATGGGTTGGCTATTGTGATTTTTGCGGAACTGACCTGACCGGTTTTTGGCGTGGGTTCCTTTTAGGGATGGGATACGGCAAATGTGAGTATATCGATAGTGAGGTAACACTTAGGATTAGTTTGTTGTCAGTGTTTTCTTCTGTTGAACACATTAGATATATTACTTCTTGATTTTGTAGTAACAATTGCAAAATATTAAGACCAGACCATATTTTTTTCACATAATCGCTACCTAGGCAAACGTCAGTGCCTACATGTATACTGAATTTCAATAATTCTAGGAAAGGAAACTTAGTTGTAACATACTAAGGATTTTATAAAACCCTATACTTATAAATAAGTAGGTATGTTTAAAAATAATATTAATTCCCAGATGACAAACGATTTTAATCTACAGTCATGACTCAAAACTATAGGATTCCCTGTGCGATCCCAAATTACAATAAGACTCGATATTAAGTGGTTATCACACAGACCATTCCGACTGGAAATCGAACCCAGAACTACACATAACCGAGGGAAGGTGTCGACTTCAGAAAAAAGGAAAACTTAATTTAAAAAAATTCTGTTAGTATTTATTTATAAGTCAATAAAATTATAAAAACAAGTATCTACTGATTTTACTTTGGTTTTTCAGCTGTGAATAACCTACCAGTGACAGGTAGGACACCAACTCGCTTCCATGCGGGCGCGTTACCTCCAAAATTAAAGATACAATTACGTGAAAAACTACATATCGATATCGACAATCGCCCCACATCCCACAGAGAGTGCAACGCAACGGGCCGAGCGACAACAATTAAAAGGCGAAGAATTGTCCATGTCCACAATGGCCTGATTTGCATACCGGCCGGACCGGTTCTCACGCGGCCGGGCCGGGGACGCACACCCGGCCACGACGTGTCTTCATTACCACCTTGACGGCGGAGGGTTAACGTTGAAAGATTAGCCAACTGACGAATAAAATATCCAATATAATATTATTATGGAATGCTAGATCTGAATAGAGAAAATACACTGGAGATTGGAGAGTCAAGGGAGGATCCGCCATCATTTTGGAATGACGGATTGATTTTTTGTTTAATTTTCTATTTACATGATTACTCTAAATAACTTGACATTGGCGAAATATCTCTTGAATAAGAAGAAGCCATTCAAATAAAAATAGAACAATAGAGAGTCAATAAGGTTGAGATTTTATCAAAAAATACTTTTTTATAATTCTTTACAATAATTAATGTGCCTATCTATAGATAGGGCAATTAGTTCTTCAAGTTTACGACGGTATTTCCTTTATTTTTGGAACGAGGATGTTGAATTGTTGACTAAACATTTTTTATTGCATAAATCAACTCATTTCATCATGCTGAATACATCTGAAATTAGTTGTACGATTTTCCAATAAGGTCCGATGTAACTTTTCGCCAAAACGAATTTAGTATGGAGTTTGTATCAGATTACCGATATTAAAATGTATGTAATTATTTTATTTATTACTTAAATGATTTTAATTATGTTTTTTGACCTTAAAAATGCCTATATTTGTAAAATTATTGAGAATACATTATTTTTCAATACTTATTTTTGGGTGATTTTACGTAGACGGTTTTCAGTAGCCGTATCTTTGGAAGTGGCGTAGGCTCGGCGTAGGTGATCTACGCATAGAGGCTACGAGACGTTAGGTGCTACGTGAAATGAAAACAAATATGTTCGTTTATATATACAGGGTGTAACGTAAAGGGTATATGAAGCCGAAAGGAGGGTGTTCAATATCGGTAACTGAACAACTTTTGTTCTACGACTTTTCGATTAAAAAATAAAAATAAATTAATGTCTCATACAAATCGATCAGCTGACCGGTACGAAATGTATGAAAAGTCAAAAAATAAATCCGCGAAAATCGAAAAGTCGTAAAACAAAAGTTGTTCAGTTACCGATACTGAACACTATCCCTTCGGCTTCATATACCCTTTACGTTACACCCTGTAGATCCCTACATTTACCTGAAAATGTGTTTCGGCCGTCGACCAAGTAAATGAAAAATTAAAAGAATGAAAATTTGTATATTTCAAAAAATTTCAGAGATTACAATCCTGACTCTTTCACTAGGATACTATGTGCTGTAGGAGTCGGTGTAAGTAAAGTAATATCGGGCAAAATACTGTTGCGAGTATCCGATGGCGTAATACAACATGAAATCTGATCGGATATTTATAATAAAAATATTGCAAATTACGAGTAAGGAAAGCCAGTACAACTAAATACCTAGTTTAAAAAAAATACAAATTGTAATTTGTTGTACAATCGACAGAACGTCAACCTAGACAATGCAATTGCAATATTATATTTTACCATTGCCCAGAGTGATCTTATGATAATTAATTTATTTATAGAAAAAGAGTTTTATAGTATATTATTTATAAATTGTGCCTTATTGTCTTATGAGAGTCTCAAAGTAACCCACGTGTCATAGGGTCCGCTTACTATGAGAGACTGCCAGTAGACTTGCGTAGTGAAGTAGATGACGAAACGTTTGGTCGCCGACTGAAATACCTTTTATTGGATAGCGAATTGTATTCCTTTAAGAAATTTGACTTATTAATGTTAAAATCATAATTTATGCAATACATAATGTTGTAATACACTTACTTACATGGTTATTTTAATTTTATTTTAATTTGACGATCAAATTACTAATGTGTATTTTAAGTATTGACATAACTGTAAAAATGACATGTAATCTGAAATAAATGAATCTAATCTATGAAAATATAAACATATCATTTTACAATAAGGTTGATGAGCTCTTTCGATTGGCATATACAAAAAAAATGCCATTCAGTCTACTCGTGACCATGATGGCTGCAATGCTGTCGAAATATCGAGACATCAATAATAAATGTTTTAACACGGTAATTCCCGTTTTATCTAATTAATATGTATACAAACCGTGAAAGTTTAAAAAGTGATAAAAAAAATGCCATTTTCGAAAAATATATCCTAAGTTCCTCGTAATTCGTCCTTCCTTGGTTCCACACCACATACTGCAATTGGCTTTAAAGCCTTTGTCCGCAGATATTTGAGCTATCCTTGGCGCAGGGTAATACACCCTGTATTGCATACTCTCCAAAAGAAACCATAACGATTTTTCTAGAACTTAAAATACCTTCTAAGAATCCTTTCTTTCAAGACGTCTTATAATTGCGTTTCTCATCTCCAAGCTAGGGGCCATCCCTTTGTCCTACAAGACAAACATTATCGTAACCCTCGGCCGCTGTTACAGGCGATTAATTTGAATAACAACGGGCCAGGTCGAATTGACCGGCTTTTTTCTTGACATCGTTAAGGGTTAAGTCTTTGTTTCGTGTCTGTGATGAGATGAATGCGTCTGGGGTGTTTTATGGGCTACCTGTTATTGTGTTTTAATTTTAATCGTGAGAGAAATACTGTTGCTTATTACTAGTTTTCTGATTCAAAATTACAATTTACATTAGGTGTAATTTTATAATTTAGAAACATTACAATTTTAAAATGATTACCGATTTTAATTATCATTGATTATGCCGTGGCCAAATCTTATCCTAAAACTAAAAGAAATTGTCTCGGACACTTTGTATAGGAGAGAATGACTGTCGAAATGTGAAAATCATATTGCCACATTTCAATGTAGCTTTGCTCCACCTACAAAATTACGTGACCATTTAAGCTATCATTTTGTTGGGGACTTTATTACAGGTTTCATATTGCATAATCATAATCAGTATCATATTCTACTACTCTCGCAACTCCTATAGAAGAATAACAAAAACACTGAATAACTCGCTTCGATTTCTTACTATTTTATGAATTCTTAATTAAGCTGTTTTTTTCGACTCGCATGATATACAAAACCATACATAGGTCGACTAAATTGGCGATGTCTTTTTCTACGGCATGCAGTTTCACTATGTTTTCGAGTGCGCTACGTTATTCCGAAATATCGAATAATATGACGCCGAAATTAAAAAAAAACGAGGAAAACTCATATATGGGTACGAACCTGGGACCTCCGTATCGTATCCAGTGACCCAACCACTGCACCACCGAGCTCTTATTAATATTTATTAAATTACAACAAAAATCTAATAGAATAAAAAGGCGTAAAAAAACCAGCAGATCAATGGTATCTAACACTTGCAGTACGATTTCAACTCTTACGACGCAGGTAATAAGAAAACGGTCAATAGTCCAAACTGTTACACTTGATGTACTTTGATGTACACCAATGTAAGTAGAGAAATCGGTTTAATGCGCCATCTACACTCTCCCCTGAATAATATACCTCTCCGTAATGTATGGTCTCTCCCTATTTATTTGTAATTTCAAACCGCCCTCTGGTGTCGAGTAGAAGAACTAACAGCGGCATCTATTAACGAAAAGTTGAACTGAAAATATGATTTTAACGCCATCTAGTAACGAAGCGATGAACTACTAATATTCGCGCCATCTGTTGTGGACTAGAACAACTAATAATGTGTAGTTGGAATTATTTTCGTATGAGAATTTAATTTTATGTATTATAATTTTACAGAAACGCGAATATAAATATTAAGTGTGTACATGAGTTTTATTTTTAGTATATAGTTAAACATTGATATTTTTTTACATTACCTTCTCAACGAATTAAATTAATTCACGCTACTCGTTACTAGATGGGGATAGTTACTTCAATAATGAAACCAAAAAATTCAGGGATTTTTGGTAGTGGTCCATTATGTAGTTGCGACCTTTTCCTAATACCTATTGAAAAATAGTAATTTCAAACCGATGAACATAAATCTGAATGGCTACAATTACCATTTTTCAATAATCAAGGAGCGTTACGCTTTGATATTGTTTATTGCCTATTAGGTATATACATGTAAGAAAACAAGAACATTCTAAAACTAACTATAAAAATCTAAAAACTGAATTATCTACCTATAGGCACCTCGTCGTCGCCCGTCCCGCCCGCGCGGCAGGGTGCCCAGCGCACTGGCCGCATTGCCCCGCTGTATAGCGAGGCTCAGGCGCTGGGCAAAATACTCCCCAGCGCTGAAATCCCCCGAGGCGAGGACCAGTCGAATAGACAACTCCCTAACTATTCTCTTAGTGTCGGACGACCACGGACCCATAGTTTCCACGGCCAAAGCAACAAACTCATAGTGGGCAGTAAATACCTATGTGAATATTTTCGCTTTGATTAGAAATCTATGATCAATTTTCACTGTGTTTATTATAACTCATTTCTTATTTTTGGATGCTGTTAACCCCATTATCGATGGTTGCAACTTATAGGCTCATAGCAATAAATACTGTCTAAACGCTCTTAATTTGGTATTTTGTATGGCGAAGTCCAGTAAAATCTAAACTCCTAAGCCACCTAAACCTTTTATCTGCCCGTATTTCAGTCTGCTGGAACTAGGCCTCTCCTAAGGCGATTCTCGTTTTTTCAACCAGTCCCTGCTAGCCTTGCGGCAGGTCATCTCTGCATCTGATCGGGGGGCCTTCACAATACTTACATTTACCCGTTCGTAGCCTTCGTTAGATAACTCTTTCTTTTACCTCATCTTATCGGTTCTTAGGCTTAACCATTAAGTCGCATTTATCGCTACGAGTTAGGGTGCACCCAAAGATTTAAATCGTCAGATGGGCCCGTGTCATACACTGACCAATTTCATACATCGTTTGACGGACGACTAATGAATGATGTGTATGAAAATCAAAACCAAAACGGCTGCGCGCGTTCTAAGTATAGCACGGGCCCATCTGACGATTTAAGGGACTGATGTGAACAAACTAGCGCCGCCAATCTTGAAAAAATAATATCTTGGAATATATTATTTTTTCAAGATTAATAAATTTTATTAAAAAAACTATTTACCTACAAAATGTTTATTACGATAAATACTATTTTTAAATGCTTATTTATAACGTGATTCAATTTCGGTAAGTTGTAGTTCGCATAATTGCGAAAATCGGCCGTTTTTGGCACATTTGTGAACTACAACTTTAGCTTGTCGCAATTATGCCATGTATTGTATATTGAAAAATAGTATTGATCGTAATAAGCATTTCGTAAATAGCTTTTTTAATAAAATTGATTAAATTGGAAGATGTTATTTTTTCAAGATTGGCGGCGCTAGTTGGCTCATATCAGGCCCTTCAATCTTTGGTTTTATAGAAGCCTACAAATCCTTCCACATACAACCTGTTACACCATCCCCTACATATTTTTTCAGTCTATTTTTCCATCCGAGTACGGGCCACCGCGGGAATATAAATGGCTTTTTAACTACCGACCATTTTTTCCCGGGACTTTGCGGGAAATCAACAGATTTTTTCCCGTAACCCCAGGGGTTATTACCGTGATTAATTCACTCGGGTTGTTAGCACATTTTTTCCGCTTTTTTCCGTAAAAGCTGCTTTTTAAAGGACGCAATTTGCCAAGCAATTAGCGGCAGTTGACTTTTTGATGTTAACTTGTTTTATAATAGGAGCTTTTTGCTGGTCATTTGAAAAATTGTCGGCGTTTTTGTGGAAATTGATGGACCTATCATACTTTCGAGAATATTGAGTTGTAGGATAGATTCGTTTTGATCCTGGGACTAAGTAATATATTATTACTTATGTATTTTAAATAAAAAACCAGCCCAGTTTTTGTTTATTAGAAGGTAATTATCAAATTTGCATTTACACACAACACACAATATATATCGTTCTTTTAAAAAAAAAGTAATTCAATTTTTAAATTCAATTTTTTTTGCCAGCCTTTTGGGCACGCTGCTAGAGTGGGGGACCTAGGGCAGGTTTTTTATCTTTAATTTTAATTTTTCATTATTATAATGTTATTAGTTTTTTTAATAATTTTTTAAATAGATTCTAATAAGTATTGCCGGATCTCAGATTCAATTAGAATCATCAAACTGTCGTTAATCCATAATATTAGGTATTATTTGTATGGTTAGTTCATATTCAGGTTAGTTCATATTCGACTCCTACCCACCTCGAAAGAAAATACGTAACGAATTTTTGTCTCTCTATTTAGCTTTAATTTTAAATAGTATTTTCCATAATATAATCAAATAGTATATATAAAACTGCAACATTGTTATTAAGAAACGTATAAGTGATATAGTTCGTGGATTATTCACACGCATTTATGTGCAATCTTCGGTGACTGACCCCGCATCAGCTGTTTGTAATACCTACATAGAAGTTCATCACATCTCGTCCACAAGGTACCCCGGTCTATTTGCTTAGCTTTACACTGACACTTTCAAAATGCCGTGTACAAAATGCAACGACAAAATATTTGATCAAGAGGGCCTAAAGTGTCAGACCTGCTGCAGGGAATATCACTTCAAATGCATTGGCATACCCGAGGAGAAATTCAGACGAATGAGACATACCATTAAGACGTGCTGGGTGGGTCCCTGCTGCCAGGGCAAGCCTACACTATCAATCACGCCCAGTAAAGCCGAGGCCGGGCTGAGCGACGGCATAATCGATGACGGGACAGCTCCTTCTCACGTCGTGACAGCTGTCAGCCCCCTTGCCAGTGATGACGGGTGTGGCGTCCTGGGCGTAGATGTTGGAGATCAGGTCGAACGTGCAGGAGTGACTCAGAACCTCAAACTTATGATTGACTCGCTGGCCGCGGGCATGACCGCCCTGCAGTCGTCTCTAGCGACCTGCCAGGCGGCGATCGAGTCCTTCAAGGACGACATAAATACGGTTAAGTCGCGACTGTTTGGATTGGAACGTCAGAATGAAGAAAGAGAGCATGAGGTCACAGAATTGAGGAGCGAGGTTACAATGCTACGAGAAGAATTAGGTACACAAGCTCAGATGCTTCTTAGTAATGATGTTGAGATTGCCGGATTACCAGAGTCTCCAGCCGAGAACCTCCATCACACAATCCTACTCACTGCAAAAAAAATAGGGGTCCAGCTCAATGAATCAGATATTGACTGGGTGGCGCGAGTGGGCCCCCGGCGTCTCGTTGCTTCGAGTGCCGGCGGCGGCGCTCGTCTCCCGCGAGCGGTCATTTTGCGTTTCATAAGACGTACTACCAAGGATCGTTTCATAGCGGCTATAAAATCACGCCGGGGACTGAAGACGACTGACATTGAGTTTCCATCGAACCAGGAAGCTAATCTGTACTTCAACGACCGACTAACACGAGAAAACCGAAACTTATTTCGTGAAACGCGCGCCCGTGCAAAACAACACAACTTTAAGTTTACGTGGGTCAAAAATGGCGCAATCTACATCCGTAAGCAACAAGGTGACGATGCGAAGCGCATCCGTTTGCATACTGACCTCGATAGTATGGTGGGCCCTGCGGCCGCCACCACCACCGCCGTCGTCGCATCGGGCTAGCAGCGTCACGGGCGCTCCGCCCCCCGCCACACGCCGCTCGGCCCGACAACGCACGAACTACAGTGATGACTCATCTCCGATCACAGTACACGCACTATCAAACATTATTGAGACTGTCTCACAAGTATTGCTATATTCGTTCCCTTATTTAATGCTCACTTATAACGGCACACTCTGCTCACTTTCGTACACAAAAATTACCCACACCAAATCAATTTTATACATACGAAAATTATTTTATATCATGTGTCAGAGTGTAAAATGCTTTTTAAATGTTCTCTACTGGAAAGATATAATAAGATCAAGCTATCCCTCTTTCCAATTATTTTCTGGGCGTATGGGTGAAACCAAAAATTGTGAATTGTTTTTATTTGGTCATGATTTTTATTTTATTTGGCTTTATTGTCGACCGTATGTCTATATGTTTGTTTATATGTATTTATTAGGCAGTTACCCCCACCGTGATCGATGCAAGAATATAATACTACCTTCAGTAATTGATTGCATAATATATTTTATGATTAGAACAATGGATAAAACTATTATATTCGCGCACGGGGCAGCGATGGCGTTGAGGGGCTGTTTGATATGGGCGAGACTTCCGAATTGTGATTGTAATAGTAAAACTCGTAAGGCACGTGGTATTATTCTGATCATTGGTAATTACTACACACAACTATTCACTTTAAGCACATGTATAATCCTTATTGTATATATATATAAACATTTTTAAATTTAACTCTCTAAATGACATTTTGAATAATATTGACAGTATTTCGCCTCCAAATGCTACAGTTTGTGCACCGGAATGCTCTGCCACACATGTGCAGCAAACTAGCAATAAAACAGTGATTCTTGCACAAAACATTCGAAGCATTACCGGCAACTTTGACGAGTTAACCATTTTATTATCCCGTATAAATGTTGAGGTGGAGTTTCTTGTTCTCTCTGAGTGCTGGTTGTCGTGCGCCAGGGTGATTCCCATACTAAATAACTACAAATCGTATCAGTCAACTAATAATCACAATCAGAATGATGGAGTTGTGATTTACGCCAAAGAGACACTCAGTAATTATTCTGTAGAGGAGCCCTCTCTCAGAGAAGCCTCAAGTTTATTAGTGAAGATCAACAAACACACTGCCATTCTAGCCATTTACCGGTCGCCATGTTTTCACGACATATCTAACTTTCTTACTTCTTTAAATACCCTTCTATTAACTCTATCCAATTACTCTAGTATCATTATAATGGGGGACATCAATATAGACATTAAACCGGGCAATAAAGATAACCGTGCTGATGAATATCTTAATCTAGCTGCCTTCCATGGCCTACTACCAGCACACACATTACCAACCAGAAACGACAACTGTCTAGACCACATTATGTTAAAAACTAAACTCCCTTCCCGCACACTAATCCTAGAAACGACACTAACTGATCATAACGCTTTATTATTCTCGCTAAGTACTACCCAGCCGAAACATGATACATCTAAAGCACAGACTAAGATTGACTATTCTAAACTTGAAAGTGACATGACAAATATGAATTTTCAGCATATCCTGAACTCACAAGACTGTAACACAGCTGCCTCTCTTCTTGTGGAGAAAGTTATGAAGGTTCTATCGGCCAATACACAAACGCTGTCCATTTCACGTAAAAAAAGACATATTAAGCCTTGGATTACACCAGGCCTTATTCGCTGTATTGGAAATCGTGACCGTATGCACAAGAAACTTAAGGCTAATCCTGACAATCAAATTTTTAAAATTACATACACTAGATATAGAAATTTCTGTAATAAGTTATTAAAAAACCTTAAGCGAGAATATGAACGAGAAGAGTTAAAAAAAGTGGCCACAAACAACAAGCGTATGTGGGACTTCATCAATACTACTGTAAACCGAAAGAAACCGAAGGAAAGCGCTCTCGAACTGTTATTACCCACTGTCAATGCCAAACAATCTGTGAATAATGTGAACTGTTTCTTCGCTAATATTGGTCAGACCTTGGCCGAAAGAATTCAATCAAGTGCTCATAACACTCGATCCTCTCGCGATCATGTTGACCGGTGCAATTCCATGGTTGCACTTGATACTGATGAAGAGGAGATTGAGCTAATTATAATGTCCCTGAAAAATGACTGTGCGGTTGGTTGGGACGGTATTCCTAATCATTTCCTAAAAAGATTTAAAACCATCCTTGTCCCTCCAATCACGCACGTCTGTCGTCTCAGTCTGAAGGACGGTCAATTCCCCACAGTCTTCAAGAAGTCCCTAATACACCCAATTTTTAAGAGTGGGAGGAGAGACTCTGTCAATAATTATCGGCCTATTTCAATACTGCCGTCCCTGTCTAAGATTTTGGAACGTGTTATGAACAAGAGACTTGTTGATTACTTGGACCATAATAACATTCTATCTCCATCCCAATACGGCTTCCGCAAAGGAAGGTCTACTTCCGACGCAGTTCATGATCTCACAGACTTCATAGTCAGAAACCTGGATGACAGCAAAAAATGTGTGTCGGTGTTTATAGATCTCAGGAAGGCCTTTGACACGGTTTCTGTTCCGCTACTTATATCCAAGTTGGAAGCAGTAGGGATCAGAGGCATTCAATTGCAGCTCTTCGCGGACTATTTGACTGATAGGACACAGCGGGTGGTTATCGCTGGTAATACCAGTAATGATCTACCTGTCAACTATGGCGTTCCACAGGGATCAATTTTAGGCCCCACGCTGTTCTTAATCTTTATCAACGACCTCTGTCAACAGGAACTTACAAATGGGAAAATTGTGGCATATGCAGATGACACAGCTCTTGTTTTTGCCGGCGACACTTGGGCAGATGCTTTCAGATTGGCTCAGAAAGGTTTTAATAGCATTAGCAACTGGCTGAGTAATAATCTTTTATCCCTCAATGCTGAAAAAACCAAAACAATGCTTTTTGCTATCAGGAACTCATTTCTTCCATCAATAAATTTGTATTCCATTACCTCTCATACTTGTGCCAATCCTGAAAGTAATATCTGCTCCTGCCCCAAGTTAGAAAGCGTTTCATGTTTTAAATACTTGGGTATAACACTCGATGAAAACCTAAATTTCCTCCCACATATTGAGCTTCTATCCGCTAGAATCAGAAAACTTACCTTTGTGTTCAAAAATTTACGCCATATAGCTGACTTTCCACTTATTAAAACTATATACTTCGCCCTTTGTCAATCCATCCTGGTTTACTGCATCACTTCCTGGGGCGGTGCCGCCAAAACGCATATTATTAAAGTGGAGCGTGCCCAACGCCTCATTCTCAAAGTTGCCACCTTCAGACACTATATGTATCCCACACAGGAACTATACAAATCCTGCGACGTTCTCACGGTCCGGCAACTCTTCATGCTCAATATAATTCTGAAGCAACATCCTCTTACAAACGAGCCTCATTTCCAAAGACATCGCCCTGTCGTATGTCATAGTCAACGCTTCAGGACTGCCTTTACTCATAGATTCTTCTGTTACTTAGGGACTTACATATATAACAAAATTAACTACATTAATCAAATTGTATCAATGAACAAATTTAATTGCAAAAAAACTACAATTACATGGTTAAAACAGTTGAGCTATGATGACACTGAAAAATTGCTGAAAGTAGAAATATAACCCTCCCCCCCCCCCCCCCACACACACAAACACACCACACACACACACACACATATGTTTACTTAATTTTTTTTTAATCACCTACACTAATTTTAATATACTTACACACCTACTTATATATCTCCCCTGCCACCACGGATAATGTGAAATAGTATATAAGTTTGTTTGTTTGTTTGTTTGTTTGTTTGTTTGTATACACTTTATTGTACAAATTTTTACAGAAATAACACTGGACAAATTACAGACAGAGACTAAATCAGTACAAAGGCGGACTTATCCCGCTCAGGGGATTTCTTCCAGTCAACCTTTGAATAGTTGATAAAAGCATTTGTAAGCGGGTGTCGCTATTCATAATACATTATACAAGACAATAATATTTAAATAAATACACATGTGAACAATTAACAAAAGTGCATAACATCAATAAATACGATAAATATTATATATAATGTCATACAATATATAACAATATGCAATATATATTACGATAAATACTATATACCTATTATACTTATACTAAATAATAATGGATATGAGGGTACTAATAAAACCATAGGATGAAATACGAGTAATAAAATATAATACAATAGTAAGGTGTGGATTAGCTCAAAGAGCCGTTGTCGTATCCGTAGTGTTTCTTGAGCGCTCCTTTAAAGGTCGGCAGTGAGGGGGATTTTCTCGCGTCAACAGGGAGTCTATTCCAGAGTTTCGCCGCGTGTACCGAGAATGATCTTTTATATGTGCGCGTTTGGAACATGGGAGGGTCAAGAAGACAGTCATCACTGGATCGTAGTCGTTCTGTACCGGGACGAGTGTCAGCAGAAAAGCTAAAACGCTCGCGGAGATATTGGGGTGCCAAAGGGGAGAAGAGAGTGTTGAAGAGCAGCGACAGGACATGTGAGTCCCTCCGCAACCGTATTGGTAGCCAATTAAGTTTTTCCCTATACTCAGATATGTGATCGAATTTCCGAAGGCCGTATACGTACCGTATGCTCATATTTTGGAGGCGCTCCAGTTTATCGACCAATTCTTCGGACGGGTCGAGAAAGGCTACGTCAGCGTAATCGATAATCGGCAGAAGTAAGGACCGCGATAGCATTGTTTTGGTGTCTAAAGGCAGAAAATTTTGCAGACGTTTTAGCGAATGAAGGGAGTAGAAAAGCTTACGGCTAATCTCGCAAATATGATCAGCCCATGACAGCGTTTGGTCCATAGTAATTCCCAGATTTTTGACAGTGGTGGAGTATGGGATAGTTGTACCGTCGAAATAGATATCGGGCACCGTTGAGTTTCGTATTTTGGCGATAAAGTGGTGGCTGCCGATAATAATAGCTTGCGACTTTGCCGCATTGACTGATAGGCCATAGCTTCGCGCCCAGGTACTGATGGAGACTAGGTCGGCATTAATTTTGTCAGTTGCGCTGGAGATATTGTCGAAAGAGGCAGCCGCGTATATCTGTAAGTCATCAGCGTAAAGATGATATGACGAGGACAATGCGGAAGTGATACCGTTGATGAAGATGGAGAAAAGAATAGGCGATAGCACACTCCCCTGAGGAACTCCACTGGAGAGGGTGGACCAGCCGGAATACTCATCATCGATATTAACACGCTGTTGACGATTGGTAAGGTAAGAGCGGAACCAAGAGATTGCCGCCGGTGATAGATTTACCGTCCTGAGCACACTGAGCAAGATGTCAAAGTCTATAGTATTGAAGGCACTGCTAAAATCCAGCAATACAAGGATTGTGAGATTTTTATTGTCAATATTAACGCGGATATCGTCAGTTACCTTCACAAGTGCAGATACAGTGCTGTGCCCGGGCCGGAAGCCGGACTGCAGAGGGTTAAACATGTCGTGGCGCTGAAGATGATTAGCCAGACGTTGGTGCACAAAGTGTTCCAACACCTTGGATAGTACTGGTAAAATAGATATTGGACGGTACTGGGAAAAAGACGTTGGATTTGATTTCTTGGGCAAAGGTATGACATGAGCTAGCTTCCAAGGTGTTGGGAATTTGCAAGATGAAAGAGAGCAGTTTAATATATGTGCAAGAATAGGAGCAATTAGGTCTCTAATGGGAACGATCATGTCGAGACTCAGACCATCGTTGCCGACAGCCTTTGTACTTATTCTTTTTAATATTTTGAGCACATCATCTGCCGACATCTCACTGAGAGCGAAAGGTGACGAGTCTGGGATAGGAGCGCTAGATAACGCGGCCAGAGTTTCCTGCTTCAAAGTGGGGTCTATGCAAAAGGGCGAACTGCTAAAATGTGTGTTGAGATCATTAAGGTCAACGTTAGCAGCTTTAGTAGGTTCTGATTTTCCGACACCCAGTGATCTTAGGAACCTCCATAGCTTACCGGGCGGACAATCCTCAATACGTGAATGGACATACTGTCGTCTCGCATTCCGGCATGCTTTGTTGCATTTATTCCGCACGGATTGATAAACCTCACGGTTTCTATCCGAGGGATTGTGCCGGAGTTTGGTCCGGGCTCCATCTCTCTTCGCCATGAGCTGCTTGAGTTCGGGCGTGAGCCATGGAGCCGGATAGTGCTTCACCCTTGTAGGTTTTAGGGGGGCGTGTTTTTCGTAGATCGACAGTAGTATGTTGTTGAAGGAATCTATCTTACCATCGACATCCTCCGCCAGCAAAACGCGGTCCCAATTAGCCCCGATAATATCGTCTCTAAGCGCTTGTGTATCCACATCACCAAGACTACGACGCAGAAGGATTTTATGCTTTCGTTTTGGTGGGCGGATTTTGTAAGATGCATAGATTAAGTCGTGTCTGGAAAAGGCAACGGCGTTGAACTGGCCATGGCTGGCGACAAGGTCTGGTGATGCGGTGATGATGAGATCGAGTAAAGAGGGTGGACCATTGTGCGGGAAATGAGTTGGGCCGAGTGGCAAGATATGCAGATCGAGAGAGTTAGCAAGGGAATGCAGTTTTCTAGAGCGATGGTCACCCTTGACGAGGCAGGTATTAAAGTCACCCATAATTATTATATGTTCATAAAGTGGGCGAAGGTCTGTAAGAATAGATTCAAGGGAATCAAAATAGTCTATATGTAATGATGGGCTATAAAATACACCTAGTAAGACCTTGCGATGGTGAAGAGTAACGTTTAAAAACAAGTACTCTGGACGGTTGAATTCTGGTGCGGATTGCAGAGCTACATCACAGGGAATGTCGCTCCGTAAGTAGATAGCAACACCGCCACAACCTACAGTTCTCCGCACGCCATTGACATCCCTATAACAGGTTCTATCGTTACGAATTAGGCGATAGCCAGGTAGAGGGTACAGCGTGGATGGCAACGACGGCTTTAGGAAGGATTCTGAGATTAATATGGCGTGGATGTGTCTGCTAGCGAACGTAGCGAGCATGTCACAGTAGTGGTCGGCAACGCTTTGCGCATTAATATGCACTACATTAAAGTTTTTAGAGACGAGGGATAATGTAGTGTGTAAGGTTTCCCCTAAGGTCGGCGTATCTGAGCTGTCGCTCTCAGCGCTGAACATGTTTTCGGATGACGACGACAGTGAGAAATACTCACTGTCAGAATCATTGTTCAGTATTAAGTATAAGTTAATGTATCTGTTGTAATGGTGGAGCCTGGTGTCCTAAGATACAGGTTCATTCCTAGTTTAGGCACCAGTCTCCCCACAAACAAGGCTTATATAATTGATTATTATATATAAAATATTGTAACTGTTTGTTGGGAGAAATAAACATTTTTATTATTATTATGTATCTCTCTAGGTTTCACGGGTTTAAGAAATTATTATTATTATTCTCTTTATTTATTTTCTTTCTTATCTAATATATTTATACATTTTAATAATAAAAAACAAATAGTAAAACATATAAATATAAAAAATTATTATTATTATTATTATATTGTTAAGCCGTGATTTCTCTAACCGTGTTCTCCAATCTGCGCTAGATAAAGAAGACTAGTATCCCTAGAAAGCATTGAAAATGGTCAATCATCATGGTAACCTCAGAAAAATACAACTTGACTGTATGAGCTAGATTCCCTTTGCCTTTCCATAAAACACCATCCATCGATTAGTACAAGTGGCATCGCATTCGAAGCGGTAATGCTGTTTGCTGGGTGTGTACGTTTCCCCGCTTTTTCTAGATAGAGGGGTGTACCTTAAAGCTCGGGGCACAATGAGTCGCAATCAATCTAAGTCGTTATTATTGACTGAAAGATCGAAAAGCAGAGCCTCCTAATACACACCTACCCTGTAAACCGGGCTTGAAACTTTCGAGAAAAGAAAGAAAAATGTATTTGATTGACATTTGCTAACGAAAATGCAAATGTCAATCTCACACAATTTTCTTCATATTCTACTAGCGTTAACGAATGTCAAATGCACTTGGTTAGGTTCTTGGGTACTAACAGGAGAACCGCTACATCTTTGTAGGTACTTATCTCAAGACTAAGTTGAGAAATAATTTTTATATTTTTCATTTTTCATCAATTCAATGTCTATTTTTGTCAGTGGTTGAAATTCTTTCGTCTTTCTTTTTAGAATTGAATAGAATAACATTTATTGCCTATTAAGTATACACATATAAGAAATAAAAACACTTTTGTTGAAAATGTCGGTAAATACAAACTTTGACAAAAGTAAGTAGGTAAAATACCCTTCATTGTACAGTCGACAGCAGATCAATAATAACACTTTTTACTTTGGACCGTTCTTATTATTTGCATCGTAAGACTTGAAATCGTACTGCAAGTGTTACCATTGATCTGCTGTCGACTGTACCAAAAATACATTATTAATAATCACTACATTTACGAGAAGCGCAAAAATGTAAGCTCTCTACAGGTTACATTAATTCTAACATTCTTACTTGTTCACTTGCAGCTCGGTGGATCCACAACCTTATCTGACAGCTTGTTAGCATTCATTGAAACCTTTTTACACGTTTTTTAAACTGTTATTTTTCCACAGTGACTTAATTTTACACTCAGTCGTTTGTGAGTTTTTTTTCCAGTTTTATTTGCGTTTCAAGCCTTAATACATCGAGGGAGCTCTTTCGATGATACATCATGCGGGCGCAGTGCTGATTACAATAATTGACTTAAAACATGTTTTTATTTTTTGATATTTAGATATTTAGGTTCATAGCCATAAAGATTGCTAAACGGTGGCTTATTTTAACGTTTTTGTACGGCGAGATCCTTAAATCGTGGACCGGCACCGGCTAACTTAAAGTCACGTTTAAGAAATAAAGAAAGAAAATACATTTATTCAAATACAATCTTACACACAAACGTTAAATTACTTATACGGAAGCCCAAATCAAGTGTCTTATTTTGTAAACAAAACCTACTAACCTTTTAAGCTTTTCTGCGATTATTGCATAGTTATTTTCACATTATTAGATCAGATCACTTTATTTTCACAATGACGAACAGGTTTAATCAATCAGTTCCTTCAGTGTTACATCACAACAGGAAACTAGACCATCATATTTGTTTACAAAATTAGACATTTGATTTGGGCTTCGGTATACATAGGGTTCTTTTGCAACGAAGGATGGGAACTTGTATCTTCATGCTGAGCTGGGACCTGTTTGGCACTGCTACACGCACCGTAGTTATATATTTCATTATTTTATAAGTTTTTCTGTACAATATGTATGTATGTGTGCTGTGTTGTGTCAAATAAATGGTCATTCATTCATTCATCTAATTGTAAAGATAATAATAATCATAATGTTTAGGTCAAGGGCCGGATGCAGAAGGCAGTGCTGCTGGACACAGCACGCATTGTGAGGAGGTTCCTCTCTCTGGGATCCTAACCTCCGGCACCTTGGATGCGCATACATCCCGCTGCCGGTGGGTGGCTATTTTATATTATACATATTTTTTTTTTAAATTTACTATATAAGAATATGTATAAATGAAGATAATAATAATGTATATTTAATATTATATATCTTTATTTGATGGTTAGGTTAGTATAGATGTACAAGTAAAACAATTCGGGCAACATAAATTCGCGGGCTAGAGGTCGTAGGGGGTAAGAAAGGGGGAGGGACCAGATCGTAATCAATTTAATTGGAAATTTCCTTTGATTACACGCGAAGACGTTGTTACAAGTTGACCTAATAAAATAGGTAGAGTCCGCAAAATATACAAGATATTTCAAATGGAATCAAAATCTCTTTATATTGCAAGTAAGCACGTTGTGTACATTTTTCAAGTCAACATTTTTGAATTTACATTTACACCACTTTGCAAGGAAAATGCTGTGGAGAAAAAGTGGCAAAAAATTCAGTACAACTTTTAAAATAATAACAATCAAATTACTTAATTATATAATTACCTAATTAGTATTATATGAATTTTATTTAAAAAAGGAACAATAAAAAATAAAAAAGCGATATTCAATATTTAAAAAAACCTAAACTAAACTATTAATAAAATTTTGAGTTATAGGAAGAGTACCCAAGACACTGGCAGCGTTACCTCGCTGGATCGCGATGCTAATCCGTTGCGCGAGGTAGCTGCCAGCTCTTGGGTCACCAGTGGCATCTACTACTCGTTTGCTTATCTCGTTATATAGCGACCAAGCGCCGGGACAATTCGTATTATTAAAAATCTAAATCTAAACGATGGGCCTCTGACACTAAGTCGCGTATTCATAAACGTGATTTAAAATTACGCCACCATTCAGGCCCCTGTCTTTTTCTAGCTAAACCTTTTTTTACGAAGTATGAAATATAGCAATACGATTTAAGGGAAGTGAGGTTTAACTAGGTTTATGAATAACAGCATAAGAAAATAGTGCGTGAAATCTCGACCAGGCTGATCCACGTCTCTGGCGACCTGAGGGCTGGCGCTTACCTCTCACAAGAGGTAATGCAGCCAGTGACTTCGGTACGATACCCTGTGGACGACGATCCGGAACTGGCGACCATACAATTCCATCGTTTTAGATAATCATCTATTCTGTAATACGCTTTTTAGGGTTCCGTGGCTCAAACCGTCCGTCCGTCCGTCTGTCTGTCAAGGCCTATATCTCAGAAACGCGGACATATCAAGTTGAAATTACCAATACCAAATACTTAAGTCTGCAACCTTATGCATTTTGGCGCATATTATGAAAACGCAAAAAACTCAAAACCTATAGGGTACTTCCCGTTGACCTAGAATTATGAAATTTGGCAAGAAGATGGTTCTTACAGCACAAGTAAAGGAAAATACTAAAACTGCTAAATTTGAAATTGCTTCCCTCCAAAAATATTTTTTTTGTTATTACAATATGGACATAATATTTTGATAATGGCAAAGATAAATTGGTCACTAAATCTAGTTTATCTTTTCGTAAGAGCAAAGTTACGTGGCTAAGTTGCGTTGCACGGAAGCGTGGTGCTCAAGTCCGACTCGCACTTGGCCGGTTTTTTTTTTAAATTTCCCCTCTTCAACTCAATGTCGTGACTGCTGTTATAAAAGCATCTTACTATTTTCCTTAGAGCTTGGTGGCTCAGTGGTTGGGTCAATGGACTTGCAATATGGAGGTCCCAGGTTCGATTCCCAGGGCAGCCATGTACCAATGAGTTATCCTCGGTTTTGTCAGCGGAAAAACTTACGTACATTTACCGAGTGCTCTCAAAACGGTGAACGAAAACATCGTGATGAAACCTGCATGTCGTAGAAGAAAAAAATGTAAGGCATGTGAAATCCGCCAACCCGCACTGGGCCCATGTTGTGGATTATGGCCCCAGCTCCCTCAATGTAAGGGAAGGTCTGTGCCCGAGCAGTGGGGCAATATAAATAGACTGATGATGATGATACTATTTTCCTTATCGGAAGGTTTTAGCTCCGTCCTATTTTGCTGCCGCTACCATATTCAGTGTATCTTAAAATTTCCACCCAGTGAATCTTGCGGGCCGCCAGATTATACCAATAAAATTTATGTACGGCCCGCATAGCGGGGAACTACCAAAGTTAGCTGAGAGCGGCCCGCGGCCCGCGCCGACCCGACTATTCAATACATTTTACTACATTTATATTATGTTGTATAGGAATTGGAACCTCCGCTCACGAAATGGCAACAAGATGCTTAGTTTAGAAATTAGATTATTTATCAGGATTTAGATAGATAGATAGATAAAACATTTATTCGTTTCTGCAACACACTACAATACATACACAACAGAAGGTACAGACATGGAGAACAGATAGGTTCATACACTAAGGAAGGTAAAAGACATTGCCACATTTCAATGGAGCTTTGCCCCACCTACAAAACTACGTACCATTTAAGCTGTACCTATCATTTTGTTGGGGACTTATTACAGTTTTGATATTGCATAATCCGCGCCGGTAGCGTCTTCCTTTCTTCATCCAGAGGAGTCGCCGTAGCGTCATCACTCTGGACGAAGCAGCTCGACAGTCACGCTCACTCCCGAGCTTGTAGCGGGACTCTTGATAAAATATTGACACTTCAGATCTTGCTCAAATTCTCCAATAAATTCACCATACTGTCATTCGCGAACATTTTCTGATTAATTTAACGTGATATTAAACACAAAATAGCCACTGGTAGACATTAAAATGAAAATTATCAAATAATTTCGCAACCGTCGTTTCCCGCTATTTTCAAGAGAACCTGCTATCTAAGAACTACTACCTCCATTACTCCCACTATCCTCGAAATCTTATATGAACATTTCAATACTGTTTCTTGGCGCCATATGTTGTAACACGCGGCGTTGTCTGCTCTGAGTCACAAACACACAAATCTGCGCTCAGTAGCACAGTTAGCGCGGAGTTGGGACGATAAATCTGGGACGGCAATAACGGCCCCGCACTTCATAGTTCCCCGGGGTATGGCCCGGGCTACTCCTGTTTAGACAAGTAGTTTTTATTTTATTTGCAAGAAACATGGTGTAAATAAGGTGACATACTTATACTCATTTATTCGACATTAGGTACACTATGGAACACTTAGTTACGTCACGTTTCTTACATAACTATATGTTTTTACATATTAATTAATTAATTAATTATATTTCAAATCACTTGGCTGGGTGATATGAGAGCAAAGAGCAGCACAGTAACACTGTTCTTAAACCTAGTACAATATATGAATTTAAATGACAATGCCAGATTCTGCCCCACCATCAACTGCATGATGTACAAGATAACGAATAAATGTAAAAATATCTCCGTTTTTTATTAAAAATATTGGTTTAAAATAAAGTTTTGTACAAGTTGCGCGGCGAAAAATCAATTTTAAAAGTTTTGGTACGTTTTCCTCTTAGTTTATCCGCTAATCATTCATTGTAACGTGACATATTTTTATTTTTTTTATGGACCCACCATCAGGCAATGTAACAGATAGTGCTAAGCGTAATACATTAAGAAATCGAGGCGAATTATTCGTTATTTTTGTTATAATTTTGTACTACTCTCACAACTCTTACTGTTTATGATTATGCAATATGAAATCTGCAATCAGTCCCCAACAAAATGATAGGTAGGTACAGCTTCAATGTACACGCAGTTTTGTATAGGTGGGGCAAAGCTCCATTGAAATCTGGCAATGTCATTTGCAATTGTCATAATTGCAAGTTTCATATCTACATATCATAATATTGTAGTTTACATGTTTCGTAAATTTTATGACAAGCAATAATAATTTATTACTTACTTTATTGTAGATATGAAGACAGAGATAAGTATACAGGGGGCCTCAATAAAGTTGAGATTTTCTAAAGAACCACTGGACCGATTTTAATAATTCTTTCACAGTACATAGTTTTAACTTTTATCTATCTAACAGTGAAAACATTATTGCAATAGGTCAAGTAGTTTTTGAGAAATTTTCATCCTTAAAACTCTACTGTACACCTTTCTCTGTCTTCGACCACAACAGAAAATAAAATATCTTAGTAAAAAACAATTTGTACCCACGAGTCAGAGAAAAGTACATAGGGGGCCTGTATACTTTTATAAGTAGTTTTTGAGATAATCTCAAAGTTAATAACTCTCCTGTACTTTTTCTCTGTGTTAGACCGTACAAAAGGCGCACTTATCTCTAGGAGATTTATTCCAGGTGACACATTAAAAATAGGAAATTGGAAACAGATGAAGATAGGTGTAGGCTAATTAGCACAAAATAGATTCGCACAATTAAGCATGTACCTACATACGTTGTATTCTGGCAAGTAAATGATTTGATTTGATTAAAAACAATTAAGTATGTATATGTAGAAAGGTATACGAGATATAGGAGAGTTAAGGTTGAGATTTTCCCAAAGAATAATTATTTTTATTTTATTTTATTTTATTTGGGAAAACAAACAGTTGTGTGTATACTTAGCATAAGCTTACGTACTAACATAACAAAGGTACTTATTATATAACCAGCATCGTTATCCACGGATTACATTTTGAGATGTAGGATTTACAAAGTGAAGCTTAAACTATTAATAAGTCTTATTCTAAATTTAGGTAGTGAAAGAGTCATACGCTTTGAGAACCTCTGTTTTAACCTTACTTGCATGTTTTTTGAAAATTCTATACAATTACATAGTTTGTACTGTAAGTAAACTATCTATTAGTAAAAGATTTTTAAGCAATCGGTAAGCGTTAACGCAAGTCAAATCCTTTCTAAAAGCGCCTTTGAAATAAATAATAATAATAATGCGCATGCATCCCGCTGCCGGTGGGTGGCTATTTTTTACATTTATATATTTTTCTATTTGTTTTTGATATTGAAATGTATAAATATATTAAATAAGATAAGAAAGAAATACAGGAATAATAATAATAAAGGTTTTTATTAACTTAAGAATTTAAGAACAGAACAAATAAATGAAGTTGGTACGGTACAAACGGGAATAGCCCAGAATACCGCCTTCACATTGTTATATTTTATTATTAGCGCAATCCAAGAATGGTCTTAATTGGACTTCTAAAGATGATAGATCCCTTAGCTCAGGTCACAAGGGTCTGTACCCTCGGCTTCAGTATTTAGCCCCACGAGAAGGGTATAGTAGTGGTGTACATGGAAAAATAGTATTTAAATAGAAGAAGAACATAGTTTTATTTTAAGGTGATCTACTAACAAAAGTGAATCCTAATGTTATCTACAATAAAAAAGTTTTATTATTATTATTATAGTTTTCATATGCTTGGTGTGTGTGAAGGATAAAGTTTAGATTGCTAATAAGAATAATGATGTAATAGTCTATGCCAACTCTCCCGTCAACATTCGCTCTGTGTATTTCCTTCGTTACCCTATTATTTATTAATGAAATATTTATATAATCGGTAGTTTTCGAGAAAACACTTACACTTTTTTTTTCTGCTCTCGACTGTACTTGTTTTGTTGTAGGCATTGGAATAAACAAGCCTCTTAATTCCCTAACCGTAAGAGAGCCGTTTTTTATTTTAATTTTGTTTATTTTTGTACAATCAACAACATTTCTACATTGTATACTCAAGGCAAGCCATCAAAGCCTCAGTATCACCATAACGCACCTTTACAGGCGGCACTAAATCACCAACAACTATAAATCAACACATAAAACTACACTCATAAAGTGCCTACGTAATATCACATAGCAATCTCACTACCAACTTTAATAATATAGACATGACAGTGTGTTGGTTTATACGTTTGTTTATTCACGGTAAAATGACTCGACGACAGATCTACATGCAATTTCGCACCTAGATATTAATAATTTTGATCATTAAGAGCCTTCCATGAGCCAACTAGCGCCGCCAATCTTAAAAAAAATAATATCTTCCAATATATGTAATCAATTTGATTAAAAAAGCTATTTACAAAATGTTTATTACGGTAAATACTATTTTTTAATGCTAATTTATAACGTGATTCAATTTCGGTAAGTTGTAGTTCGCATAATTGCGAAAAACGGCCGTTTTTGGCACATTTGTGAACTACAATAAGTTGTAGTTCACAAATGTGCCAAAAGCTAAGGCTTGTCGCAATTATGCCATGTATTGTATATTGAAAAATAGTATTCATCCTAATAAACATTTTGTAAATAAGTTTTTTAATAAAATTGATTAAATTGGAAGATATAATTTTTTCAAGATTGGCGGCGCTAGTTGGCTCATGGAAAGCCCTTAAAGGCAAGTCTTTTTAATAAATAAAAGTTATTATTTTAAAAGATGTGTTGTTGGGAGTTTTATGAAACTTTTTCTCTTCAATCGTTGGCACCTTTTTCTTAGAAAGTGGTGTAAATAAATGTAAATCCAAAAGAATGTTGACATGTAAATACATAGCGAAAATATAGACGTATTTACTTTCACTAAAGAAATATAACTCTAAATTAAATTCTGGGCTATTTTTATACAGGGTGCAACGGAAAGGGTATTAAACTAGAAGAGAGGGTGTTCAGAATCGGTAACTGAACAACTTTTGTTTTACGAATTTATTTTTTGACTTTTCATACATTTCGTACGGTGGAACACAGAGAAAGGTGTACAGGAGAGTTTTTAGGTTGAGATTATGTCAAAAACTGCTTGACCTAATTTATTTCTAGTAATAGAACTGATTTAACACGTGTAACTGATTTATTATTATAATTAGTGGAAAATATAATATCAGTTATTCATGAAAAATATATATAAGTACGGATAAATGACCTCGGTATAATTTATAGTGTTTCTGAACGTTTTTTAAGACAAACAAAGTAAGTAAATATATTTATTACACAATACATAAATACATAATGTAACGGAAAGTGTATACATATATGTATAGTAAGCCGACGAGAGAGTTAAGGGCCTTCCATGAGCCAACTAGCGCCGCCAATCTTAAAAAAATAATATCTTCCAAATTAATCATTTTTATTTAAAAAGCTATGTACACAATCGTTATTAGGATAAATACCATTTTTCAATATACAATACATCGCATAATTGCGACAAGCTAAGTTAACTTAGTAGTTCTCAAATGTGCCAAAAACGGCCGTTTTTCGCAATTATGCGAACTACAACTTAGCGAAATTGAATCATGGTATAAATAAGCATTTAAAAAAATAGTATTTATCGTAATAAACAATGTGTACATAGCTTTTTTTTTTAATAAAATTGATTATATTGGAAGATATTAGTTTTTTAAGATTGGCGGCGCTAGTTGGCTCATGGAAGGCCCTTAAGTAGGTATCGATAACTAAACAACTTTAGTTATATACAACTTTCCAACTGCTTTCCAATGATAAACGACCTACTCAAATCACGTAAAGTAATATACAGTATGTATCTGTATCTAAATTGCGAACAAAGTCGCGGGGCATAGAGCTAGCTAAACACATAGACACAACAGTGTAAAACTTCATCATCATATAAGGCGCTTCCCAAGGCAATATTAATATTAAGATTACGGCCCGGGCATAGCGAGCTAGAGGCGCACTGTGAAGCGAAAATAGCTCCTAATGGTGGTAGTTATAGGTGGTTCTAGCGTGCAAGGGCGTAAGGAGGCACGGTGGGGTGGGTATACTTGAGGGGCGAATGTAAAAACCACCCCCGCGATCGACTTATATGCTGTATCAAGACACGTTGACAGTACGGAGGGATGGGCGTAAGCGGAAATTCTGGAGACATCAGTTTTGGAAATAAGCCGACATGGCACCTGGGGAATCTAACCAGGTTCTTTGTAACAGAAGTCCAGGGTTACAAGACGAAGAGTGCGAGGGATTGAATGTGGAGATGGAGCTGGGGTGTGTGTGTGTGTGTGTGTGTGTGATTTTAATGTGTGCATCAGGTTTCTTTTTATTATTATTAGAGTTTATATTGTATTTATAATTAGTTTTTATTTCTATTATTTTATAAGCTTCTGTTAATGTCAGGTTTTTGTATATATTTTAAATAAATGCCTTATTCATAGGATCTAATAATCTAAAAATTATAGGTAACATTAAAACTAAACTAAATGATTTATAAATATTTTAGTGACTGCTTTCAGAACAGTGACGGAAAACATTGTGAGAAACCCACACGAGAACAAACCGGTACTTATATCATACGGAGCTCATTTCCTTACGATATTTTTCTTTTTCCAAATCACACTAATACGTACTCTAATCTGGATAATATTCTTGAATATTTCAAGACACTATTTCGAAAAATGTCAGCTACGCCCTTCTCCGAGACGCGTAGCAAGCGCGCCCCCCTCGAATTTTACCTCACTCCTCGCGAGTTCCATGTCTACATATTTATTGCTCTATGTACCCGGTACCCACACGCGAACACCCTGTGTCTATGTGAAGAGACAAAGACGTGAGGCTAAAATTTAATACGTAATGTAAGTAGATGGATTAGTAAAGGAAGCTTGCGTTTCTGAAATGAAATGAATCATCATCATCATTTATTTGTAAATATGGGTAAACAATATAGATATCATATTTGTGTCTTAGTACCATCATTTTCAGTCCGAAAGCGTACAAATTTTGTGAAAGTCTTTTGACTGGAAATTACATAATACTTTCTGTCAATTAATTTATTGTCTGAGGTCGCGGGTTTGAAATAAGATTTTCCATTATCATCATCAGCCTGTATCAGTCCATTGCTGGATGTAGGCCTCTCCCAAAGCATGCCACTCAACTCGATTCTCCGCCTTCTGCATCCAGTCTCTGCCAGCCACCTTGCGAAGGTCATCCCTCCATCTGCCCACGCTACGTAGATTTTTCTTAGATATTATAAATGGTTGAATTTATCTTGATTTCAGACACTAGTTTCTAATATGCTAGTAACAAATTAATTCGTTAGTAATAATATAAGAGCTCGGTGGCTCAATGGTTGGGTCAATGGACTTGCGATACGGAGGCCCCAGGTTCGATCCCCAGCCAGGGCAGCCATGTATCAAGGAGCTATCCTCGGATTTTTCGACGGAAAAACTTACGTACTTATACATTTACCGAGTGCTCTCAAAACGGTGAAAGAAAACATCGTGATGAGACCTGCATGCCGTTGAAAAAGAATCTAAGGCATGTGAAATCCACTAATCCGCACTGGGCCCGCGTGGTGTATCATGGTTCCAGCTCCCTCGATGTAAGGGAAGGTCTGTGCCCGAGCAGTGATGCAACGGAAAATATATTTTTTAGTAATTAGCAAAGAAAACTTATTTATGTTAGACGAGTAATTACGAGAACTTAGGTACTATCAGCGACACGTATGCCTAACCATCTTACGGTTCAATATTGGTTGCTGCAGAGTGCAAACGATATTAAACCGTAAGATAGTCACTGGTCAGGCGGCACAGTGTCCTTAATTAACTTGAAATCTTACTTACTGACCTAACTTGAAATCTATGTAGCAACATATCGTGCTATAAGAGTCAGTTTTCCATACTTGGTAGGTTTGAGTATAGTACGAGAAAGTAAAGAATCTTTTTAGAACGACCGTTCTAGTAAAATAATACTTAGATATTAGTGGGTTACATACTTATTTTTCGTCGATAAAAGTTATGACGTAAAATAGACGGGAGTATTAATGAATCGCCTACTACAGTATGACAGGTATGATTCTAAAACACAAGGGTTTTTCAATCAGTAAACGATTTTGGATCAAGAATTTCAATTTCAAGTCTTGCCTATCGTTAATTAAAGTCAAATATTACAAAACGAGCGGTTTTAAAAACAATTTCGCATTCCCATCGCATAGGCAAAAACAAAAACATTTCCCATTTTACCCGAAAATCCCCCAAATTAAAACTAAATCGCGCGACCCGAATTCAAATTTCGAACCCCCGCACACAACTACGAAAAACACCAATGAGCGGCGCTCATTTAAATTTCGAACACTATAAAAGCTTGCGGCAGGTATCGCCAACCCTCGGTAAGAATTTTGCAAAAATATAGGAATAGTTATAGAACGCGCTGTGGGTGGCCGCCCGCCTCGAAGGAGGGGGTGAAGCAGGAAGTGGGGTAGAAGTAGCGGGGTGTTCCGTCGGGTGGGGTGTCTCCTAAAAACGGTTAAGTAGCTCCCCCTCCCCTCTATAACTATTTTATGCGGTCCCCTTAGAAAGACAGCGAGATGGGGCGCCGCGATACGCCATAGGCGTAACTAGGTAGGGGAAGTGAAATTTTAATATGTCTAGGCGGTTAAGAATTCATGCCGGATTTATAATTAAATGCCTAATTAGGGTATTGCTATGTTTTTGGGAGTGCGTGGGGAGAATATTAACTTTTTACTGTAAATGAATGTTTGTTTACGTTTTGAGGGTTTGAATTTAGGAGGAAGTTTATATGTAAACATAGTGTCGATACTTATGTTGTTTTTAATTAACACATAAACTTACCCCATTTGCACTTTTTCATGCTTTTCTTTGATATTAGATAGATAAACATCACAACAAAAATAACTTTTCTTTTGAACCTATGTATTCATATTCATATACTTTATTTCTAACCATACGGAACATTACAGAGCACTTGGTTATGTCAACAACAATTTGGTATCGTACAATGAAACCTGGCGCCAGATTTATTTAGGCGAAGAATATGACTCACATCAGAGATTTAAATCTTTGATAAGTGTAGGTAGTCTACACTTGATCCAATTTAGTTATATATCTATTAAAAAAAAAAAAATCCATGTATTTATTAAATGTCCCAATAGTTCGAAAGATAAAATAAGAAAATAGCTGCTGTATAGGGGCATTGTCACAAATAAAATTCAAAATATAAGAACATTTAACTTACATAAATGATTGCGGCTGTATAAGGGCGTTGTCAAAAATAATTAAATTAAGTAATTACAAACTATGATGAAATAAGGTAAAATGTCAAACATGTCATTATGATAAATCTTTCTCCTCTAATGCCTCTTTAATTGTATAATAGCTTTTGTCAATCAGTATTTTCTTGATGCAACCTTTGAATTTATTTAGTGTCAAGTCTCTTATTTCTGGGCTAAGTTTATTAAATAATCTTATTGAATTACACACATAACTATTTGACATCTTACTCAATCTGTGTGTTGGCAGCTGAATGTCGTCACGATACCTCGTCGCATGATCATGGGCATCCCCCAGTTTGGGCAGGCTAGCAACATCCTTTTTTGTGTACATCAGGTTCTGCATCACATATGTGCTACTCATGGTCATTATATTCAATCTTCTAAACTCGTCTCTACATGAGTCTCTGGGTTTGAGATTTAAGATATTTCTGACAGCGCGCTTTTGAAGAATGAATATACGACCAGCCTCCGATGCTGTACCCCATATCAATAAGCCATAGCTCATGAGACTATGAAAGTAGGCATAGTAAACACATTTTGCCGCGTTCATACCACACAGTTCTCTCACTTTTTTTATTGCGTAACAAGCAGAGCTCAGCTTTTTTGCTAAAATGTCGATGTGCGACTTCCAAATTAATTTCCTGTCAATTATAGTTCCTAAAAATGTAATTTCGTCAGTATATGGTACATCGTCTACGAGGGCTGTGCTCTGCTTGACATTTGTGCCCAGTGTAACTAGTAATAGTTAGATAACCAGTTTAATTTCTATTCAAAAGTATTTATAAAATGCCATATAAAACGCTGAAGGTGACACAGACTAAAAACGTATAGGTAACCTTTTAGGACATTTTCAGTTTTCCATAATTTTCACTCAACAGAAAAAACAATTGCCGAAATATACTGTATGGTAAGTTACGACCACGACGACGCGACATCACAAAATAAACTAAGTGCAGGTCTTCATAAATTCGAATCAAACAATTCAAAAATCCACCTGTGTCCCCCTCGAGCGTGAAGACGCAGCAACAGGTTCTTGGTGACAATGAACAATACGTCCAAAAAGATGACCAGATAAAAAAAGTAGTCCAAGTACTTTCGTGAGAACTTGAGTTTTTTTTACAAACCTGTTCAATTGAAGGGGATAAGAATGATATTGTTCTGCACAATTGGCTCCTAATAAAGTTGGATTTCAGATAAAAATGTGCAACTTACGTTTTTCATTATAACATATTTCTGAAAATAAGTGCAAAAGTAGGATTGTACTTTATTTGTAATGTTAAAATAGTATGGGCTTTTACACAATATTAATGGATATAGGTACCTATTTGAAAATGAAATACTACTTACTTATATATTTGTTAGGATGAAACAGTTACTAGAATAAACATTAAACAATACCATATATATTAGAACAGTTAAGTGAAAATATCTGCTACCTTCTTAAATAATATTAGATTATTTTAGGATTATAATTTAAAAAAAAAATACTGTAAATTGCCAAAATAATGAAGTCATATTTAGAAACAGAGGAATATTCATTCGGATTAACTACTGGTGATGTAAATTGCAATAAATAATTTTACTCTGAATTTACTTTCTCATAACCTTAAAATCGAATTCTCACGACCTCGCAAGCCCTAGAAACTCCCATTCAATGATGTAATTCTATAACCAAGAGCATCGTCATAAAACGCAATCGTAATTTGATTGTCCAAAACTTGTCTCTAAGTAAAGTAGATTCATCGAACCCCCGAAAACGCTACGAAACAGGTTGGTCAGGATTCGGAATTTTTGAAGTTTGACCGAATTTCCCACACGACGACTTTACAATAAATACACGTATCTTTTTCTCAAAACCAGTTGTAAAGTGATGGTCAATTGCGTATCGTCTCAAAACGGACTAGATACAAAAATAAAATCAAGATTGGTGTTGTAAAAACAAGTTTTGTAACAAATAGGGCAACGAAGAATGGTGGTCACATCTTTCTTTACATTTTATACTTACTTTTTTTACTTGTGAGTTCCGAGTGTTTAATAAAAACCGTATAATATATAAATATACATTCAGTTGCCAGCAATCACCAAAGTTATTCAATCATAAAAGTAAAATAAATAATTGTTAGGGAATTTTGATTCAGTTAAATACATTAGCAAGCAGATTACACAGTTTCATACTTATTTTTTAAAAGGCGATATTTTCTATATTATTATTTTTCTTTTTAATTTCTATATAACATGATATAATCTGCATTTTATAGCTCAATTGACTGTACCTACCTACTTTGCACAAACTTAAGATTTTACATCTATAAAAAATGGTAGAATTATCTAAGAGGCAAAGGAATAAAATGAAGATAAACTGTACACCGAAAAAATATAGCGACCATAATGTGAGTTTAATAACTGTAACCAAAGGTTGCAGAGTTCTGCACAGCTGCTTATACCCATGTAAAAAGCCAACGTCTAAGGCGCGCTCGGAGCCAGGGTGGGTTGTGGGGGTTCACGCCACACACACCACACACCTGCAGGTCGGTGTGTGCGCGCCTTATACTTTCATTTCAATAGTTTTTGCTGTGCATCGGTGAGAGTTGCCGCGACGCGTCGGTGTGCGTTAATGCCGTATTGATTTAGCTACGTCGAGGCAAGAAGTTTTATAATCTCCAAGTTTTGGCGAGCGGTGCTTCTGTGTTGGAGGTATAATGTAAGATTAATGGCGGCGTTTAGATTGTGGTGCTCTTAGAAGTATGCACAGCTTTGTTACGAGTAAGATAATGAGTACTTACATAGGGGTTTAGGTACTCTATTGTCTCTTATTATTATTATTATTATACTACCTATTTTCTTTCAAGAAGATTACGTTGTTGTTCAATATCGGTAGACAGGTTTTTTTGTGATGGACTTAATATGAAGAAACCGATCCACTATTCGCTCTAGTAGGTATGTACAATGTACATGTATATCAAGTTATCTTTTATAGCTCAGTCGGAGTAGTTCAAGAGAAAAATAATAGTGACCAGATTTCTCCCTGCTTGTTTTATTTAAATTTTTCCATTGACTTGTCATAATATCTACCTTCACTAGTATGCTTGGAATAGATGTAAATCCCTAAAAAGTGTGGGTCTCTCTAATAAAAGGAATATAAAGAAAAATAAATTTGTAGTAATTTTGAATTTAACCTCGCGCCAAATGTTGCCAACTTCTGCCGCCATACGCCGGGAGCACGCCGGAGTTTGAAAAAGCGAGCGTCTCAGGAGGCGCGGGTGCGGGGTGCGGAGGGGGCGGAGGGCTCTTATATTTTAAGATGGCTTCCGCGCGAATATCGACGCACACCTACTCCCCCGCACCTAGCGTTCGCCCTGAATGATATTTTATTTATTTATGGAACGACATATAAAACCTGGCGAGCCACATTATGATAAAAAAATCATAATACGATCATACTGACGGCTTGACGTTATCTAATGGAAAATTCAAAATGATGGTATTTTTTTTAGATAAGTTGTGTTTTTGATATTTCGTAAGAAAAAATGGTATAACAGTTTTTTTATTTGATTGTGTTATTTGTTTTCTATGACATATTATAAAACTTGCTTCTACTTTGAAAATACCCATTTCATTTGCTACCGATATAGTTTAATGACAAAAAAACACGATGGTTCAATATTTATTTCTATACTTCATTGAATAAACGTAATTATCTAAACAAACTTACATATTGCCCTAAATAAATCTAAAATAAAACATTAACATCATCTAAAATTAACTCCAAATCTAAATAAACATGTAAATTACATTATCGAAGTTTTGGTAGAACGCTTTTTACAAATAGATTTTCTATCAGGCATAGATTCTGTTTCAAAAATATTTCCAATTCTGATCAATTCGTAACAAGTAGGCACTGGGTTCCCTTCAATTGAGACTTGATGTAGCCCTATTGGTTTCCTTCCCAAGAACCTTTGATACTCAAGAACCGCCAGTAGCTTCTTTAACGAAGGATAATTTAAATTGTTATACGCCAAATTCAAATAGCAAAGTGTATTGTTTCCTTTGGAGTATAGTAAATCGTTTTTCTTCATAGTATTAACACCGTTATACGGATCTGCAAATTCCCCTAAGGTATCCTCAATCATGATTTCTGCTTTCAAATAAAACATACGATCCATTTCACTATTTGGACAATCTGGAAGAGGCTTTGTAGACTCTTGCACTATAGATTTTCTACCCTTTTTCGGTACAACAGGCTGTTCTATCTTTGTGCCTTTTCTTTTGCCTAGAGATTTCATCTTCTCTACGTTCAAATCATTTTCCTTCAACTCTTCTACTAAATTAGTTATCTTCTCAATTTTATCTTTTAAAAAGTCAGTGTATCTCCGCTTTGTTGCTATAAATTCGTCTAGTTTTAAATGGAATCTAAGAAGACTGTCGAATATAGCTTCTGCCCCGTCATCTGTCAGCATATTATTGGCTAGATTCAAATAACTTAATTGTCTATTTGATCTTAGGGTTTCTGCTAGATATTTGGCGCCAACATCAGTTATTCTATTCGATGATAGAATCAATATGGATAGGAGACTTGAAGCTGGTAAGGGGTATATGAGTTTAGCTGCAATCGTAGCAACTGTATTATCATCTATATTACATCGCGATAACGACAGTTGTTTTAACTGTCCAGGATTGTCAAGTAGTATATGATAGTTAGCTTCTCTTACACAAGCTCCATCCAAGCAAATATCAGTAATCAATGAAACTGGTACAATCTTAGATAATTCGTAGACTATATACTTATCTAGTCCACCATTCACTGTGATAGAATTCACGTGTGGATGGAATTTGATTATTAAGCCCAATATTTTTAGTAGAATTCTTGGTATTGTCCTGTTTTTTTCAAATTTGACTTGTGTTAGGTGTTCGTTCTGGTAGACTGCTGTGACTTTGATGGCGTTGATGTCCAGGACTGCTGGGGACATGGTGCTCTTCACTCTAGGTGCCATGTGCTCTGATGGTATATCCGCTAGAGATTTGTTGAGTTTGGTCTTCGTCTTAGTTCTGGGTGGTGTGAGGGGTGTGAAATCAGCTGAAAATTTTGGATTTAGATGAGCTTCTTTTTTGCATCTACCTATTAAGTTCCCACTTTATCCGCCGTTCCGACTCTATCATAATCACTTTTTAAACTTACACATTTTGCATTAATATGCAAATTAGATAAAACGGGAATTACTGTGTTAAACATTTGATGACCATGATGGCTGCAATGCTGTCGAAATATCGAGACATCAATAATAAATGATTAACTCGGTAATTCCTGTTTTTTTTCTAATTAATATCTATCATCATCGTTAGCCCGTATCAGTCCACTGCTGGACATAGGCCAAGGCACGCCACGAGGGGCTCGTAGTCCAGTTGCGAGTACACGTTGAAAACGATCGTACAAGTTAAGCAACGTTGGGCGAGGTCAGGACCTGGATGGGTGACCGCTAGTGACACTTTCATCTCAGCCCCTCCGTGCCTCGGAAAGCACGTTAAGCAGTTGGTCCCGGTTGCTGTCGCTCGGCAGCAGTCGTTAGGCCACGTCAGAGGCCTACGGGCGGCCTGAATAACTCTGACAAATAGGTTTGGTCACTAAACCACACGAGGAAAGAAGTTCGTGGTATCCATTCGAAAACTTGTTTACCCCAGACTTTATGCAGTTTTAAACCTCTTTTTCTATTTTTCCCCTCTGCTCTAAGTTTGACTACTTAATGCTCTAACGACATACCTTGTGTAACCCTGGAGACGACCACATTCTCCTGGCTCTCGAGCTGTCCGCATGCCCAGGGCAGGAACGCGATGAAGTCCAGCGGGCTGGGTCTGTCCTCGTTGGATACCCCTTCGCTCAGTTGGTCCAAGCCACTCATTGCTGTGAAAATTGGCGGTGCAGAAAAATCTGTGAATTTTTTTGTAATAATTGTGACATTTACCTACTATTCTCCTTAGAGTATATATTTTCTTTGCTACTAATGCCATAAAGAATGATCACTGAGGAGTTTGCATTATTATTTTAAATGGTTTTACTTCTGCCTAATAATCAAGATGATTTTTTTTCCATCAAATCCAATAAATGTACATAAAATACAACTAAAAAGTTTTAAACAGCATGCATGTTACCTACCTACAAGTTTGTCGGTCTCATCGCTAAAAACGATTTCTTCCAGGCATCTAAATATTAAGGAAATATAATAATAACAAAATAGAGAGAGGTAGAGGTAGAAATACAAGAAGAAATATAAAAGAAAACCAAAATTTAGAAAAATGTTTTGTCGATCGTTTAAAAAAGTTAAATTAAGTGTTGTAATTATTAGTTACGTGATTGGCTTGAATCCCACCAAACACGAATCTTATAACTAACGTTATTACGTACCCGCTAGCGAGTGAACTTACCACAACTACTCATGTTAGTAATATACGAACCTAAAAAACGCCTCAATATTAGTTTCCTACGTTACCTAAATTACAATTTCCGGTTAATTTTATAACAACGGAAAGCCTGAGACGATCAATACTTTAGCTAGATATATTTGGATATGTGTTATATTATATACCAAGCAATAACTAATATAGCATACGTATAATTATGTAAATAAGTAAGTGGCGAAGTAGCGAGTTATCACGCAGGGGGGCCAACCCCCCCTTCTTAGGAGGTTCCCCCGCGAAAACTACGAGCGATATTATAACTTTGTGCCACGGCTGCGTTGTGTGGAGACGGACTATTGGGTGTCTTAACAAATACCTATAATAAATGTTATTTAAATAACATTTATTATATACAAAATTGGTAACACAATTTGCATTTTAATGGTTGAAAGTTTTCTTGCAACCACATAATTACAAACCAATTTTGTAATTTAGGGGCTAAGGCAACTAGCGCCGCCAATCTTAAAAATAATATCTTCCAATATAATCAATTTAAAAAAAAAAGCTATGTACTGTCACAATCTTTATTAGGATAAATACTATTTTTTAAATGCTTATTTATAACGTGATTCAATTTCGGTAAGCTGTAGTTCGCATAATTGCGAAAAACGGCCGTTTTTGGCATATTTGTGAACTACAACATAGCTTGTCGCAATTATGCCATGTATTGTATATTGAAAAATAGTATTTATCCTAATAAAGATTGTGTACATAGCTTTTTTTTTTAATAAAAAATGATTAAATTGGAAGATATTATTTTTTTAAGATTGGCGGCGCTAGTTGGTTTAGGTAAGGCCCTTAAGTAAGCAAGTAGGTAAGATTTTAATACTATTGTAGGCTTTAAGAATTGAGATCAACTTTCCATTATTTATATTATAAGTAATAACTTCTTCTTTCTATGTGGTTAACCAAACTTATTGTTGTGGCCGCCCGTAGGTAGGTCTATGAATAATACGAGGTGGAACACCCCAGGATGTTTAGTCGGTATTCCGCCCCTTCAGGGCGGTGAGCCCGACATAACCAACACGCTCCCCCGGGCGTGGTGGCACATGGTATGACATGTTTTACCTGGGTAAAAAAAAGGTCTCTGACATGGCCCAACGACTGCTGCCGAGCGACAGCAACCGGGACCGTCTGCTTAACGTGCTTTCCGAGGCACGTAGGGGCTCATATGAAAATGTTACTAGAGGTCACCCATTCGGGTACAGACCGCGCCCAACGTCGCGATCTTTTTTAATACGTACCTACTCGCAACAGACAACGATCCACTCACGGAACTGTTAGCAGTGCCAGTTAGTAAATGTCTTCCCATGAAGATTCCATGATTGTAACCACTGCAGTCGCTCATACTTGCATTGTATGAGCAGTGAATAATTAAAAGCCATATCCACATTAGCTTCACCAACCGCGCAAGTGCTAAGAAGTGTTCCGCCGCCATCTTGAATCTCATCTCGGCCTCACCGCGTTCGTTACTTACGTACCGCGAGATAATGTATTAAAATACTATCTATACTATACGTGCCTGTACTGTGACGCGGTTATACTGTGACGCGGTATACTGTAACACGGCTTGGGTGTGTGTCACGGAATATTGGATATGAGGCGTAGGCGGAATTGAAGTGGTATATTGGGTGTTTGAGAAGTAGGTATAGTCTTTATTATTTTATTATACACAGGAAAAATATACACAAGCATTTTTTAGGTGGAATGAAGAAGCTACTGGGTCAGTAAGTGCCTTCCAAGAGCCAACTAGCGCCGCCAATCTTGAAAAAAATAATATCTTCCAATTTAATCAATTTTATTAAAAAAAGCTATGTACGGTCGAAGACAAAGAAAGGTGTACAGGAGAGTTTTTAAGGTTGAGATTTTCTCAAAAACTATTTGACCTATTGTAAAAATTATTTCACTGTTAGATAGATAAAAGTGAAAACTATGTAACTGTAAAAGAATTATTAAAATCGGTCAATTAGTTCTTGAGAAAATATCAACCATATTGGGCCACCCTGTATACTTATCTGTGTCTTCGACTGTACATTATCTTGAATATGATGAATACTATTTTTCAATATACAATACATGGCATAATTGCGACAAGCTAAGTTGTAGTTCACAAATGTGCCAAAAACGGCCGTTTTTCGCAATTATGCGAATTACAACTTACCGAAATTGAATCACGTTATAAATAAGAATCAAAAAATTGTATTTATAGTAATAAAAATTTTGTACATAGCTTTTTTAATAAAAATTATTAATTTGGAAGATATTATTTTCTTAAGATTGGCGGCGCTAGTTGGCTCATGTAAGGCCCTTAAGCAGTTGGTCCCGTTGTTGTCGCTTGACAGCAGTCGTTAGGCCACGTCAAAGGCTTACGGGCGACGGGGAACTTTGACAAATGAGTTTGATCACTAAACCACACGAGAAAAGAAAGAAGACAATAATTCCGTTGTTTTTCTTATTTTATCTGATGAGAAGCAAATTATGAGCGACAGTAGGTGTGATTCTGTCGTAGTCGCCAAGTAATCTAATCCTAAACCTAAACTCAACTGTCACTCATATAATTTATTTGATTATAAAAAATAAGATTGAGCCTGAACGCCTCGCTTAGCGAATATTACCTAAAAGACATTGCCACATTTCAATGGAGCTTTGCCCCACCTACAAAACTACGTGACCATTTAAGTTATACCTATCATTTTGTTGGGGACTTATTACAGGTTTCATATTGCATAATTATAATCGGTATCATTTTCTACTACTCTCGCAACTCCTATAGAAGAATAACAAAAACAATGAATAATTCGCTTAGATTTCTTACTATTTTCTGAATGCTTAATTAAGCTGTTTTTTTCGAATAGTAAATTGTACAAAACTTTATTTTAAACCAATAGTTTTAATAAGAAACGGAGATATTTTTATATTTATTCGTTATCTTGTACAACTTGCGGTTGATGGTGGGGCAGAATCTGGCATTGTCATTTAGCCCTCATGGAATTTGCACAAATGACAGTTGCGTTAGGTTTAGACATAGATTTAGAGATAGAATAACACCTATTGGTTCCTTAAAGTGAGAGTGACAGCTGTTGTTGCACCCTTTGAGACCTGCCGCCTTTGTTCCACCCTGAAGTTGTTATCAGGACCGGATTGAGGGGGGGTTATCCGAAGCCGAAGTCGTCGCGCTGAATGCAAAGCGCCCATTTAAGAACGAAGCCTTCGTTCGCTTTCAATCTAACTTTGTTCTTGCTTTGCTTTCTTGGCGTATAGGGTTGTCGCTGACGTAATTTTGTTCGTAGCTAATTTATTGTTAACTGCAATTTTTTAGGATAGTCGAAAGAGGAGAATTAACATCAGAATCATAATCTCTGTATTGTAAGTGTAAAAATGGTATATTTCTCAAGAACTACTGGACCGAATTTAATAATTCTTTTACAGTACATAAACTTTTTTATATCTAACAGTGAAAGATTTTTTGCAGTAGGTCAAGTAGTTTTTGAGCAACTATCAAACTTAAAAACTCTACTACTGTACACCTTTCTCTGTCTACGACCGCACTACTGTTAGTACAGTCGGAGACAGAGATAAGTATGCAGGGGGCCTCAATAAGGTTGAGATTTTCTAAAAAACTACTGGACCGAATTTAATAATTCTCTTACAGTACCTACATAGTTTTAACGTTTATCTATCAAACAGTGAAATAATTTTTGCAATAGGTCAAGTAGTTTTTGAGAAAATCTCAACCTTAAAATCTCTCCTGTACACCTTTCTCTGCGTTCCGCCGTACCACGGGGAACAAACGGATATTATTATATTCTAATAATCAAAGTTAATCATAAACATGAATTGTTATCTTATTTACCCGATTGCAGATTGAGGTATTCGGTTCCTTCGTCTCCTGTAACCAGAACGTCTAGAATCTAGACGATCTATCTAGACTCTAGATAGATATTGTGATGTATGATATATCTTTAGAGTAGTCTTGATCATGGCACTGGTATAAAAATATAAGCCATTTTATGAAGAAAAAAAACAGTTTTCTTTTTGTTTTCCTAATACTTAATTTAGAGTATTTGACAAGCTTGGTGTCGCCACCTGGCTAATACATTTTTTTATTATGGTGGCACTTCACTTTGTTATTCGTATTTGCGTATTTGTCATAATTGCCATGTGTGGTTGGTATTCTTGACAAAATATTCGTCTTATTTGTATTTAAGTACGTCAAGTATTTGACAAATACGACAAAGATCCAATAGCGAATACGAATAGCCAAGTGAAGTGCCAGCATTAGACTATAATATACGCATTATCAATCAACTGAGTCGTAGGGCATATCTATCCATTCTTACGCACATCACTATGCTACCTGAAAGTGCGAGCGAGATAGTCAGATAAAATGATTTACGGCCTCACGACTCAGATGAAAATGCGTCTACTGTAGCAGCTATTTCGTTTATCTAATTTTTAGGTTACAGAGGCGTCAACCCTAAAAGCTATTCGAAATTCAGAGCGAGTGGGTGCAGACCCCCTACCCCCCGTCGGTTCGCCAACGAAGTACGTGCCAGCAAGTTCGCGAGCATTGTAGCGAGGCCGCAGATTTTGTGCCGGCATTAATTTGAAATACTATATGGCTTGGTTACGTGGGTACATTGGCGAAGCTTCGACAATATAAACGGGCATTAACTACTTTTTTAGACTGCACGCTTTTATTTTTCGCGTGCAAATGACATTGCCAGGTTTCAATGGAGATTTGCCCCACCTACAAAACTACGTGACCATGTAAGCTGTACCTATTATTTGTTGGGGACTTATTACAAGTTTCGTATTGCATAATCATAATCAGTATCATTTTCTACTACTCTCGCAACTCCTATAGAAGAATAACAAAAACAATGAAATTATTCATTTTCGCTTCGATTTCTTACTATTTTCTGAATTCATAATTAGGCTGTATTTTTCGACTCGCTAGATGTACAAGACTTTGTTTTAAACCAATAATTTTAATATAAAAAAACGGAGATATTTTTACATTTATTCGTTATCTTGTACATCTTGCGATTGATGGTGGGGCAGAATCTGGCATTGTCATTGAACCGATTTCATGTCTATCGGATAAGTGATCTGTGATTATATAGTCCGACGTTATGTCGACTATACCAAGTAATTACGCATGTCATCAAACCGAATTATATACCGAGACATAACTATAAAACTTGCATAGTAAAACTAATTAATTCTATCTACACACGCGTAATATAAGCGAAATTTTGAGTGGCCCCCCGTCTTGCCGTCGTCTCAGGTGGTTGGCCCCCCACGGCAACCCCCTGGGGTGGGTGAGGGGGGTCCATACCCCCCGCGAAGCGTCTCTATTTTCGCGGCAGCTTTTGGGAGAATAAATATGGTGCTCTACATAGAGATATCTCATCTCTAAGTACAGGGTGTACGATTATTCAATATTACAATTTTCATTATGGACCTTGTTTAGACACAGCAATATAAGAGAGAGACGACATTTTTTGTTCAAATATAATGTAATTTGCAGTAACTAAATAAGTAGTAGGTAATAATAATAAGTGACTACCAATGCCCTCCTAGAGGATATATTTTGTTTATAGATAAGTAGTTTAAGTTTTTAGATTTTTAGGGTTAGTTTTTAGTCACTTTATTATTTTAGGTTTTAATTTAATGTAATTTTATAAATACAATTCCTGATTATTAAAAAAAAAGGTAATAAGTAATTGTTTATTATTATTTTTCTCATTTAGAAATTCCTCTACTGTGTAATAGCATTTATAATGTAGGTGTTGTTTTAGCAGTCGTGTGAATGTTTTTTCATTTGGTTCATTTTTTTCCATGGTCAAGTAGTTTTTGAGAAAAACTCAGGCCCCCTGTATGCTGTTTTCGTCTAATAAAATAAGACTTATGTATGTATTTTTTTAAAGATATTTGAAAGGAAAAGGAGAGAATGTGGCAAATAATTCGACTTAGCTTAGATAACCTAAATGCATAATTTTACAGCGTAAAGTGTACAGTCGAAGACAGAGATAAATATACAGGGTGCCTCAATAAGGTTGAGATTTTCACAAAAACTACTGGACCGAATTTAATAATTATTTTACAGTTACATAGTTTTAACTTTTATCTATCAAACAGTGAAAGAATTTTTGCAATAGGTCAACTAGTTTAAACCTTAAAAACTCTCCTGTACACCTTTCTCTGTGTTCCATCGTACTACCACCATAACAGTTTTAATGGAATCTTGTTAATCCTGATGGGAGGGTGTCTTAGGAGAGCGGGGGGTCTGAGGGGAGGTAGGTGCGTATAAAATTACATAAACAACATTCTATTATTATGTTAAGTCAGCGCTGAAGACGCGACGATATTATACTACGTAAGTATAGGTATATCAAGAATCTTCTAATCTAACTAGATCCACGGATTATAAGGTGACTGTAGAAGGGTACACAATATAATAAAAACATGCACCCGAATTGAGAACCTCCTCCTATTTGGAAGTCGATACTTTATACATCTTTTTGTGCGGTTTATCTTCTTCTTCTTCAGCAGCCCACTCCTGGGCATATGACTCTCCATGAATCCCCCATGTGGCCCGATCCCTAGGTTGTCTGGTCCACACCGAGCCAGCAACCCTCTTTATGTCGTCGGCCCATCTGGCCGGTGTTCTGCCCACGCTTCTTCTACTCGTCCGGGGTCTCTTGTGTGAATTTATTGTAAATATCGATTACTTTGATTAAGATAAGACATGATAAATATAAAATAAGAAAAATATTCATCATTGCATAAAAAAAGAATTACTTACCTACACAAAAGAAATAGGCTTATACAGTTAGTATTACATAGCGGTCTTATCTCTTAAAGCGATATCTTCCAGATAACCTTTGGGTAGAGAATTCTGCGTATGTATAGGTAGATTTGCTTGTGTAGTTTAGATATACGAGATCCCTCTTTATCACAAATAAATATTGCAAACCTTTATGTTTATGTATGAAAGTATGAAACTACATAAACATTTAACCCATTAAAGGCCAAACAGAAATGGAAAACCTGTTACTCATACAAATTACTTATTTTTATAATATAAAAGGTCAAGAAAACATATCCAAAAAAATATTTTGATATTTTTGGGTTTTTGGGGGATTTTAGGGGGTGTACTCAAATGAGTACACTGGCCACTTATGGGTGAAATTTTTCGAAGCAAGACTTTTCGCCGCAGTGTATTTTTAGACATTTCTTGCACTCCCAACTGACTCTAGCATGACAAGTAACGCAACGTAGTTGCTCCTCAATTTCAATCCATATGGTCTTTGCTCAAAACATGCTACCGCCAACCATTGGTAATACCCATGTCCAGCAATTACATAATCAAAACCGATGAGAAAGTTATCGGTAAGTAACTGAAAGAAAAAGAGGGAAGCTAAGAAAGCTCAGATATCGAGCTGAAAGGAATTCTGCGAGAAACAGGGATAAGGAAGGATTATGGGAAGGGAATTGCAGAGTGATAAGAACGACTAAACAGGAAGACCTGCCTTTGGTCAGAGATGGGACTACATTGAACCAAATTAAATCTGCTAAGCTGCTGGCGGAAACGTTTTACCCGGATGAGCTGAAAGAGGAGGACAATGAGCAACACCTGGTGATACGGCAAGCTGCATACCTGGTGAACGTATAGGATCATGATTATCAACATGAAAGAACTGAAACTGCAGTCGATAGCTTCACTGCTAAAAGGCTTAGATGAGTTGACGTCAGATATGTCTCATGAGGCCATAACCCTGGACCCAAAGATTTTCCTAGCACTGGAGAACAAATGCCTTGAATGTGGTCTTTTCCCAACCACTCCTTAGTACGACCAATGTGACTGGAGAGAAGCCACAGTGGTCATACTAAGGAAACCTGGAAAGGCTGAATATACTACGCCAAAGTCATATAGACCAATTTGGCCTACTACCAGTGCTAGGAACAATTCTAAAATAGCTTCAATAGCTTTCTGAAGGTTTCTGCGTTATCAGCAGCATTGAAACGTCTTCGACTCATGGTTGAACTTTCTGAAAAATAACCCGTCATTTCTGATATCAATGTGGCCATTGTACTCAACTGAGTACAGTTGTATAAATCTTCACAAAAGTCACCCAATATAAACAATTCGTCAGCAGATAATTTTTTACATTACAGATAACAATGTTTCCGACTATATTTAGCACTAATTATGATATTAGGTTACTGAACAAAAATATGAATGATTATACAAAACACCTAACTCCGTCATCCGTAGAACTGCGAATGTTAGTAAATCCAAATCACACTAAACTTAATTTTACCCGCATTTTGTTACTATAATAAAGGAAGCAATATTACCCTTTATTAGAATTCAAAAAAACAAATCAGAAAAATCTATTAAATTCGGATATATATTAAAAAATATAACTGTACTCATTTGAGTACAGCGACAGCTAATGGGTTAATATAAGACGAAGCAAGCCCGCTGCCTGCGGCTAGTTTAATTAAAATGTTAATTAATATAAACGTCTTGCGATGTCTCCGGGCGAAATGTAAGCCCGCCTCTACACCACAGCCTTATAACATAATATAGGTATTAAGTATACAGGCTTTGCTGGAATGATTCGTCATGGCACCTGTGTGTATAATGCTTTATCTTATAGGACATAGAGTACATAAGTATACAGGGGGCCTCAATAAGGTTGACATTTTCTCAAAAACTACTGGACCGAATTTAATAATTATTTTATAGTTAAGTACATAGTTTTAACATTATATCTAACAGAGAAAGAAAAAGAAGAAGAAAAGATAATATATTATTAATAGTTTAGGTTTATTTAAGGCCCAGCTAAAATGTTGTTCTCGCTTTTTTGTAAAATTTAAATACTTAGATAAGTTAGTTTAGAATAGTTACGATGGGATTGACATTGGCACTATGTGTACAAATTTCCCTAATTAAATATAGAAAAAAATCTATCTAGCTGTGAAATAATTCCTGCAATAGGTCAAGCAGTTTAAAAATTTCACTGTATTTAAACATAATAATCTTAGAGGCATTTGTCATCTATGAATACCGCACTGGGTCCGTTTGGTAGATCATGGCTTGAGCTCCCTGGAAGTGAAAGAAAGCCATCTGCCCCTCAAATGTGGACATAAAATCGGTTGATGATGATAAGATCTACGTATATAATTGTCTTGAATCTACATCTAATTGTGTTTTATCCGTGTAGACGTAACCCGTAGTACATTCGAAGACAGAGATAAGTATACAGGGGGCCTCAATAAAGTTGAAATTTTCTCAAAAACTACTAGACCGATTTTAATAATTCTTTGACAGTACATAGTTTTAACGTTTATCTATCTAACAGTGAAAGAATTGTTGCAATAGGCCAACTACTTGAGAAAATCGCACCCTTAAAATCTCTACCGTACACCTTTCTCTGTCTTTGACCGTACATTGGAAGGAAGTCACGGATACAATACGAGAAACGTTTGGAATTCCATGAAGCTATTTATCGGAGTGAGATAGCATGAGTGCTACTTGGCTCAAGAATGCCAGTGATTCCAAAACTGGATCGTAGATATCATTTAATTTTTGTATCTTCGTCAGAACTTTAGTTTTACAGAATAAATTCAGATTTTCAAATACATGAAATCGCATGAAAATCGCGACACAAACATTTGATGAGTGCGTTGAAAACGAATATCGGAAATTTGCTAACGAATTAGCACTGGTTTTGGGAGCGTTCGCTTTGTCGTGACAAAGTAAGTTAAGGGGCTGCCAGTTTTCAAACTCAAGCGCGAGACAGAAGATGTATCGCAGAGGCGGCGGGCGCGGGCGGAGTGAAGACTACGGCTCAGTGACTCCATATTTTTATTATTTTGGATAAATTTTGCCAGGGAAATAAAAATACGCCAAATAAAATCAGCCGTTCTACCGTATTACCGTTCTCAAAACGATGAAATTATACCATATCATGGCGCGCCAAACAGAGACGCCGCTATACCAATGACATAGCACTATCCCTTTCACGGCCGCTATGACATGGTATAATTTGATCGTTTTGAGAACCATAATAGCCCCACTGATTTTTTTAAACAAGGTCTCGTTTCGCGTTTCGCTCAAAGTCTCGTTCTCTACATTTTGATAAATATATTTTGTATGAATAACTGTTTAGACATAATTTTCATTTCAAAAGACATGGAAAGGGTATGTTTTCGATTGATTTCTCTATCGAGCGAAATTGCACAAACTTCGCTTGGTGTATCGGATTTAAGATTTGCTACATAGCTCTTTTTAATAAATTGATTATATTGGAAGATATTATTTTTTAAAATTGGCGGCGTTAGTTGGCTCATGTAAGGCACTTAACGAAAACCCTGGAAATGCCACTTTGAGAGCCTCAGGCCTAAGTGGGAAGATGAGACGGTGCCGTTAAGGCGACGATCCCTAGTGACGGTTAATTAGCATTTTCGTGGGGTAGCGCCTTAAAGCCTATTTCACTTCGTCAGGCGCAGAAAATAGAACACATATTCCCTAGCCAAGTTGCAGTAACTTTCGTTAACGCCAGTGTAGAATGAAAAAATTATGAGATTAGGTAGTTATTGGATTTTTTCGTTAGAAAATGTCAATAATGCAAGATATGTATAGATAGGTACTCGATATATTCATCTTGAATATGACCAAAGGATCTACTCAGTCACTTATTTCTATTTAAAAAAAATATAACTATTTATTACATTTTTCGGAAAACATAAAATAAGTCGGATCTTGTTTCCATATTTTATTATAGATTATAAATAAAAACAGAAACATTTAAAGCTGAACTAAAGGAAATAAACCAAAAATTCCTAAAATGTACGGACAACAGCAGATCAATAGTAACACTTGCAGTACGAACTCAACTCTTATGACGCAGATAATAAGAACGGTCCAAAGTCCAAAGTGTTACACTTGATCTGCTGTTAACTACAAATAAAACATATACTTACTTATATAATATATTTTTTTTAAATTTCATCTAATTATGTAAGTTCATTAATAAAGCTCAAAATTACTACAAATAATAAAATGACTAAAAACTACGATTAAATAACTACTTACTTATAAAAATATAAAAAAAATATTACTTGTTTCCTGAAAAAAATACAGCTGAGGATAATTTACAATGTTTTCAGAATCCAAGCAAACCTTTAGACAATCCTTTTCATTGCACCCCCTGCCCCCTCCCCCTGTCGCCCCTCACCCCCTGGCAGGTCGACTCCATTAATTACAGGAGTGTCCATAGTTTTAACTAACAGACTCGTGGAAGAGATTAATCGGGTTTCGCTTCTAAAAATATTATGTTTATTTTCAGTATTGTGAAGAGATATATTTTAATAGTTACTAGGAATACCTATAGATTGTATTTTTATGTCTTATGTGTTTTGTGCATTAGTGTGTGCCTTTATATACCCCTGACATCAGAAGACGAGTGTTATATATTTGTAATCTAATAAACAATTCTAATTACAAATAAATTAGTCACATAATAATATCAAAACTTAAAATAATACCAATAATAAAAGTACTTACCTATTTAGGTACAAAATATTTACATAATAAGCATATCGCCTACGTCGCCCCCATGCGGCAGGGTTCCCAGGATGCTGGCGGCATTACCTCGCTGAACGGCTAAAGGCAGTAAGGGCCTGATATGAGCCAACTAGCGCCGCCAATCTTGAAAAAATAATATTTTCCAATTTAAATAATTTAATCAATTTTATTAAAAAAGCGATTTACAAAATGTTTATTACGATAAATACTATTTTTTAAATGCTTATTTATAACGTGATTCAATTTCGGTAAGTTGTAGTTCGCATAATTGCGAAAAACGGCCGTTTTTGGCACATTTGTGAACTACAACTTAGCTTGTCGCAATTATGCCATGTATTGTATATTGAAAAATAGTATTCATTTTTTAATTTTGCCCTTGCGACGAAAGAAACTTTTCCCACATATCTTACTAAACTAGTTTTATTTTATACTTACAATTATAACCAAAGATATGAAATTGTATTATCCATATATTCTACAAACATTTCAAGTTTTACTCAAAACTTCGCAAAACGAGTTCTCGTAAAATCGACTTTATGAAAGACGAACATGACAATAGGGTAAGAAAGCGAACCCTTCTTGGAGAGAGCGTAAATCGTGAGACAGTCAACCTGTCTGCAACCTGTTTTATTGAGAACAGGGTAGGGTAATTCCAATTTCAATGTTGGGGGATAATCTTTTATGAAAAAAAGGCTCAAAAGATAGAAAGAAAAAAAAAGACTTTAGAACTAATTAATACTAAGATTGTATGTTTTCCTTGAAGTGTATCTTACACACGGCAAATAGTCGTGTGTACGAAGATAAGATTTTCTATATTTTTACCCAACTGTCGTAAGAAGGGTAATGTAGCCTCAACGGCCTAATGAATTTTTGTTGTAAAATAAGTATTCTTTACGTAAATTCTTTCTCATGTAAGTTATGATCTTTTGTTTTTATCTTAATTTCTACCAAATATAATTATTTCCAATTTTCATTTTCGTACTGGTTAATGAATACCAATTTCCACAACGATTTTGTTGTCAGTTTTGATTTTTTTAGGTGACGTTACATTCTATAGTCTATACCAGATGTGATTATGTAGTGTCTGTAACTAAACTTAAATGTGAACTCATATGCTATATCGCGTAAGACTGAGCAAGACGAATACGCTACCTGGTTCCAAAAAACGAAAATTAAAAAAGTCTTAAGAAATAGTTTTTTTGCCACTTTGGCACCTTTTCCTTGCAAAGTGGTGTATATGAGTAAAAGTAAATTTATAAAAATATGTTGATGTGCAAAGACGTAAACCGAAACCCAAATCAAGTGTCTTATTTTGTAACCAAAAACTACCCTACCTTACTAACATTTTAAGCTGTTCTGTGATTACTGCATAGTTATTTTCACATTATTAGATCGGATTACTTTATTTTCTCAATGATGAACAGGTCCGATCAATCAGTTCCTTCAATGTTACATCACAACAGGTAATTAGATTACATATTTGCTTACAAAATTACTTGCAATAAAGAGATTTGACTTTTATCTACATTATTGTGCCGCGTGCAAAAATATACACAATGTATTTAAATCAAATCAATTTATTGCTTTATGTGGTACATGCATGGTGTTACATTATTATTGACTTTCACACGAACCCTGCAATATTTACTTGAAATAATGAGAATAATGACTGATTCAGACAAACCCGCATCCTACAGCTAAACAAACCGATGCAATCTAGAACCTATAAATACCTAGCTCCCAAAACATTTCACAGCTAATTCCGCTACCAAAGTTGTCTATTCAAATAACTAAAAGGTAGCCAACAAAACCAGTCGTCCCGTATCCTACCTCCTTCAAAACGAAGGAAATTACGCAAGACTGATAAGAACTCGTCCGAGATGTCTGCAAGAGTAATGTTTCCCTTTTAGACCTCCCTTCGGCCCCCCCAGAGGGGTCCTAAAAGGGCTTATCGCACAAAAGGTATCGACTGTGAGACGACGCTCCCCTCTTTATAGAATTTTCGGGCTTTCCTCTCAAGCGCGGGTGGGGGGCGGACCCCCCCTTTTTGCGACGTACATTTTCATTTCCTTCATCTTTCTCCGCTTTCGAGAGCCACAGGGATGGACTTAGAAATATGTTGGGGCTTTTGAAAATGGCGGGAAACGACGGCTGCGAAATTATTTGATAATTTTCAGTTTAATGTCAGTGGGTGTTTTGTGTTTAATGTCATGTTATATTAATCAGAAAATACTCGCGTATGGTGAAGTTATTGAAGGATTCACGAAGGATCTAGTTTAGCGCTATGGTCAAGACTCCCACTACGAGCTCGGGAGTGAACGTGACTGTCGAGTTGCTTCGTCCGTCGACTCTACGGCGGCTCCTCTGGATGAAGACAAGAAGACGCGGATACCCAGGCTGACGACACTACGGCGACTCCCCTGGATGAAGAGAAGACTATATGATATTTTGTATATTCTGTAACATGACATTGACAAATGACGAATTGTCGAGTCCATTAATAAAATAAATAATTACACTTGTTTTAATATTAGTTTATTCGTTTATTATTTATTGTACACGAAACACATGTACATACGTGAGTGAGAAAATGGATGTACACAGGCGTGCTTATCTGTTAGGAGAGATTTCTTCCAGCAAAACCTAGTTATGTGTGATGTTACTTACCCTAAAACCAATATAGGTATTCCAATGTTAGGGTTTCCAAAATAAGTCAATGCTACGCTCGCGCTACGCCTCGTAGCACTTCCGTAGCAGCTTGCGAAAGTTTGTTGCATATGACGACAGCCATAGGTTACTTTACCAAGGTAAACGTAGAATGGGACGCCCCCCGACCAGATAGAGGGATGACCTTCGCAAAGTGGCTGGCAGAGACTGGATGCAAAAGACGGAGAATCAAGTTGAGTGGCAAGCTTTGGGAGAGGTCTACGTCCAGCTGTGGACTGATACGGGCTGATGATGATGATAGGTTACTTATCTAATTGTGACATAGGTAAGGTGGTGGAATAGTGGTGATATCCACCCAGACGAAATAATATACATGGTGTAACAGAGCGTAAGGAAGCCGAATACTCAGAATCATCAATAACAACAGACTTATTGCTACGATTTTTCATTCTTTTTTTGCTTTTACTGTCCCACTGTCGAGCACACATACCACTTACCCAAAAGACATGAAATCGTTACAAAAGACATTGCCACATTTCAATGGAGCTTTGCCCCACCTACAAAACTTCGTGACCATTTAAGCTGTACCTATCATTTTGTTGGGGACTTATTACAGGTTTCATATTGCATAATCATAATCAGTATCATTTTCTACTACTCTCGCAACTCCTATAGAAGAATACCAAAAACAATGAATAAATCGCTTGGTTTTGTTACTATTTTCTGAATTCTTAATTAAGCTGTTTTTTTTCGAATCGCAACTTGTACAAAACTTTATTTTTAACCAATAATTTTAATAAAAAACGGAGATATTTTTACATTTATTCGTTATCTTGTACAACTTGCGGTTGATGGTGGGGCAGAATCTGGCATTGTCATTTGTCAACGATGAGCGCATAGAGACGAAGTAATATCTCTAGGTGACACGTGTCGCGAAGCAATTTTGAGCTCATGTGCGGGCAGACACGGGCACCCTCCTGTTACCGGTCTATGGGGTAAGTGGTCTGTGGTCGACCAAAAGTCTCTCCCCATTTCTTCCACACCTCTCTATCTCGCACAAGGCTCCATTATACCAATAATTTCGATTAAAAAATGAAAATATTTTTTTTTTTTTATTTTATTTATTTATTTCATTAAAATTACAATCCCAACGCCTTTACAGGTTTTCACCCAAGTCGACGATGGTAACTTAATTAATTAATTACAATTCATTCATTCGCCATTAAATTATATAAACCAAAATGTCAAATATCAATTATCAAAATGTCAAATATCAAAATGTCAAATATCAAAATGTCAAATATCAAAATGTCAAATATCAAAATGTCAAATATCAAAATGTCAAATATCAAAATGTCAAATATCAAAATGTCAAATATCAAATGTTACTGTGTATAATCAATGTCAAAAATGGCCCTAAAAAATTCAATTCAACAAATTATTAATACTATCAATTTAACCAATATTATTACACAAGTAGGTGAGCGTGGCATTTGTGAATTCAGTCAATGAACAGCTAAATATATCAATGTCCCCCGAAATCCCATTCAGAATGCGAAGTGCTGTGCTTACCGGAGCGTGCTTTAATATGTTTGTCCTGAACGCAGGCAAGGCAAACACCTCGGCCCTAGGTCCTCGCCGCAGCCGCGAGCTCGGTACCGACACCTCTATGCTCTGCAGTATCTCAGGGTTGGTTAACTTCCCTCTAAACACCTTAAAGACGTAAGTCGCGAGAGCTAATCTTCTACGTACCTCTAGTCTATCATAGCCAACCATTCCCATAACAAATAAAGTTGGGTACTTTAACGGGTAAAACGGATACACTCCATATTGTTTGAAATACAAATATCTTAAAAATTTATTCTGAATTTTTTCAATCATGGAACTGTACTTGGCTTCGTGGGGGTTCCATATAATGGAGCCGTACTCCAGACGACTTCTAACCAAGGCATTGTATAACGTTGAAATTGTTGCAATACTATAGAAATCTTTGGATTGTCTTAATACAAATCCAAATGTCCTGAATGCTTTTTTGCATATTTTCTTTATATGTTCCCGGAAAGTAAAGTCATCCGTCATTTCAATGCCTAAATCCCTTACTGACCGCACTCTAGATACGCTCCTCTCGTCAATTTTATAATTATACTCATGTGGAGACTTCGCCCGCGAATACGACATCAGTTTACATTTCGCCACATTAAAATATAGTTTGTTTTCCTTACTCCACTGAACAACTCTATCTATATCTTGTTGCAGTCGTATGGAATCCGCTCTATCCCTAATGGCTAGACAAAGTTTTAGATCGTCTGCAAAAAGTAGACAGTTGGCACTATGCACGACGTCTGGCAAATCGTTAATCATCAAGATGAACTCTAATGGGCCCAAATTACTACCCTGGCTCACTCCCGATGGTGTTGTGTATAGTTGCGATGAATGACCTGCATACTCTACATACTGTTTCCTATTATCCAGGTAGCTAGAAAAGAATTTTAATAGAGTCGGTGTGAATCCGACTGCGTCTAACTTTGATAACAGTATGTCATGATTCACCAAATCGAAAGCCTTTGCAAAGTCAAAATACGCTACGTCCAACTGACCACCCACACGCTCATCCAGGGCCACAGCTGCCTGCTGCATAAAACACATTAGATTAGTATGCGTTCCTCGACCCGGACGAAACCCATGCTGTGAGTCAGATAGCCTAACCTGCACCTGTGATAATACTGATGTGTACATTAATCAATAAAGCCAATCGATCGGTACGCAATATCTAAATGGCAAATCATTATTTCACATCAAAACCCTCGAATAACAAAATAATACTCGTTCAGTTACCAATACTGATAGCTTTCTATACTTTTACCATTGCACCCGATATATTGATAGCCCATGACCATAATAAACCTTTAGATACTAAAACACCAGCATCTCTAAATTCCTCCCTGCACCCAATTCCCCGTCTTACAGGCAACCTTAGACACCCCTCCCGACCGCACCCCCTTTCACTCCACAACCCCCTCCCGCCTCCCACCGCGCACTTCGTTAGGGAACTTCCATACTTTGTAATATGCAAATGTACTATCTAAGGGGCCGCGCAGGCAGGCGTCTTAAAATGAATTAATGACGCAGGTGATTTACGGGGGTGTTTGTGGGGAGTACGAAGGGGGGTAATGTGGTACAGGTAAATAGATTGTTGATATGTGGAACACTCGTGGTAATAAATATCTCGATATTCTGAATGTAGTCGAATGGTCGCTGGATTCAATTTCGTACTTGTGTGTAATTAGTACTTACTTACTTATTATTAAGTACGTAAATGTATTGTATAAACCGAAGCCCAAATCAAGTGTCTTATTTTGTAAACAAAAACTACCCTCTACTAACATTTTAAGCTGTTTTGTGATTATTGCATAGTTATTTTCACATTATTAGATTGGATTACTTTATTTTCACAATGATGAACAGGTTCAATCAATCAGTTCCTTCAGTGTTACATCACAACTGGTAATTAGACGATTGTATTTGTTTACAAAGTAAGATACTCATTTGGGCTGCGGTATACATAAAAATATTCAAGATTCAAGATCGAAACCCAAATCAAGTGTCTTATTTTGTAAACAAATATGATAGTCTACTTACCTGTTGTGATGTTATACTGAAGGATCTGATTGATTGAGCCTGTTTATCATTGAGAAAATAAAGTGATCACGTGAAAATAACTATGCAATAATCATAGAAACGCTTAAAATGCTGGTAGTTTTTTATTACGGTTGAGGGATAGAGTTACTAACCTAGTTATTAAGTAATTATGTTATCATTATTTTAAAAGATGTGCTGCTGAGAGTTTTTTGCCACTTTTTTCTTCAGCGTTGGCACCTTTTCCTTGCAAAGTGGTGTAAATGTAAATTCAAAAAATATGTTGACGTGCATAAATGTACACACAACGTACAATTACTTGCAGTAAAGAAATTTTACTTTGACTTTACAAAATAAGAAGATCTTCTAACGATAACGACTTGTAGATACTTACTATCAAGTAAGTGTATGTACGGTGGAACACAGAGAAAGGTGTACAGGAGAGTTTTTAAGGTTGAGATTATCTCAAAAACTACTCGACCTATCGCAAAAGTTCTTTTACTGTTTGATAGATAAAAGTTAAAATTATATACTGTAAAATAATTATTAAATTCGGTACAGTAGTTCTTGAGAAAATCTCAACCTTATTGAGGCCGCCTGGATACCTATCTCTGTCTTCGACTGTACCATGCCCGAGTATGTCTACCTGCAGCCTAATCTATTTAAAATCAAGGCTCGCCTAGACAGGGCTAATGAGATTATAAACGTTAGCAAAGAACGACTAATTGAATTGCCGACGGCAGCCAGCGATCCTAGGGCGGGCGGGGTTTGACGGGGCTCCTGATTCGTTTTGCTTCGTTGTAGTCTTACGATGTATCGTATTATTATTATTATTGCAAAATAATAATAATTATTATTATAAAGGTGCACACGTCACATTACCTATATTAAATTGTTCTAAAGCGGAGTATAACCACTACTCCAGTTGGCCAGTTCAGTTGACTGAACTAGTGAGAAAATGACAATGCCAGATTATGCCCCACCATCAACATCTCCATCTCCATTGAAATTTGGCAATGTCACTTTTCACATTTGTTCTGTTGAAAATAAGAATACTTTTGCGCCCGGTTTAATTTTCATTCTCTACTAATAAACCACACACAAAAAAGACGAAAAACACAATTCATCCCAGATCACACAAATACACACAAAGGGATTAGGGATTTTCATTATTATTTAGATTATTTATAATTTGTTTTTATATATTCTCCATCAGTAGGCGCAGTTTATACTTAAATTCCGAAATTGTTAAAATAATACTCAGTATTTTTTTATTCTTTGCAAAAATAACACTTGAATACTGATCACTTGAAAAAAATATGTCAACTATCATATTTTTTTCCTCATACTGAATGTAGGTAGGTACATACGTACAACAGCAGATCAATGGTAACACTTGCAGTACGATTTTAAATCTTACGACGCCAATAATAAGAACGGTCCAAAATCCAAAGTGTCACACTTGATCTGCTGTTAGTTGTACGAGGAAAGATTTCCTTTAAACCGAATATTATATATAATGATCTAACAAGTACTAAATAAATATCAAAGCAACGATATACCGCCGTCGGTTTTCGGAAACAAACATTCCATTCCACGAATGCAAGACGCCCCAATTCCACTAAGCCCCAGTCTAAATGTAAACAATAATTGGCGTCATATCACTCACAAACAGTAGGTAATCGCCCGGCGGTCCGGTCTGTGACCCGGAGCCCAAATACCTACGGCGATCTGTGACCGACACTAGATCCCCTACTATTTGATCACAGTGAAGTTAGCAGTCCAAACCTAGCACCAACCTAACAAACCTAGTCAAAGTTAGCACTCCAAAAGTGAAAAAGGTTGAGAAAAATTAACCACCTGGCAAACCCCCAAAAAAACTTGACGCCTTAAATTAATGTCAATAATACCCTAGACATCCGAATATAAATTATTATTAATAATTTATTTTATGGTTTGTGTAATTTTAAACAATACAATTTAATACTTTTAATAGGTATCAGAAAAAAATACACATTCAATTCATAACAAGGTTAGCCCGTGCATTGAAGATTTTTAATTTTGATCGGTACTATTTTTGTTTCATAACTGTCACTTTGACAACCTCATTGAGAAAAGGGAAAGTCGTTTCTATGTATTTTTGTGCACAATAAACTATTCCTTTTAATACATATAAAAATGCTCTTCTTCTAACTGATAGTATTTATTTGCATTTTTTTAAATTGGCATACCTACATTCCATGAAACCTATTTTTATTATTAAATTATAATATCACTCAAATGTCTATTTCTGCGTTTTTCATTACATATCAACCTATGCTCCTAACTTCTTTTCGTGTGGTTTAGTGACCAAATCTATTTATTGTCAGAGTTATGCGTTTCAACTGGCCGCAGGCCGCATGAAGATCGCGGCTGTGTATGGAACGCTTTTCGTACTTTCCTAATGTAGGCCATACACGCTACTGTCTATCGGAGAGGTTACTTGTGCAGGTTTGCCTGCACAGGTCCACCGCGTGTATGGGGACGTTCCGGTGTACCGGAGCGGTCTTCAGGTCCACCGTACGGTATAACTCGAAAGAATTGATTTTCGATCTTGCGCCGGTTGCCTACGCAGGTTCAAAAACTGCACAGGTCTAATCCCACACACGTTCCGGTCTAACTGCGCAGGCATTCCTCTGCAGGGTACGCCTCTTCGGTAGACCGTAGCGTGTGTGGTCGCCATAGGCATGCAGGGGCTCAGCTGAAAATGTCACTATCGGTCACCATCCAGGTACAGTCGATGACAGAGATAAGTATACAGGGCGCCTCAATAAGGTTGAGATTTTCTCAAAAACTACTGTACTGAATTTAATAATTCTTTTACAGTGACATAGTTTTAACTTGTATCTATCAAACAGTGAAAGAATTGTTGTAATAGGTCAAGTAGTTTTTGTGAAAATTACAACCTTAAAAACTCTCCTGTAGTTACACTTTTCTCTGTGTTCCACTGTGTGTTAGATGTAATTATTATTTTATAAGGAACACCAACGTAAATATCACAAATAACATATAAACCCAATCTTAAAAGAAAAACATCTAGAAAACAAACCAATCATTTGGCACCTATAACTCACCTCGTCGTTCGGTTCGGTACGTTCGAGAACTTCGAGAGTACCCTTGGTAGGGGTGTCAGCGGTATTTACGCGTGTATTGCGGCCGCCACTAATTGTACTGACCGGCCATCGGTATGTTTGTTGCGTTGTGATTGCGGCGGCGCGGCGTTTGCGTTAGGTTACGTCTCTATTGCTTAATCTTAGTACGCAGTTACGTTCTTCTTAAAATAATCGGGATTTACTGAAGGCGAGAACTAGATTGACCATAATTTATAGGGTTCTTTCAGATTGTACACACGAAGACAGAGATAAGTATACATATACAGGAGGCCTAAATGAGGTTGAGATTTTCACAATTCTTTACGGTTACATAGTTTTCACTTTTATCTATCTGACAGTGAAATTTTTTTTACAATCGGTTAAGTAGTTTTTGAGAAAATCTTAACCTTAAAAACTCTACTGTACACCTTTGTCTTCGACCGTACCGTTTCGCGTATTGCGAAAATATTTTTCTACTCTCCCAGCGATCATGATTAATCGTAAAAAAATGTTTATTATAAATGCAGCTACGTCCTTATTATTAAGTATTGTAATTATACCTAATGAAATATCAACACAGCAACTTATATTACTCGTAAAGTCATCATGATTATTTAGTCCTCAGGCTACAAAGCGACGACGTCGATGACCACCTTATTAACAATTTTTATAAGCAACCGTGGTTGCTAAAATATTGAAAAAAAAAATGCCCTGATTTATTGACTAGATAGTCGTAGACATTTTTGTTCATTTTCACTAAGTCCGTTAACGTTAGGCGGATGTATCAGCCATGATTTAATCATTACCGCTAGATTTGCAAGAAAAGGTGGTTCAGCGATTGTTAAAATTGAGCTACAGTGCCGCAGTTTTTATACTTAGCTATGAGTAGGCCTAAATGAGTACATTACTTTAGAATTTAGACCGTGTAGGTATAGTATGTTAGGTCCGGAAATTGGGAGAGGAAACAATTTTTACTAATTACAGCCGGTGATCAGGGGGTGACCGCGACTCTCATAGTTATAGTAATCGCTTTCAATTTGACACATGTTGGAATATTTTTGCAATTTTATTATTATTATTTGGGTTTTGGCGTCTCTTCGTAGAATTCTGCCAATGTCGTGTCGGACATGGGAGAGACGAGGCAGGTGATCGGTCCGAATGGGTAATTTGGCTTCTGGCTGCTGATTCTAGAACACATAAGGACAAACACAATTACAATAAATATCACCACCTTAGTAAGAATATACACACTCTATAATTTACTTTTGTTAACACGAATAAAATCACATAGAATATTTATAAAAGGCGTGAGCACATAATATAGAAGAGATTATTATTTATTTTATTAATGGACTCGACAGTTCGTCATTTGCCAATGTCATGTTACAGAAAATTCAATATATAATAGTCTTCTATCTTCCTCCAGGGGAGTCGCAGTAGCGTCTTCACCCTGGGTAGCCGCGTCTTCTTGTCTTCATCCAGAGGAGACGCCGTAGCGTTATCACTCTGGACGAAGCAGCTCGACAGTCACGATCACTCCCGAGCTTGTAGCGGGAACTCTTGATAAAAGCTTGAAACCCCAGATCTTGCTCAAATTATCCAACAAATTCACCATAGGTACTGTCACTCGCGAACATTTTCTGATTAATTTAACGTGATATTAATCTCAAAATAACCACTGTAGACAATAAAACAAAAATTATCAAATAATTTTGCAACCGTCGTTTCCCGCCATTTTCAAGAGAACCATAGAAGAGATTAAACAAACGACAACGAAACGCAGCATCGTAGATATATCGTCCAAGTGTCAAAATGAACGATTGAAGTCGCGGTCGGGCTACAGGCTGGTTATAGTGTTCCAATTGATCCATCCGAAGATTGCAGGTTCGAGTCCTGTCACGGTCGCCACAATGTGAAATATAGTCCTTTTCGTTGGATATTTAATGTAAAAAACGGAATTATGTTACAATAGAAAATCGTTTATTCAAATCTACCAATTCTACCATGACTCGCGATATTTGACAACTGACATTTTACTTTTATTTTTAAAGATGCGTTCCGAAACTCAACACCAATATATTTCAGGCAAATGTACCGTAACATCCCTGCAGCATTTCCGAAAGTGTCATCGTATCGCATCGCTTGACGACAACCGTTGTCCGTCTGACCGGGCGATTGCGCTCGGACGCCGGCCTTGACCCCTTATTGAGGCTTCCACACAGATTTAGGTATACTATATTAGTATCTACAATACACCTACGATGTATCTAGTTTGCTACGAAGCGGGCCGAAAGATACCGCATCTTTTGATAATAATAATTGGTCGCCTAAATTAAAAAAAAATATTAATCACTTACCTATCTATTTATAGTTTTAGGTCGCTTCTTTCAGCTGCCAAGTCGTCGTCGCGGGTACCGTAGCCGCGTTTTACATATTTCTTCAGCTCGCCCCATTGTGAGGGCGAGGGGTATTGAATCAACTGTACTTTTACTGTGTGCGTATTCTTTGTCTCAGTGTACCTACTGAACTGAGAGAAAGCGAAGCCGGAGTCTTTGATCCAACTCTTCCTTAGGTACAGTCGAGAACAGAAATAAACCGACCAAGTGCGAGTCGGACGGGCGCACCGAGGCTTCCGTGCAACGCAACTTACTAATCCCGTAACTTTGCTCTAACGAAAAGATAAAAATTTTTTTTTAGGAGGGATGTAATTTAAATTTTGCAATTTTCGGATTTTTTTCCTATAGGTACCTACTTGATGTGCTATAAGACCCAACTTCTTGACAAATTTCATGATTCTAGGTCAACGGGAAGTGCCTTATACGTTTTTCTTGCATAATTCATACAAATATGCCAGAAAATGCGACATAAATGGCCATAGGTATCTTTTGATTGCGTTGACGTAGAAGTTTGATTTCTCACGGCTGCATCAGGTTACTGACCCGAGTATTTGGTATTAATTTCAACTTGATCCGTCCACGCGTTTCTGAGATATAGGTCTTGACAAACAGACAGACAACAAAGTGATCCTATAAGGGTTCCTTTTTTTCTTTTGAGGCACGGAACCCTAAAAAATAGCAAAACAACAACAACTAAGTATTACTTTGTTATTGATTCGATATTCTGATTTTGTTCACATTGTTGGCACCGTTATCATCAATTTTTATTTATTTATTATAAAATTAACTTACTTATTAAATACTTATTTATTACACAAGAATATTTATTTAATTTAAAGTCAATTGTAACAACATTGCTTCTCACTTTATCCAAGACAGAAACCAAATGTGTAAAAAAAATCATCCACCCTTTGAAGAAATGACAAAAAATACCTGTTTCGCCTGTTCCAAGTAACAGGTCCGTAAAAACATACGTACTTACTTGTATCTCCCCCGAATTCTCACAAGAAATTCGAAATTGGAACGTGAACCGCTTCGATTCAGTTCAAACCGGCCGTAACTGGTTTTTTTATTAGCTTTGATTTGTAAATTGTTGGATTTGATGAGATTGTAGTAACCAAGGGTCTTATCTTGAGGTCAAATAATGTCATGGGAATATCTAGTGCAGTGATGGGTAGGATTGTGTATGAAACTTGTCTTTTTGAGGGAATTTTATTTAAAATAAACGGGTTTACTTTTAAATCCCTTTTCATAAGAGTTGAGTTTATTTTTTAGTTTTGCTGAATGAGTCCTTTCAGCAAAACTGGTGTAAGTAATAAAAATGCATTGTTTAGATATTAATTATTTCTTTGGAAATGTAAATTTTTTACTTAGGCACACGGGGTTATTTTTGACACGAGTTAAGGTGTATCTACCTATTAAAAAAACAGTAAATAAATAAACTCGAAGAGAGTCCTCTCGAACTCGAAGATAACTCTGAGAGAATGTTTATTAGCAGACACCCATTTTTTTGTTAACCTTTAATGTGCAAAGGCAGTAGAAGTACTATTATTTTACGGAATCAAAAATACGAAAAAAAATCACTAGACGGTCCGAACATTCAAAAGCTGTAAAGCGCTACAGCGGCTGAAAGGGGCGACCTACATAATATCAGTATAAAATAAACACCCCACCTATTCCTCCGAGAAATTTGAATTCCGAACGCCTCTCGCCGCCATCTTGCGTAAGACGTCGATAGAGAATAACTAGTTCCCGCGTATTTTTTCCAAGAACGTCTTAAGTTGCCCATTTTTACGCCACTATAGCTCTTACGGCATCACCTTACGCTAGCGAATCGCTCGCGGAAAAATGTTGCTCCATTCCGTCTTGACTTTTAACCTAAAACGCTGTAACCACCATTACTGCCATTTTAATTTAAGTCATGACTGTTAGAAATACGGTTGCGTCTATGTTAGTCGTTAAAGTGAGTTACGCTGTTTTCGAATAGAATTGGAAAACTATAATAACAATGCATGCGGTCACGATGTTTCTATCTCTGTTTAGAAGGTAACGTTTTAGTGTGTTAGAAAGAGATAAATGGTGGTAATAGTTGCGTCAAAAGGGGCGGGGTTTGAATAGTTGGAATAGTGGCGTAAGTTTTGGAAGAAGTTTGGAAGAGGGATCGTTATATTGGATTTTAGTTCGGTTTCGTTTCGTTCAGTAATGGGGTTCGGGTCAGGAAATTTGTCATTAGAATTTCAAGATGTCCCGGGTTTCGCGAGGATTATAGGAATTTGAATTTATAATTTATTTTGACATTTTTAGTAGTTGCGACAAACTATTGTAAATTATTAGTAGGATGAATTGGACAGTCGAATGGTAATTTCGTAGGTATTCCGATTTAATTATGAGCTACGTTTAGTAGATAAGTACATTATGAATTTTAAACGACTTGCAAAAGGGGAAAGCACTCTATGCCCATCCTGTTTACCTAGTCAGGCAGATGTTTGCATCACTGCATCTTATTTCTGATATCACTGCATTTTCTTTCTGACTCCTGCACACATCTTTCTGCTGTGAGATAAATCATCCCTCTTAGAGTAGCCCTTCCCCTGATGTAGTGCTAATGAAAATCGACATTTGCGTGAATTTGTAATTTTATAAAAAATTAGGTTTCTAGCCTTAAACGTCAATTTTTTTTAATAATACTGTCAGTTAGAAGCTTAAATTAATAGCATAGCTTATACTTTCTTGTACAGTCGACAGCAGATCAATGGTAACACTTGCAGTACGATTTCAAGTCTTACGACGCAAATAATAAGAACTGTCAAAAGTAAAAAGTGTTACCATTGATCTGCTGTCGACTGTACTAAACAACAAAAAACATGGAAAAACGACTTTCCTTGCTTTTCTCAATTGGCGTCATTTTGCAAGTACTGCGTTTTTCATTGGCATTATGAATACCAGAAAACAATCTCTCTAGAGCACTGGAATAGCATCCACCCGGTGATTTGATTTGAGCCCTACCTACACCCCAGCAGAAGGCGACAAGATTGAACGCCACCTTACATTTCTTACGTCAAAAAGCAAAGAGTTCGCATTCCTGTGATCAGGTTTGAGTGGTAAGAGAGCCAGTGTAATTCATCATCATCATCAGCCCGTATCAGTCCATTGCTGGACGTAGGCCTCTCCCAGAGCGCGCCACTCATCCCTACTCTCGGCCCTCTGCATCCAGTATCTGCCAGTCATCTTATGAAGGTCATCCCTCCATCTGGTCGGGAGGCGTTCGTGGCCTCCATTCGAGAACTCGTCTATCCCATCGGTTATCGGTTCTACGACAGATGTGACCAACCCACTGCCACTTCAGTTTACTGATTCTATGAGCAAAGTCAACCACTTTTGTCTTCTGGCGGATATACTTACTCGTTTCTTATTCTATCTAACAGAGAAATGCCAAGCATAGATCTTTCCATAGCTCGCTGAGCGACTTTGAACTTGGGGGCCAGTCTCACCGTCAATGTCCAGGTTTCGGCTCCGTAGGTCATCACTGGCAGGACGCACTGGCATTGTGGTACTGAAGACGAGAAGATATGACGTAGCTTCCCAAATGCTGCCCAGCCCAGCTGAATTACCCTGTGTGATTACGGGCATATACCTAATACATTACATCTCACTCCTCAGGGATATGCAAGAGCTGGACTGGCTTTTAATTAGTGCAGTAGCACCATCGCCCACAGTGGCTGCCACTCAGGCGGCTATGCTGGAAATAACCAGCATAGAGAAGTAAGAAGCAGCAGTACGTACTCCACTGTCTCGTCATTGTCCAGGCAACCTCTGCACAATGAGGAGACAGTGAAGCACTGTCTCGCTACCGAAGAACCCACGTAATAATATTACTTCTTAAAGTTCACTATTATTCTTTATCAATTTATTAAAATTTTGTTTATTTCAAAAAGGTACAATATAAAATAAAAAGAACCATTCAATATTTAAAAAACCTAATCTAAACTATTTTTAAAAAATTTAGGTGCAGGATGAGTACCCAAGACACTGGCAGCGTTACCTCGCTGGATCGCGATGCTAATCCGTTGCGCGAGGTAGCTGCCAGCTCTTGGGTCACCAGTGGCATCTACTACTCGTTTGCATTATTAAATAGATTGAGAGTAAGAGACGGCTTGGTAGAAGGAGAAATCATGACTCTGCAACATAAGAGAGTGGACATGGATAGATCGCGGCGAAGAGCTATGCTGTGGGGTGACCGCGACTTCCATCGTTATCGTAATCGCTTTCAATTTGACACATGGACGCTATACATTGCTGCTATGTTTTTGCAAGTTTTAACAACACAGCAATGTTCGTTCGTTCAATCGTTCAAGTGTCAAAATGAAAACGATAACGAAAACGATTGAAGTCGCGGTCACCCCCGCCGGTTATAAGCAGTTAACCAACAATTACTATTGGATTATAAAGATGAAGATGGAGTTGAGTTTTTCTTGCTGTATACGAAACGAAAATCTAAATATTAAACGAAGAAAAAATTGTCATCACGATCGGGAGTCAAACCAGGGACTTCGCCATTTCGTAGCACCCTTTTTTCAACTGAGCTACGTACCGTGGCTCTGAGCAGATCGGCGAGAGTTTTTTGCCACTTTCCACCTCAGCGTTGGCACCTTTTCCTTGCAAAGTGTAAATGTAAATTCAAAAAGTATGTTGACGTGCAAAAATGTACACACCGTGCTTACTTGCAATAAAGAGATTTGACTTTTGAAATATTCCTCCAGAATTCTACATAAATCGGAAAATGCTGTCGACAGCAGATCAATGGTAACACTTGCAGTACGATTTCAAGTCTTACAACGCAGATAATAAGAACGGTCCAAAGTGTTACACTTGATGCGCTGTCGACTGTACCTAATTATCCAATTGGAAAAGAGCTGGTTCAATATTTCAGTATTTTAATATTAAATGGAGAAAAGGTTTCCTCTGATAACGATAGTAGAAACGAAAGAAAAATACATGGAATTGACATTCGCTAACGATCGGGAGTCTCAAGGACACATAGTTCGATTAATCGAACCAACTGGAAAAAAAGTTCAGATAGTCCGATGGATCGAACCTAATGACCAGACGCAATGAAAAAGCGAAAAACAAATTCCATATACATGTTTCTTTCTATTCTACTAGCGTTAACGAAAGTCAGAGTCACTGGGCTATGTGACTGGTACTTATGTATAGGAGGGCAATGATTGTTTGTTGTCGTAGGGCCGAGTGAGAAGTGGACATACCGCGCCGGCTAGCGGCCGCGGCCGACCCAATGCGGACGGAGGGTGCAGTGGAGTCGACATCACACCTATTTCATTTGATATTAAATTCAGATCGTTTATATGATAAGATAGATAAGATAATATTTATTTGTTGAAAGTAGGTGTTAATTATAAAGGTCTTATATTAATGTTAGGTACCTATACGTTCCGCTACTTTCTACCATTTAGGTATGGCATACAAAAGACATTGCCACATTTCAATGGAGCTTTGCCCCACCTACAAAACTACGTGACCATTTAAGCTGTACCTATCATTTTGTTGGGGACTTTATTACAGGTTTCATATTGCATAATCATAATCAGTATAATTTTCTACTACTCTCGCAACTCCTATAGAAGAATAACAAAAACAATGAATAATTCGCTTCGATTTCTTACTATTTTCTGAATTCTTAATTAAGCTGTTTCTTTCGACTCGCAACTTATGTACATAACTTTAATTTAAACCAATAATTTTAATAAAAAATGGAGATATTTGTACATTTATTCGTTATCTTGTTCATCATGCGGTTGATGGTGGGGCAGGATCTGGCATTGTCATTTATATGATTAAAACGTATATGATAATGATTAAAACACTAATTTTTAGAATTTTTGTCTGTTTGTCTTTTTGTCTGTGACTTTGTGCAAGTATCACGCCATAACTACTGAAGGGATTTTGATGAGAGTTTCACTAGGAGATAGCTGAAATATCCGGACAGGTCATAGGCTATAAGCCTAAGCGGTATGTGATGTGGAAACAAGGATCCAGAGAGGAAGATCTGCCTCCTGATCTCCTCCATCCTCCTCCTCTACGCAAAGGAAGTTGCGGGGTACAGCTAGAATTTAATAAAGTTAGTACAATGGGGTATAATTAAAAATAAGTAACGATAAAATATAAAATTAAATAAAGTAAATTGATTTTACTCTTTTTTATTATTATAAATTACCTATTACAATTGTACAAAATGCACCATCCAATAAATCTTATTAAATGATCGACAATAAAATACCTACTCAGTTTATTGTAGAAAAAACTTTATAGAAAATGAAATGCGAATCGATGAAGTCTCCACATCCAGTTTTGTCCGGGTCACTGGCCGGTCATTAGCGTTGGATGACAACGTGTGGTTTGTCAATTACCTAACCAATTGATTACTTTTTTATATATAATACAGGGTCGCAGTCGCTTTAGGGACTTTTCTGGAGGACAAACGGAAGACGCTGAGCAGGAGCTCATCAACCTTGCACGAAGGATCGTCCAAGGTTATTATTTATTTATTTTATTAATGGACTCGACAGTTCGTCATTTGCCAATGTCATGTTACAGAAAATTCAATATATTCAATAGTCTTCTATCTTCCTCCAGGGGAGTCGCAGTAGCGTCTTCACCCTGTGTAGCCGCGTCTTCATGTCTTCATCCACATGGAGTCGCCGTAGTGTCATCATTCTGGACGAAGTAGCTCGACAGTCACGTTCACTCCCGAGCTTGTAGCGGGAACTCTTGATAAAAGCTTGAAACTATTCAATAACTTCACCGTACATTCGCGAACATTTTCTGATTAATTTAACGTGATATTAAACACAAAATAGACATTAAAAGGAAAATTATCAAATAATTTCGCAACCGTCGTTTCCCGCCATTTTGAAGAGAACCTCGTCCAAGGTTGCAGTCGTTTTTAATGACAGTCATCAAATTAGTCGTCAATCTGTCATTAAAACGTCTACAGAAGAAATAAAGACGCTGTACTCCTTTGTCCAGAGTTTTTTTAAAAATCTTTATTGAAGAGCTTGGTCGCTATGCGACTAAGGTGCTCTATCGTGCCTCCATATGACCACATAACATGGAGTACCTATTATATACTAACACTAAACTATAGCTCAAATCTATAAGATTTATCTAGTCTTACTAACCTATACAGTTCCTCGGCTTCCTGCGACATGGGGAAAGCCAAGACGCTGTTACAGCCACCTGCATCCCACATTTATGAACGCCGTCGCTTTTTGACTCCTCTAGAAGAAGAATTAAAGATGCTGAACTCCTTCCTTCAAGGTTGCAGTACACTGACTCCTCTGGAGGAGGAAATGGAAACGCTGAACTCCTTCGTCCAGGGTTGCAGATACTTGTTATAATGACTCCTCTGGAGAAATAAACCAAGACGTTGAATTTCTTGGCCCAGTGTTGCAGTTGCTTTTTGATGACTCATCTGGTAGATGAAATAAAGACGCTGAACTTCTTCGTCCAGGGTTGCATGCAGTAGCTTTTTGGTGACTCCCATGAAGAAAATAAGGAAAACTACGATAATTATGTATTTTTCCGAGAAACTTATTATGGATAGACCTCTGCAAGCATGAAAAAAGTTAAAAATTGTGTAATTTAAATAATTAATAATCCAAGATTGTGTAATTCACCAATGTGAATTGGGTCCGCGTGGTGAATCACAGTCCGAGCTCCTTCCATATGTGGAAGGCCTTCGTCTGTAAGTGAAGTGTTCACCAGTGATGTAAAGGCTAAATTCACGGAATACTGAAAGTGTCTACCATCATAAGAATACGCTGATTTTATAACACATGTAGGTACGATGGAACACAGAGAAAGGTGTACAGTAGAGTTTTTAAGGTTGAGATTTTCTCAAAAACTACTTGACCTATTGCAAAAATTATTTCACTGTTTGATAGATAAAAGTTAAAACTGTGTCTGTAAAAGAATTATTAAATTCGGTTCAGTAGTTTTTGAGAAAATCTCAACCTTATTGAGACCCCCTGTATACTTATCTCTGTCTTCGACTGTAGTCTGTACAGGTAAGACCCAATATGAAACGTCATTTCTTGTTGGAAATAAATACCTATGTTAATGTGATTTTAGATATTTTTACTATGGTTGCGGCCATCCATATTATTATTTCAACCTACGGTACATTATCATCGACATGGCAATCAAAATATACTACGGAAAATTAAGAAAAGCTAAAATCAACGCCCGCCACATTCGCCAAATATTATCTTGCCGCATCGCCGCAACCATTGACAAGTATGTTCCATTGGTACAATCTAACTGGAATAAACCAAACAAAATTTCTAAAGCTACCTCTACTCGCCACTAGATGGTAGTATAAAAGTTTCGTTGTGTAACTGTTAGGTGGCGTTAATATATTAATAGTTTATCTACTTGCTACTAGATGGCGCTATGAGGCTTCCAATTTGAATTTTATTTGATTCTCATTTGTATCGGGTTTTTGGGGAATTTATGATAGGTGCGTTTCGATAATGGTGTTTCGAAAATATTTTTAGGACTGAACTGTTTTTGTAAGAGTTGAAAAGAAACCTGTATGGTTGGATTAGAAAAGTCCAATTATTTAATAAGACTTGTCCTACTTTTCTACTAAGAAAATTATTAAGTAAGTACTTACAAGAATTTTCATATTATTTGCCCCAGATTTACTATTTATTTAAAGGAGGCCAGAGGTACATATTGAAAATCCTTAAACTATCTAACGCCTTATATTAGAAAATCGAGAATAAGTTTAGCTTTTTTACAGTCTTATTATAAGTACCTATAGATAGGTACTTAAGTGTCTATAGATAGGTATAAAATGTATAAAATGGTCTAGAAAATATTCACTAGTGCTTGGCTGGCTCAGAGTCAAGACCCAATTTTCAATAATTAGGGCTGTTTCGATAGAATAAGGGGTACAAGACGAAGAGTGCGAGGGATTGAATGTGAAGATGGAGCTGGTATGTCTGTGTGATTTTAATGTGGGCATTAATGTTTTTATTAGAGTTTATATTGTATTTAATGAGTTTTATGTCTTATAGTTTATTATTTTATTTGTACATATAGTTTTAGTATATTTACTTTAGTTTAATTTTTATGTTATACCTAAATACTGCATTCCGAATAAATAAATTATAATCTTAGTATTACGTTTATGTCATTATTTTATAAGTTTCTGTTATTGTACATATATTAAGTATAATTCTAACTTGCCGTATCTATAGATAGGTACTTAAGTATCTATAGATGTAAAAATCTTACCATCGTAATCGTATAGTACCGTACAAATCTTTAAGACAAATTACAATAAATCTCTAAAAAAATTACTGAAATCATCAAATTCCTACACAACCCTTCAATAGTCATTACTGTCCAGTGTCCACCCAACCCCTAGTTCCCACGCTGACCACTGTCCAGTAACATCTTGGGGGTCCCAACCCCTCATTATAATGATAAAAGGTATAAAAACAAGTTTACCATAAGAACGCATTTTATTTCTTAAAAAACCTGTTAGTTTTCCCACAGTGGACATCATAGATACGTCTTTGGACTTCACTACTGACCAGTCGTTTGAAGGGTTAAGAAATGTCGTAACAATTGTGAATATTTTTTTTTTTTGTGAAAAATAGTGATTTGTGTAATTTTTCAATTCTAAATAAATTCAAGTTACATTAAATGAGAGTTTAATGTGTGATATAGTTATAGAGTAACTCTATGTAGAGTTATGTACATATGACTCTACCTAAATTAGAGTCCTCTACCAGCAGATAACTCTATGCGTATGGCCTCCCCAAAAAGTGAGTGTTATCAGTTTTTTGTTTAAAACTAAGAGTAGGTAACTCTACATAATAATATGTAGAGTTATCTACATGATTACTCTATGACCCTACCTAAATTAGAGTTCTCTACCAGCAGATCAACTCCCCAAAAAAGTGAGTGTTAACCGTTGTTGATTAATACTAATTATACTATGGTTACCAATAAGATATGTTTTTCTGTAAAAAAAAATCCAATATTAACATGCGGTATCTTTGTATTTTATAAAAGTATACATCTGCCTGTCTGTTCGCTTTTCGCTTATAACCGATGATTAGCTATTAGCTTGACATATAGTGCTATAACCAATTTATAGTTTCAAATTAGCACGACGGTTTGTAAATCATGAAGATATAAAAAAAAACTGTCAACTAGTTTTATGTTTTCTTTTCGTTCAAAAAATACCATTAATTGGCTTGTCTGATTATCCCCCCTTCACATAAAAATAGGTTTTACGGGAGCTGTTAATTTATAATAATACTTAAATGAATAAATTGCCAAAATAATTAATTTCAATTCAATAAAATACTTACTTTTAATTACCAAATCGTAAATATTACGTCTTCTGGAAGAGGAAGTAGGTGACAAATGCCGGGCGTTTCTCCAGTAATCGCCGGTGGGTGTAGGCGGGCGAGGCGAGGCGCGGGCGAGGCGCGGGCGAGGCAAGCCGAGGCAAGCCGAGGCAAGAGGTGTTTCGCCATAAATCGTGGCGCTCTAAACGAGAAAACGTAATGAAACGGCGTGCATTTTCTCGAGGCGGCGGCATCAGTCAGCGGACATAGTCCACAGAACGACGTAACTGGAAATTTTCGGAAGCTTTTCGGTACCTTCGAACTGAAGTTAGGGGTTTTCGCCTGTAGAACTAAAACCTTTAACCATATAAAAAGACTGTAGGTCAAAAACATGGGGAAAAGGTTAAAAGTAAAATCTAGTACACATAAAGACAGAGAAAAGTATACAGGAGGCCTCAATAATTCTTGAGATTACTTCAAAAACTACGAATTTAATAATTCTTTTACATAGTTTAACATTTGTCTATCTAACAGTGAAAGAATTCTTGCAATAGGTCAAGTAGTTTTTGAGATAATCTCAAACTTAAAAACTCTCCAGTACACTTTTCTCTATGTTTCACCGTACCTTACAAAACTTATGTGTATTACAAAAGTCAAATTCCACAGATACTTGACAATGGTAAGAGCAAACTCACGCTACGCTTGTGCTTAAAACTGTCTAGTAGAATCTCGGTCTAAGGCCCGCATTAATAATCTGAGCTCAAACCCACCCTCAAGAGCGAATTCAGCTGATACACTCTCAAGACGTGATCACCATCTCAAGTATGTCATTTATTAATAAACAAATCTTGAGGGCGTATCACGTAATGTCTTTCTCAAGTCGCGGTTCGCCTGCAATCAGCAAATACGTTCTCAAGTGTGAGCTTGACAGTTCTCTTGAGAACTGAGTTTTGTTTACGGCGTTACTCACGTGATACCCGATTCCTAAACGCGTACCTAAGTTACGTTTATTAATAGGAGCTACATCTTGAGGTCGTTCTCAAGATTGACTTTTGAGCTGAGAGTGATTTATTAATACGGGCCTAAGAGTCGCTACGTTGTCGTAGCACCCGCGTAGCCAATTAGCTACACCTACTTCTTGAGACTTTTTATCCAATTGTCGAAAGAAAATTATGTCAACGATGAGCGCATAGAGACGAAGCGTACGTGGCGTATTAAAGAGATGCGTCAATGTCGATAATACTTAATAATAATTACTAAATATAATAAAGTCACTAAATCTATAGAAGAAGTAATATCTTCATATAAAACATGCACAGTGGGTGTTCCACAAGGAAGTGTTTTGGGCCCACTTCTCTTTTTAATATATGTCAATGAGCTCCCGCAAATGACACGTCACTTATGTATAATGTACGCAGATGATGCTACAATACTCTTCGTGAATGACGCAATGGATATAGCTCAATATGAATCCAATATTAACACTACATTGGAAACATTAACAAACTGGTTGAAAACTATAAATTTAGAAGTAAACGTGTCAAAGACAAACATAATGCAGTTCAGAAACTATAAGAAATCTAGGATGGATCTGAAAATAAAATATAATGACAATGAAGTTCGCGAAGTCAATGACATAAGTTTTCTCGGTGTCAATATTGACACCCATTTAAATTGGAAGTCACACATAGAAAAAATTAACAGTATACTACATAGTCACTGCTATGCACTTGCAGTGTTGATAGACGTGTCATCGGTGGAAGTCGCTATAAGTGCATACTATGGAACGGTATATCCATTACTACTCTATGGTATCATCTTCTGGGGTAACTCTGTGGATGTGTCCAAGACATTCATTCTTCAGAAACGCTGCCTAAGAATAATCTTTAGTAAACCTAACGAGGAATCACTTAGGACAGTATTTAAAGAGAAACATATTTTAACTCTTACAGGAATATTTATTTTGGAAGTCTGTCTATTTGTGCGACAACATAAAGAGTTCTTCAAAAAGGTTTCGGATATACACTCTCGGAATGTTAGGGACAAAGATAGTTTAGTGTTGCCCCACATAAAATGCCATATATACAACAAGAGTACATATGTAACGGCAATCCGAATATATAATCGGATACCTAAGGAAATAAAAAGTTTAAACAACACTAGATTTAATAATGTCCTAAAAACGTGGCTAACTCAAAATGTTTTCTACAGTCTAAATGAGTTTTTTCTTTAATACATACTTACCTAAATAGATACATTGACTGCTTATAAATCGAAAATTGAATTATTGGAATGTACTTATAAAATTGGTGGATATTGGTTAATTTTGAATTTGAACAATGACTTTTAATAATTATTGACATTGAATAATTGTATGCCTGATAAGGTACTTGAACTGTGAAACTGTGATGAAACATTTATACCAACTGTTTATACTACCATGTTCATACAATAAAAATTTCTGATTTCTGATTTCTGAATATCTCTAGGTTACACGTGACGCGAAGCAATTTTGCGCTCATGTGCGGGCACGGGCGCCCTCCTGTTACAGGTCTATGGAGTAAGTGGTCTGTGTAACCATCCAAGAGGCTATCATTAGACCCCATCAAGTATAGCTTCACTTTTGAGCACCAAAAACCCAGTTACCTCTCTCTACCTCCAAGCCAACATTAAGCCGAGAGCTACAGAAAACAAATTACAAATCATCTAGCCCCGGCCCCCGCGAAGACGTACCCACCCTCACCCCCTCGGCAAATGACTCACTTAGAGGCAAATTGCTGAGCAGCAGATTGCCGTGTTCTAACTATAAGCAAACCTAAGATGGGATTCGATAAACTTTGGTATACTGGTATAGTTTAAAAAATTTGTGGTAGGATTCCTTTGAATTCAAATGGTAGATGACTGTTTTTACCTGACTGCTCTGGAACTCCTTCTGGAAGGAGGGTAATGTTTTTCGGGTATATGTATCCCGCAGCCCAAAACAAGTGTCTCATTTTGTAAACAAAAACTCCCCTATCCTACTAACATTTTAAGCTGTTCTGTGGTTATTGCATAGTTTATTTTCACATTGTTAGATCGGATTACTTTATTTTCACAATGATGAGCATGTTTGATCAATTAGTTCCTTCAGTGCTACATCACAACAGATAATTAGACGATCTGTAATTCTGTAATTCTTTAATGTACACAAAATAAATACACGTTACATGAAATAAAAATTGGATTTACATAAGGTGTGCTTAACTCTACGATAGAGTTCTCTACCAGCAAACCAGTGTGAGAGAGATAAGAGATCTGGAGCAGGCAGAACAAGTGTACACAGTGTCATACAGTAATTATATACTTAGCCAAAATAAATATTTGATAAACGACGATCATATTTGTTTACAAAATAAGACACTTGATTTGGGCTGCGGATGTACAGATACAGTCCATTCCTTCCTGCCATCCTGTAGCCTAAACGGCTTGATGGATTTTGGTGTATGAGGTATCGTTAGATTCATCTTGATTACGGCAGTGTCATAGGGTATAAAAATAATCAAAAGGGGATAGTTTTTATGCAGTCGGGTTTTTTTGTTTTTTTGAAATAATTTGTGCTTGTTTATCGCATAAGGGCGACTTGTGTAACGTTCTTAAATATTGTTAACGTTCTTAAATATTGTTTAGCGGTAACCTATACGCATTTGAACCCCTCATAATTATCATACACGTAGCTAAGTTGCGTTCTTAATTTAAATAAAAATTAGATCTTATGGAATGAATTTTATGAAATTTTTGCGATCTACAACTTACCGAAATTGAGTTACGTTGTGAATGTGCATTTCACAATAGCATTAATCGTAACAGAGATTTGAGATAACCTGATCAAGGTGGCTGGCAGACTGGATGCAAAAAGCCGTGAATCGTGTTGAGGTCGTGCCTTGTGAGTTGCCTAAGTCCAGCAGTGGACTGTTACTAGCTGATGATGATGATGATGAAATTCGACGTACAGTCAGTTGCATATTCAAGACGGCTTGTGTAAGATTAATTTTATTTAAATTAAGGACACAACTTAGCTACGAGTATGATAACTGTGAATCTTAGGGTAGCTTGCGGGGATTCTATTTAAATTATTTTAAATTTTAGTTAGGTAAATGCGTTTATGTCGCCAAAATATGTTTGTCCTAAACACAATTACAATATTGATATAGTACTCTGACATTTCGATTTAAACGTGTAACTTATGATACGCAAGATGTTAAACATATTTAGAAGTATAAATGAGTTTAGGCTGCTAAATAATAAAGAACGTTTAATTATTATTATTCTCATTTAATTAGTTTTTGGGAGGAGACCTTTGCCCAGCAGTGGGACAATTTATAGGTTTACAAAAAAAATAGTTTTTATGACTATTATTTTATAAGTTTCTTTTATTATACATATTTAAATAAAGAACGTTACGCAATCTGCGCAACTAGAGGAAATTTAATTTTACGGAAATCTTTGACAACAAAACAAAACACTTAACATTTCTCGCAAACGTCGTTAAAGCTCACCGCGTCACTATTTCAACGTCACCGTATATACATCAACGACGAACACATCTTACTGTTTCTTCGGGGTCATTAGTAGAAACGACTCCCATTCCGGGGCCCATTTAGATAAAATGTCAGAGATTTGAACGAAGATTCCCTCCCGGGAGGCAGAGACCCCCACAGGCAGACCCCCCGCGAGTAATGAGTCGCGAAGATTTTCGCAAGGGTGCAAATGTTTATATAGAGTGTGAATTTATGTGTTACGTTTCTTGCGGCGTTGGCCGGGCGTAATTAGTTTTGCGTATTAGTTACTGCCAGGGTTTCCTGGGAAAGAGACTGGTTGTTGCACAAAGAAAATTTTCAGTTAGTTTTAACCCGAGGAAGGAATAAGGCGTGTAGATTAGTAGTCAGGTAGGACCTCTGTATTGTAAGTCCATTGATCCAACCACTGAGCCACCGAGCTCTCTTACAATACAGTCAGTATTGTGTGTGTGGTGAATAAATGATTTTTATTATTATTATTTAAACCTTTCCATGGCCAAATAAAGAACACAATATATGCCACTCTTCTTATTTTTCTTATTAGTTTAAAAAAACAAATTCTTTATATGTATTTGGCTTCCGTCTCAAATAAAACCTAATATAACCACCCTGTATATGACGGTACAAAAGTACCGCGGGTTTCGTTTGCTTATCTTTCCTTACTTCAGACGTTAACCCTCTCTCTACACTTTTATGATGCATTATTTAGAATAGGGGAGGTTGGGGTGAACTGAACACGTCTACGTATTTAAATATACTTACGTATGCCTACGTAACTACGTATTTTGTTTTACCTTTTAATCTAACTGGGTGTAAATTATCAAGTTCAATTTGCATTAGTCTTGAATTTTTAATTGGCAAATAGATACTTAGGTAATATTAATTAAAAGATAAGTATTTAGGTAATATTAATTAAAATAAGACTCTTGGGAAAAACTTGTTGTTTCATTAATCGGTTTTGTTTACAGTACCCATTTATTTATAGAATATTAAATAACATGGTAATTTTTATAATAAATATAATTATTTCACTATTAGGTATCGTAAAGTTAAGTATATCAAATAATCTAGACACATAATGTTGATGCGTAGAAGCAATTATATTATGCTGAAAATTAATTATAAGATTATCTACTAATTAAATTAAATTTGAGCAGAAATACAAGATTTTTAGCAAATATCCTAACGAAGTAATTGTTTTGTTCTCTAACTTATTTGTAATGAAATTACACAAACATTTTCTTATACAGCTAACAAAGAAATAATTATAAAACGAAGCCACAAAATTATCGACCGCTCACGTAGTGGCGTTCAAAAACCGGTCCCTTTTCAATTCGTTTAAATACTTACAACTACACGCACACAGCGACCGTTAGTGCCTCCCTCGCGCAAAAACGCCCCACGCCTTGGGGCAATTCTTCAAAGGGTGAAAAAACCCCGCGTACCCACCCCACCCCACTGAGCCCGCCTTAAAGCAATTCTTAGGGTGAAAAAAGGGGTGGATACTTAGCAACGAAGAATGGGGATTGAATTTTGCTGTGAAGTTTTTTAACGGGCTGAGTTTGAATTTGTAATTTGTTTTAGACGTGTCTGTGTTTTACATTTAATATTTATATGACGTATAGTATAACGCAATATGAAATTTGTTTGAGAGAAAATGAAGCCCACGCTGTGTTGTTTCGTGATAAGTTGTATTTATATTTTCTTCGAGTAAGCAAATAATATTAAAATGTATTTCAATCTTTATTAATTACGTCATTTGTTAATTTATAAAGTGTAGTTTACTCTTAAATATGAAGATGCTTTTAAACTGTACGGTGGAACACCGAGAAAAGTGTACAGGAGAGTTTTTAAGGTTGAGATTTTCTCAAAAACTACTTGACCTGTTGCAAAAGTTATTTCAATGTTTGATCGATAAAAGTTAAAACTATGTAACTGTAAAAGAATTATTAAATTCGGTCCAGTAGTTTTTGAGAAAATCACAACCTAATTGAGGCCCCCTGTATACTTATCTCTGTCGTCGACTGCATGCATTTTAATAGATTTAAATGCATTCGATATAATTGCGACTTAATAACTATTAGTTACAGAATATTAGTTATGTGAACATGTGATTGCAAACGTGTTTGACTAACTACACAACAACTCCCCAGGGATGCCAATCTAGGTCATACAAGTACAATATAGGTATATGTAGAGACAGCATAGATTCAGTACATTTACACGGCGTAATTACTAAAGTAGCTTCAGAAGCAGTGGCCAGAAGTTGAATTGAATAAATGTTAATAAAAAGAGGTATATATAATTTGTAGTCTGACAACCTTCTGGTTAGTGGGTTTCTGAGTTGATGCACGATCTATAAGGCGCTTATATTATTAATTATACTAAGTATAGTATAACCACTATATTTGAAGTTGAGTAGGATTTGCTCTCACGCACAAAAACGAACAGTTTTGGCATATATAGGTACCATAATAAAAACCTGGGCTGTGCTATGAATGTAACGTTTTTATTATTAAAAACAATTTTGTGTATTTCCCTAATATAAAATATAATATTCAGCAAAAACTACGACATGCTTTTAAAAACATAATTAACGACCAAACGCAGTTCACGCGTTTGTGGTTGTACGAAGGAATTTGCCTCCTATAAAATATTATAGTTTTATCCCACTAATTTAACCCTCATCGCTAAAAAGGTCCGAAAAACCCACCCCCACCCCCCAACTAGAACACACACAAATAAAAATCCCCCTTCGCAGCGGTACGTACACATGCAAAAAACCTTAACTAGTTGCCTCCCGACCGCTTCCGCCACCCTAGGATACAGTGGATAAATCAAACAGTAAGATAACTCGACCGTCTTCGAATTTGAAGGGCCTTTTTGAAGCGCTTATGATCATACCTGATTATTTGCTGCCAAGTAACATAATATTACTGGAAAAACTAAGAACAAAATTCGATCCAGTGATGACGTTACGCCTTGTATGACGAAGGCCAGAAGTGATTGTGTGGAGATTACAAAAAATTGTTGGTGCAAAATGTTTTATATTTGTTTGGGAATAAACTTTCATATATGAGTTTTAAAATTTACTTACTTAGCTACTAGATTATTTTGTGTTTCATTTATTGCAGTACTCCAAGAATAATTCGCCATTGTTCTAGAAATAAAGTCGAGTTACTGTGTGTTAATATAAGTACTGTACGGAGGAGGAGGGGGCCCTCATATCCTTGCAGAAATTTTGTTTACTTCTCTCTCTGCAAGGAACCGGGAATCCGGGAAGCGTCGACTCGTTTGAAATAGGAACTCGAGCGGGATTGGTTTTGCGCATTCTAAATTTAAAACTGGCTTTGTTTTTTGTTTTAATGGTGTCGGGGAAAGTTTTTAATATGATTTCTTATTCATGCCAGTCCTATTTCAGAACATACATACATCCTTTCATTATTACTAAATCTATCTATGATGACTGATTTTATAAGATATCTTTACATAACGGATAAATAATTTTCGGAATGATAAAGGGATTCTTTATCATTCCGAAAATTTATTAGCTGAAGAACAACATTGGGATTGTCTGAAGGAGTCATACTCATTCGAATTTTATACATACAAAGTTGGTTACAAATTCTTTTATTAAACTAACATTATTGACATTTATTAAGTCTTCAAAATTCTCATCTCTTATATTATAACTAAGATTTTTTGTGAAAAATATATTTTAGATTTTTCTAACTAAACCCCAAGTCAATTTAACGGCCAGCAATCGCTCGGGGAGGCGTGATATGAAAACTCGTGCCTCGAATACGGAACGTTCTCAATTCAAACTTGAATTTAAACGTACGAGTAGAACGCTCCTCGAAGTTTCCAAATTCGAAAATTAAACCGACTTGCTGAGAATTAAATACAATATGGCGGCGGACTGGGGGGTGTCGCAACTTTGTGATTGAAAAATAACATTTCTCAGACTACAAAGTAAATGCATTAAGCGGGTTTTGTTTGTATCAAGATAATTAAATAGTTATTGTTACTCATTTGTCCTTCTTGACAATATCTGACATTTATTGTTTATTCGTAACGAAAATTGGTACACGAAATCCGGAATATTCTGGAGTAACAATATTTCAGATTTAGTCTGGCGTAAAAAATCTACCAATTGTTTATAAATGATACAACCTAGGCTGTGTACGATATTTGAGTTGTGTTTAATTCTGTGCAATAAAAAATATATACGTACGGTGGAACACAGAGAAAGGTGTACAGGAGAGTTTTTAAGGTTAGAATTATCTCAAAAACTACTTGACCTATTGCAAAAATGATTTCACTATTTGATAGATAAAAGTTAAAACTATGTAACTGTAAAAGAATTATTAAATTCGGTCCAGTAGTTTTTGAGAAAATCTCAATCTTATTGAGGCCCCCTGTATACTTATCTCTGTCTTCGACTGTACATATGTGTATTCTATTAATTATTTATTACAAAATATATTTTCAAAACAACTTCTCATATTGGGAATCGGCATAGATTATTGGTGTAACACTTGTAATTACACTTGTTAATGGATTTTCTTTTTAAAAACTTATTGTAACTGAGCAATAATACTAGTAAATGAAAAATCAAATTATGTATTTATTAATTCATTTTTCCAATTATATCTAAATATGTCAACTATAGCCCAGTCTCCTCCTTTTGTATAAGATTTTTTTGGAATATCTATAGTGTTAATTTTTGTATTATGCAAATAAGGCCTGGTTCAAGTTCCAAGTTCTCAATTGAAGTGTTAAATAAGTAATAACTTAGGTAGGCGTCGCACACCTGCGACTGTGAGCAAAATTTTCATGCGCCAACTTACTCTTACTTGTAATTAACAAAATACATTCAGAACTTGTAACTAGATTTAAATAGTAACGCCGGCACGAGGACTTTAGGGACGGGCGAGAAGGATTGTCGATGAAGTACTATCGATAATGTACACTGTAACTTTATTTGCTTATTAATGTTTAGAAATTGTAAATAATTTCTCTGAATGACGGCACTTCACTGAAATCGCAGAAAATATCAATAAAATTATGAAGCTAAGTTAAGTACCTATACACTATACACCCCACCACATAGTATGTTATCGATAATTTTTACAATGTCGTAAGTTAATTAGCGATGAATATTGATTAAAATTATAGTTTTGATGGTCATTTCATGTTCTATAAGTGCAGTGTAATGATAAGATTTAGTTAATATCTACTTATTAGAACAGAGATCACAATTAGGACCGGGATTGATAAAATTCCCTCTAACACGCCACCATCACAGCATATGAAAACATAATTTTTTTAAATTGATTGAATATAACTTAGTGCTGATAGTAAGTAACTTTAATATAATTTTAGTAAATTAATAAATAAGCTATTTTACAAAGAAGTGCTGTTCTTTATAAACCTATTTAAACCTCATTTCCTTTAAATCATGTTGTTATACCTTTCACACTTCATTAAAAAAGGTTAAGATGGAAAGGGACAGGGTGGCTAAACGGTGGCGTAACTTAAAATCAAGTTTATGAATAAGAAGTGATATTAAAGCCCATATTAATAGTCTGAGCTCAAATCCGCCCTCAAGAGCCAATTAAGCTGATACACTCTTAAGGCGTGATCACCATCTCAAGTATGTCATTTATTAATAAACCAATCATGAGGGCGTATCACGTGACGTCTTTCTCAAGTCGCTGTTCGCCTGCAATCAGCAAATACTTTCTAAAGTGTGAGTTTGACAGTTCTCTTGAAAACTGAGTTTTGTTTATTAATACGGCGTTACTCACGTGATATCCGATTCCTAAAGGCGCACCTAAGTTACGTAACACCATCTTGAGGTCGTTCTCAAGATTGACTTCTGAGCTGAGAGTGTTTTATTAAGGGCCTTCCATGAGCCAACTAGCGCCGCCAATCTTAAAAAAAATACCTTACAAATTATAATTTTTTATTAAAAAAGCTATGTACACAATCTTTATTAGGATAAACACAATTTTTTTTAACGCAGGCCTTAGTTTTATCGACAAGTCTTCATCAACTTCATTCCGTTGCATCGCATCCCTAGCTTCCATACAAAGAGACACTAAGAAATTATGTATTCCCCTTAGCGCAGTTTCGGCGGAACTTTATTGAATTTGTTCCGAGGTGTTCGGATATGCAGCACTTTTGTTGGGCGCTCGTGATTCGAATACGACTGCGTCTCATTTTGGTTACATTGTGCGAGTTGAGAGCGCGCCATCTTGTCTTGTCTTTCTTAGTCTTACCTATTAGGGTACCTATCTAATGTTGCTTGTTTGTGTTAGGAATTCGAAATCATGCTGGAATTTAGAGTAGGTACGTTGTAATTTGTACTAGGTTTTTAACTAGACAGTTTTTAAATTGAGATTATGTCAAAAGCTGCCTGCAGGGTTACTCTCACCTCTTATAGCGATCTAGTTTAGGTTCCTAAACTGAACCGAATCGCTATTTGCTACAATGACGTTTGCAAAAATCATCAGTCCGTATCCAACCACTGCTGGACGTAGTCCTCTCCCAAATCACGTCACTCTATCTGATCCTCTGCCCTTTACATCCAGTCTCTGTCAGCCACCTTGCATTGCGAAGGTCATCTCTCCATCTGATCGGTTAAGTCATCATCATCAGTCTATTTATATTGCTTCACTGCTCGGGCACAGACCTTTCCTTACATTGAGGGAGTTGGAGCCATGATCCACCACGCGGGCCCAGTGCGGATTGGCGGATTTCACATGCCTTAGATTTTTTCTTCTTCTTCGGCATGCAGGTTTCATCGCTATGTTTTCCTTCACCGTTTTGAGAGCACTCGGTAAATGTTCGTAAAATTTTCCTTCGAAAAAACCGAGGATAACTTATTGGTACATGGCTGCCCTGGCTGGGAATCGAACCTGAGACCTCCGTATCGCAAGTCCATTGACCCAACCACTGAGCCACCGAGCTCAAGCCGATGTAAGCACTTTAGGTTGTAGCCAGAGGTGAAACTTGAAGTTCTTATAGTGTAGCCTATAAGAACAGGAACAGTCCAAAGTATCCCACTCGATCTGCCTTTATGGCGGCTCTCCACTTGGCTATTCGTATTTGCGTATTTGTCATAATTGCCATCTGTGGTTGGTATTCTTGACTAAATATTCGTCTTATTTGTATGTACGGTGGAACACAGAGAAAGGTGTGCAGGAGAGTTTTTAAGGTTGAGATTTTCTCAAAAACTACTTGACCTATTGCAAAAACTATTTCACTGTTTGATAGATAAAAGTGAAAACTATATAACTGTAAAATAATTATTTAATTCGGTCCAGTAGTTTTTGAGAAAATCTCAACCTTATTGAGGCCCCCTGTGTACTTATCTCTGTCTTCGACTGTACTAATGTATGTCAAGTATTTGACAAATACGACAAACATCCAATAACGAATACGAATAGCCAAGTGAAGTGCGACCATTACAATAGAATAGTTGCTATACAATTAATTGAGCAGTATCAACACACCCCATTCCACTTTCCGTAGGAAAACGGGGGCGGAAACGAAATTTAATTGTCGGATATTAATTCGGCAGCTAATTTCTATAGTTCCCCTGTATCTAAGATAAGAGTGCCGTTTTCTGTGAGGGGGAGGCCATAAATTACGTGATACGCCGCGAGCGGAATTGGCGCTTCAAAATTCTCCTTTACGCGTAAACAGAACATTACGTAAGAATTTTGTGGATATAGTCGCTTTGCCCGCAGCTCCTCTAAAGTTCCACAATTAGTTTACATGAAACAAAACTAGCCCATTAGCAAAGTTTTACTTTCGTTGACTAAGAACAGAAAGAAAAATGTATGAATATAATAAAATCATTTATTGCATTTACTAACGTGATCAAGTGTACCGAAGTGTTCCTAAGATCTTAACTATTACTACTAAATGAGTAATGAGTATGTTATAAGTTTGACATTTCCTAACTAAAAAGCAAACATTTTTCTATCTACTAGCGTTAACGAAAGTCAAAACCATTTGCCTGAAATATTTTTTTCTAAAAAAAAGATTTTTTTTTACAAGTTTAGTCAACATCCTCATAGTAAAATGTATTTTCTATAACCCTAAACTAGCCAAGGAGTCAAGTTTGACGCCTGGGAACGAAAACAGGTTTAATTCTTATGGAAAACAGGTTATATTGTTAACCAAGGGTTGTCTGAGCCCGTTGGACTTCACCGGACAGTGGTCAGTGCGTGGGAAAGGCTCGGAGGGTTGCAAATGAAGGGTTAATCTTTTAATGTGTTCTTTTGAACATCTGGAAGATCCTTTTTTGTAGGAACTAGATTTCTACACCTTATAACGAGAATGTTGCAACATTTACATCCGGAAAGGAGGGTTTTGATTTCGAGTTCAAGTTCATACCTATATTCGATAATAAAATCACTTCGTGTTCAAAATTACAATTTATAATGTAATTTAGATTAGGTTTTTTAAATATTGAGTGGTTCTTTTTATTTTATATTGTACCTTTTTGAAATAAACAAAATTTTTATAGTGTAAGTATGTATTATTATTGGATATATTTTTTAATTATTTTAATTGAATTTTTAACCAGACTGTAGATCAAATTATGGATGACTTTTAGTAAATAAGTTACGTATGTAAATGACATTATAATTTGTGATAAATAAATATAATTAAAAAATTCTAATTTTGTGTTTTGTAATGGCATGTAGGTAATTTACATCGATTACGTAGCAATATATTTTATGTTAACAAATATCAATACTCATATCTTATCATACAAATATCATAAATGATGAGATTATTTATAATTTATAATTTGTATTACGCATTATCCATGCGCGGTGAACAAATTAGAACATGATGAAAAAATTCTTGCTGTGGGCAGGACTTGAATCTGCGACCTTGTCATTCCGTGAACTGAGGTTGAAGTCCTGCCCACGGCAAGAATTTTTATATCATGTTCTAATTCTTTATAATGTCAAAAGTATTCTTAGTTTCTAAATATCCGGAAGATATTATAATTAGACAGACATATTCGATGTAACCCTTAACAAAAGCATATTGTACGAAATACAATATCGAAAACCCTCTTCCCGAATAATATTTTTAAAATGCAAACGCGAAAGTTACAGTTGAATCCGCTCGGCTGTTCAAATACAATTAGCATGGTAACGTATTCGATGGAGGAATTTGGGTACGGACTGTGAAGACTTTCATTAGTTCGTTCACAGCGACGGATTTGGAGATGGGGATTATTAACCTCGAATGTCGAAGTTCAGCGACGAACGAATAAAAAATGTGTGAATTAGAAGATCAGTAAAGAACGAAAAAGGTACTTACTTAAGAAATATTCAATGGTCCCACTATGAGGCCAAATTTGGCGCACTTTATTTAGTTTCTGTTATACGTTATCATAATTTAAGCTCTAATTAGCCCGCAAGGAGTACCTATGCTTTATTTTGAAGCGTTTTTAGAAGATTTTAGGTATTGGTAGGTAACGATACAGATTTACGCTTTTACTTTATCTAAATTTGACGTGCCTAAAAATACCTTCTATTGCTTTCCTAACTTTCATAAAACAACAGGATGGAAGTTATTTCCTAAAAAGGAAATATAATTCGCAATTTCTGTCACTTGTTTAGAATATACACCTGATACAAAAAAATAAAGTCTATGATATAGTAAACCAAAGTAAAATCGAGCCGAGAACGTTTCGAAGTCGGTTCGAGAACGTTTCGAAAACGTTTTGCTCGAATTCGGTTCAATGTCGATAAACTGTGATAATCTTGAACCGATGTGCTTCCAAGTCCGTCTCTGTCGACCCCGGTTGGAAAATATAAATTGGGATTCATATATTTTAGTGCGCGGGGGTTTCGAAAGTGTTTTGAAAAGTAGTTGGGAGCAGTCTAATTCCTATAGTTTTACTGCCTTTTTGGGTGGTTTTTAGCCAGTTTTCGCACGAGGGTGTTTTATAAGGGTCGATGTTTGGTTAGGCCGACCTTTTTTAGCCTTTCGGGACGGGATAGTTTTAGTTTTCGGACGTTAAATTGTGAGAATTGTGTTCGGAAAGTTCTTTCGGGCGAGGTCGGCCGATGGGTTTGTTTTTCGGGCTAACGCATAATATTAGTTTTTGGACGTGTCTTTGTGATGGGAGTGCGGTTTAAGTTAAATCTAATCTTGGATCTAAGCGCAACAGTTTCTCATATGGTACATCGTGTATACCTAGTCTATTATTTACCTCAAGCAAGTAGGCAGGGGCCCGTCTGACTGTGACATATGGACACATAGTAGTTAAGTGAGTGCAAATGTTCGCCAACAAATTGTTATGCAATTTGGCGAAGCTTAGAACTAAGTAAAATGTGTAAAATTATTGTTGAGTAAATAAATTAAAAAAAAAAGGTTTAAAAAAACCCGGCTATTACGAATCGGATTCGCGCAACGAGGCTTCCGTGCAACGCAACTTAACCCCGTAATTTAACACTAGATTTAGATACCAACTTTACTTTGCCAAAATATTTTGTCCATACATCGACATACCTACTCATGATTAGTTGATCATCTTCAAATATAAGTTTGTAATAACAAAAATATCTTTTTGGGGAGATTTAATTTCTAATGTACAGTTTTCGGATTATTTCCTTTACTTGTGCTATAAGACCTAGCTTCTTGCCGCATGATTCTAGGTCAACGGGAAGTACCCTATAGGTTTTGGTTTTCTTGCATTTTCATACAAATACGCGAGAAAATGCGACATAAACGGCCATATCTTTTGATTGCGTTGATAGTTTGATTTTTTCATGGTTGCATGAGGTTATAGACCTGAGTATATGCTATTAATTTCAACTTGATCCGTTCACATGTTTCTGAGATATAAGTCTTGACAGACAGACGGACAACAAAGTGATCCTATAAGGGTTCCTTTTTCCTTTTGTGGCACGGAACCCTAATAAAGTGCTCCAGAATCATTAGCATTGTCACAAAATGTTACAAATTCATGACAATAAAAATAACGTATCTCCATTCTGTATTTAAATGACAGATATCTACACGAAAACAATGCATATACCAGCTCCAGGAGTCCCGTATTTAAACATCCCCAATCCGTCTTCAGCGTTCATTTTTGCCCCCTTTCCGTACCCCCACTAGTGGCGCCCCCACCCCCCTGAAACTTTGACGTTTCGCACTGAACTAACTCCTGCAGGCGTGCCACGGTCTCCGCGAGTTTTAATCAATTTTTCAACTTCATTTTGGGTTGGTTAATTAAATTTTAGCGGGAAATCTTATAGTTGGAACTCGTCCTTGTCTAGAATATAATAGGTTTTCTCATTAGTCACAAATCGCACAGGTATGGCATTTCTAATATCTAATAACTGTTCTGTTAGGGTAAGTAGTACGACCTAACCTAGGTACAGTCGAAGACAGAGATAAGTATACAGGGGGCCTCAATAAGGATGAGATTTTCTCAAGAACTACTGGGTCGAATTTTTTTTTACAGTAAATAGTTTTAACTTTTATCTATCTAACAGTAAAAGAATTATTGCAATAGGTCAAGTAGTTTTCGATTAAATCTCATACTTCAAAACTCTACACAACCTTACGCCTACTACGCCTTTGTACAAATAATTTACCTACTATCTGTGTTTTCTACTTATATGCTTCTTTGTGCAATAAAGTGTTTATCTATCTATCTATCTCTACTGTACACCTTTCTCTGTCTTCGACCGTACTAGACCAATTTAATTACAATTGAATATTTTATGAATTTCTAAATTTTTAAAATAATAATAACAATCGGTTATTTAGGTAGTGTTTGAGAAAATCTCAACTCCTTTATACTTTCCATTGAGTTAGTACCTACGGACAACAGCAGACCAATGCAGTATGAATTCAACTCTTATGACGCAGATAATAAGAACGGTCCAAAGTGTTCCGATCTGCTGTTAGCTGTACCTACTCTAACCTAGTATTCTATGTTTCGTTTAAAAAAAGTATAATAAATCGGTCGAGTTTTTTTGAGATAGTCTCAAACTTAATAGGTAGGTAGGTATTTTCTTTGAGCAAGTAACCGGGTACATATTTTTTTTATTTCCAAACCAACTATAACAATCAATTATAATTAAAGTTAAAACTATGTACAAAATAATAATAAAAAACAAATAAATATGTACTTATAAGTAAAGTAAGTAAGTAACTTAAATACATTCGAAAACACATCAGCTTAGTTAGGACTTTGTTACCTTTTATTAAGTTTGTTTACTCATATTTAACTCTTAGGTTCACAATCTCCTTCGACTAATTTTTAATAAACCATGTCAGTACTGGCTGGATGTAATCGGAAGCGCCATCTTGCGGTTATTCCGAATTCAAATGAAGATATCTGCATAACTTCATAACGTCGTCGCTCTAGGAGGAGTCTAGAAAGCTTGGGCGTGTTCCGAAGTTTTGAAATTATTTAGATCGCTAGGTATTTAGCAAGATCTATTCAACTTACACATATATATATAGACGCAATCCCTGCCGTCATTAACGCAAAAATTGAAAATTTTCGAAGCCACTCAGATCGCCTTTTCCAAATCAAACCACACATGGCAATTTATATCCTACGCATGTGCCTATTTACTCCTAAATTAATGTATCTCATGCGCAGTTGCCCTGTGTGGTACTTTCATTCTCTAACTACTTTGATCGATTCCACTTTAAAAAATACAGTATCAAAAATCATAAATATTCAGTTTGACGACTGTTCATGGGCTCAGGCTACTCTCCCAATTTCATACGGAGGTCTTGGCATTCGCTGTGCATCGAGCATTGCGCTTCCGGCCTTCCTGTCCTCCGGCCATAGTACGCTCACCCTCATCGGCATGATCCTAAATAAACCTGCAGCCGATGTTCAGGTGATGTGCTTGGCCGAGGCCCTTGCGGCCTGGCGCGCCACATGCCCAGGGGAAACTGTTCCGGGTGAAGCTGGGAGACAAAGCTCGTGGGATTTACCTCACATTAAAATCATTCATTCTTCCATTCAATCAAATAGTACAGACGATACTGACCGTGCGAGACTTACAGCCGTTTCGGAGCCGGAATCGGGTCACTGGCTCCACGCGCTCCCTTCGGACAACCTCGGCACTGTCCTCGACCCCAACTCCCTACGCGTGGCGGTCTGCCTGCGACTGGGTGTAAAAGTGTGCGAGCCTCATCGCTGCCCGTGCGGCAGTAGCGTGGACCAGTCGGGACACCACGGGCTCTCTTGCGCCAGGAGTGCTGGTCGCGCATACCGCCACTGGGCTCTCAATGATCTCGTCAAACGCGCTCTCACCTCAGTCTCCGTGCCTGCCACCCTGGAGCCGTGCGGTATGCTGCGTGACGACGGCAAACGACCAGACGGGGCCACGCTCGTCCCCTGGTGTCTCGGCCGCGCCCTCGCCTGGGACGCCACCTGCGTGGACACACTGGCCCCGACGCACGTAAGCAGCACGGCTCGCAAGGCCGGAGCCGCCGCCGAACAGGCGCAATTATTGAAGCGGCGAAAATATTCCCAGCTCAGCGCGCACTACGAATTTGTCGCGCTGGCTGTGGAAACACTGGGCCCGTGGTCGTCGGATACAAAAATGTTTACTAAGAGTATGTCCAAAAGACTGGTCCTCGCTACAGGGGATCTCAGGGCTGGCGCTTACTTCGCTCAACGGCTGAGTTTAGCCGTTCAGCGAGGTAATGCCGCCAGCATCCTGGGAACCCTGCCGCATGGGGGCGACGTAGGCGATATGCTTATTATGTAAATATTTTGTAAATAGGTACTTTTATTATTTGTATTATTTTAAGTTTTGTTATTATTATGTGATTAGTTTAAAAACATTTTGTAAAATAAATAACTTACACATTAAAATCATCCATCTTCAGTCTATTTTTATATCCACCACGCGGTCCCAGTGCAGATTGACAGATTACACATGCTTTAGATTTTTTCTACGGTATGCGGGTTTCAACACGATGTTTTCCTTTACCGTTTTGAGAGCATTCGGTAAATGTACGTTTCCTTTGAAAAACTCGAGAAAAACTCTGTCTGTCTTAGTAACGCGTGGACGTATCAAGTTGAAATTAATACTAAATACTCAAGTCTGCAATCTCATGCAGTCGTGAAAAAATCAACCTTCTACGTCAACGCAATCAAAAGATATCGCTGTTTATGTCACATTTTCTCGCATATTTGAATGAAAATGCAAGCAAAACCTATAGGGTACTTCCCGTTGACCTAGAATCATGTGACAAGAAGCTAGGTCTTATAGCACAAGTAAAGGAAAAAAACCTAATAGATACTGTAAATGACAATGCCAGATTCTGCCCCACCATCAACCGCAAGTTGTACAAGATAACGAATAAATGTAAAAATATCTCCGTTTTTTAATAAAAATATTGGTTTAAAATAAAGTTTTGTACAAGTTGCGAGTCGAAAAAAACAGCTTAATTAAGAATTCAGAAAATAGTAAGAAATCGAAGCGATTTATTCATTGTTTTTGTTATTCTTCTATAGGAGTTGCGAGAGTAGTAGAAAATGATTATGATTATGCAATATGAAACCTGTAATAAGTCCCCAACAAAATGATAGGTACAGCTTAAATGGTCACGTAGTTTTGTAGGCGGGGCAAAGCTCCATTGAAATGTGGCAATGTCTTTTAGCCCTCCTGGAACTTGCACAAATGACAGTTGTGGCAATGTCTTTTGAAATTACATCCCTCCGAAAATATTTTTTTAGTAAGTTGCGTTGCAGGGAAGCCTCGGGGCGCGAGTCCGAGTCGCACTTGGCCGTTTTTTTTAAATTATATCTTTACTTATAAAACCACTTTCAAAATACAGTCAATTGCGAGCGAAGACAAACTATTGGAGTGTGTGTGAGACGGGAGCGAGGCAAAACTCTTGAAACAAAGGAAGGTAATTGAAAATTCTATCAAAACTTGCACCAAACGAGCTCCGGTGGCTCGAGACTCACGAATGGATGACGATTTGCTAACTCTAATCGGATTGAGACATTGAATGTAGCTAGAGTGAGGTAGGGTTTAGACCGATATTTAGGCCCGTATTAATAGTCTCAGCTCAAACCCGTCAAGAGCGAATTCAGCTGATACACTCTCTAGACGTGATCACCATCTCAAGTATGTCATTTATGATTAACCAATCTTGAGAGTATCACGTGATGTCTTTCTCGCGGTTCGCCTGCAATCAGCAAATACGTTCTCAGGAAGCGGAAACGAATGCGAAATTAAACTTGCGACTTAGTTAAATATCTATATATCTACACATATAATAAGACTGTAAAAAAGTTGTGTCTGTACATTGGATATTTTTTGAGAAGAATAATTGTAATGTGTTTTAGGATCGATACTGATGCCAAAACACTAATTTTTAGAATTTTTGTCTGTTTGTCTGTGACTTTGTGCAAGTATCACGCCATAACTACTGAAGGGATTTTGATGGGAGTTTCACTAGGAGATAGCTGAAATATCCGGACACCTCATAGGCTATAAGCCATGACGGTATGTGATGTGGAAACATGGATCCAGAGAGGAAGATCTGCCTCCTGATCTCCTCCATCCTCTCCATCCTCCCCCTCTACGCAAACGAAGTTGCGGGGTACAGCTAGTACGTAATAAGTTAAACGTATTTAAGGATACTAACCAGCGAATTTGAAAGATCAAGCTAGCTGATATTAACACAGTTTTAAGTGTACTAACATTAATACCATTTGTTGTCTGAAAATAAAATACATTATTATGGGATTATAGACAATAATTGTTAGTTTGAGTTCGCTCTTACAACTATCAGCTTTTATACGATTTTGACAGTCGTACATGCGGAGTCACGAATTCAATATGACTATAGATCTCAGTCTATATGATTTCAGTTGTTGAAAACATGTTTTGTAACTCCGCCGCCTGCTTCAAATGAAATGGCTCGAAGTTGAGCCTCGCCTCGTGTTTGACAATCATAAGTTGACGGCTCCTTTATTTTACTTGGGACTTATTCCCGTCTCGCTGTGTGCTGTTTGAAGTGTTTGACATGATAATTAGGTGAGTAGATGGGTACCTAACATACATTAACTTACGTTATATCTTCAATTACCAATCCACTACTGGGCGGCTTCTACTAAAGTACTTCATCACGATTATCGGCTTTTTCATCCAGTTACCAGAAGACACCTTGCATAGATCATTTCTTATAACTTCCTCCTTGAGGGGTTCGTAATCCAGTTGTAAGTACACGTTGAAAACGATCGTACAAGTTGGCAACGCTGGGCGAGGTCAGTACCTGGATGGGTGACCGCTAGTGACACTTTCATCTGCGCCCCTCCGTGCCTCGGAAAGCACGCAGTTGGTCCGGTTGCTCGGTGGCAGTAATGGTCACGTCAGAGGGCTACGGGCGGCCAGAATAACTCTGACAAATAGGTTTGGTCACTAAACCACACGAAAAAATAACTCCTTAATCGAAGCCTCATTGCTCAACAACAGGTGCTGTCTTGGTATAATATTGTTTGAAATGGCGTTAGGAGACTCGGTTTTCTGCCCATTAAATCAGTTTCTTTTACGTTTGGTAATTAGATGCTGATATGTGTTTACTAAAATGTCAGAGTGACTGACAGACGATCAATTATTTTGCTTTGAAGTACTTACCTATTTTAGTTTGTTATAGGGAATTATTGATGATATAAATGAAAATGCAGAAGGTTTATACTCACAATTATATTGTTAATACTTATCCATTTCATAGTTCATTTTCATAGTTCATATTATACCTTTTAGGTTAGGAAGAATTCAACATTCATTGTCTTCCCCCAGAATCAAGATGGCGGCGACCATCTCTCACTTTTTTATTATTCTCATTCGAGTAAAAGGCAAAGGACATTTAGATCGTACAGCCATACACATCCATGGTAGACAATGGACGTGTATGCAAATTAGGCCATTGTACTTGCTGTTAGCTTACAAAAATAAGACTTTGGTTTGACATTAGAACCTATAGTTGGGGGACGTTCCATACTGCGATATTTCATTTATCAAAGTCCATCAAACCATTTTGGCTACATGTTACAAAGAAACGTATTTATTAGTACATTTGTATTAAAGATATAAGAAAATAACTTTACACTTATCACAAATATACAGCCATATATACAGGCTGTATTGTGTACATAAACAGTGTGATTGCCTTTGACAGAGCTCGACGCGAGTGGCAAGTTTTAATAGAAATTTAAATTAACTCGAGGTTGTTCCAAGCGCTGCCTCGACTTGAGATATTATTTATAAATCATACTGTATAAGGAAGTCATAGTATGTCTGTATACCTAAAATATTTAAGACTATATGCTAAAAACGCAGTCATTTTGTTTTTGTAATGATTATACTTGTTTGAGGTTCTCACAGTCCAGTTGCGGGGACCTACACAATATTAGTTAAGTAACGGTGGGCGCGGTCTGTACCTGGATGGGTGACCGCTATGGACATTTCCATTTGAGTCCCCTCCATGCCTCGGAAAACACGTTAAGCAGCCTGTTGCCACTCTCTCTCAGTTGTTGCCACTCGACAGGTTGATTATATCGGGCTCGCCGCCCTGAAGGGGCGGAATACCGACTAAACTTCCTTGGCTAAACCTCGTGCCATTGTTGCCGAGCCTCGGGCGACCTATACAACTCTGTCAATAAGTTCGTCACTAAAACACACGAGAATTTTTTTTATTGCTTCTCCTTTGCCAGTTTATCTGGGGTCGGGCATCCTCGTACTTCTGGCGCCAGGACAATTTGTCCTGAGTTGTCGACTGTGGGAGTTAACGAGCCTTCATCTCTCTCTCTCTCTCGATACTGGTCCGCCATGTAGCACGTGGTCTGCATCTGCCCCTTGGCTTATTTGCTTGGTTTAGTGCCTTTGAAATCGAATCGCGGCTTTTGAAATGTGGCTATATCGTAGACTCCTGAAGATATCGTGGCGGGACAGGGTGATAAATGTTGAGGTGTTGAACCGTATGGATAAAGAGTGGGAACTCTTAAAGGAAGTCAAGCGACGGAAGCTCCAATATTTCGGTCACATTATGCGGAACCTGGAACGAGGATATGACCTGCTGCAATTAATAATCCAGGGCAAGATTTGTGGAAAGAAGAGCGTTAGCAGGAGAAGACACTCTTGGCTAAAGAATTTACGTGAATGGTTCGGCTGCAGCACCGGCTCCTTGTTCCGGGCAGCCGGACAGAGGGTGAAAATTGCCATGATGTTGTCCAACCTTCGATGAGAAGGTTGGACATTCATTTCTACGAATCACGTGTCCATATCACCTAAGCCTGTTCTATGAGAGGTTTTCTGCAACCTTAAATGAGCCTATATGATATATGTCGAAAAAAGGTCCTTGCTTACAGAAACTATATTAGATTTGTTATTATTTTACAATCTTTTAATTAAAGTCAATATATGTTGCTACAAGTAACAGTCGTTGTGATGTCATCGACCAATCAACAGCTTTAAGTTTTTACTAAATAATTGCTTCTCTAAATTCTGGATTCAGAATGTAAATTGAATTTTAGCGAACTCGATCGTTTGGGTCGTCTCAATGGCGCTCTGAATTTACTTCAACTAGTTTCTTTGAACAAATAGCGACACTTGAAAAGTTCTCAATTTGCGGAGTTTAAATTGCTAAGGATTTAAATTATGTAATTTATTAGGTACCTACCTACTGACTTTGCTTAATCTTCGAATAAAAACGTTATATAGAAATTATCCTTTGTAACCTAAACAGCTTGATTTTGATGTACATATGAGGAATTCGTATATTGATTCGTCTTTATTACGGTTAAAGTAAGCTCATTAAGGTCGTCATTGTACGAAGTAACAAAGTATTATGAAAGTAATACTGCTATAAGACTTCAAGGTAAGGGGGCTGCTATGCCCTATTGTGTAACTGACAGTAAGTCCATTCCCATTACTATCATCCATTGCTCTGTAGCTGTGACAAGAATTTTTATGTTACTATTGAAAGCCAGCAATGGAGTATAGAAATGGGAAATTCCTGTCACTGTCAGTTACACAATTAGACCCCTGGAGAAAACATTTAATTTTATGCCTTAGCGGGGATCGGTTGAACTATCTGTAATGCAAGCCATTCAGATAGTTCAACCGACCTATTTTGTACATATAGTTTTATTTTATTTTAGTTATATTTTAGTAAGTATTTTTATTTTTAGTTTAATATTGTAAGTTTAGTAAGTTAGTTTATATTTTTAGTTATTTAAATAAATACTTAAATTTTATGCCTAAACCAAAGATTTTATTCATCAGACAGTTTTGAGTAAGAGCGTGAGCTAGCTCTTACAACTATCAAACGTCTATGGAATTTGACTTAAGAGTGAGCTCAGGCTTAGATCGTACTCAAAACTATGAATCTCAGTCTTAGTACTCATATAGCATAATCTACATCACAGAATAAGTAATAGTTTTCAGCAAAGACCTTGTCGACTTGCTTATGCACAGTAACTAATATAAAACGACTTTATAACGAAAATAAATTACTGACACTAATCCAACTTGTCGTATAAACACCCCATTACACCCCACCCCCTACCTCCCCGAACTGTAAAACTCTGCCTTTCGTTCTCATATCTTAAGTTACAACGTTAAACCCGGGGTAACTTTTACCCCCACTAAGACGCGGAAAATTTACATAAATTTACAAATTTCGCAGCGAAATAAAGTAGAGCATAGTTCACGTGGGGGCTTCCCACACTCCACGGGGTAGTTTCGGGCGGGGGTGGGGGGAGAGCCCGTTTTTCATGTTTAATTTTAACTTCGCAAAACTGGCGTTTTAATAAATGCTGCCCCGTCTTCTGTAGTGAGGAATAGAGATGTGATATCGTAAACAGGTCCGATTGAATCGGACCGAATTACGATTACGGTAATCGCAATGGGAAGTTTGTTTATTAGCCAAATTGTGTTCAAAAGACATGTTATCAGGATTTATTATTATTTATTTCAAACAATGTTCAGAAAATATCTTTACAAAACGCTTTTTAGTCAACTCTGAAACGGTTTGTAGTTTACTGTTTTGAAAAGCAGATAGACTCTTTATTATAAAGGAATTATATTTCACAAATATTATAATAAGTATGATAGATATCTTTCAGAAAACCCCTGGCGAATGGAAATATAAAAGAGTTGACACTAATTTAGCGCAAAGAATCAATATCGCACTCTCTACTGATAGACAAGGATGTGGATGACATTGAAAGGGTGGCCCTGTTCGCAACGGAAGGTGGCGTTTTACGAGCTGACGGCGTTAGTTCCAATTTTTGCCACGTGTCTGTTTTGTCGATCTGTAGATATTTGCAACATAATCTCCTCAATAAAGAGCACAATTTTGGATAAATGTTCCAACATATTTTATACAGCTTCCTCAATAAATCAATTGTATATTTTTATCGGAAACTAGACCTTTTATGATCGTAGTTACAGTTCTTCTTATTATCGATATCGAGTAGCTTTTAAACATGCGTCGTAACAATAACAATTTATATACGGAACAGCAGGTCTTCGTTTACCCTAATAAGAACTCGAATTTAAATAGATCACTAGGACAACAACAAATTATTAACAGTTTACGAATTTACTCGATAATTTAACATATTGAATTATGGAAATCTGGATCTGCTGATATTTGGGCCGTGGCGTTGTCCTAGTGACAATATTACACCTTATCTTAAAACAAATACTATTGTGTTTATCTTCAGCCTGATTAACATATTCGTAGATACAGTATGAAAACATACACATATTTATTTTATAATGCAAAGAGAAAAGTACGTAGTTTAATAGGGTTGAGATTTTCTCAAAAACTACTTGACCGTATGCATAAATTATTTCACTGATAAATATGCAAACTATGTAATTGCAAAAGAATTAAAAAAATCGGTTAATCAGTCTTGGAATTTTTTTAACCTTTTAGGCGACATGTGATTTAAAAAATGTGATAAACATTGCATAGGTACTTAACTAACCCTTAAAACATTACTCAATACTCAATATTATTTAAGTTAGAATTCAGAGGTTCACATAAATTAACATGAAAAAGTTACAATGTACCTTGTCTAGGCACAGCAATACTTTACAAGAGAGAGAGATACTCCATTTTTTGCTCAAATGAAATACCTACGTGATTTATGATAACTAATAAGTTTATTATTTTTTATCATTCAGAAATTCGTCTACTATGTAGCAGAATTTAGCACGCATGCGTTTTTTTTAAATAATCGTATGTACCTACCGTCCTCCTTGCGGTAATCGGATATAAATGTCAATCGGAACTGATGAATCGGACCTAAGCTAGAGTTTTGATGTCCTTATTCAGAATTTTATGCGCGGCTAGCAACCTTTTGGCGTTTTCAAATGAGGATTCCGGTTAATGCCACTCTGGAGACGCGCCATGTTTTTAGTTTTATTGTTTGTAATTAGTTTTTGTGTTGCTGCTTTAAAAAAATATTTTAATTGCAATTTGTCTGGTTAAGTTGTTCAATTAGTATATATAATGACTCGTTAGAAAGCAAGTGGGTGGCTTATCCGAAACCAGAAGACTACATAATAACTGCTGCATATCAAACCTAATGCCATGCATTTTCTGGAACAGTAACAAGATCCCTTAACTAAGGTTTTACAACACATCGAGATTTTTGGCGTATTGAGGCGAGGAAACAAAAAAATAAGACCGCCATTTTGTACAGCGATACAAAATGGCGGAGTATTTAGAAGCTTTTTAAAAACAATATTATTTTTTCTTCCATAACAAAACTGTTAAGGCTAACAATGTAATTACCATTGCGATACATGACGACGTTACAATTAAAATAAGCAAAACCCACTAATATCAAAGGCACCTAGCTAACCCATGAGCCGTAAAACAAGGAACGGAATATTAAAACCCTCACAGCGACGAACGAACGCCATTAAAATGCGTAATTGGTGGATTAGACCACCCAAGATTCCTCTATTTGCCTCTACAACAATGTTCAAATTGGTATACTGGCGTAACCACAGCCTAAAAGCGTGCCTATTGTAACCGTAAATAATTTGTGAAGAAAATACTGGCTGGATGTGGGATATTTTTAGTCTATGGCGTGTCCAAGATGGCGCGTGTTTATAATTTGAACTTTGCCTCGGTTTCGCGACGTGCCGTACATACGTCATGAGCGGAGGTCTCAAGATTACGCGATTTACAACGGCTTTTTCGTATTCGAACGCACGCCTAGTCTGGATTTTATGCCATCGTACACGGCTTCGGAACGCAGCCCTGAATTTAAATGGATTTGCGGAACTAATTCGTGGCGCGGTTAAATTTAGAACGTGTAGTTTTCTTTTTTTAATTAGGGCAGTGTTCATAATCATTATTATAATCTATATTATATTAGTGGTATAGTAAATTAAAATTAGTAAACGTTCTTTTAGGTTTGAAATACTTGAGTGTAGTTTCTTTTATGTAGAAGTTAATTTAATATTAATTATTGTAATTTGCTCTGATGTCTTTTCTTAACAGCCAAATAAACAAATCATTGTTTTATATATTTCTACGCACAGTAGATTAAATCCAAAATCACGATAAAAAACCAAACATGTACATGTAAAAAAAAGTTGCCAAAAAGCTACTAAAACATTCATTCGGGGGTTGTAAAAACTTTTTGCCACCCCGCAGGGCGGAGTCCCCCATCTATACATCTACAAATCTATATGACGTCATTAAGAAAACGGAGCAAACCGTCTTGCGCATACCCGTCTCTTTCGCTCTCGCAGTTTTTTTCGCGCGATTCTCTAGTTGGAAAGAGCGAGGCGACGTCTTATAATGAAAAGAAAAGACGAGAGGTGCTATTCTGTCTCACTCCGCGCCTTACAAAGGCGAAAAGACGATGGAAATTAAATAATACTTTGTCGTTTAAATTGAAATTGGGGGGAGGCGAAATTTTGCCCGTCTAGCGGGTAGTTTGGTAAAATTTTGGTGGGTAGAGGTAAAAAGGTATTGATTTTAGTTGGGATTAGGCGAGGGAGGTTTGTTTTGTTATATTTCTGCGGTCGTCGTTTGTTTCACAGTTGGTTTTAATGTCTTCTGGAGTTATAGATATTTACCTCAAAGCTCTGAAAGTTTTTTTTACCGCTATGAGTTGTATCTACTTAAATATAATTAAGTTCTGCTAACAGTGAATAGGATTTAACTTTTAAGTATGATATTTTAGATTTGGTTAATAATAACAAAAGGATATTGAGATTAAACTAAGTCTTTCTTCTTTTTCAGGTCAATGACGTCAGGGGTCCAGAGAGCAAAGTTTTTTCTCATTATGTTTAAAAAATAGCATTTTATATTTTTCAATAAATAAAAGAAATGTTTTGCGACATATATTGTTTCTTTCTAAGTACTTAAAGGTAACTTACTTAATAACAAGTTTAGATGAATAAAATAAAATACTTGGGTTACAAGAAAGAGTTTTTTGAAGAATGAAAAATATTTTTTAATACTTAACACATTTAAAAAAGGAATTTAAAAATATTTCTTAAAGATAGGTAACTATTCTTTTTATTGTAAAATACCTTTATCATCGTCAACCCGTAACAATCCACTGCTGGGGCCTCTCCGAAGACGCGACAATCAACACGAGTCCCTGCCAGCTTTACGCAGGTCATCCCTCCATCTGGCCGGGGGGAGTCCCACACTACTTTTACCCGTTCGTGGCCTCCATTCGAAAGGATTCTACCCCATGGGTTTTAAGACAAAGCTGAAATCAAGACAGTTTATAGATATTATGACTGCCCCCAGAATGAGAGTAATGTTTTTCGGGTTAAGTCCATTCCTTCCTGCCATCCTGTAGCCTAAAACGACTTGACGGATTTTGGTGTATGAGGTATCGTTAGATTCGTCTTGATTACGGAAGTGTGAGTTATAAAAAAAGGGGATTTTTTGCAGTCGTTTTTGTTTTGTATTTTGAAATAATTTCTGCTCGTTATAAACAATGCTAATCTTGGTTGCTACGAAAGTCGTAGGCGTGGTGCTACGAACCCATATTCATTCCGATACTCGAAATACTTACTTGAAACTTTTAGGATATTGTACCGTATTATCAGCGCCATAAGAATTATAAAATCGATCTTCGTATATTATGTAGAGACGTGATGCAGTATTAATGCTAACGGGTTATGTATTCTGCTATATTCTTCCAGAAATACTTTGGACATTATAATATTTTGGGACAAAGGTTATTATTATTATTATAAACCATTTATTCCAATAAAATTACAAATGTCAAGTAGGTATCTATCAAACAGGCATGCATAATATATCATTAAATTACATGTCAAAAATTGTATTTATATATTTCATTATTTAATTCATGGTTAATATTAATTTTAAGATTAAGTATTATGTTATTTAATTGTCATGCATTATAGTGTATTTCATATTGATCGCTTGTCTATTATTTATTTATTTATTATTTATTTATTTATTGGCCACCCATGACTGGGACAAAGGTTATTCCTGTTTATTTTTATTTATTCGCCTGTTTGTGATAGGTTGTGTAGGAGATGTTGTTTGTGATAGGTTGTGTAGGATGCTGTTTGTGATAGGGTGTGTAGGATGTGTTTTATGACAGTTGCAACCCCACCTTGTATGGCGGAAACCATCAAAAATCATTAAACTACCGCCTAACTTAACTAACCAACTAAGTCGAGTTTATCGCTATGAGCATAATGAGTACAATGCAAGTCTGTGGCGGTCCCTTGCGACCGTCTAGTCCTCTGCCCTCAGGGCGTTGAGAAATTTAATTTGTATCTTTGAGTTAAATCGCTCATCTTTCTCTTAAAGTCAATTGAATAAGATTACCATGATGGCTGCAATGCTGTAGAAATATCGAGACATCAATAATAAATGTTTAACACGGTAATTCCCGTTTTATCTAATTAATATGTATACAAACCGTGAAAGTTTAAAAAGTGATAAGCGGGATAAAGTTAACCCGGATTAAGTTAAGTTGTATTGTGTCTTAACCCGGGGTTAGGTATTTAACACGGGTTATTTAGGGCGGTGGTTTAAGTCATGATTAAAGAACTTTCAAATTATGATACAATGTAGCGGTTTTTTATCGCTATGAGCTTTGGCGTGTCATTCGGTCATGAATTTTCGATATAATGTGGCACTAAGGGTCACTAGAGGTTGCGCTACATATACAATATATCATATCAAAAATGCATGACCGAAATTCGGCGGCTGATTTACTCAGACCTTGTCCTTTATAATAAATAAAAAAAATATAACACGGCTCGTATCGATAGAGACTGCCAAACCGGCTTAATTTGATAACTATTAAATATACTTTTAAACTAGTTCATTTATATTGGTCCAAAATACAACACGGTTGATAGTTTGTAGAAACATCTAAAGGGGGTTGTCTGTTATAAGTAAAAAAACTAAACTAAAAAATCTCAGTCATTTATTCAATGTATTTCAACCACTGTCTGTACAAGTAATAGTAGATTTATTGAATTTCTACCTCCAAAACTTTTAACTATACGAACCCTACAAAGTGAGACAAAACCTTTGAAACTGAAGGGTACTTAAACGAAATCGAATTTGGAACACACCCTCACCATCTTAGGTCTTTTATCTTGCACACTTCGCTAGAAAACGTCGAGCCATTTTAATTATAGTACGGAACGGCATAAAAGCAGTTTATCGCGAGGTGGGGGGTGGGGGTTTACCCCTGGGGGGTTGGGGGGCAAGAAGCAGAGATTTTATAGCTCAGTACCGTCGCAACGCTTTTAATGGCTTATTTGGTCGGCCTTTGTCAGGGGGATGCCTCCCGCTTTTGTATTGCCAATTTTATTCAGCCAAAGAATGATAACGGCTCTGATAAAATACCCAGTTGCGACTGTGATTTTGTTTGTCATCTGAAGATGTAAAGACAATTCAGGTTCTCTTGAAAATGGCGGGAAACGACGGTTGCGAAATTATTTGATAATTTTCCTTGTAACGTCTACAGGGACTATTTTGTTTTTAATATCACGTTAAATTAATCAGAAAATGTTCGTGAATTATTGGATTCGTACGGTGAAATTATTGGATTATTTATGCAATATCTGAAGGTTGAAGCTTTTATCAAGAGTTCCCGCTACAAGCTCGGGAGTGAACGTGACTGTCGAGCTGCTTCGTCCAGAGTGATGACGCTACGGCGACTCCTCTGGATGAAGACACGAAGACGCGGCTACCCAGGGTGAAGACGCTACTGCGACTCCCCTGGAGGAAGATAGAAGACTATTGAATGAATATATTGAATTTTCTGTAACATGACATTGGCAAATGACGAACTGTCGAGTCCATTAATAAAATAAATAAATAAAGACAATTCAGTGACAGATAAGACCTATATATTGGGAGTTTCGGAGGAGAACATTAGCTACGTAAACTTTTAAAAATTAACAGAATATACTCTCTCTATGGCTATCTATGCCTATAGAGAGCTCGGTGACTCAGTACTTACGTCAAGTATTTGACAAATACGACAAACATCCAATGCGAATACGAATAGCCAAGTGATGTTCAACCTTGGTGGCACCATTAGATAAAGAGTCCATAGTATATTTAATAGTTAGGTAATAGTATAATCTGTGGACAAGTTAACAGCCATAAAAAAGAATGAAATATAATTCCAAATTCAAATAAAACAAGTTCTTTTTCATGTAATTTTCAACAAACCATCGAATTAGACAACGGATTCCATCGGACTGGTTTATCGATAGTTACGCGAAGGGTTCAATTCAACCCGTTGACCGGTCTCTTTACAATAAAGTTACTCCAATTCAATTTTGTTTAGAAAACTCGCTTTTTGAACGTTTTATTATTTCGTTTGTTGTGTACTTGATATACTGGATTAACGAGCAGGTGACGAGAAGTCAGTGCTATGGTAACAACTCGCTTGGGCGACTGTCGGAATCTGTTGCTTTATTCTGACAGCCTTTAAGGGTAAAACACCATAAATTATAAAATTAAAATAGGCTGTTATTGTCCAACCTCATCTAAACATACTCAAATTATATATTAATTATACCTGCATTAATATTTTAGATTTAAATAATCTGCTGTAATATAATAGTCAAATATAAGATTAGTATTACCTATTTATTAATTTTATTAATGGACTCGACAGTACGTCATTTGCCAATGTTACAGAAAATTCAATATATCATAGTCTTATATATAGGCTACAAGCTCGATAGTAAACGTGACTGTCGACCTGCTTCGTCCAGAGTGATGGTGCTACGGCGGCTCCTCTGGATGAAGAAAGGAAGACGCGGCTACCCAGGGTAAAGTCGCTACTGCGACTCCTCTGGAGGAAGATAGGAGGCTATTACATATTTAATTGTCTGTAACATGACATTGTCAAATGACGAACTGTCGAGTCCATTAATAAAATAAATAAATTTTTTTCGAGGACCGATTCAACCCGTTTTCCGAACATACATGAAATTAAACTTTAGACTCCGCTTACTAACTCTCCTAGCATTTATTACATCCATACTAATTACTGATCATATACTATTTTATTTATTCATATATTTTAAATCTAACACCCCTATTATCTATTTCAGACTATGAAAGTAATTCGGGCAACTTCAACTTTTCAAAATTTTGTACAATCATTATTACATTTGACGCTGGCAGTATTGTTCCTCAAGACTCACACGAGGAACAACAATTGCCTATACTTAAAAAAATCATGGCAATTTTAACACGTTTCATTCAACGTTAAAAATTACAGAAACTACTTTACTGAATTCGCTGCATAAAGACGTAGCTCCGTATACACAAGTAGTTTAGCGCAGTAAGTACGTAAGTACACGCAGCGTTAATTAAAGCTATGATCAAAGAAGCGCCGAGCGCAGCTATTGTGCTGACTTCCTGTCTGCTACGGTGTACCAGGAGAAAGGTGCAACTGACATTTTAGCTTAATAAAAAGCTACATTTTTGCACCGCATACCTTGTTATGCATAATGGATAACACGATTATACTTTCAAATAGGTCGGCCATGTAGTATCAAAAACATAGTCTTATTCAGGTTGATAATGTTTTCGATCGTACCATACCAACCAATGACGTTTTTCTTGTCTTTTCGCAGAAAAATTTACGTACAGCTAACAGCAGATAAAGTGTAATATTTTGGACTTTGGACCGTTCTTATTATCTGCGTCGTAAGTGTTAAAATTGTACTTCAAGTGTTACCATTGATCTGCTGTTGTCCGTACATACCTATACCGAATGGTGTTAGGACGGCGAAGGAAAACATTGTGAGCTACATGCCTGAGAAATAAATAAAACAATTCTAATTAATTTATTTATTTAAAGTTCACAATTACCTAATTATATCGTAAAAAAATTTGAAAAATTACACTTTACAATGTATTTTATTTTGTATTGTAATAAAACGGTAAGTACTGCGTCTAAGATGTTGAACTGCTAACGGTTCGCTACTATAGTTAAAAAAGATAGTTGCATTTTTAAGCTTGTCTAGTCAAAATAGGTCAGTTAATGATAGGTATTTAATATTGCTCAACAAGCTACCTATTCCTACGCTGAATTATCTACCCAAAGGTTGTCTGCAAGAGATCGCTTTGAGCGATAAGACCGCCAATTGTAATATTAACTGTATTAGCCCATTTCTTTTGTGTAATTCTTTTTTTGCAATAATGAATATTTATCTATCTTATCTTATAGGAAATATATTCTGGACTTACCATTATCTAATCTCTTTACAAGTAAAATTCTCAAATACGTTGCTCTCCCGCCCACCGCTCGCCCGCCATCTTGAAGGAAAACACAAAGATGCTGAATGGTGAAATTTTCTTGTGTAATTTTCACGCTTTTCCTCCCCCGAACATCCCGCCCTCCCCTCTTTCTCGTCAGGTCAGAGTTTCCCAAACTTTTCTGTACTTAGACCCCTGAAACATCTGTAAAACCTTTAATTTACCACGCGGTTATTATAATAAAATCCTAATAGGAAAAAATGGTACAGTCACAAAATCATTGCAATAAAGCACGTATTATGGTTAGACTTTGTACATCTGTGTATAACTTATACATAGAAGAAATAAAAAAAACCGATACAATGAAAGACAGGCACAAACAAGGCATGCAAAATTTCAGTCAATATTAAATTTTCTTTTGGCCACAGCTTAACAATACGTCGTAAAGGCACTTGTGTATCTAATTAAGGTATAAAAAACACTTTTTCCTAATCTGGGAGTAAGTTATGATCATTTCTGTGTATGCCCCTGGACTCATATCAGAGAGTTTTGTACAACAAGCAGAATTTATTTAGGAAAAAAAAAACGACTGCCAAAAATTTAAGCCGCTTTGATTCAATTTTTATATCCTATGTCACTCCTACAATCAAGACAAATCTAACAACACCTCATATGTTAAAATCCATCAAGCCGTTTAGGTCTTTAATTAGACATACTTACATACACTCGAAAAACATAACCCTCCTTCCTGCGCAGTCGGGTAAAAAGAGGCAGTTTGCTTATCGTATCACTCACACGTAGATAATTTATTGTTTATTTTATTAATAATCTAGGAGGTTCTCGAATATATCAGTTTGAAAACCGCTGCACCCGGCAATTTGTCTGAAAACCAGTTTACCAAGACCTCTAGCTTCACATTAGCGTCTTCCAGATTATAGGTTCTAAATAAAGCTGGGAGGGGCAAAGGAGGTCATTTAGTGTTGGTTAGAACAAAATTCTGGTTGTAGCTTTTAATTTGAATTCACCAAGTGTAAGTTTTTAATTGATTTGTAATTGTAATTAATAGTAAATTATAATTTGCCTTGATTTTAAGTCAAGCGTAACATTGGCATTTTAGCGAGAAATAATAGCTTATTTTCGATTTCTACTGGGAATCCGGTACCTAAGTGACTGTTTTATTATATAACTACATAACAACTCACGTCTGTTTTAGGGGTAGTAATCTGGTAGTAATAGACCAATCTGCTGCGATCTTACCCTACAACTCACGCTTCCTCCACATTCATGAATCTCTTCATCAATCACTAAAAAGAATAAAATGTTCTTGATAAATACATACACACACACTCCAAAAACATAACCCTCCTTCTAGCGAAGTCAAGTAAAACTACTACTCTCTCTGTCTCCGCCCAATGTGATAAAAAACAGCAAACTTCCCAATATCGAACCCGGAACTCTAAAACACTACGCCCTCTCATACCTTTCTTTTATAGGTTTATTAAATTGGACTCGCCAGTGTGTCATTTGCCAATTTCATGTTACAAAGTTATTTCTTTATCCAGAGGAGGAGCCGGAGTGTCGTCACCCCTGGAGAGGATATCATCATCTTCATTTCTTCCTCCTGACGAAACGGAGGAGCGTCATCGACTCTGTACGAAGCAGTTCAGCATTCACATTCACTCACGAGCTTTGAAGTTTCTGAATCTAGCTCGAAACTGCAGATCTGGCACAAATGATACGAAAACATCAATGTTATTGTCATTCGCGAACATTTTTTAATTAAGTTAACATGATAGTAAACATAAGAAAATCACTTTAGACAATAAAATGAAAATGATCAAATAATTTTGTCATCCAGATTTAATTTTTATGCATAAATACCATCGGCGAACAAAACGATGAAAATTTTCTAGCAGTGGACATGACTTGAACCTGCAACCTTGTCATTCCGTGAGGTTCAAGTCCTGAATGTGAGGTGCAACCGCCATTTTCAAAAGTCCCCACTCACACATACCCACTATACATACCACGGCTCAAGTATTCCGTCCCCGTAGCACGAGCGATTCCGCCGCGGGCGCGCGAGTCCTACAAGAAAATTAGTTATTAAAATTTCACTGACGCTCTGAAATTTATCTCGGGTGCGGTGTACGGCGAGCGACACGTCTTGATCTTTGGGTTACGTAATAAGATGTACGGTAATACATTTCAGGATGCAATAGGATGCCAACATTCATCATCGGCTCGTATCAGTCTAGTGCTGGATGTAGGCATCTCTTAAGGGGCGCCACTCAGCATGATTCTCGACATTTTGCATGCAGACACTGCGTAGGTCATCCCTCCATCTGACCAGGAAGCGTCCCCCTATATTCAACAATAGCATACACAGATACAAAAATATTCAGGATTTAGGATACACAAGAAACTACGTTAACGGTATTGAGAGAGAGTGCCGTATTTTGACAATGTGTAAATTAAATACGACGTTTCCTCTGGAGGGAAACTTAAGAACCTATGAATATTAGACACAAACATGAGAGAAATAAGCCATTTAGTAGCACTATAACTACTATATGTAAATGGGTATGAACACATTACAATCTAAGCTAGATAAGTAATAAGTGCATGAGATTATCATAAGCCTATCGACTTCATCTTCAATTTGACCCAAACATAGAGACTTATGTTTAGTTTTCGAAAAAGGTCAGATTATCCATCCACACTTAGGATGCTCGATAAAATTCCCAGGTGTTAGTATACCAATATCAATGAATAACCAAAAAAATCTGTGAGAATCAAAACTGGTTTTACTAGAAATACGACATGAATCTTTAATATCGATAGAACAAGTTTTTATCATACAAATGAAGGGTCAATTCGACCCCAAGACGCCACCGGACAGCGGTCAGCGCGTGGGAACTGCACAGGAAGGGTTGAACTGGACTTAACTGGTTTAAGAATAAAATTGTTGAGAGTTCTTTTACGAATTACGTTTGGAAAATATTAGAGATTAATGGTTTTTCTTGATCGTTAGGAGGACAATAATGTAAGTAAACATTTGAAGTATGATATAAACTTAAATGGTCACAAAGACAGAAAAAAGTATACATGGGGCATCAATAAGGTTGAGATTTTTTCAAAAAGTACTGGACAGTTACTTACATAGTCTTAACTTTTATATATCTAACAGTGAAATAATTCTTGCAACTTGGTCAAGAAATTTTTGAGATAATCTCAACCTTAAAAACACTCCCGTATATTTTTTCTGTGTTGGACCGTACAGACAATAAGATGAAAGTGAAAACTATGTAAGCGTAAAAGAATTACTAAAACACATTGCCACATTTCAATTGAGCTTTGCTCCACCCACAAAACTACGTGACCATTTAAGCTGTACCTATCATTTTATTGGGGACTTATTACAGGTTTCGTATTACATAATCATAATCAGTATCATTTTCTACTACTCTCGCAACTCCTATAGAAGAATAACAAAAACAATGAATAAATCGCTTCAATTTCTTACTATTTTCTGAATTTTAATTAGGTTGTTTTTTTGAAATCGCAACTTGTACAAAACTTTATTTTAAACCAATAATATTGATAAAAACGGAGATATTTTTACATTCATTCGTTATCTTGTACAACTTGCGGTTGATGGTGGGGTAGAATCTGGCAATGTCATTTGGTCCAGTAGTTTTTGAGAAAATCTCAACCATTTTAATACCGCCTGTATACTTTTCTCTGTCATCGTGTGTACTATCAACACCCCTGGGAGTACTGTGTATTTTAAACGGTACCATCTGTCAAAATGTGTCAAATATCAAAACTATCGTTCGCAGTATTCCACGAAGACGCTGTTAAAGTTTTCCGTGCTACTTTCGCGGCTCTGCAGAAAGTTGTGCCGGGGCTCATTACGACAGGAGGGCAGCCGTGCACACGGGCGGCCGGAACGACGCGTTTTATAAAACAGTATCGCTCGCCGTTAATCATTGTCATAGTGCCTTTAATGCCATCGATTCCGGTCCCCATAGCCAAGTGGTGTTGAGTTCCGTTAACGCTAGTAGTATTCTACGAAAGAAAAAAGTATGGAATTGACATTTGCTTTCTCGTTATCAACATTTTTATTTATATTCTACTAGAGTTATCGAAATTCAATGCCTGCCATTTGTCTGTCATAACATTTAGGCATCTCGGTGGCGTAGTAATTGGGTTTCTTACAATACGGAAGTCACAGATTCGATCACAATTTTAGTGTCATCCGTGAAGCAATTTTCCCTCTATTTTTCACAGGATAATCTTACTTAATTACTGAAAGTTCTAAAAATAGACAAGGTACGACAATTGACTATAGACGGGAATAATAGTATGGTGTATTTATCGTAGGTACTGGAAATTGGTTCATCAAATGGGCTTTTGGTTTTCCAAACAAATTACACTCAAATGTGTTTATATACTGTACCTACAGTCGTTTTTCCCCGAAATAAGTTTTCGTTGATTTTTGATCCAGACCAGACTAGCGTTTTAAAAGCCGCCGCGTTTCCTCCAACCCTTGTAAGCGCGTCTCAAAATTTCTCGCCTCTGTACCCCGAGGCGTTTATATAATATCTAGCAAGATAAGTTCCCGGGTTATATACGTGTGTATTGACAGGGTTAATATTTATTACGCGCCTTTGTTATCTATGCCGTAATGGGGGTTAGAGCAAACTTTCGAGTTATTTAATGAAGTTTGTAATGACGCAGCTCTATTATGTGAGAAGTATATAAACTGTGTATATATGTGTGTTAAGAGCTCGGTGGTAGTGGTTGGGTCAATGGACTTGCGATACGGAGGTTCCAGGTTCTATTCCTAGCCAGGGCAGCCATGTACGGACAACAGCAGATCAATGGTAACACTTGCAGTACGATTTTAAATCTTACGACGCAGATATAAGAACGGTCCAAAGTACAAATTGTTACACTTAATCTGCTGTTATTTGTAAGTACCAATGAGTTATCCTCGGTTTTTTCGACAGAAAAACTTACGTACATTTACCGAGTGCTCTCAAAACAGTGAAGGAAAACATCGTGATGAAACCTGCATGCCGTAGAAGAAGACGAAATCTAAGGCATGTGAAATCCGCTAATTCGCACTGGGCCCACGTGGTGGATCATGGCCCCAGCTTCCTCGATGTAAGGGAAAGTCTGTGCCCCGAGCAGTGGGGCAATCTACATAGACTGAGGTTGATGATATAAACTGTGTATATAAGTGCATATATGCGCTGTGTAATGTTTAAAACTATCTATGACTATGCTATCCTTTATTACCAGAGTTGTACAATGTACATATCAAAGCAGATCAAGTGTAACACTTTGGACCGTTCTTATTATCTGCGTCGTAAGAATTGAAATCGTACTGCAAGAACAATTGATTTGCTGTTGTTCGTACCTACCTATATGGTACAGGTCAGATGGCGAAGTGAATCGAAACTTCTTAAACAGTGGCTTAAAACACCACCTAAGTTATTTAAATCGATAAAATTCTTCGATTTTTCAAATTTTAAAAAAGTCTAAAGAATATATATAAGTACTTACCTATCTTATAAATTCTCTTTGTATTAGACATCTTATAATAAAATTTAGTCTAGAAGATTAATTTTTTTAACGCTGTGGGTTTAATGCTAAATTCACTTTGTACTTAGTAACAGCTTAACAGTAACAATCTGTCACAAACCCCTAAACTCCGACCTTTTTATACCCCGAAAACCGATCGCAAAAAACCAATCAACTCCAAACGAACGTCCCAAATCCTTCAAGAAACCGAGCCTTCTTCGTCCGTCATCGTTCCCCCCTCTCCCACCGCTAGACCTCCTCCCCCAGCCCCCCTTCCGCCCCCGCGAACGCCCCATTTATTCGCATTAATATAACTTGACTCGTGATAAATTACTACCGAACCCCCGGCCCACGTTTTCTTGGACCAATTTTAGTGATACAGGGTGTCGAATTTTATTATTTTATTTATTTATTTAAAGACACGAAACAGACATTGACATAATTATTACAAAAATTCAATTCTATGGTGTTGAGCTAGTCGCAGTCCAAAACATGCGTCCTGATTGCACAAGTATTATCGAAGCAAGTCGTGTAAAATCCCTAACTAGTTAAATACTACACATAAAAATAAAAACAAAACAAATAAATACTAATAAAATAACTAAAATGAAAGAAACGAAATAAATAAACATGAAGAAAGTATCATTTTCCCTCATGCCGTTAAATACATCATAATAATGCCGTTAAAATTGTCGATAGAAGATTGGTCTGATTTGTGTTTTAATTCTATTCTATTTTATAGAATGGCTTCTAGGTACTCTTATTCAAAAGAAAATTTCGCCAACGTAAAGTTATTTAGAGTATTCATGTAAATAGAAAATTAAACAAATAGAATATCAATCCGCCATTCCAAAATGATGGCGGATATCCGTCTCTGTGTTTTTAAAATGATGTCCAAAAAAGGAGTTTCTATTCGATTCATTTACTACTATGTTATTTTTCACAGTAGATGTACGAGTAAATATATGTATAATTTGTTTCACATAATGTGATCATATGTAGGTAGGTATATCAAAGTAGGATTTTCACGAATATTCTATTGCGACTTATCACACATTTTCACTGATCAGAATTTTTTTAATATTCTATTTAAAAGATAAATTCAATCCGTAATACTTAGAATAGAATACATTTATTACCTATTAAGTATATACATATAAGAAATAAAAACAGTCTTAATAAATTACAATGACAATTAACAAACATATAACTTAGGCAAAAGGTACTTGGAAAAATATCAACCTTAATGTAATGAGGCTGCCTACTTTTCTCTTATTTTTGACAGTACTTACCTACAAATTATTATATATAAACGGATATCACTCACTTATATTGTTAAAGTCGGCAATTAGACCGACAGTTTCGACCGATTTCGACAGTGCGCGAAGAAACGTCAACGGCGACGCAGGCGTGGCGCGCTCACCTTGAAAAAGACCGTCGAAATCGGTCGAAACTGTCGGTCTAATTGCCGACTTTAACAATATAAGTGAGTGATATCCGTTTATACATAATAATTAGTACTTACCTATTTCACCGCCATATTTAAACGATAACGCAAACAACCTTCACTATCTACAAGTATAGATTCAAATCCTCTTCTTACCCAATGTCGTCTCCCTGTTTAAAATTCCCAGCACACCCTGTATCCAATTTTCTCGGAGAGTAATTAACGACGAAGGAGGCCTTTTCTCTTCACAAAAAACCTCCGCACGTTCCTCGCCTCACGTCTTACACAGACTTACACATACTGTATACTATAGGTATATGTATTCTTATGTACTATGAAGGAACCTCCCTCTCGGGAGTAGCGATTTTTTTTCTCTGTGTTATGTATAAAATGAATAGATTAGAACTAGTTTATGTCTACGATATTGCGCTATTATATAACTTTTAAACGCGCAACGCTGTTAATAAACGTGACTTAAAACATAAACGGTTTAATTTTAATCCATGGTCCCTTTCGAACTTTAAAGCTTTTTAACAAAATGTGAAAGTGAAAAAAAAGTCGCAGGTTCAAGTCCTGCCCACGGCAAGAATTTTTTCATCATGTTCTAATTTATTCACCGAGCATGGATAATGCGTAATTCAAATTCTGAGAAAAAAGAACCTTAAGGAAAGTGAAGCTTATTCAACTAATTTAGGCCCTTCTAGCTACTAGAATTTGTACAATGGTCAAGTTGTCCTTAAGAAAATCTCAACCTTATTGAGAATAAATCTCTCTGAAATGGTATGAAAATATATTTTTCCCATACTATTTTTCTTTCTCCATTTTGTGTAATTTTGCTTGACTACCTAATTGATTATAATTAAAAAAAAAAATTAAAAAATTTTATTTTTTTATTTTTCGTATTAATACGAAAGCTTTATGTGAATCTAGATTTTCTAGCTCACAGAAGTAGAATTGAGGTCAAATTGATTGATTTGCTCTACTTCTAATCGAAATTATTTCGTAACCACACTAGGACGAACTTACGCCGCCGAGATTCGCCGCGAATACCTACCAATGATGGGTTACCCACATCACGTCGAATTTAATATAAAAAATATACGAACATACATATTCCTCCGAAACGTTGGTACTTTATTTCGTTTTATAATGTGGCCGGGAACGAAAGTGGTAGTAAAGCTAATTTCTGAATCACCGCAATTTCATGCCAGCCAAACAGCGAACATCATTGTCAACATTTCACGCCAATATTGTGGCGTTTCAGCGTTTATTGAGACTATACAACGTAACGTGTAAATTCTTTTGGTCATTACATGGGTCGGTTTTCGCCGCAGGACTCAGGCCACACGGCAAAAATCGACTACATAAATATTAAATCGACTGGACAATCGCAAACATTAGTTTCGCATTTGCTCTGTGGCAAAATAGTGCGGAAATAGTCACTCGTGTAAACCCTTCATTACGATCGATCAATGTGCGATCAGCCGGCGAATCTCGGTGGCGGAAATTCGCCATCATGTGGCGCTAGCCTTACAAACTAATGGTTATATATAGGAGTCTACATGAAAATCTTAAATTACTGTTAGTTTGATTAAATGCCTTCTATAACGAACTGCCTCATTATTTTGTATTGTCTTGTCTTTAATAATAATTGCGTATAATTATTAGAACCCCCATTCGGCTGGGGCCCCCTAAAAAGGGGGGTTTGTTATAGATTCCTGGAACAGACTTCTTCCGTTCTCAAATTACATCTTGTCTTCTGCCAAATTCTTATTGCGAATAATTATTACATCCTCCTAGAATAACTTTTAAAAAAGGGGAATTTTGTTAAAGAAACCTTCAAAATCTATCATTATTATTTTAATGTAAGCCTCTATCTAATTTTTAATTAGTTCGGAATACAATTGGAAGCCCCCTATTAAGGGTTGACGGCAAATAATTAAATAATAGGGGGTTCGTTATGGAACCTTAATATTGGCAGACTTTAATAATTCCTTTCACTAGGCCGCTTCCTTTAATCCTTCTTATAATAATCTTAGGCTCTATCTAAACTATTAAATGTGCAAATAATTAAATAGAAGGCTGGGTTCGTTGTCGAACCTTAATTTTGGCAGACCTTAATAAGTAATTCCTTTCGTAAAGACCCTTTCTTCAATCTTTCTTATAACAATCTTAGGCTCTATCTAAATTCTTATAAGAGCGAATAATTAGAAGTCCCCCTTTTAAGGGGGGTTCGCGTTAGGGCAGGGGGGTTCGTTAGCGAGCCCTAATGCCGACAGACATTAATCATTCCTTTCATAAAGAGTGGGGCTCCGTAGATAAATAAGTGTAGTATGTGTTTTCTTAGGGTACCCCTTCTTGAGGAGACGTGAGAATAGGAAGGATGCGGAGATAAAAAAAAAGTGACCTGGGATATGAAAAGAACAACTACATGAACGTGCGTCTTTTTTGCGGCTTCCGTTTATAATCAGATCTCTTTATTGCGCATCGAGTATATTTTTTTACATTTTAGGTATCTACATTTAGGTACACCATTTTGTAAGGAAAAGGTTCCAACGCTCGAGGAGAAAAAGGGCCATGCACTTACAGCACAACATCTTTTTATCGTAATAGCCCATTAACCTCGTTCTCGATTCGTGTATTTCAACGTGAATTAGTTTGGTTCGATTTAATAGCTCCAGTACCTAAAAGAAATTAATTTGGAAAAGAAATTACCTAAACATTTTTCGCACAGTAGACTCTTTTTTAATTTTAATAATTTCTGATTCCTAAACTTATAATTAATAAGAAACGGAGACTTTTAAAAACGGTGTTTTTGGTCATTGGTTTATAGATTATGTCAATGTTTTTGGCAGAAATTATTAAATAAATTGAAAATAAAAATTAAATCTTAAAGTATTGTCTTATCCATACAATTGCCATCCCCTTTTCCTCCACAAGACGGCGTTGCCACATAATTATTCATCTTAAATTGCACGTGCGTGTACGTGTGTTCGTGTACGTACGACTACGTAACTTGTGTATGTGTGCGGCTCGAATTACGCGCTGAAGAAAGCTCTTTCGCAAGGAAAATTTATAAATTTATTAAGATTTGTGTCGGAGTGGAGAGCTGCGGAATTTAATTATGGGGCGGAAGGTGCTTTTACTGGGTAGGTATACAAATACATACTCGTATACATACATAGTATTTACTAGCATTGTGCGGTTACTTTTTCATGTAAAATCGACAGACGACAGTAAGTAATTACATTGAGATTTACTAAAAAAATACTTGACTGATTCTTAAGGGCCAAAGAGAAGCGCCCCAAACCTAAAAGAAGTCGACGACGATCGATCGATCGGTCCCCAGGAGAAACTATCGATCGACGTCGACTAATCCATTCTACCATCGATCGATTGATGTGGTAACACCATGATGTAGCATAATATATAAATGAACCAGAGCTTTTCAAATGTTATTCTTTGCACGCGGGCCTCGTCCGGCCCCCTGGTGAGACTACCTGACCTATTGAGCAATCAGGGGACAGTGACCTTTTTTATGTGTGTAAGATACCTAAGTATAGAATAATAATAATTTTAATATTATGACTGACTGACCCACCAACATCCCAAACCAATAGCCCCAATTAACTTGTAATTTCCAATCACTGCAATAGTTTATGCACCTGACGGGGTCTGTCATTGAGTGCATTCAGATGCGCTCAGAGACGGGTCCCGCTAGGTGCATCACATATCCCATTAAAATAAAGTTATCTAAGGGGCCTCTACGCGTTGGACCTATGTCTCCGTGCAAGCCTTTCAAAGGACCGGGTTTTCTTAAACCCGTGAAACCTAGAGAGATACATAATACTAATAATAAAATTTAACAAATTTAGAAAACATTTTGGTACCCTAACAACAAACAAAACTTTTAAAAAATCTGTTACAGATGGGAGGCAACCGCTGCCTCTTTAGATGAATCTGAATGTAATCTAAATATGCTTTGATATAAGAAGTTAGTTTGGTAGATATTAAAATCTTACAACAGACGAAGCCATATACCAAACCTATATACCTATGTAGAGCCTAAACCGCCCCTTTCACATAACAACAACATAGACCCCTAAGGCAGAGAAAATTTCCACTTTCACCTGTTACACAAAGAAAATTCCAAGACATTTTAGTTTAGTTACCCGTGTTTGGCTGAGAGATTTAATTAAAATGTGGGGCTCCCCCATCCCCCGTCGGGAGGGAAGAAATATCGCTAGGGGGTAAGTTTTTGGGGGCAACACAAACATTGTATTAACATATTATTTAAATACTCCATGCGTTCGGGTTAGATGGTTGTCTTGGCAGAATATTGTATATAGATTTATATTATATGTATTACTAAAAAGTAAATGAAAAGTATTAATTTATATAGCACGGTCTAACACAGAGAAAGGTGAGCTGTACAAGAGAGTTATTATATTTCAAAAAGTACTTTTAATAGATTTGATTTGTTGAGATTTTATCAAAAAGTACTCGAGTGTTTTTCTTAAATGTTAGGTGCAGATCAATGGTAACACTTGCAGTACGATTTTAAATCTTGCGACGCAGATAATAAGAACGGTCCAAAGTGTTACACTTGATCTGCTGTTACCTGTACATAGTGTGTACTCTATATTTTTGCCACTTTTTCTCCTCAGCGTTGGCACCTTTTCCTCGCAATGTGGTGTAAATTTAATTCAAAAATATGTTCACGTGCAAAAATGTACACAACGTGCTTACTTGCAATAAAGAAATTTGATAGTAAAATAGATTTTACAATCGTTTCTTGAAAAATTCAACCTTATTGCGGTTCTAACTTAACGTTTTTAACGAAAGAGAACTTTTTAATGAAAGAGGACTGCACTACGGAATGTCGATGTTCAAAATACCGATGAACGGTATACCGAAAGTACATGAGTTCGAATTACGTGAGTTCGAAAGTAGAGACAGACCACGGTTTAAATGATGTGAGGGTAAACTAGGTTTATATCTAACAGCCTCATTGCATAAACCACGGAATTAGCACAACCGCCGATTCCCCAAAGAATACAGAAATTAAAACACACCGCAAACTGTACAAAAAACGTGCCCCTTTTGTGTTTCAGGGCAATGTATATCTGTGTCTTCATTACGGCTGCACGGGGGCGGGAAATGGATTTTTAAGTGGCGCCTCTCCAACAGTGATTTATTGTAAGAACAACGATCGTGTGTCCGCTAAGTGTGGAGAAGTGTTTTGTTTTAAGAGCTTTCCATGAGCCAACTAGCGCCGCCAATCTTAAAAAATAATATCTTCCAATATAATCAATTTTATTAAAAAAAAGGTATTTACAAAATATTTATTACGATAAATACAATTTTTTAAATGCTTATTTATAACGTGATTCAATTTCGGTAAGTTGTAGTTCGCATAATTGCGAAAACGGCCGTTTTGGCACATTTGTGAACTACAACTTAGCTTGTCGCAATTATGCCATGTATTGTATATTGAAAAATAGTATTCATCCTAATAAACATTTTGTAATAGCTTTTTTAATAAAATTGATTAAATTGGAAGATATTATTTTTTCAAGATTGGCGGCGCTAGTTTGCTCATGGAAGGCCCTTAAGGGTTATCAATCTCAAGCGTAAGACAAGATGCAGCGGCGGAGCGAAGAGCACGGCACAGTGCCACCATATTTTTTTATTAAAATAATTTTGGATGAATTTTCGCAGGGAAATAAAAATACGTCTTACGTTTATTTAAACAAGCTCTTGTATTTATAATACCCTAAATTTTGATATATATTTTGTATAAATAACTATTTCGGTTTAGACATAATTTTCATTTTAAAAGACATTGAAAGGGTATGTTTGTGATTATTTTTCTATCGAGCGAAGTTTGTCCAATCGTGTAGTATCGGTATTCATCGGCTCATAAATAGACACCCCATGATTGCTATATATTTTTTTCAGACGTTTAATTTTAGTAGTTAGTGCCGTAGCCTTCATAGAAAACTGTAAATCCACGCACACGAAGCCTTAAAGAATTTTGTAAGTATTTGGATGACGTACTGACAACAGCAGCTCAATGGTAACACTTGCACTACGATTTTAACTCTTACGGCGCACATACAGTGTGTGTTATACAGTGTGTCCTTGAATTCATTAGACAATTTGAAATTGGGAGTAGTGATAAATATTAAATTGGCAAGTTTTTTTAGTGAATCAAAACTGCACAAAAATTTGAACTACGTCACAAGTCACACAATGACCTTAGAAATGATAAAAACGGTCCAAAGTCGGTCGGTAATATTTATCGTAAGAAAGTTTTGTACAGTCGACAGAGATAAGTATACAGGGGGCCTCGATAAGGTTAAGATTTTCTCAAAAACTACTGGACCGAATTTAATAATTATTTTACAGTTACATAGTTTAAACTTTTATCTATCAAACAGTGAAATAATTTTTGCAATAGGCCAATTCAATAGTCTTTGAGAAAATCTCAACCTTAAAAAACTCTCCTGTGTGGTGACCGCGACTTCCAATCGTTATCGTAATCGCTTTCAATTTGACACATGGACGATATACATTGCTGCTATGTTTTTGCAAGTTTAAACCAACGACAACGGAACATAGCAATGTATATCGTTCAAATGTCAAAATGAAAACGATAACCATAACGATTGAAGTCGCGGTCACCCACCTGTACACCTTTCTCTGTGTTCCACCGTAGGTACATAGCCTTTTATAATAAAATTGATTAAATTGGAAGATATTATTTTTAAGATTGTCGGCGCTAGTTGGCTCATGTCAGGCTCTTAAGGCCTAAGCCTAAGAAGTAGCGTGGAGAAGTAGCGTAGTATAGAGTGGGGTCTTTATAAAATCGATTTGAGATTTACTTGCAAATCCGCTATGCGAAACTGTTTCTGTTGTAGCTAATAGAGCGTGTCACGGAATGCAAGGTAAATGGTTCGAATTACGGCCGTGACAAAAAAATATCCATTTAATATATATATATATAATAATCAAATAGGCTGCTGATGAATCTGTACATATAATAAGACTGTAAAAAAGTTGTGTCTGTACTATGGATATTTTTTGAAAAGAATAATTGTAATGTGTTTTAGGATATATACGATACTGATGCCAAAACACTAATTTTTAGAATTTTTGTCTGTTTGTCTGTGACTTTGTGCAAGTATCACGCCATAACTACTGAAGAGATTTTGATGGGAGTTTCACTAGGAGATAGCTGAAATATCCGGAAAGCTCATAGGCTACAAGCCATGGCGGTATGTGATGTGGAAACAAGGATCCAGAGAGGAAGATCTGCCTCCTGATCTCTTCCATCCTCCTCCTCTACGCAAACGAAGTTGCGGGGTACAGCTAGTAATATAATAAATAATAAAACTTGTATAGACGAACTCGTTCTCCACATTTACTTGACCTAAAGCATTTTTTCCTCTGCACACCGGACATACGGCCGGCGCAGAGCCACTGATTACCCTCGGTATCTGTTAATCTGTGGTTAGCACGTTCGTTTTTTAAACCGTGTTTAGTCAATTTAACGGCTGTTTGTGCGGTGGACCACTGTTTCCCTGTGGACTCGTTTTTCTGTGAGTTTTTCTTTTGTTTTTGTAGGGTTTAACGTAAAATTGTGTTTTGTGGCTATGGGCTGTAAGAAATCGCTCGGGGGTGGCGTTCTATTCTTTCATGTATATTTTCTCTTGTTTCATGTAAATAGGCTTTGTTATGAGTTCTTTGAATGTTTTTGCAGGGTTTACGTAATAAAATTATATTCAGGGTATTAACCGAAAGGTAATGTGCGTTGAGATACAATTTCTATAATTTTTTCAAAACTATTTTGCACTCTAGACTGCAATAGCAATAATTACAAAAACAGTTAAATTTATTTTCATTAATTCTTGCTACTGAACAACAGATGGCGCCACTGCTATTATTAGTTCCTCTTAACTCCGTTATAATTGGTGGCGTCTCACTAAACCCTTGTAATAAACGCTACGCCATTCGCATTATGACAATGCATAGTTATTTAGAGTACCCAAGCAAACAGAAAAATAAACGAATAGTAAACAGTCAATCCGCCGCCCGCCGCGTCGTTCCAAAACGTGGCAGATATCTCGTCTCCTAACATAAGGAGTATTTATTACACCTCTAAAATTACAAACAGCTCCTAATAAAAACGTAACGAATACGAAAAACCTCTGACCCATATCCAATAACTCCGAAAAGCCCTCATTTAGCTCCGAAAACGCGAAAAAAGAAACAAAAGAGAAAAAAATCCAACCCATCTCACTTTCAAGCCAATGAAGCAAGCAAATATCCGTGAAATCCGCCCCAGTGTGTGGAAAAAAAGATAAAATTGAAAAAAGGGGAAAATAAAATAAAAAAGCGTCATTCGCCGATGTTCAGTCGCGCGGTGAAATTGTAAAGGTCGGGAAATGCCGAGTGTAATTTCAAGAGGGTTCTGTCTATTTGTAAGTGATATTTATTTGAACACAGTTTTTATTTCCGAAAACTACTTAGAATTTCAAGTAAATTTTTACTATTTGTATTATGAACCTATTTCTATTGATGACCTACAGGCAAAATTGTGTTGAAAATTATATTCGTATTAATAAAACAAGGAAATAATATTATTAACTAAATAACTTTCAAAAGGAGGTTATCACTTCATCTGTATTTGTGTGTGTACATCTAATAGCAGATCAAGTGTCCTAACACTTTGGATTTTGAACCGTTCTTATTATATGAGAGAAAATCGCACAACTTCACAATTTGTGAACGGATTTTAATTCTGATTTTTACATACCTATTGAACTTTACGGATGCGCACCATTTGAAAATATTTCTCGATTTTTTCCAAAAAGAAAACTTATATACATTTATAGATAGTTTCCAAATTGATGAAAGAATAAAAACAATCATAAGATATAAATAGTACTCGTACTTACGTAGGATTATGTATTTGTGTCCAAAATATGATTGTCATATACGCAAAGCCTTGCCTTAATGAGGATCTTATAAGAATCTTATAGAAATCCCAATAGCACTTTAAAAAATTCTTCCCTGCCAACGGAACGCTAAAATAAAACTCGGAAAAAACGCTCTCAAAGGGGAAATGAAAACCGTATTCATATTGGATTGAAGAGCGTAAAATAAAATAAAAACAGCTGACTGTGCGACGCGAGACAACACGCCCGTCGATTGAGGGATTAGATTCGATTCCCGGCTGTTTGCAAAAAAAGGTTTTTAAATTTGATTTCTTATTTGCTTTAGCCATTGCTGTTGATTGTTCACACGGAATTGTATGAATTAAAAACCGACCGTTGCAATATTTTTTGTCTGTATTTTCAATTACTTTTGACAGATTTTTTGTTCTTACAAATATCTAACATACAATAGATCACTTTTAATTGTTAATTCAACAACTTCTCGTTTGAACAACTGAATTTAAAAATTAAAAAGAATGTAAATACCTATAGTAGGTATCTATAATTACTTTTGTTGTTTTTAAATTCTTCCCAGAGGGAAAGGCAAGGCCAACTAGGGCATACAGCCTGGTCTGATGTGAATAGAATGTCTGAATTCTTATAAATACATACATATACAGATAACCTAACCCCTGAACGAAAAAACTCCACGATCCGTTGGTAAATTTCATATTTTCTTGCTGATCTTCACAATTTCTTGCTGATGCCTACATAGTTACGAAAACGGAATCAAGGAAATACCCACGCTTTTTACACAAAACATCCTTAGAAAAAAATAGTATCTATTCTTATTGATAAATCCTAATTGGATTATTCCAATAATTTATTGCATTGAAAACGGAAAGAATTTGCAGTCGGAATAGCCTTACGTAGTATATGACTAGTCCCTCCGCACATTCGTTTAATATTTCTACTCGACACTAGATGGCGGTAAAAGTAGTTTTGTGTAACGCTATGAATAAAACTAAGTCTAATAAGAATTTATGGTTACGCTACTCGACGCTAGATGGCCGTAGTGACTAAATACAGAAAATAAAAATCCTTTGTGTCAACTATTGCTTTTTATAACAACCTTATAGGACTAGGTGCTAAATCAATACTTCTTATACAAGCAAGCATGAAGATCTTTTATTCCTCCCATTTTTCCATATTGATTTCATTTTACTAATTTACTGAAATCTTTTCGAAAACTAGGACGACTAGGTAATACGTATTCGTATTTATGTGAACAGAGAAATGTAGTACTACAAACATTTCTAAATCAATCAGCAATTTGTATGTAGTAGTATGTGAGTATGCATGTCTAATTCGTTGTCCCACCCTGCAGCCTAAACGGCTTGATGAATTTTAACATAATATGAGGTGTCGTTAGATTCGGCATGCTTGTAGTGACAGAGACTATAAAAATTTAATCAAAGTATTGATGAAGTCGTTTTTTTAAAAATAATTTCTACTTAGAATTAAAACTATAGTGAGCCATTACTACAAATTATTATATATAAACGGATATCACTCACTTATATTGTTAAAGTCGGCAATTAGACCGACAGTTTCGACCGATTTCGACGGTCTTTTTCAAGGTGAGCGCGCCACGCCCGCGTCGCCGTTGACGTTTCTTCGCGCGTTGAGTGCTTTACTTTAACAATATAAGTGAGAGATATCCGTTTATATATAATAATTTCTACTTAGTTTGTATAAGACATTTTTGTAAATCATTTGGTCAGCTATTTAAATCATTTGGATGCTCCAAATTATTTAAATGGCTAACCTAATTTTATAACGGCTAAACATTTAATTACTCGTCATATTTTAATAAGAGTAATACAAATAAGTAGTACAATAAGAATTTCATCAGAAAGTAATACAAAACAAGTCGCACATGGATAAACACGGAAAAAAAATTCATCAAGCAACCCGCCGAGACGGAACTAATGCTTTCCCGAAACCGGCCCAAACCGGTCTCAACCAGACAGTTCATGAAAACGAATTAAATTTAATACACCTGTCTTTTTACATAAAAAGAAAAAAGTAAAGCGTGTGTCGTGTTTCATTGACTAAGGTTCCTTCTTTCGTATTATTTCTGATTTTTGGATTGTATGTTAGTGCCTTTCCTGCAATTACCTAGCCAAAGTCAAAGCGTCTTTATTGCTATCGGTTACGGATACAAAGCAGATTGCAGCGATTCCAGATTGCGTACACTAATATTAGTCGCCGCTAAGCGAGTCGTCCATCTCGCTATTACGCGATGTTGCATATGAACAACAGTGACAGTTGCATTTAGGTTTAGACTTAGTTATTTTTAGAATAAAATTATTAAATAGAAATGTACGGGATTGACATTTGCTTTTTCTTTATATAGAAGCGTTAACGAAAATCAATTCCATTTGGTTAGGGGCTTATCAATTCCATTTGGTTAGGGGCTTTCTTCTATTACTTTACAGATATTATGTAGCTTAGAGCGCAGGTTACTTAATTGTAAAGAATTTAAAAAAATCCATCGAATATATTTTGAGAAAATCTCGACCATAAAGACTCTTCCTGAATACTTTTCTTTGTGTTAGACCGTAGGTACCTACATACAATAAAGTAATTCAGGAATATTTATTTTCAATAATACTTATTTGATTTCAATTTAATTCTACTTTTCTTTCAAGATCACTTTATTCAAATAACAAAAATAAGTAGGTAGGTAACTGTTACAATAGTAAGTTAACCTTAAAATTAAATAAAAGACGAAACTATAATACAAAATAGGTCGGTTGAACCTATTAAAATATGAATGTCTTGCATTACTTACAGATAGTTCAACTCGTTGTAAATATTATAACGTGTGTAGAGTAACTGACCCTTACGGAACCCTAAAAGTGTACTTTACGGACCTAAAGGCTAAACAGTACACTTCACGGCCACCCATAGCGAGCCGCGCGGAAAATGGGAAACTCCAAAAAAATAATTAGGGACCCAACTCTGATACGTTTCCATTAATATTAAAAACTTTAATGAAAAAAATATTAAAAGGATCCCCGCAATTTTATCCTTTTCCGTTAGACGGGGCTCCGGAGCAAGGGAGGCGTGGAGAGGGCTTAGACTTGCAAAATTTTACAGTTCCGTGGCCGAGATTCCAGGTCACATGCGGGCAGGCCTGAACAAAAAAATTCAGATAATTAATTTGGTCACTAAACCATACGAAAAAGAAGAAGAACAGACAGTTTTGAGCGCTTAGGTGAATTCGCCCTTACAGTCGTCAAATTCCATAAACATTTGACAGTTGTACGTAAAGGCGAGCTCATGCTAAGTGCCTAAAACCTATGTATATCGGCTTAAGGCGCTATATTGCTGTCAAAAGCAAGAGTGAGACAGAAGATGCCCCGTAGCAGCGGAGTGAAGAGCACGGCGTAGTTCCTCATTATTCGTATTTTTATGAATTTTGGATTTTTGGCAGGGAAATATAAATACGCCAACAAAATTCAGATTTTTGTTAAAACAAGCTCTTGTATTTATAATACCCTACATTTTGATATATATTTTGTATGAATAACTATTTCGGTTTAGATATAATTTTCATTTTAAAAGACATGTAAAGGGTATGTTTGCGATTATTTTCTATCGAGCGAAGTTAGTCCAATCGTGTATCGGTATTCATCAGTCTCTAAATAGACACCCCAAGATTGCTATATATTTTTTTCAGACGTTTAATTTTAGTAGATTGTTCCATAGCCTTCGTAGAAAAACTGAAAATACGCGCATACGAAGCCTCAAGTAAATACTTGGACGCCGATATTGAAATATTGCGAGTATCGCCTCGCGGCGATGTCAACAGTCTTCGAGTTTCCTGATATCTTCCCGGAGTAAAAAATAACCAAGGTATGTGTTATATTTGCTTAAATGAGCGTTCTTGATTATCAAAAATCCATACAATCGCATTTTGTAAAATAAGTTCATCATATTATCAAGCAATTCAATATAATTACATAATATGTAATTGCGATTACGTATTTACGACGACAAAGAGTTCCATTGACATTATAAAATAATTCCTCATTCTAAAAACTAAAACAAATAAAAGTCATTATTTTGAATTAAGGCGAGGTGTTGGGACGTTTTTAAGTTTTTCGATGAAGGCTACGGCACTAACTACTGAAATTAAAGGCCTGAAAAAAATATATATCAATCTTGGGGTATCTATTTAGGGACTGTTGGCTCCCGAAACACGATTGGACAAACTTCGCTCGATAGAAAAAAATCACAAACATACCCCTTTCCTGTCTTTTCACAGAGTAGTGTGTCTAAACTAAAACAGTTATTCATACAAAATATATATCAAAATGTAGGTTATTATAAATAGAAGAGCTTGATGAGATGAAAATCTGTTGTTTGTAACGTTTTTTTTATACCAGGCAAAATTTAAGAAAAAACACAATTTGTATAAATACAAATGCACGGCGCTACGAGCTTCAGTGCGCCGCTGGGCGCTGCCGAGGTCGGACCTGTATCGATTTTTGCCAAATGTTCCACTTTGGTCTTTACTTTGGAAATCTTGGAATGCTCCCACGATCGTCATAACGTAATAAAATTTAAAATAATACGAGTCGAATTTGGTCACACCTATACTTTAACATTATTAGTTTACTAATCACGGAATGATTGTGCATCGTTTTGAATATAAAAAGGACTCATAACCTAAAACAGATATTCCTTAACACAATAGATTTTTCGCGAACCATGTTTTTGAAGTCATCATATTACACGCGACACGAACACCAGTGTCGAGTGTCGTATATTGGGAGCGAGCAGTGGCCTGATAATTGCAGATGAAGACAAGTCGGCTAACATTACAGTGGGGCTATAACATTACGGTTCTCAAAACGATCAAATCAAATCATGTCATAGCGGCCGTGAAAGGGACAGTGCTATTGCATTGGTATAGCGGCGTCTCTGGTTGGCGCGCCATGACATGGTATAATTTCATCGTTTTGAGAACGGTAATAGGGGGGCTGATCAGTAACTTCCAAATTGACCAAAGTGGAACAGGCCAAAACAAATGACTATTGACGGTGATTTGTCCCACAGAACAAACAAACAAACAGCAATCGAACTTCAAATAGTTTGTACGTAGTTGCTACTTGTAAAACTATGTACAGTGAACATCACATAAAGTTTGCCACATTTTACTCTAAGCACAGTGATAATACGGGCCAAATTTCAATAGCTACGTAGTTATAGACTGATGCAATATACACTGTGCCTACTTTTAAAAGTACAGTCAACAGCACATAATGTGTGTCATGTTTTACCCTACGCAGTGATAACACGGGCCAGATTTCACCATCACTGACGTCACACCTGACACCAATAATAATACTTACCTAACATCACGTTACAAAATTCGTCATTTATTTAGTTTTATTGATACACTTGACAGTTTGTCACTTAAAGTCAAAAACAGATTTGTTGTAATGTAACCTCTATGGTTATTAAAATTTTAATAAATTTTGTATTTTATAAGAATTTATGCTCAATTTTTTATTAAATCGCGTGAAAGTACTTTCAAAATATATTCCCCTAGCAAATAATTTGATTATTCCTATTTTTCACTTTTATTACAACAATATTACCTAATTGACATTCCTATTATTCCAGGTCTTTTTTTCCGTCAGATTAGTATTAACATAGTATTTTATTCTACTACGTCATACTACATCACTACGCTACGTTACGTCAATATAAATAACTTAAAAAATAATTAAAATATATAACCTGTAGATGCGAATTTGACTGCACTGAACCCACTCCGGACGGTCGGTTTAACGTATGTCTGCTTATGACCTTCCGTATAAATAAATACGTTTAAAAGTACAAATTGCTTTACTTTATTGTCAACTAGCTTCTGCCCACCACTTCGTCTGCGCAGGATTATAAATTATAGCCTATGTGTTATTTTGATGTATAATATGAGCCATATTATTGTAAAGTTTCATTCAGCAACATCCATCCATCCATCCAAACTTGCGCATTTATAATATTAGTGGGAGTGGTATGGGATTGTCACGAGCACAGCCCGTGTTAGGGCCAGTGTAGAAGTTGAAGCCTGGTTGGCGGCGAGAGGTGAACAGGAGGGGTGATGATGATACGGTTCCGAGTTGACATAATGTGCGACAACATTTAGTATAGACAAAAGTTCAAGATTTGAAAGAAATATTTTCCGACAATCGCGAAAATTGAAATAAGTAACTCCGAAGCTGTCAGACTTGGGATATCCCTATTTGGCATTAAATGGGTCGATAATGTTGGCACCGACAAGTGGACTTCGGTATATCGTCTATCCGTGGGACATTCTGTATAGGTATTATTATGGGTAGCGAGCTGTGACGTCACAGTGAGGACACTGGTTACGCTTACTCTGTGTACCTGCGCGAGTAATGACCCCGATCAATGCGCGTCATCCCTCTCTCGCCCCTCCCTCGCCCCGCACCTCACCCCCTCACTAGGCTCAAATGACCCCATGGCCTCGCCTTAAGCGACATTTACACAATAATATTTTCTCGAACGATGTGGGCGAGAATACCGTACGACATTCTATTTTGCGAGTACCTAGGTAATTCGAAGACAGAGATAAGTATACAGGGCGTCTCAATAAGGTTGAGATTTTCTCAAAAACTACTGGACAGAATTCAATAAATCTTTTACAGTTACATAGTTTTAACTTTTATCTATCAAACAGTGAAAGGATTTTTGCGATAGGTCCAGTAGTTTTTGAGATAATCTCAATCTTAAAAAGCTCTCCTGTACTTCTTTCTCTGTGTTCCGCCGTAACTACACTCCATAAGATTCGTTCGTCCGACGTTTGTTTACACTAGGCAAGAACATATTTGCCTAATATTCACGCTTGAACACTAATTGAAAACTATTCTTGTGTAACTGATTCTTTAGTTTCATATTTTAACATCATTACCTACTCTTTAGTTTCCCTATCCCGTCTGTGCGTCGTATCGTACTTTTTCTTCCATAGCAAAAATAAATATTTTAATCCGGGGGTGTAACTTCGGATCCTCTCTTCCAATTATGAGAGAGGGTGGCCCCCTCCGTCCTCTGCCCTCAGGCATACGAGTTACTTGCAGATAGGAAGTAGCTTTATATTTACCGCTTTTTACCTGTTATTTACCTACATAATAAAAAGATTAGAATGATATGGCCATCCTATTACCATCTATTTCAGAGAAAAGTGTACAAGACAGTTCTAAGGTTGAGATTTTCTCAAAAATACTTGACTGATTTTTGAAAACTTTTTATAATTACATAGTGCGGATTCTGACCTATCTACTAGTAAAAAAAAATTACAATCCGTCAAGTAGTTCCTGAGGAAATCTCAACTTTATTTTGAGGCCAGTATATCTCTATTTTCTACTGTCTAGGTCTAGCTAGACTAGCTAGAGACAGGTACCTTGTGGAGATAGGTACCTTCAACTTTTAAATTGACTCTTCGAGGTGCTTAGGCCCGTATTAATAAATCACTCTCAGCTCAAAAGTCAATTGACGACGACCTCAAAATGGTGTTCCTATTAATAAACGTAACTTAGGTGCGCGTTTAGGAATCGGGTATCACGTCGAGTAAGGCCCGTATTAATAAACAAAACTCAGTTCTCAAGAGAACTGTCAAACTTACACTTGAGAACGTATTACAGGCGAACCACGACTTGAAAAAGGCATCACGTGACACGCCCTCAAGAGTGGTTTATTAATAAATGACATACTTGAGATGGTGATCACGTCTTGAGAGTGTATCAGCTGAATTCGCTCTTGAGCTCAGACTGTTAATAGGTACGGGCCTAGACTCTGTGCTAGTTTAAATTGACTGGGTGTAGCAGAAGTCATTCAAAACCATTCAAAACCTATGCTGATTATTAGTATTGTTATCGAAACATAATTTCTCCAGGGGATTAAACCTGAGTACGTTAGCGAGGAGCTAACGATGTCGAGCTCGAAACATCAGACTACCGTTGATGCATTTGTCGTAGAACCGATAATCGATTGACGAGTTCTCGAATGAAAGTCACGAACGGGTAAACGTACTAGGGAACGACCAGACGGAAGGATGACCTACGCAAGGTGGCTGGCAGGGACTGGATATTAAATATTATAGCTACACAAGAATATGAATATACCATATTATAGTAAACCCGCCCAACCCAAACAAAAAACCACCCTTGCTCCAAAATTATCTGCAAAATTCACTTACTCCTTTACAAAAACTCGAAACAATACACCACCCCTAATGTACAAGAGAAAAATGCTCTTAGCATCCCTTCTCCTCACCAGGGCAGGATTTAGAAGTAGGAGTTTGGGCCCTCATTTTCAAACTAGGGTAACGTAACATAGCTTTGATAAGACGGCATATTCATTTTCTACTGCAATAATTGCCAGAAAGGGATGTAGAAACTTATTTAAAAAAAATGACAGAGCAACTCTGATAATAGATTTGATCACTGGATCACTGGATTTAAAAAAATCATCGTTCGTAGTATTTTTTTTCTTCCTTTGGTGTTTCACTCATCACTAGCACTATTTTTTGCTATATACGGTGGAACACAGAGAAATGTGTACAGGAGAGTTTTTAAGGGTGAGATTTTCTCAAAAACTACTTAACCTATTGCAAAATGTCTTTCACTGTTTGATAGATAAAAATTAAAACTAAGTAACTCTAAAATAATTATTAAATTCGGTCCAGTAGTTTTTGAGAAAATCTCAACTTTATTGAGGCCCTCTGTATACTTCTTCGACTGTGCTATTAGTAAATTAATGACTAAATGCTCTTATAGAAGTATATATTATGAAGAAAGGTCATGAAACCTTTAAATAATACCATTTTCGTTAACAGGCATTGGATATTCGATTCAACACCAGCAATAAATGATATAAAACTGTACTGGGCGCTAGATCTCGGCCCCTCTGAATCCCTCCCTGTTATTACCCGTCCCACCGCTTCCACCCCATATCTCCGCTAATTTTTGCAAGGGACTCGGTTTTCTTTCACCTGCCCCATTTTATATAGGATGGGTTGGGTATAAGCGTCCTTTTGAAGATTAGGGGGATGATTTTTCGCTTGAACGGGATGAAAAGTGTGTTTATTATTATGGAAAATAATAATAAATTTTATATAAAAGGTGGAAGGACGTTTTATTTATGAAGTTGCCGGCCGTGGGTTTGGGATCCGAGAAAATTAGCGAAGCCTCAAAAGAAACGGGTTTGTTTAGATATTGATAGTCACCCTGTATAAAAGGTATAGATAGATAGATAGATAGATAAAACATTTATTCGTTTCTGCAACACACTACAATACATACACAAAAGAAGGTACAAACATGGAGAACAGATAGGTATACTACACTAAGGAAAGTAACATGAAGTGTTTTAGGTACATATTGTCTGTGTGTCGCAGTAATGAAAGGGCGCACAAAGGTAAAGGTATGTACTAGACTATACAGGATGCTAATGAATTTTGACTAACTAGTGAGAAAATACCTAAAAATGTTTAAGGGTCTGCCAGCTGTCAAACTCAAGCGCGAGACAGAAGATGTCCCGCAGCGAACGGAGTGAAGAGCACGGCACAGTTACTCCATATTTGATTTTTTATTAATTTTAGATGAAATTTGGCAGGGAAATAAAAATCAGATTTTTTAAAAAGAAGCTCTCGTATTTATTTTAGGGTACTATAAACATTTTGATACATATTTTGTATGAATAACTATTTCGGTTTAGATATAATTTTCATTTTAAAAGACATGGGTATGTTTGCGATTTTCTTCTATCGAGAGAAGTTTGTTCAATCGTCTATCGGTATTCATCAGTCTTTAAATAATATCTTTGTCTTTATATAAACACCCCAAGATTGCTATATATTTTTTTCAGACGTTTAATTTTAGTAGATAGTGCTTGTAGCCTTCGTAGAAAACTGAAAATACGCGCAAACGAAGCCTTAAAAATGTTTAATGGAAAAACACAGGCAATCATGACGAAATTCGAGGCTGTTAAAATGTGGATATATCGTATACTCCTGAAGATATCGTGGCGGGACAGGGTAACAAATGTTAAGGTGTTGAACCGTATGGATAAAAGGTTGGAACTCTTAAAGGAAGTCAAGCGACGGAAGCTCCAATATTTCGGTCAAATTATGCGGAACCCACGATATGACCTGCTGCAAATAATAATCCAGGGCAAGATTTGTGGCAAGAGGAGCGTTGGCAGGAGACACTCTTGGCTGAAGAGTTTACGTGATTGGTTTCTGCAGCAACGGCTCCTTGTTCCGCGCAGCCGGACAGAGGGTGAAATTTGCCATAATGTTGTCCAACTCTCCATTGCAATCTAGGCCATATTAGGATTATTATAGAATACCCATGTGGCCATATTGCACTTCATGTGCTGTCGACTGTGCCTGTCTACTTACGTCTTGAATCTGTCGCTAAGAAAGTATCTATGCGTCATAGGCCGTTGTCCCATCACCGGCGAGTAAGCGAGTAACTCTCGGCTATTTTCTCGCCCAAGAAACGTTCAAAAGATTCCGTGTAAACAAAAGAGACGCATATATTAATAGTTCATCGTCGACTGTTCACACCGACGGCGAGTACTCGCTCGGCTATTTTGTCGCCGAGCGAGTACTCGCCCACTCGCTGAGCTACACTGGCGAGTGGGCGAGTGAAGCGAGTAATCGCCCGTCGCTCAGCGACACTCGCTGATAGCCGAGCTACAAAACTATACTCGCCACACTCGTTTTATAGTTGATAGCTTTACTCGCTCATCGCCGGCGGTCGGTCAACTGCCTTATGTAATAGTTATAATGAATATATGACACCGTCTTATATCTAACTAAATTAAATGCAAAAAAATATTACCCAAATTATATTTACGTAGTTCCACACAGCGAGACTGTATGTCAGAGTTGGATAATATAATATAAAGAAGGGTAAATTTTTGTGATAAGGCAGATTTATAGAAACGAGTCTTCGCCGGCGGCCTGCGGTGTATAACCCCGCCTCTGTGAGCTAGATAAGTGTGGAGGCGGCTTTAATATTGGCTATAACAGCTATAGTGGCTATGCCCTAGCTATTATGGAATCGTTTGGGACTCGTGGTCCCACTGTTGGTCAAACTATGTATATATAGGTATGTCAAAATCCCATAATGACAAAGTCCCAAATTGACCATTTCCCAAAAAGTCTAATACCCAGAATGTTCCCGCGGGCGAAACCTAGTGTAAGTGTAAAATTGGTCGGGATTACCAAAATCCCGCATTGATCAATTCCCAAAATGACAAATTTTACGCTTACACTAGCTTTCGCCCGCGGGACCATATTAGTTAACACCAGGACAAACAAAAATAGCCGTCTTAAAACGTCAGCTATCTGACAGTGAAAGTTAAGCTGGAAAATCGGTCCAGCCGTATCGGGGATTAGCCTGAACAAACAGACAGAGCGGTTGCTACATATACCGTTGGACATTTTGAGCACTTGAACATTTGGAGAGTTTGACATTTTGGGATTTGGACCAATTTTTCGACAAATTTGGACATTCTGGGACTGATCCGAATAAATCACTCGTAATGCAGTTGCTCTTAGGCCGATAGTCATATACAGTTTTCAGTAAGAGCGGAGATTCTTATAACTGTTAGTTTTCTTACAATTTTGACAGTCGTAAGTGCGAGCTCACGCTGAGTTCGTGCTTAAAACAATCGGCCTAAATCCCACTAGTTTGGTTATAAGTGCTATAACACAATATTCTTGGGGAATAGAGAAATCAATGGTACGAGTATGTGACTGAGGCATCGTTCATTACATACCGGTTACGAAATCATCTCTAGTTCGTACGAACTTGGTACGAACACACGATCAAATAAATACTAATGATTGTCGGAGGAAGAACCTACGGTCGTATAGTTATTACTAATAGGTGTGTATGCAAAGCAGTAGGAATCACACTAAGACTGAGATCTGGAGATCATTTTCAGCACAAATTTAGAGTGAGTTCGTTTTTAAAATTGTCAAATTTTATAGCATTTTGACAGTCTTAAGAGCGAGTTCATGTTAAGCAATAGCTCAAAGTCTCAGCCTAAGACATAGAAATGCCTCTCAATTTACTTGTTTGGCTTATAGAAAAGTTAAAAAAACTTCCAACTCCACTCTTACTTACCCCATGCCATCCCTTTGTCTTGCCAGCGCTCTCCGTATTTTTTCCCCATTACATTTTCATTTTATTTCATATTTCTCCTTTAGGGGTAGGGGGGTTGGGATAATAAAAATTTTCCCTTTTCGCCCCCGTCGCCTTTATTTATGGCGACGGTTAAGGCAGCGAATATGTTTTCCTACGTATTCGTAATGAGCCAAATTATTGGGGGTTGTTTTTTGAGATTGCCAGGGATTTTTCTTTTTTACGTTTTTTTGGCAGAGGGATGTTCCTGTTTGTTAGAGATAAGTGTTTTCGTTGAGAATGAGTGAGGGATTTTTAAAGGTTGTTAAACAATAAAATTTTCTTTTTTTGTTTAAAGGAAGGTTTTAGGCAAAGAGTACCTTTTTTATAGGGTTTAGGGTGTAAAGTCGATACCTATACCGCAGCCCAAATCAAGTGTCTTATTTTGTAAACAAATATGATCGTCTAATTACCTGTTGTGATGTAACACTGAAGGAACTGATTGATTGAACCTGGTCATCATTGTGAAAATGAATTAACCCGATCTAATATTCTGAAAATAACTGTGCAATAATCACAGAGCAGCTTAAAATGTTAGTAGGGTGGGGTAGTTTTTGTTTACAAAATAAGACACTTGATTTGGGCTTCGGTTTACCTGTATATGTATAACGTGATACTTACTATGATCGTTTGCAAGATTAGTTAGTCATAAACTTAGCTTAACCTCACTTTGTCACACTTCGTTAAAAAAAACGTTACCTAAGTCAGAAACTGTGGTTTAACCTTGTCATCACTTTTAAGTCACGTTTATCGCTAAGGGCCCAAGTCTATTGTGCGCTTGCCAGCATGACACGTTGCCAAATTTATGTTTTTTGCCACAACTAGCCGCTTTATCTAGCCTTAATGTTAGCCAACATTATTTTTGCTTTTTGTTCTAGGAATTATGCCAAGACTACGTTTGTTGGTAGACTAGAAATGTACTTCTAGTGTACCTAAAATAAGACAAATTACTTTAAGATTTTCTACATATAATGTACGTGTGTAAAAATTACCCACTCCAATATTACCCTCCCTTTTGACAGTCGGGTAATAATCATCACTATATCCCCACTGCTCAGGCACAGTCCCTTACATCGAGTGAGCTGGAGCCATGATGTTTTCCTTCACCATTTTCAGAGCACTCGGTAAATGTACGTAAGTTTTTCCGTCGAAAAAACCGAGGATAACTGATTGATACACGGCTGCTCCGGCTGGGAATCGACCCTGGGACCTCCGTATCGCAAGTCCATTGACCCAACCACTAAGCCACCGAGCTCCAGTTCGGATTACCTACCTACAAATGTCTTAATTATTCTTCTACAGCATGCAGGTTTCTTCATCGTTTTGAGAGCATACGTAAGTTTTTTCTTTGAAAAAATCGAGAATAACTCATTGGTACATGGCTGACCTGGCCGAAGATCGAACCTGGGCCCTCCGTATCGTAGTCCAATGACCCAACCACTGTGTCAAAGAGCTCTCTCAGGTAATCATTAAATGCAATGTAATCGAAAATAAAACTTTAAAAATGTATTTCAATGATAAAACATATTCCAACCCCTAATTAGCTAAAAGTATCTAAATCACACATAATTTCAAAAATACACCCCCATAACTGCGTTCTAAACGCGCTCAGCCCACGACCCTCCTAACGATTTTTTTTTACTCCTTGCGGTTACACAAACGCAATCACCCACACAGACAAACAGATTTTTCCTCACTACCAACTGGTGTGCGTAAAACAGCAAGTATCCGTACAGTCGAACCCAAAGAAAGCTCTACAGAGAGCCTTCTAGATCAAGATTTTCTCCAAAACTAGCTCATGAAATTAAAAAAACTCTTATAGAAATATATAGTATGCACTTTAAGTCATATTACTATAAAATAATTTTAAAAATCGGTGGATTAGTCGTGGAGAAGATCTTAACCTTAATGACGACCACATTGTACTTTGACTGTACACGAAATTTGCGTCTGTGTGGGTGCTAGCCGCTGCTTCCATTGGGCACGGCGCTATTTCTTTATTGATCCATATTTCTTCTTCTTTAGACTGCCCCGCGGGGGAGACAGGCCCCCTTGGGGTGGGGTGGCGCCCCCCCGAACTCCGGACGAAGCGGAGGTGTTTTTCTACAGTTTTAATGAACGAAGGACTCGAAAATGGCGCAGAAGGAGTTTTAAGGGGTGGAAGAAAAGGTTATTAATGCTTTTTAAGCTGAGTAATTTTGAACCTTAATGTTTTACGGTCTTAAGTGACGAGTTTTTGTTTTGGGGTCGTTTTGGGCTTTGTTTTGATGTAGAGTCTTGTATCTGTGCGGGGAATCATGTGGTGCATTTATTTTTGTAGAGTTTATTATACGTTTTGTAGAGTTAAGTACAGTCGACGACAGAGATAAGTATACAGGGGGCCTCAATAAGGTTGATATTTTCTCAAAAACTACTGGACCGAATTTAATAATTCTTTTACAGTTACATAGTTTTAACTTTTATCTATCAAACAGTGAAAGAATTCTTGCAATAGGTCAAGTAGTTTTTGAGAAAATTTCAACCTTAAAAACTCTCCTGTACACCTTTCTCTGTCTTCCACCGTACGTGACATATAAATAGAAACATTTAAAGAAAAATTATAGTTTTATTTAGCTCAATAATAATTTGTATAATAGATAGGTAATTAAAAATTAATGCATTGTTATTAATATGAGAAAAAGACGAATTATTCATTGTTTTTGTTATTCTTCTATAGGAGTTGCGAGAGTAGTAGAAAATGATACTGATTATGATTATGCAATATGAAACCTGTGATAAGTCCCCAACAAAATGATAGGTATAGCTTAAATGGTCACGTAGTTTTGTAGGTGGGGCAAAGCTCCATTGAAATCTGGCAATGTCTTGTAAATATACAACATGTTGTATGTGGAAGCTACGTTTGTATGGACAGTTTAGTGCTTTACTGTCCACCGTAAATATTTTGTGTATTTTGAGAACATCCTGTATTTCCTGAAAACGAGTCAGGTTTCAATTGTTGTTTTGTCCCACAACTACAAAGAGATTGTAACGAAATACGTATTCACTGATCACTTGCAGGCGGCTTCGGTATCAAACTAAACAAAATTGTGTTCTTATTATTCTTTGGAATGTATTATCAAATATATATATTTACCAGGCTGCTTCAAAAGGGGTAGTCCAGTTGCGAGTAAACGTTGAAAACGATCGTACAAGTTAAGCAACGTTGGGCGAGGTCAGGACCTGGATGGGTGACCGCTGGTGACACTTTCATCTGAGCCCCTCCGTGCCTCGGAAAGCACGTTAAGCAGTTGGTCCCGGTTGTTGTCGCTTGACAGCAGTCGTTAGGTCACGTCAAAGGCCTGACTAACTTTGACAAATAGGTTTGGTCACTAAACCACACGTGAAAAGAAGATCCGACTGCTTCGGGAGAGGAGGGTAAAGGTTTTGAGATGTATGTTGGTTCTTTTGTGGTTTCTTGTAGACTGCTGTTGATAGATTTTCATGCATGAGGTCTCAGGTTAGATAAGATAAACATTCTTTATTGCAAAAATAAAATAAAAAAGTATTACACAAAAGAAATTGGCTAATACAGTTAGTATTACAATTGGCGGTCTTATCGCTCAAAGCGATCTCTTCCAGACAACCTTTGGGTAGAGAATTCGGCGTATGAATAGGCAGCTTGTTGAGCAATAAATACCTATCATTAACTGGTACATGAATGGTGATAAATAGGTGTGATTCTGCCGTGGTTGCGAAGTCTCCTAGGTTTCACAATTGTCATTGTCACACCTAGGCTACATCGCGTAAGACGAGCTCCTCTCCGTTAGTGATTTATTTATTTCAAATTGTGTCCAACATAACGGGTTGCCCCAAGGCATAGGACAGTCATACTTACTTACATTATAATAAAAAAACGTAGGTACAGTCGAAGACAGAGATAAGTATACAGGGGGCCTCAATAAGGTTGGGATTTTCAGAAATGATAAAAACGGTCCAAAGTCGGTCGGTAGTATTTATCGTAATAAAGATTTACTGAACTACTGAACCGAATTTAATAATTCTTTTACAGTTGCATAGTTTTAACTTTTATCTATCAAACAGTGAAATAATTTTTGCACCAAGTAGTTTTTGAGATAATCTTAACATTAAAAACTCTCCTGTACACCTTTCTCTGTGTTACACCGTACATAAAGGCTTAGAATATTAATTATACAATAGACGAATGCAATTTACAGTTCTTCTCACAATACCTTGCTCACTCTCTCACTACACTCAACCAACTGTCAGCAAACCAGTCACACTCATGAGCTGATTCTAGAGCCCGTATTAATAAATCACTCTCAGCTCAAAAGTCAATCTTGAGAACGATCTCAAGATGACGTTCCTATTAATAGGAACTCAGGTGCGCGTTTAGGAATCGGGTATCACGTGAGTAACGCCTATACAAAACTCAGTTCTCAAGAGAACGTCAAACTCATACTTGAGAACGTATTTGCTGATTGCAGACGAACCGCGACTTGAGAAAGACATCACGCGTGATAGTTTGGTTTATTAATAACTGACATACTTGAGAGTGTATAAGCTGAATTCGCTTTTGAGGGGTTTGAGCTTAGCCTATTAATACGGGCCATAGAGTGCATTGATGTCGGTAAGAGCGGGGACTGTCTACGTGCAACGGTGTGCGCGTCGGGCACCGCCAGCAGGCCTCGGATAAATTGATGAATAAAAGCATACTGGGGTTCTCTTGAAAATGGCGAGAAACGACGGTTGCGAAATTATTTGATAATTTTCCTTTTAATGTCGACAGGGACTATTTTGAGATTAATATCACGTTAAATTAATCAGAAAATGTTCGCGAGTAACAGTATGGTGAATTTGTTGGATAATTTGAGCAAGATCTGGGGTTTCAAGCTTTTATCAAGAGTTCCCGCTACAAGCTCGGGAGTGAACGTGACTGTCGAGCTGCTTCCTCCAGAGTGATGACGCTACGGCGACTCCTCTGGATGAAGACGCGGCTACCCAGGGTGAAGACGCTACTGCGACTCCCCTGGAGGAAGATAGAAGACTATTGAATATATTGAATTTTCTGTAACATGACATTGGCAAATGACGAACTGTCGAGATCATTAATAAAATAAATAAATAAAAAGCATACTGTAAGTATTCTGAAATTGACCCAATCTTAATATTCATTTATATCTTAGAGTAGTACAGAATTATCTAGGACGAGTTTCTGTCTTTGTCATTGGAGGACAATTTATTAAGTATAAAATCCTTTGGTTATAGTTTTATTCTTACGCACTTATAATTTATTTATATATTATAGTTGTTATACTACCGCTACAATAAAGACGTAATAATGAATGATGTCTTCCCATCCATCTTCCCCCCAAAAACAATACACATCACCCCTTTTATTCATCGTCGGTTATAATTTCTTAAGGCTTTTTGCATCATTTAAGCTGAGCCAAACAAAACATCCTCACTTTTCCAGTTTAAGCTGGCCCCCAAGGTTTTATTCGGTTAGGGTCGTTAAGGGTCTTAATAAGTTGGTTGAATATTTGCTGACACACTGGTGGAACGAAGCGTGACGTCATTGGCGTAGTCTTACCCCCCTTTTGGGAGCTTTTTTTACTTATCGAGGCTAACGTTAATTATCTCTAGTATTAAATAGTTCTAGTTCGTAAGAGTTTGTCGTTGTTCATCTTTGTATGTATTCATAGACAAATCTAAACTTCAAACTAATTGACCGATTTTTTTACAATTGTATTATAGTTAGTAATCTAACGGCCGTTCCCAATATTCTATCTATCGCCGGTTTGGACATACTGACTATAGAAAAATCTATCTCTGTTTTAGTGTCCCAATATCCTATCGGCAGTTAAAGAAACATATCGTCGCTCTCTATCTATCGCCGGGAGGACGGATAGCTGCCACCGGATAGCGAGTTGTACGTTTGCGATTTTTTTTCTATCGAGCGAAGTTTGTCCAATCGTATATCGGTATTCATCAGTCTCTAAATAGACACCCCAAGATTGCTATATATTTTTTTCCGAACTTTAATTATAGAAGTTAGTGCCGTAGCCTTCGTAAAAAACTGAAAATACGCGCATACGAAGCCTTAAGTTGCGTTGCACGGAAGCCTCGGTGCGCGAAACATACTCGCACTTGGTCGGTTTATTTCTGTTCTCGACTGTACCTAAGGAAGAGTTGGATCAAAGACTCCGGCTTCGCTTTCTCCTCTCGGTTCAGTAGGTACACTGAGACAAAGAATACGCACACAGTAAAAGTACAGTTGATTCAATACCCCGCGCCCTCACAATGGGGCGAGCTGAAGAAATATGTAAAACGCGGCTACGGTACCCGCGACGACGACTTGGCAGCTGAAAGAAGCGACCTAAAATTATAAATAGATAGGTAAGTGATTAATATTTTGTAAGTGAAAAATCTTCACTACTTACCTATACATTTAGTATATTTTTATTGAGTATAATTTAATTTACATTTCACTTCATTCATATAAGTATTATTGCATTTCTATATTAACATAACATATTTAATTATAGTATATTATTGTACACAGATTACAATTCACAATAATGAATACAATTAGCATACTAGGTTTGAGTCGCAATTTTGACATTTTGTAAGTACCTAGTGTGACACTTGTCAATACCAGCCGCTGCACTAGGCGAGCCTGTATCGCGGTGGCTGGTTGCTACCCAGTTACATGGTAAGTAGTGTGTGTGTGTGTGTGTGAGAGAGAGAGAGGGTGTGTGTGATTTAAACGTACCTATGTATTTTCTTTTATAAATTGGTGTTTGTTATATGAACCTGAAAAGAAGAATAGCTTATTACGAGATAATTACTTGAACGACGAAAATGTCATGTCGGTGTATGTCCAATTCTTCATGATTATAATAATAACTGCAGTGGTGTACAGTACAATAATGGTGACACTTGCAGTACGATTTCAACTCTTACGACGCAGATAATAAGAACGGTCCAAATGTGAATCCTTTCACCGTCCGTTTCACTTTCCGGTCAAGTGTTTTTGAGAAAAACTCAATCCTAATGAGGCATCATGTATCTATTCTCTGTTTTCCACAGTTTGTGTACATGTACAGTCGAAGACAGAGATAAGTATACTGGGGGCCCCATTAAGGTTAAGATTTTCTCAAAAACTACTGGACCGATTTTAATAATTCTTTTACAGTTACATAGTTTTAACCTTTATCTATCTAAAAGTGAAATATTTTTTACAATGGACCAAATAGTTTCTGAGAAAATTTCACCCTTAAAAACTCTCCTGTACACATTTCTCTGTGCTAGACCGTACCTACTCGTCAGATTTTGGTGATTTAGAATACGGGACACTGACGAGAGTACAGTACATTATAAACAGGTACAGATTAAAAGTGTCCCAGTTGATCCCACATCAGGCTATACTTAAGGGCCTTACGTGCGCGAGGCGTAAGCTCAGGTTTGCATTTGTGTGAGTGCACACAGATAGTGTAGAGTGATATTCGGCCTGAGGCGCGGCCGGCGCGGCCCCAGCGGGACGCCATCGCTACCCTGCCGCGCCTACCGCACTTCACCTCTTGTACCGCTAGCGATTGGCGATCACTCACACAAATGTAAACCTGAGCTTACGCCTCGCGCACTGTACATGAGCCAACTAGCGCCGCCAATTTAAAAAAAATAATATCTTCCAATTTAATCATTTTTATTAAAAAAAGCTATGTACACAATCTTTATTAGGACAAATACTATTTTTCAATATACAATACATGGCATATTTGCGACAAGCTGAGTTGTAGTTCACAAATGTGCCAAAAACGGCCGTTTTTCGTAATTATGCGAACTTGAATCACGTTATAAGTAAGCATTTAAAAATCTGCATAACTGTCTTCATTACTCAAAGTAGTACAAAATGTAAACAACACAAATAAATAAAACTGTTACGAGTAGTAAACCATAAACAACCGAATAATAAAATTGTCGTAAAGTTTCAGCCATCGATTATCTTATGGCTCGTTTACACCGTGCTAGCAGTTGTGATAAATCAGTAATATAACTTGGCAAGTAGATTGAATACTCTCAACTATCCAATTATCGATGAAAGTTGTAAAGTAATAGAGTGATTTTTGAATCGCGTAAAAAACTCTTTACGGGGTGACTCGAATATTCAAAACAACGACAAACTATGTAAAAGTATATTATTATTTTTTAAATACATCTTTATCACTAATCCTCAACAAAATTCAAAAGACATTGCCACATTTCAATGGAGCTTTGCCCCACCTATAAAACTACGTGACCATTTAAGCTGTACCTATCATTTTGTTGGGGACTTACACCAGGTTCATATTACATAATCATAATCAGTATCATTTTCTACTACTCGCGCAACTCCTATAGAAGAATAACAAAAACAATGAATAAATCGCTTCGATTTCTTACTATTGTCTGAATTCTTAATTAAGCTGTTATTTTCGAATCGCAACTTGTACAAAACTTTATTTTAAACCAATAATTTTAATAAAAACCGGAGATATTTTTACATTTATTCGTTATCTTGTACAACTTGCGGTTGATGGTGGGGCAGAATCTGGCATTGTCATTTCATACCACATCATTCCTTAGCGTATTTTGCGGAATTAAAATAGGTTGAAATGTTACATAATTTGTAAACTTCTTATATTTTCTTAGACTCCTAACTCCGTCCCGGGCTCGCTGTCCGTAGCCGTAGGGGTGGGCGCGGGGCGCGGTGGGAGGCGGGAGGGGGGCGTCCGACACAGCTCTCCTTTTTACGTTCCGCGCCGAGGCAGGGGTGTGCCACGTGATCTTCAAGACGAGTTTACATCTGAAAAATAAAAGTTTTTATTATTAGAGTGCTGAAATGACGTAGGGGAGCGAGGGGCTTGTTGTAACATTTTTTAAAAATAATCATATATCTTGAGATATATTGGCTAAATTACCACTAACTAAACTTTGATCGGTACTCTAACCATTCTTTAATTAATTCTAATTGAAAAAATATCAAATCTATGTCTAATTTCCTCAGAATTAATTTTTTTTTAAAAAGAGGGAGGTGTTACATCTTACCCCGTGCTTGGGGCTTGTTGTAACATCTATTGGGGCATGTAGTAACAACAATTAAAACGAGAATGTGACACCTTCAATCATTTATTCTCTTCACATTTAGCTTTGTTTTCAACATATCATTAGGTATTTAACAAAAATATTGAGGTACTTCTATAAAATGAATCATCTATCAAATAATCAACTGAAACATACTTTTTCTATGAGTAATCAACACTTGTTTTCTAAAACTTCAGCTGCAGCTAACACGAATACCTCCTGGCTTTGTGTTCCCCGCTCTGTCTTTCTCTTATACAATCTCATTCTAAAAAAATAAAAATAAGGTATATCGCATTTTCAATCACATACCTACAGCAATATGGGGGCAAGTTGTAACATGTTACAACATACCCCAGGATTTTGTTACAACTAGCCCCAATGCATAATTTTTAATATTTATAACAATAACTATTAAATCAACTTAGTAATCTCGAAAACTGTTACACCACATGATACATAGATAAATTTAACATCAAATAAAACACAGAAAGTTCCAATTAGTCGATAATAATAAAACCAATCGAAAGTTTACGAAAGCCATATAATACATTACCTTGCGACAACGGAGGGCTTGCACACACCCACTCAATACGCCACCTGGAGGAACTCTGACTGTGATGACGTGGCGTGGCGCGTTATAACGATAAGATTGAGTCAAAGAAATACGTTAATAAAGTTTAAATTCCTAGTGAAAAAGCCCTGTTACTACTTACCCCTGTTACATCTAGCCCCTTGCTCCCCTACCCGTATTTTTCGAGTATCTTATCTTATTTTGATAAGCGTGCCAGCCCTTCGATCTATTTGGGATACTAACTGCTCCATGGACATCATCATCATCATCAGTCTATTTACATTGCCCCACTGCTCGGGCACAGACCTTCCCTTACATCGAGGGAGCTCGGGCCATAATCTACCACGCGGGCCCAGTGCGGGTTGGCGGATTTCACATGCCTTAGATTTTTTTATTTTTTTCTACGACATGCAGGTTTCATCACGATGTTTTCCTTCACCGTTTTGAGAGCACTCGGTAGATGTACGTAAGTTTTTCCGTCGAAAAAAACCGAGGATAACTCATTGGTACATGGCTGCCATAGCGGGAATAGAACCTGGGACCTCCATATTGCAAGTCCATTGACCCAACCACTGAGCCACCGAGCTCTCCATGGACACTTGTCTATCAATTCATGACATGTTCTGCAGGTGGGAGGGTTTGCTAAACATTTTTTGAGTCTATGGGTACTTATAGCAGATGGAAGTTCATCGTCTCTGCATACCCCTACGGAAATCAGGCGTGAGTTTATAAATAAAATAAATAGGTACTTATACAAGGTGTAACTGAAAGGATCGGTAACATAACAACTTCTTTAGTTTTACGACTTTTCGAAAAAAAAGTCTCATAATTCGATCAGCTGATCGTTACAAAATGTATGAGAAGCCAAAACATAAAGTATATATGATTTTTGTATGGTTGAGCTCGGTGGCTCAGTGGTTGGGTCAATGGACTTGCAATACGGAGGTCCCAGGTTCGATTCCCAGCCAGAGCAGCCATGTACCAATGAGTTATCGTCGGTGGAAAAACTTACGTATATTTACCGAGTGCTCTCAAAACGGTGAAGGAAAACATCGTGATGAAACCTACATGCTGCAGAAGAAGAAAAAAATCTAAGGCATGTGAAATCCGCCAACCCGCACTGGGCCCGCGTGGTGGATCAGCTCCCTCGATGTAATCCCGTCTGTGCTCGAGCAGTGGGGACATATAAATAGACTGATGATGATGATGATGAGGGCGCCCTTGTATCTAGTAGGTACCTATGTATATATCACTTTTTGTATACATATTAATTAGATAAAAACGGGAATAACCGTGTTACACATTTATTTATTAATGTCTCGATATTTCGACAGACCATCATGTCAGTCTACTCGTGATCATGATGGCTGCAATTTTGTCGAAATATCGAGACATCAATAAATAAATGTTTAACACGGTAATTCCCGTTTTATCTAATTAGTACCTATGTATATATATATCTGTATGATATCTATTTTTTCTCTCTTTCTTCAAAATAGTCTTCGAATTCATAATATCTAACTTACTACAGATTGCACACCCCTGTCGCAAGAAGGTGTGAGCGGCGGCGGCGCGTCGCCTCAAGAATGCTACAATTTTCCCGAGTTTTCCATTTCTCGGCCCTCCCCTCCCCCCACCTCCATTCCCATCTCCTCGAGAGGGGGGAGGTGAAAAAAGAAATGGTCTCTGTGTTGCTAGGTAACGGACTGTCTTGAAAATCTGAAGAGTTTTTATTATTTTATGTGTTTTCATGTGAAATATTTTTATTGGTAATACGAAAAAGATTTGTAGGTATTTTCAATGACTTAAATAGATATGTAATAATCACCCTGTATATTATTTCTTTTGGTTTATTATTTCTGAACTTAGACCTTACGTTAGTAAATATTAGTTCAAAAATGTTTATTGAATTTTTTTGTTTGTAAAATTCTTCCCAGTGGGAAAGGCAAAGCCAACTAGGGCGGGCATACAGCCTGGTCTGATGTTAGTAGAATGTCTGAATTCTTATAAATACATACATATATACGAAGATAACCTAACCTAAACCTACGCACAACCCTCCCAAACCCCTAAACGAAATAACTCAATGATCCACGCAAGCATCAAGTTATGAAACCTTGCTAAGAGCACAAAACTTCACAAACACGACTTCTTTCGAGCACTCCAACTAATAGAAACGTTCGCGGACATCTACTAATTAACTTAACGTGATCATTATTCACTAAATACCACGGAAACTATTTAATTAGAATTTTCATAAAAAAGTAGCTAATGACGTTTCGCGCGCTTAACAAGGAATCATAATTTGAAATGTTTTTAGTTGTATTCTTTTCAGTTTATTAGGCAAAGGGACTTCAATCCACATACAGCCATTCCATGTGGTAGGTATACCAGTATACTGCGCTGGAACTGCTAATATATTTAATTATAATTCTAAGAATACTCATTATTGTTTTATTCCCAAAAATTACTTAATTTAAAATAGAACGAAAAATTAAAAGCCATGCCAACCGCAGCATCAAATAACTTATATTACGCGACAACACGAAATACGGCAACCCGAGCCGTCCGCCGCGTAACTCACAATTTTGCTCTCCAAAACAAATCTCTTGTGCTTCTAAGAAATATAAAAATTTAAATAAGAAAAGCTTATGTCCAACACAAGCTTAAACTTCAAAACCACTCTTAAAACCTTAGAAATAAACTTCAAAATACTGTATTTGCAATGACTTTTACAATTTCCGAAATAAATATACAAAACGTCTTAAAACCAAACTGTGTTTTTATAAAATTCAACTTTATTTTTATGTGATATGAGTAGCGATTCGAACGAAGTTGTATTGAGATACGTCGTTATTCTTCGGGGAGTTTATACAGGGTGTTTTAAGACAGTGTCGGTGGGCGCTCCCCACTTCTTTGCTGTGTTAATTTACATTTTAAATTGCACTTACATAGCTAAGCGGCGACTTGCCCTGTTTTGTAGCGTCCTGTGCTGGGGGTGGTTATTTGGAACAACCTGTATATACGTAGGAAGATGGATGGATCAAAATTGTTTCGCAACTGTGCTTAAGCGGTTTTTAAAAGGATTTTCTTGAATGCTGGCGTGTATCATCATCAGTTTATTTTTATATCCCAGCTGTATTGCTCGGGACCTTCCCTTACCTCGAGGGTGCTCAGAAAATGATCCACCCAAGCGGGCTCAGTGCGGATTGGTGGATTACACATGCCTTACAATTTTTTCCCTTCGTCATGTAGGTAGGTACCTAAGTTTCTTTATGATGTTTTTGGTTGGTGTTATAGATCTGTCATATTTTGGTTAGTAAAAAAATACGTACCTACGCTATTCTAAAGATTTGTGCTTACTAAAGCGTAGGATATTTGGTATTCTATGCTAAAACGTTCGTACGTTAGTACGATGCTTTAAAACCAGTGATTATGTCAATTTATGTATTTACACAGGCTGTGGTTTTGAACAAGCACCGGCGGCTCAGGGGTGATAATATGTGTACATGATATTGATGCAAAAATACCTTGATTTTTCTTGCCAAAAATCCACAAATAATAAATCTCGTTGTTACCTATCCGTTGCCTGTCGCCGGGTCATTGACAGAGCGTGATCGGGCGTACTTTGAATGATGGCAGCGACCACGCGCTGCGATAATTTTAAGAGACCTTGAACAGAGTTTTTTTAAATAGTAATTATGTAAAAAATAATGAAAACACAATTTTAGGAAATAAGATTATTTAGACTACCGCCTTTGTGTTGGGTATCATTGATCACAAACACTCCCTGTATTGTAAATTGCAATGTATTAGTGCAACATGCAATTGTTTAGTGCAACATGCAATTGTTTAGTGCAACGGACCAAGTCAACGGTCCAATAAATGGTTACGTACGAGTAGTGTAAGTTCTTCCTCCATATTTTATTATTGCAATTTACAATAGTTTTGTTCAAACAGTATTTGCGAGAAAAACTTTTACGTTGTTTAAAATAAACACCTGTTAGTAATAAATGTGGCTTAACGTTATTCGAAAAACTTACGTACATTTACCGAGTGCTCTCAAAACGGTGAAGGAAAACATCGTGATGAAACCTGCATGCCGTAGAAAAAAATCTAAGTCACTGGACCCGCGTGGTGGTGGATCATGACCCGAGCTTCCTCGATGTAAGGAAATAGACTGATGATGATGAACGTTATTCGTCGGGTGAAAGTGCCATAAACACAGATTAAGGTAAGATGGGTTAATATGGTTTATGGCTAACAACAAAAATAGGTATTTAAAATATACCTACATTGTTACAGTGCAATCGCGATTTTTTAAAAATAAGTACCTACCTATATTTTAGCAAGTTTTAATAAGCGATGAAGAAACGTGTCAAAAATAAAACAATAGTTAACAAACTTGTGACCGGTACGTAAACATAATTTTTTTTTTTCTTCAAAATAAATCTTCCTTAACATGTGTTTCAAAAACCCTGCTTTTTTCTAACACCGAAACTTTCAATTTCTTAAATACGTACCTACTTCCTTTTGTAATAAAAAAAACTTACAAAGGTTATTTCAAAATCCCTTCACGCTATCTTAAAATCAATACGAAATCGAAAGTTTTCAAATAAAAAAAGACATGATGTTTATTATCACATTATTGTTATGAACGACATGTGAACGACCAATAAACTATAAAAAAAAACTTGTTGATGTATTTAAAACCGTTTTCAATAGAGCATAAAGTAAATATTACTAAAACGAAGACCATTTTGTTAAAGGAAGGGACGCCTTTTAAAATTCAATAAAACGTATTCAATACATTATAGTTCGAACGTTCGACACCTTGTTACCGGTCATAGAATAAACTGTTTTAAAAACAGACGAGCCAACTTAATCGTATGGTATTTTACCTATATTCATTGTTCATGACTTAGACAGTTGGTTGTAGTTTTCACCTACTTAAGCATTTGACGATGAAATGGAAGAGATCACCCAAGCAAAATAAGTAAGCTAATAATTTGTTTTGATTTTGTGCAGTAAATTGTCTATAAATAAACACATAGGTACCCATTTAAGACACATTGCTATTTTTTAGGCTCTCCCAGAGAGAAATCTTGGACTTGTACTTTTATATAAGTGTTTATTATGTCACGAATGCTTCTATTTTTGTAGATAGAGTCGATAGGACATCAACCTACACAAAATCTACGTCAAAATTACCATCACTTAGAGTATGTGGTGTCGACTCTACAAAACACATTCGTCATCTCGTAGGTAAGAAAGAAACTGTCATATTATTAAGTAACCTGTCTACACGACATCGCATCTATGTCGCTGGGCATTTATCACGTCGTCGGATGCGACCGCGACATGTGTCGGAGTGCGCGACGGCCGACACGACACCTGTTGCTCGACTTTTTTGATATTTTATCGAGGATTTGAGTTTGTTTTGACAGCAAATTTTTATACCTGTTTTTGGGACGCATATTAACTCTTTAAAGAGTTTACCTTTTAGCTGAGCTTAGCATAATATTTTCAAAATACTGAAAATGGAGGAGGTACACACGAAGCCAGAGTAATCATTAAGGCCTCAATAAGGTTGAGATTTTCTCCAGAATCACTGGACCGATTTTAATATTTCATTTACAGTCATTGATCTCCTATAAACAACTAGATACACAGTCTGCCTTTTAAAAATTTCCGAGCGCAAATAAGTATTTGGACGTTAACAATGGACCCTTATTTGAACGTTTTTTAAATTGTTTTAGTAAGATCTTTGTGTATCTAGTTGTTTATAGGAGATCAATGTAACCATCCAATTAATTTTGTCGAATGAGTTCAAGGCCACCCTGTAGTATTAGAAGAGTCACTTCCTGCATAAAATATAGAACCTTTATAGAACACTTTCAAGTTTTACCACAAATTTTCACGTGAACTATTTCACACTACCCACATTACGACTTCTATCGCCCCACATTCGCCGAATCCGTGTTCCGTACAATTTGTAAAGCAAATTTTTAGTGTGACGGCTGTGGGGCGGATATCCGGCACGAGTCAACTATTCCTCTCCGGATAACCGGTGTAAATCTTACCTTAGGCTGCTGTACACACGCGGGTGAATTTGGAGTTACAATGGAACCACCAAAAAATTGTGTTTTTTTTTCAACCAGATAAGAGGGATGCAAAAGGCCGAGAATCGGGTTGAGTCTTGGGAGAGACATTTACGTCCAGCAGTGGACTGATGATGAAAGGAGAAAGACCATCGCAGGCCCACCCTTGATAGAGCTGTACTGTTATTGAGACAATATTCAATATTCATCACATCATTTTCTACCTCGGTTAGATAGAGATTGTACTGGGAAATTATTCAATTCATATTTACAAATAAATTAGTTACATATCGACTTTTGTTCCATTTTGAATGCGTCATTTCCTGATCAAACTCAAAATGGCTCTTATCAAAAAAACGGCTTAACTTGACAGGTCGCTAAACCACGGATTTGGTATTGTGAAGTATGACGTAAATCACAGCCTAATCTTTAAGTCATGTTGATCACAACGAGCCAAGAAGCATCTATATTGTGCTAAACTCCTTGAATATAATTTCAGTTTTAAGCAAAGAGAATGTCTGCCACGTCTTGGTATAAAAACTATAAAATGGCCAGACGTCACTATTGACGACAATGACACTTAGAAGTCACGTCACATAAAAAGGAGAAGTAACATTAAAAAGAGTAATACTCCTAGTGTATAGCCTTCAAAAAATGTAAAAAAATGTCATTATGTTCTTCTTTGTGATATTACCGTAAGGAGCAAACTCTTTGTTAGTATTATTCCCTTTATTTTGGTGACATAATCTATAATCTGTGACTAGAAGTTATTTGTTGTGATGGGTAACCTAACCTATGGTTCTCTTGAAAATGGCGGGAAACGACGGTTGCGAAATTGTTTGATAATTTACCTTTTAATGTCTGCAGGGACTATTTTGTGTTTAATATCACGTTAAATTAATCAGAAAATGTTCGCGAATTACAGTACGGTGAAGTTATTGGATTATTTACCTATGCAAGATTTGAAGTTTCAAGCTTTTATCAAGAGTTCCCGCTACAAGCTCGGGAGTGAACGTGACTGTCGAGCTGCTTCGTCCAGAGTGATGACGCTACGGCGTCTCCTCTGGATGAAGACATGAAGACGCGGCTACCCAGGGTGAAGACGCTACTGCGACTCCCCTGGAGGGAGATAGAAGACTATTGAATATATTGAATTCAATTTCTGTAACATGACATTGGCAAATGACGAACAGTCGAGTCCATTAATAAAATAAATAAAATAACCTAACCTAAATCTTCGAAATGAAAACGCAAGTTTAAAAGAACCCCATATAATAAACGGTTTATTTGTACAGCCTTTGTAAGTACGATATCTCTCCTATTTAGTGTCTAATTTGAGCTATTTCAAAAAAAAACATTCCTGCCTGAGAGCCTGTATATGGATCTTTGACCAATGTCCTTTCATGGGTAACCCATGGTTACCCGTATTCGAACCCCGGGCACCCGTAACTAATGCTCTAGGCACAGACTACTAACCCGATAGACCTGTAACAGTACCTGCCCGCACGTGAGCGCAATATTGCTTCGCGACACATGTAACCTAGAGATATTATCAACATGGACGCATCTCTTTAACACGACACCCCTGTCCCCCGTTTCGTCTCTATGCGCTCATCGTTGACAGAATTTTTCGCTTGCAAATTTATACCAATTTCATTAAGTGGTCTGTGCTTGTAGGCCACTGACGTTCATCATTAATTAATTCGTTTTATGGTAAAAACGATTCGGATGGAAACGGGAACGGATCTAAACGCCACTAACCCATAATTACATCGATTTTTACCCGGCTGCTCCAGAAGGAGGGTACTGTTTTTCGCGTGTATGCCCATTCCTTCATGCCATCCTATAGCCTAAACGGCTTGATGGATTTTGGTGTATGACGTATCGTTAAATTCGTCGATTACGGGAGTGTCATATAGTATAAAAAATATTCAAAAGTTTTTTGCAGTCTTTTTTTTTAATAATTTCAGCTCGTATAGTTATTATTCCCATATTACGTTCGGGTGTACACGGAAGGCAATAACTCGGCGGTGTTTTCGCGAATTCTTCCCGCGCGTGTCGCCTCGCTTCCACCGCGCAGCCACTTCCGGCTATAGTGAGGAGGCCGATTCAAGAAAAGACTTATGAAGGTAGTGTTTGATCAACGACGCCCAGCTCAAGGGGCGGTAGTTTAAATAATCTTAGGTCCTAAAATTGTGTTTTTATTATTTTTAATTATGTTAAAAAGTTACTAAAAAAATATGTTCAAGTTCTCTTGAAATTATCGCAGCGCATGGGCGCCGATCACGCGGCCAGTGGCCCGACCGACAGGCAGTGTAGGTAACAACGAATTTTATTATTTGTGGATTTATGCATGTAAAATTAAGGTCATACTTTAAAAAAAAAATATTTTGGATCATCGTAGATATTATCACCCCTGAGTCGCTTGTCGTTGATCAAAACCGCACCCTGTATATTCAATTTTAATTTAAATGAAAATATGACTTTATTATTTAAGGTCTGTGGTCCAAATAAAGCTCTACACTGTTCAGTAAAGAAATAAGTCGGCCTACAAAAGTTTATTTTGAGTATAATTTAATTTCTGTGTTTAAATATTGCCATACAGTGAGGAAATGCTGCCAGCGTCCTGGGCACCATGCCACAGAACGGGGACCTCGACGACGTGTTCGTTCTTTAGTTTATAGTTTTATTTCATAAATATTTTTTTTATAGATATTAAGTTAGTTTTATTTTGTAGTAGTTAGTTTTTTTGCAATAAATATAAAGTTTTTCTGTGTTATTTGTTGGAGTGAAGTACGAATAAATAAATATTAGCAATATCAAATTGCATTTCATGTCGATTTATTCGGAAATCAAAATTGTTATGGTTGCCATTCATGTCGTCTTAATTTTTCACTCCACTTGGGAGTGATACTTTGAATATTTCTAACTTGGCGGCCTTTCATCCGTACAATTTGTCAAGTGGCCCCAAAACTCAAAATGGCTTCTTCCGCGACTCTACTATACGGGGTAGAGTGGCATACCTCCACCTATGTCCCGGATTTAAGTGGTACACCTATCATGATAAAAGATTTGTAGTTAAAGGGGGCCGGGAAATGTCGCTCCACACGAGTTGTCATTGAAAATGCATCACACGTTGATACCTGATCGATATTTAATATTAAAAGATACCTAGTTATTAATAAAAAGTTTGTTTCACTCCAAAAATATGAGATTATTCGGTAAGAACTTATAATTACTTACCTTACGTAATTTTTATTTAGGATTTTAAATAGACAGAAATTGTTAAAATTTTAAACAAAACATCTCATAGTTAATTATTCCACTGGATTGTAAATTATAATAGCCGAAACGTTTAGAATTATAATCCCAAAGAGTTAACTCTAACAATATGGAATGCAACTATGAAACATCTGCCGAACGACCTTTCGACCCTTGCACCCTTAGGCAGACTATAGAGCCGTAAGAAAGGGTCACTCGCTGGTCAAAACCGGATCTAACCAGCCGGTTCCGCTTCAAACCCGTTCGAACTACCGGAACTCGAAGTGTGACCATAATTTTGTGGGTTTTTGGACATGATTTACAACGTATTGTCAATTTTGAAGTTGAGTACTGTAAAATTGGCAATACGGAATGTTTTTATAAACATAAAGGGTATCACCGAACTATTTTATTTCCACTAAATATATCATCTTCTATTGAATTATAACAAAATCTACCACCTGCGGAACATTCCTATAACGAACTTCCTACTTATTTTAAGTAATTTCTAATATGTTAGATTATATGTAATGGATTTAAACCCCATTTAGAAAAACAATAAAAAGTTTTAGGGCTAATAGGAAAAAATGATTGTCAAAACAATACAGAATTGTACCCAATAGGAACCTAATTGGTTAAACTTTAACCAATTAGGTTCCTATAGTTTAACCGTTAAACTAAAACTGAATAGCAGTATGAGAAAACTGTTTAACTTTATATAATTCTATGCTATTACGTTTTAATGTATAAAATTGCCTTAATTTAGTTTCAAAGTAAACTACTTAATTTTTGACGAGGCAAGCATTTTTTTCTCATCATAAGTTTAAACAAAATATTTCTAAATTATATCAAAATGAGTATTATAAAGTCGCGGCATCTATCCCAATATTCCACGAATTCTGTCTTCATGAAATTACATGTTCTAATTTGTCCATCCCTTTCAAAACTCCTGGTCAACCTACTTGGCTGGCTGACCGTCGCACGCGCATTCAATAGACTATCGATTTTATTATTAACAAAAAACAACAACAATGGGCAAAGGACATATGGACACAACTGCCTATAATAAACGCACGTAAAGAATGGTCATTTTTTTAAAGTCACGTTGTATGGCCAGTAGCCATATGTTAGTAATGAAAGGGTTATCGGCAAAAAAGCTATTTAGTCACGCCTTATCTATTGATTTTGGTTGTTATTGAAAACGGTTTGTTGACTTTTGTGTGGTTAGAGCATAAAAAATGAACATGCTTAAGTGAAAGTTTAGGATGCATATTTAATGGCATACACGAATAACTGACCTTAATACTGTCCTGTCGTGTGAAAGAGATGAAAAATATATGGTATCACATCAGTGTGTCAGGCAGTCGTGGAATATAATAGAGATAACTAGATACTGCATAACTGGGCAAAATGGAGGGAAAGAAGGTTGCAAAATTATTTGATAATTTTTATTTTAATGTCTACAGTGGCTATTTTGTGTTTAATATCACGTTAAATTAATCAGAAAATGTTCGCGAATGACAGTATGGTGAATTTGTCGGATAATTTCACTAAGATCTGAAGTTTCAAGCTTTTATCAAGAGTCCCGCTACGAGCTCGGGACTGAACGTGAATGTCGAGCTGCTTCGTCCAGAGTGATGACGCTACGGCGACTCCTCTGGAGGAAAATAGAAGAATAATATTGAATTTTCTGTAACATAGCATTGGCAAATGATGAACTGTCGAGTCCATTAATAAAATAAATAGTAATAATACTGCATAAGTGTGTTGGGCCCATAACCTAATGGACTAAGAACATATTCGTTCGAAAATGAATACCTATTCTATCATCCGTACTAAAATTATAATAAATGCGAAAGTATATTGGTTAGTTTGTTGCTCAAACTCGATCCAATGACTTTATAGGTCGGCACCATTGATCTCCTATAAACAACTATATACACAAAGGTCTTACTAAAACAATTTTAAAAAACGTCCATATAAGGGTCCATTGTTAACGTCCAAATAATGTCCAATAAAGCACATGAGGGTACATTCATCCGTTTGGACCTTCTTTGCGCTCGGACATTTTTAGAAGGCAGACTGTGTATCTGCTGTGTTGTGTTGTTTATAGGAGATCAATGGTCGTCACCAAATTATGCATATAGTACTTATCACGGAAGAAAATATAGATAATCTGTTGTATACGTTTGAATTAATTATGTAGGTATTTTAATTGACCATAATCATACACACTTCAATTCAGTTAATATATGTAATCATGTCGTTATGTCATTACGTCATGCTATTTTTTGGTCCCATCCCATACCTGAGTTCACATTTTACTATAGTACGTACGCGTTAAGAAAATAGTGAAAAAAAGAGCACGTCTAGCCACGGTTGACAAATTAGATGACTTAGACAAATGTGCCATAAGAAGGAAAGTTGAAATTTTTTATTGAACTTTCCTTCTTATGGCACATTTGTCTAAGTCATCTAATTTGTCTACCGTGGATAGACGTGCTCTTTTTTTCACTATTTTCTTAACGCGTACGTACTATAGTGATAAGTAACTTGTGTTGAGGGCTACCGCGATACAGGTTCCGCCTAGTGCGGAGTCCAACGGTAAACTGACTAGAGCTGTAATAAGTTAATAAAGAAATTGTGAATTTTTTGAATTTGAATTTTATTGAGGGAAAACATTGAGTCGACAGTCGGTGGACAAAGTTGACGCGATGCAGAGGGGGAGGTAGTAAAATATCTAGGTATATTTTATTAATATAATCAGGCCCTAAATGACGTTCTTACTCATGTTTAATACTCAATTCCGATCCCGGATTTGACGAAATGAACAAAATTATTTTTCAATATTCATTGCTTTCTGGTGCTCTATGATATTTGATAATCGACGAAACGAGAACGCAAGTGATGTTATCTAATTATTTAGTGTATTCAATGACAATAAAATTTAAATAACATAGATATCGCAATACGGAAAGTACCCTGCTATCAATAGTGCATGGATAAGATAAAACTCTTGATAAAAGAAAGTGACTCGATACAATTTTCAATTAAAAAATAACCAGCTACACTGCAGAAGTATAACCTACAGCTAGTATTACTGCAGAAGTAAATTCCTAAATATGGCAAAGTGAGTCTATCGTCAATATAGTGTATTTTAAAGATATTTTAAAGAAATAATAATCTATATTTCAATAAGAATTGCATTGAAAAATGAGTGCCAGTGATCTACCAAATGAAATATGGCATATAATTTTTAAAAAGTTAAGTAGAAACGATATTGTGTCATGCAGCAGAGTCTGTATGCGATGGGCACATGCAGTGGATAGTTTGGGTGACAATTTCTGGAAGGAAATTTGTGCTAAAGATTACCCTGATGTATATCAGAACGCGTATAGAAGGGCAAGTTTGTCATGGCGAGGGCTGCATGCGTCCTTGAGCTTATGGCCAAAGGTTTCAAAGGCAAAAGTAAGAATCCATGATATATCAGCGGTATACGCACGTCAATTTAGAACAATAGCCAACGGAGTCATTTCGTATCCAGAAACAACTCCAGGTAAAACTAGTAAGAATAACTATATAATCTATGACACTATCGTTTACTACGACTTAGTTGCGATGAGAGAATATCAAAGAGAACATATAGATTATGATTTTTCATGTTACGATGAAAATGAAAATATCATAGTGACTGGTACATACCCGGTAAAACCAATACTTTTGAACGTAAGGGTAATATCGAAAGCAAACAAGAAATGTTTTGAAGACTTTAGTACAAGACGAATATGGAAGTTATTAGAGAATGAGGTTCATATTCATTGTTCTAAACTCAATGAATTAATTTGCGTGAAATTAGTTAATCAAAATACTAGTGAAGTTGCTTTTATGACCGAAAGTGTGACCACCATAAGGGATTATGGACAAAGCGAGCGGTATCACTATTTTTCCTGTCCATGTCGGAAACGTGACTACTTTTATGATCATTATAATGTTGCATATGCACTGAAGTATGATAAATTGTTCATAATTGGATCAGATATACCGCAGGGAATGATTCACATATTCTATAATCCATACGACCGCAAAGGACAATTAAAGCGAAAGAAGATAAAACCTGACAACACAATCAATTTGGATGAACTAAAGAGTAAAGAATTAAACGAATGTTCTACGCCATACTCAAGGATAACTAAGATAGAAGTAGTTGAATCAGGGAAAGGTCATAAGATCCTTGTGGCGTATGAGGGCAACATATATGTGATTGAACTGAGTTACGACGAGTTCAAAATAGAAAAGCCAATAAAGTCGTGGCTCAAATACCTACCAAAACGAATGCAAATAAAATAAAATGTAATTAAGAAATCAGATAAAAATATAATGTTATTCTAGAAATGATATTAAATATAAAGACTAACCGTGAAATGAGTAAACGCCACATTCTCGCAGCATTTTAACAAACTACACCTACCGCACACAATAATATAACTTGGAAAAATGAATATAAGAGTTGAAGGAGTACGCTATAGGTACAATGATCTGCCTAATAATATTAAAGATCTAACATCATTCAAAACTTTCAAGAAAGAACTCAAACTCCACATAGCAAAAGATCTCGTACGAGTTTACATAATGATATGAACTGCAGCTGTTGCGAGCATCAACGCAGGGAAACCATATTACTTATATCTTAATTTTAAGTTATCATGCTAAGTAATATTTCTTAAGAGCCTTCCATGAGCCAACTAGCGCCGCCAATCTTAAAAAAATCATATCTTCCAATATAATCAATTTTATTAAAAAAGCTACGTTCACATTGTTTATTGCTATAAATATTATTTTTTAAATGCTTATTTGTAACGTGATTCAATGTAGGTAAGTTGTAGTTCACATAATTGCGAAAAACGGCCGTTTCTGGCACATTTGTGAACTACAATGTAGATGAAACGAAAGTTGTATGCCAGGATCGTGGAATATGTAAAAGGAGTATTATATGGGTTTCTAAGGAAATGCGCGCCCAGACAACACTTCAAATCTATACATTTTTATTGTGACTAAAATATATGTCAATGAAGAAAATTTTTCTCCATTTATCATTTAGATTTTCGTTTCGCATAGAGCATATGCAAGAAAATATCAAAACATATGAAAAAGGAACGCGTCATCAATTAAAAACATGATTTCTGACTGTAATGTTATGAATTTGAGTAATTGCACAATTACTGGATAGATGTCGCTACCGTCCCTCAGACGAGAATATGGAGACAAAATTCACGATCTGGATACGAATCACGATGGCTCTGTTGGAATAGAGCGTGCCACGGATGGCGAGGTCCCGGGTTCGAATCCCGGTCGTGATGAAATTTTTTCTCCATTTATCATTTAGATTTTCGTTTCGCATAGCGCATATGCAAGAAAATATCAAAAAATATATCTCGACAAAAAAATCGTAGTGCGAGCATATTACTACAATTGCGCAACAGAGAGCGACATTGTTTTGTTTTTACGTCACAGTGCCATATCTAGTGGGAGACGGGGCGGCCCCGGACGGCCGTTTCGTGAACATTCAAGTTGACTCACCCACTAACTATAGTTTTTAAATTAAAAATAACTCACTTGTTCGGCTCTAGTACTGCAACCAAAAATCTGATAAAGTTAGTGATTATAATTATCTTCATTGTCAACATTATTACGCTATATCTCATACAAAACATACGTGTAATTTTTTAACTCAGTATTGCATAAGTTTAAGAAATAGATATCAAAAAATTACAAAGTGTTTTTCAATGTCATCGCGTTGGGAAATTAGTGCCAGTGATGTACCAACCGAATCACTACATCTAATTTTTGAACTTTTAAGTGGAAAAGATATTGTGTCATGTAGCAGAGTGTGTTTGCGATGGGAATATGCAGTGGATAGTTTAAGTGACAGTTTCTGGAAGAAAATATGTGCCAAAGATTACCCTGATATATATCAGGACGCGTATAGAAAGGCAAGTTTGTCATGGCGAGAGCTGCATGCGTCCTTGAGTTTATGGTCCAGTGTATCAACAGCAAATGTAAGAGTCTATACTACATCGGCAAAGTGCGCATATAAATTTGAAACACTGCCAAACTCCGTCATTACATATCCATTAAAAAACTCACTTAAAATCCACACAGTAAGGTACAAAAGCTATGACACTATCGTATACTATAACTTGGGCGCGATGAAAGAATATCACAGAGAACACATTAATTTTGACTTTTCAGACTACGATGAAAATGAAAACATAATAGTAGTTGGTAAGCTGGTAGCTCAAGCTAGATTCTTCAATATACGCGTCATACCAAAGGCCAATATAAAGAGTTTTAAAGACTTTAAAGTAAAACAAAGATGGAAGTTACTAGAAGATGAGGTACACATTAAAAGTTATATGAGCAATGAAGTTATTTATGTGAAATTAATTAATCACCATGGTGAAATTTCTCTAATAAGCGAGAGTGAGATTCAAATAGGAAATAGAGATGTGGAACATTGCCTCTGTGGTCGTGGATATAATTTGCACTTTAAACCTGACGTATGCTTCTATGACCACTACAATGTTGCAGTTAAATTAAGGTATGATAAACTGTTCATAATCGGAGCACGTGAACCAAAGGGAATTGTTCATATATTCTATAATCCATATGCTCGCAAAGGACAAGTAAAGCAGAACAAAATAGAACCTGACAAAACAATCAATTTGAATGAACTAACTGAAAGTAAAGAAGTAGGTGAATATACTTATAAAGTGATAAGTCAGCTAGACGTAGTTGAGTCAGTAAAAGGACATAAGATCGTAGTGACATATGGTGGCAAAATATTTGTGATTGAACTGCGTCACGACTCAATCAATGGCGAAAAGTCTTTAAAAACTTGGTCTAAATACAGAAATGATATTAAGAAATCAGAAAAATGTATTGTAGCCTAGATTCTACATCAGAGTTATTCTTCGTCAGAATACATCATTAATTAAAGATAGGTGTTTAATATTGACCTACTCATCTGCTGAATTCTCTACTCAAAGGTTGTCTCGAAATGATCGCTTTTAGCAATCCGGTCATACATTATGTGATTAACTGTGTCCTGTAACCTATTTATTTTGTATTATTTTCACAATAAAGGATATTTATCTTTATATTATCATTGTTAGCATTATCATTAGTACACTTTACCACTGATCATCGCCACTTGAGACAATTAACTAACTAGATACACAAAGGTAAACTTACTAAAACAATTTAAAAAACGTCCAAATAATGTCCAATAAAGCAAATTAGGGTCCATTCATCCGTTTGGACCTTCTTAGCGCTCGGACATTTTTAGAAGGCAGACTGTGTATCTAGTTGTTTATAGGAGATCAATGATGTTTACCTATACACTAGGTCGTAACGTAATAGTATTAAGAAGGTGTATGCTAATTATATGCTTTTATTCTTTTGTTATTGACTTCATATTGTTTTAATAAACATTTATAACAGCAATCAAAGTATAGTTTTAATCTCGTGCCATATATCGTACATACCTATTATCTATAACCTTGAAGTCTTTGTCTTCAACACAATACAAGACTGTCTCTAGAAAGCAGTCGGATATTTCAATTGTCATTTGATTATTTTGTTATTCTCTTTCTGACTTTGTAACTACATGCTTATGAAAATAATCACTAATTTATCAATTACATATCAGTATTACTCAATCGCTTCGAAGATATCATACCTATTATATGCGCTAATTGTAATTGTATTTGTGAGTGCCAACACGTATTTAAAGTTACATTAAACAAGTGAATATAAATAATCGAATTTAGGTCGAATTAACCGTACACTCAGTTTTTACCCTTTTTGAAGTGATTGAATAATGAGCTTAACAAGTCGGAACTGATACTAAAATATGAGATAAACAAATTGAGTGCAAGCAAGTGATGAACTGTAAACAGAATTGGAAAACAGTTCGTAACCACCCAATACTTAACTAATACAGAATGAAGAAAGAGGCATTGAAACTTAAGAGCCTTCCATGAGCAAACTAGCGCCGCCAATCTTAAAAAAATAATATCTTCTAAAATAATTAATTTGATTAAAAAAGATATTTACAAAATGTTTATTACGATAAATACTATTTTTTAAATGCTTATTTATAACGTGATTCAATTTCGGTAAGTTGTAGTTCGCACAATTGCGAAAAACGGGCGTTTTTGGCACATTTGTGAACTACTAAGTTGTACTTATCGCAATTATGCCATGTATTGTATATTGAAAAATAGTATTCATCCTAATAAACATTTTATAAATAGCTTTTTCAATAAAATTGTTTAAATTGGAAGATATTATTTTTTCAAGATTGGCGGCGCTAGTTAGCTCATGGAAGGCCCTTAAATACAAATAGAACTATATAAGTTTAATTTATATAAGTGTGATAATAATACTAGACACTTGGCCGAATTATTCGTGTAAGGCGATATTTTAAATGCTACATTAATTTTATGTGTAATTTATGTTCCATCGACCATCATAAAATAATCCATAAAAAATCAATCAATTATATGAGTCATTTCAATTCTGTGTAACATATCGCACTTGTTATCTTCAACCATTTGTAATTATATACAAAACACCTTATAAGTGCTAACTCATAATGGACGATATTTATTATCTTTCAAACAATGGACACAAAATTAACGCTATCAGATAACTAAAATGAGTGCAATTGATATACCAACTGAAATACTGCACACAATCTTTACACACTTAAACGGATCAGATATTGAGACATGTGGCAGAGTCTGTCTGCGATGGGAATATGCAGTGGATTGTTTAACTGACAAATTCTGGAAGAAAATCTGTGCCAACGATTACCCTGATTTACACCAGACCGCTTATAGAAAGGCTACTTTGACATGGCGAGAGCTCAATGCTTCCTTGAATCTATGGCCTGCTGTAGCAACCGCGAATGTAAGAATCTACGACACCCCGGCGACATGTGCATATATATTTCAAACTCTAGAAAATGGCGTAATTTCATATCCGCAAACGAAATCGTATTATTGCGATGTGTATAACAAAGTGTACAATATTATTGTGTACTACGATTTGAATGCGTTAAGGGAATGCCACCATGAATATTTGGATTTTAAGTTTGAGTCCTACCAAGAAAATGAGAATATTATAGTGTTATCTGATGAGTATAAGTTTGGCGAGCGTAATATACGTATAATACCTAAAGCAAATAAAAAGTGTTTCATGGATTTTCACAGGAAAAAGCGTTGGATATTATTAGAAGATGAAGTTTATATCGTTGGTCCGGATATGAAAATAAGTTACGTTAAATTAATTGAACAAGACAATGCAGTAACTTTAACGAGAGACGCCATTCATTCCAGTGGTCCGCCAAAAAAATGGCAGTTGAAAGATTTCCATACACTCGATTCAAGTTTTTATGACACATATGATGTTGCAGTTCTGGTTCAATATGATAAAGTTCTCATTATTGGAACTTATGCACCACAGGGAATGGTTTACATATTCTGTAATATCAACGAACATGTAAACGCCCTGACAGCAAAGCCGGATAAATCCATTGACTTACACGAGCTAACCGAGAGTGGAAGAGGAAACGAATATACTAAATTTAAAATGATAAATCAGATTGATGTCGTTGAAACAGTAAATGGACATAAAGTTATAGTGCTGTATGGGGGCCGAATATTTGTCATTGAATTGTCTTACGACAAACATGCCAAAGGAGAAAAGCAGGCGAAGGAAAGGAAACTCAGAATGCCGACGATAAAAAAATGCGTTGTAGCCTAAAATAATAACAATTAATGAAAAGATGGAGTAACCTAATTTATTAATCAACTTCGTACTTACTAGTTCATGATTACAAGGTGATTAAGAATAAAGTATGAGTTTAACTAATGATATGAAATGTTTAATTGCTTTTATTTACTTAGTATGGACACCAGCAGATCAATGGTAACACTTTTAGTACGATTTTAAATCTTACGACGCGGATAATAAGAACGGTCCAAAGTGTTACACTTGATCTGATGTTAGTTGTACCTAGGTACAAGGTTTTAATAATAATAAATCTTTATTTCAGGTAATAAACCCATAAGGTAACATTCATCCACATTAATAATTTAATAATAATAAAAATTTTGTTTACTTGGCTCTACGATAAAAAGTAAACTTAAATATTTTACGATAATATTCGCGAAGAATCGCCTGTCACAAGTAGTCACAACCCGTACCATGTACCGCTTTGAATTTATAAAACAATCGATAAAAACCGATATCTTTCGTTTGATAGAAATTTTATCGAGTGTTCGCGTGATTATAGCTCGTCATGAAAGCATACTCAGGGACGGATTGAGGATGGAAAGTCTTTTTTTATTGTTCATTATTAACTACTGACAACCTCTTAGTCTAGTCAGAAGTGTGTCTGCCTACTGTGCAAGGGATTCTGGGTTCTATTCCCATTCGGAAAGGAGTTTGTTCCTTACGTACAGTACAACCACTACTTCTTCTGGGTGTAATTTGTAATTGTTTCTGTATGTCTCTTAATATTAATATAATTATAGTACAGAGAATCCTAGTTTGGGCCATGAAGGTGAAGTCTTTATAGCACTTTTGGCAGAGCTGTCGTGGGACTCTTCAATTCATCAAGGATCGGTCTCTGCTGATGGAAAACTGCCGACTGCTGAAATTAAAGTAGAAAAGAAGAAATGAAACAAATTGATATTATTTTAAAGTACAAGTCAAACTATTAGAGGACTGGTACTTAACTGGTACAAGGACTGGAAGGTGGAGAAGTGAGACTACGAAACATGGAACTGACCTTCTAAATGACTCTAAATCTAATCTAATGAAATAAATCTAAATCGTCCCTAAGACGAGAAATATGGAGACAAAATTCACGATCTGGGTACGAATCACGATGGCTCTGTTGGAATAGAGCGTGCCACGGAAGGGCGAGGTCCCGGGTTCGGATCCCGGTCGTGATGAAATTTTTTCTCCATTTATCATTTAAATAAATACTTATTAGAACGAGTGAGTGAAGAGAGATTAAATAAGCAGGTATTCGATGCTAAATTGAGTGCAATAATTACTCGCACGTATTTAAAAAGAATACGCTATTTTATAAAGTCGCAAAGTTCGTCCCTGAAGCTCCGTTTGAAAATAAGCAAGGGCATGTAGGTAATGACAGGCCGACGGCTGTGGGCGGGCCTTTATAAATTGTTTATAACGCGGTCTTCTTTTAAATAGGTAGACGAAACCTTATCATTATAACAATTACTTTCTTTTAAATATTTTAAAGTATGTAGAGGGTAATGACATATTAAGATAATAAGCACTACGTGATTTAATATTCTTGGACATAGGCGAGTTATTTGTTTCAAAGAAGATCCAAATCACAATAAAAATTATAGCGGTATTGTGTATCCAGGAAATAACAACGGAAACTCGGACATGCAAATAACGAAATTGTTTTGTCGCCAAACCAGTATAGCAGCTGCATATTAAAATCCGACACTTACAAAACATTTAAAAAGGATAAGGAAGGGTCAGCAAAACCAGATTGACCAGTCCTATTCAAAAAATAGACAATAACTCGGTCCGAGTAGTGACCCCTGGGGGACACCGGTCAGTTTCGCGACTCCTTTCTGAAACTGGTATTAAATCAAAAGGGTTATAAATTCTGATTTTATTATTATTTTTGTTAACAAATACTACTAATAGAAGCAATGGTCAGTTTTGCATTAGAATTTGAACGTGACTGTTGTGAAAGACGGTGTCAGAAGCTTTAGTGAAATCTGTTAGTATTAATTATGTAAATTCAGGTACCTAATTTAGTGCATTTATAAATAATATTCTTATTTAAGTACTTAATTATTGGGATGAATCCATATGCAATGATCTTAGAAAGGAGTGGGACCTAATTCAGTCAAATATTCCGTCACTTTCATCTAAACAGTTGCCCAGACATGCTATTTGTGACACTCCGACAACAGTAGAGTTAATATTATCCCAGTTAACCCATTTTCATTTGCTAATCCTACAATTTAAAGTGTAGCTGTTTTTTACAAGACTTAAAACGAAATAAAACGCTGTTGTCATTACAAAGGACCCAATTCCCACGCCGTGTAAAAAGGGACGAATAACACTTAAAATGTCGGAGGAAATAAAAAAATCCTTTTTTTCCTCCTCTCTGTCACAAAAAAGTGTCCCACAATTATCACCTCCCCGTTTTACTCGGCAAATAGAATTAGGCGTGAATTAAATTAGCCCGGAATTAACAAGGATAATACCCGGTTCTCTTCACTTTTTCCTTATTTTTCCCGCCTTTTAAAACGTTTTTTTTTGCTGGCACGTCCCTCTCCATGCCGCGGGAAATTTACCCGCCAATTTTGAAAGACAAACGTAGGTTGTGTGTTCTCTTTTTGAAATTTTCTTTTTATTCGTTTATTTCAGCTTCACTTTTTAGCAAATGGGCAATTTAGTTTATTTGAAAAAAGATTAAACGCATTATTCAGCTTAATAAGGTATGAAGAGAATAGTCGTACTTGAAAGTCACCTTTTCTATCTTCTAATAAGTCTTAAAATACAATAAAACTTCATGTAACGTTCATCCGGCAATTATAAGCGTTATTTCGTTCTAAACGACGTTCCTGGGGTTCTTAAAGAGCAGACTAATAGATAATTTGGAAGAGACATCTAATCTTGTGAGTATTAGCCTTTTTAATTGTTTAGAAATAATATTTTTGCTGACAATCCTTTGAGTATGTGTGTGATTATAACCGTTAAAATAAAGTATTTCATGTTCAATGCATTTAAGTTGAATAAATGAAATTAAGAATATCCTTGACAAATAAAAAAAATTCATCATTCATTCATCTTTTGATTTATTACAAAAACATTGAAAGTAATTCATTTCAGGAGGTGGTATTTCTAGCATATTGACATTTTGTACAAATACGATTTAGACAATTAGTTTTTTTGATAATTGAAAAAAATGGAAAAGTCGCTTCTTTATTTTAAAATTCCTTGTAAACAAGGGTTTAAGAAAGGGGCCTTTAAAATGTCAAAAGAAGGCGAATTTCCCTAAGGGAGGTACCCACCCTCCTTAATTATATCTTTTAATGTAATGACGGAGTGCATTTTTAGAACTCCCTCTTTATATATCGCTTTGTATACGAGAGGGGAACGATAAGGGTGATTTTTGGGGATCGGAATTAATTATGGAGTCGTAAGCTCAAGTTTTAGAAAATGTCTGCCGGGAAAAGTTGCTGGTTTGTCATAAATATATTCTCTTATATCGAGCAAGTCATTGAAATTGTTCCAAATATTCCACGCGATGTTTTTAGAAATATCAAACAATACATTTTTTTCTGTTGCATGTACCGATGAAATGTAAATAAATGAAAATTAGACAATTGACGCCCAGATTTCATTGCTAGGCTTTATTATATTTGTAATTAATAATCATCTTCTTTATGAAAATAAAAATGTATAAAACCTTGTTGAGAAAATGTTGGATATAACTTTTAAAAACTTAAACTTAACTTACACGTATGCACATATATTATAGTTAGGAAGATGTTATGCTTTAGAAAGAAAGAAAACATTAAAAAAAACATATCTACACTTAAAACTCTAGCAAGCTGTACTGTGGAACATAGAGAAAGGTGTACCTACAGTAGAGTTTCTAAGGTTGAGATTTTCTCGAAAACTACTTGACATTGCAAACATTATTTCACTGCTTGATAGATAAAAGTGAAAATTATGTAACTGTAAAATAATTATTAAATTTGGTTCAGTAGTTTTTGAGAAAATCTTAACCTTAGAAACTGACGCCCCCTGTATACTTATCTCTGTCTTCGACTGTACGAGTAAATAACTAACAAGAACTTTGACGTAAAGAATCGGTTGAAATTACATAATCATAGTTGATAGAGATGCAATCGATTCTATTATTGACGCTGCCTATCTAGCCCATAGAATATTCTAGATTAGGACACCTTCCTATGATCAAATCTAGTCCTGGCGATACCCCATTACAATAGTTAATAATGTAAGTGTTTCTGCATAGAGGCCTATATTTACCTTACGCGTAATGTATTTCATACACGCGGGAATCAAATCCGAGACAGCTATTATAAGAAACTATTATCTATGGGGATTGAGAGTATTTTGAAACAGTCCGCATCAGTCCACTGCTGTACGTAGCCCTCTCCTCTCCCAAAGCACGCCACTCAACCCTAATCGTCCCTCTGCATCCAGTCCCTGCCAGCCTTCTTGCAAAGGTCATCCCTCCATCTGGTCGGGGAGCGTCCCACACTACGTTTACCCGTTCGTGGCCTCCATTCGAGAACTCGTCTACCCCATCGGTTGTGACTCTTGTGACCAGTCCACTGCCACTTCAGTTTACTGATTCTATGAGCTATTTCAACCACTTTTGTCTTCTGGCGGAGATATGCATATAAGTACAGAATTAATAGTTAACAGACTTTAGGCTTATGTTTGAAGAGAATTACCTTAATTTTAAACATTTCGTCTAAAATAAAAATAAAAACGCGTCGGCGTCAAATAGTATGCACTCTATAAAAAATAGTTATTTAAAAAAATTGCAATAGATTAAGAAAACAATGATGATCTTAAAAAATACAATTGAAGGAGTATTTTAAGAAATTTTCAAAATCATTGAAGCAGATGGAAGTAAATAAATTGCGTATATTTCTGCAGGTCCACATTTTTTTTAATAATGACATAGGTATTTTATAAAATAACTTATAATATAAGCCTTTGGGGCTTTTGAAAATGGCGGGAAACGACGGTTGCGAAATTATTTTATAATTTTCAATTTAATGTCTACAGTGTTTTGTGTTTAACATCACGTTAAATTATTCAGAAAATGTTCGCGAATGACAGTATGGTGAAATTATTGGAGGATTCATGTAGGATCTGAAGATTGGCGCTATAGTCAAGTGTCGGCTAAGCTCGGGAGTGAACGTGACTGTCGAGCTGCTTGCGACTCCTCTTGATGAAGACAAGAAGACGCGGATACCCAGGGTGACGACGCTACGGCGACTCCCTTGGATTAAAAGAACACGATATGATATTTTGAATATTCTGTAACATGACATTGGCAAATGACGAACTGTCGAGTCTATTATAAAATAAAAAATATATAAGCCTTGACTTCACTGTGATACCTACACGATCTTATCTTTTGTAAATATATTTTACAATACATAGGTACCTAAGTAAGGAATTATTTATTCCAAAAGTCATGAAAATGTGAAAGTGGTGAAACAAAATTAAAGAACAACAAAGCGAACCCCGCATCTTGGCAATTTGAAACGGGGGTCGCTCATTTATTCCTTCTTTTCACCCCCTTACCCCCTAAAACAACCATTTTAAATAGATCTGTCTGTACCATTGCTTTTCAAGGAAAAGTTAGATTCCGAAAGATCTTCCTTGACTGGATATCGTCCCCTAAAAATTTACTCTTAATTCGAAAGAGGGTTGCAAGATTGTTTATTATTATTCTTATAGAAAATTTCTGTTTACAATTTATACTGTTTTATTACCTACTAGCAGGTTAAAATCTCCTTGGTATATCATGCAGGTCGCAACCGTAGGAAATAGAACTATAGGTAGATGCTGGCCGAAAATAAAAGAAAAACACGGTCTGTACGTACAATGGATAAAACAAAAGATTCCTTGAAAAGCGCGCGAAACGCCATTAGTTACTTTTTTTTTGTGAAAATTCTAATTAAATAGTTTCCGTGGAATTTAGTGATTAATGATCACGGTCAATCAGAAGATGTCCGCGAACGTTTCTATTAATTGGAGTGCTCGAAAGAAGTCGTGTTTGTGAAGTTTTGTGCTCTTAGCAAGGATTCCTTGCATAACTCGATGATTGCGTGGATTGTTGAGTTATTTCATTTAGGGGTTTGGGAGGGTTGTGCGTAGGTTTAGGTTAGGTTATCTTCGTATATATGTACGTATTTATAAGAATTCAGACATTTTATTAACATCAGACCAGGCTATATAGTTGGCTTTGCCTTTCCCTATGGGAAGAATTAAAAAAAAAGGATAAAACAAAATAATCCCTATATATTTCTGTAACTTCTTAATTACATTTTATTTACTATCAATCATGTTTCAGCATGCTAGGATCGCGGTAAATGGAATTACGTCGTCTTTATCCATCCATATGAGATACGGGGGCGTGAGTTTATGTATATGTCATCAGGTTTCAACAATAAATAAAATAACAACTTGTATCAGACATTTTTTTTTACCTAAGTTAAACTATGAATAATTATTTAATTGGTCTATAGAGACTAATGTAACACAAGGAGATTGTTGCAGTACCTAATTATAAATCAAATCAATTTATATAAAAAAAAGATATATAACCTTGACATATTAGCCAATCGTGAATTAAAATAGGTCCATCACCGTTCCTTTGTAACGCAACGTGTTTTAACGAATTGTGGACACGGTTTAATGGAAGTCAGATTAAACTAGGTAACAACAAATAGCCACTGAGTATTCCACAATTTAAAAATAACCGTTTAAAATATGCAACGTCATTAAACGTCATTTCCGCAAACGCTATCATTTTTTTCCGTCCGCCCATAATTCCGAAAGCATAATTAATCGCGCAGGCGGCACCCGCCCTAATTGAATCTCTTACCCCCTACCCCCCTTGTCCCCCAAGGAAAAACAACCCTTTCTTATTTTTCCACTGCCTCTTTTCCCCCTGCAAGACGATAAATCCTTGCCCGAGACAGCGGGAGATACCTTACCAACTTACGTATGCAGCTCTAAATCTGAAAACTTACTCAATAAATCCTCTATTTCAAGGGAATAGAGCTTGATTTAAATATCGTTGAGATGCTTTATAAATTGGTGACGTAAATAAGAAAAAGCCTCCACAATTCGTCATTCGAATTCCGCGGGCGAGTTCTGCTTCCATTTTCAAATCTCAAGGAAGTTTCGGATTTTAAATCGATATCTGTGGGATTCTTGGACTGTTGAAAATGGCGGGAACGTGACAGTTATATTATTTGATAATCGTACAGTAACTGTGGTTACTGCATAGTTAAATTGATCGAAAAGTCCTCCCGAATTTCAATATGTTCGAGATTTTGAATAACTGTGTAAGATTTTAAGTTTCGAGTTTCACCACATGGCTTATGGGTGAATGTGGGCTGAGCTCCTTAGTCCTGGATTGTGGTCGCTTCAAGTAACTCTGGAGTCCAAGGAGAATTGGCCACGGAATAGCGAAGACCTGGTTCGAAACCCGGCGTGATAAAAAAATAAATTCTCAATTTAATCATCATCATCAGTCTAATTGTATGTCCCCACTGCTCGGGCACAGGCCTTCCCTTACATCGAGGGAGCTCGGTTCATGATCCAACAGGGCCCAGTGCGGATTAGCCGATTACACATGCCTTAGATTTTTGCATATTGTGTGCATAACATCATTATGTTTACGGTGCATTGGTCATTACTGTAATGCCGTAAATGATATTGTAAATAAATATATGACAAGGCCAGTTTCTGCCCCACCATCAACCGCAAGTTGTACAAGATAACGAATAAATGTAAAAGTATCTCCGGTTTTTTTATTAAAATTATTGGTTTAAATTAAAGTTATGTACAAGTTGCGAAACAGCTTAATTAAGAATTCAGAAAATAGTAAGAAATCGAATCGAATTATTCATTGTTTTTGTTATTCTTCTATATGAGTTCCGAGAGTAGTAGAAAATGATACATGATTATGATTATGCAATATGAAACCTGTAATAAGTCGCCAACAAAATGATAGGTACAGTTTAAATGGTCACGTAGTTTTGTAGAGGGCAAAGCTCCATTGAAATGTGGCAACGTCTTTTAATAGGTATTGATGTTTAAAAAACCCCTTTTCAAGGTCACATTCTAACACACTGACCCAAATACCGTTGCCTACAAATCAAAACACTCCGTCACATCCACCCACATCCACACATGAGGTTAAGGACCTCGCAACGTCACATACTATTCCTACCCTTAAGTTAATCAAGACAGGGTCTATTTTAATGTGTGAGAAGTTTTCGTATATCAATTTAAGTCACATTTAAGTTCAGTTAAAGTTTTTCTAAGATGTTTGGGCTACTAAAGATTAGTTTTGGTTTCGATTTAAAAAGAAATTAGGATCTAATATATAGTTAAGCATTATAATTCAATCGAATAGAAAACGAGAATTTTTGGTTGAACATGACTTCCAACCAAAATACTTACCTATCCAGATGGATAATATTTTTAGTAATGACAGGAATTAGAACACGAGATGGTAAATAAAAATTACATTTTTGTATTCAATTCTATTAAAATTAGAATAAAACTATGTTACTTTATTGTGAGATGTTTCAATAGCACTGTTGATTTCCTAATATTTACTTCAAAAACCTTATACTCACGCAAGGTGATCGGTGATGGCTATTTTTTCTTCCTATAGGAAATAGCATACAATTAGTAAAGGTTCACTAATGTTTGACAAAAAACGTATGACAAATGATCATTTTACAAATTATTTTTGAAAAAGTAATCATTTGACAAACTTATCATTTACTAAAGTGATCGTTTTAAAAGTGATCATTTGACAAAAATCCATTTTATAAATATTTAACATAGCAAATGTTGTGAATGCTAAACCGTCATTTTGCAATTGATTAAATGACCAAAGTATTCCTTTTGCAAGGTCGCCATTAGACAAAATATTGGGTAAATAAGTGGGTATTTTATATGTATAATTGTTAATAAATGAACTTGCTTTTTGAATACAAAAAAAAAAAAACCTAACATCGAAGTCTCTGGCTTGGAGCGAAGCTGCGCTTCGCTCCAAGCCAGAGCCTTCTGAACCTAAACATCCGTGTCGGATCTGGTTAGAGAGTTGGTCGGGGCGTCCCTTCATTTGATAAAAAACAAATTACAAATTTATGTATAATTTTTAATAAATAAACTTGCTTTTTGAATACAAAAAAAAAAACCTAACATCGAAGTCTCTGGCTTGGAGCGAAGCTGCGCTTCGCTCCAAGCCAGAGCCTTCTGAACCTAAACATCCGTGTCGGATCTGGTTAGAGAGTTGTCGGGGTGTCCCTTCATTTGATAAAAAACAAATTACAATTACCAAACAATGCATTTTGTCAAAGGTTTTTATGCCTTGCGTTGTTTTATCTATTAATGTATATAATAAGTGAATAGTTTGTTAAGTGATGTTTTGAAGAAAGAAACTTTGTCTCGTAATTGTTTTGTCAAATGAATTATTTATAGAACCATTACTTTGTACAAAGATGAACTTATGAATCATGATTTTGCCAAACGTTGTTTGTGAAATGAATGGTTTGTAATATGTTTTTTATCAAATGAAGGGACACCATTAGTAAAGCATACAATTTAATTTGATTTTAATTCACTGCAAAATTACACTAATTTACGCCATTTGAATTTTGAACACGTAAAACCAAATACCTACCACAAATAAAACACAAAATCATTCTAAAAACACAAAAAAGTTCAAATCGTGAATATATATTCGAATTTCGAATACCAATTAGAATTTGGAACGTAATCGTCGGAACAAAGCGGCTCGTCTTAACCCCCCACCGTGCATATCTAGCTACGGAAGGTACGGCATACTTTTATTCTTGAGGGGCCAGCCCCGTCCACCCCATTTAAAAGAAGCCATCTTGGGTACAGTGGGGTCTGGGCTACACCCGCTGGGGTGGGGGCACGCAGGGGGAACCACTTTTCTCTCGGCGAAGTGTTGTTTTAATTCTACCAAATATCTTTTCGTGAATACCTCAGAAGAACTTTTGATATAATTTTCTTGGGGTAATATTTATACGTTTGAGGTGTAAACGGAGTTTTGTGGAATTGGTGTTCTAAATATACGGGAATAATGGGTCGTAGTACTTTTGTGTTGAAGTTTAAATATATAATTTAATAATTTTGATTTAAGTACCTATATAAATAGAAGTATGAAAGACTAATGTATTGATTGTGTTTTACAAGTTTGATTTCGGTCACATGAAAGTTGAGGAAGAATTATTTTTTTATAATGAGTAGGTAGGTAGTTACTTACTTAAATATCTGTATTATATGGTTTAATAAATTCTTTCATTCGAGTTGTCTGTATTTTTTTTGGTACTTTTTCCAACGGTGATGTGACTACAGTGACTACTTCTCGATCGACGCTATGTTAACTACTTTTGTTATCTGGCAGATACTTACATTTCTTATTAACGCTCGCTAGCGTCTGCGTAATAACGTAACTCTAAGGTTCGTGATTATAGTTTCGTTACTGGCCACTACGGTTGAAAGAAAAATTCCACCAACCCCGAACCTTGTAGCTCAGGTACGTTATTACGTACTCGCTAGCAAGTGAACTGACGAAAGAGATTATTATAAATATTATTAATTGCAAAAGTATTATTTACATACTTAGCTCAGCGTTTAAGTATTGCCATACAGCGAGGAAATGCTGCCAGCGTCCTGGCTACCATGCCACAGAACGGGGACCTCGACGACGTGTTCGTTCTTTAGTTTGTAGTTTTATTTCATAAGTGTTTTTTTATATATTAAGTTAGTTTTATTTTGTAGTAAGTAATTAGTTTTTTTTAATAATTTTTTTCTTTATTTACATAAATCACCCATAAACAACGGTAATGTTATGCTCCCACTTCACTTTGCTATTCGTATTTGCGTATTTGTCATAATTGTCATTGTGTGGTTGGTATGCTTGACAAAATATTCGTCTTTGTACGTCAAGTGTTTGAAAATATTACAAACTTCCAATAGCGAATACGAATAGTTAAGTGAAGTGCCACCATTAGGTACGTCATACGTACTCGCTAGCCACTGAACTCACTACAACCCAAGGCAAGATAAATATTATTTACTAGCTGTACCCCGCAACTTAGTTTGCGTAGAGGAGGAGGATGGAGAGGATGGAGGAGATCAGGAGGCAGATCTTCCTCTCTGGATCCTTGTTTCCACATCACATACCGCCATGGCTTATAGCCTATGAGCTTTCCGGATATTTCAGCTATCTCCTAGTGAAACTCCCATCAAAATCCCTTCAGTAGTTATGGCGTGATACTTGCACAAAGTCACAGACAAACAGACAAAAATTCTGAAAATTAATTTTTTGGCATCAGTATCGATCCTAAAACACATTACAATCCAATGTACAGACACAGTCTTATTATATGTATAGATTGCAAAAGTATTACACAAAGAAGCACCCATAAACACAGGTAATGTTAGAGAAACGCCTATTATAGGTATTACTAGGTACTTACTTAAGTTCATATTTCAACCTAACCTATTTACGTTTACCTTTTCCAAACTAAACCTTTCAGAAGTTGAATAGGTAATCTATTCCCAGCATCGTTCGTGCAATGAAATTAACTTTGATCACAAACTCAAAGAAAATAGTCTATAAAATGGCTGAAGAATGGCTAAACCCCGGCATTTTCATTAAGTTTTCCAGCGATTTGATACCGTCACAAAGCTCGTAGATTAAGCCTGAATGAAACCGGCATTTGCATAGAAATTAAAATTTACCTGGACGCGTGGTCTGTCGACCAAGTGGCATTCCTTTGGCATAGTTGCGCGTTGAATTTCAAAGTCGGTTCGAATTTAGGATGCGCGTCGCGTTGGCAGGGTTAAAAATCGAACGCGTTGATATTATCATTTTTAAAACTTAAGTCGTTATATGGTTGTCAAAAGCAAGAGTGAGACAGAAGATGCCCCGCAGCGGCGGAGTGAAATATTCGTATTTTTATGAATTTTGGCAGGGAATTAAAAATACGCCAACAAAAATAAGATTTTTTTAAAACAAGCTTTCGTAGTTTGCGATTTTTTTTCTATCGAGCGAAGTTTGTCCAATCGTGTATTCATCAGTCTCTAAATAGACACCTCAAGATTGCTATATATTTTTTTCAGACGTTTTATTTTTGTAGATAGTGCCGTAGCCTTTGTAGAAAAACTGAAAAATACGTGCATACGAAGCCTTAAATCAACGCATAAGTAAAACAAAACAACAAAAAAGCAAATAACAATCCCATACATGTTTCTTACTTTCTAATCTACTATAGTTAACTAACGTAAGTAAATGCCACCTGGCTATCGAGGGCAGATACGTTAATGCTCTTCATCTCTTTAAAATATTGGAAACGGATTTAGTATGGAGTTTCATTTGATTACATCTACTATCAGTAACTCATCTTTTGTTTTAAATTGTTTCAGATCTATCAACAGTCAACACGAGACAATATTTTCAATATATTTTCAATAGTTAAAAGATAGTTCAACCGACCTTTTGTACATAAGTATAGTTTTTAGTTTAGTTTATATTTTAGGGTACCTAGTATACCTACCTATTTAAAATAGTTATATTTAATATTTTATTGTTATTTAAATAAAGTTCTACTTATACATTTTCTTATTTTTTGGATATAAGTAAATAAAATATCGCTAATCTATCTCAAAAATATTTTATATATCTTCAATTTGTTTTAAAATAAAGCAAGATGGACCAAATTAATCAAAGCTGTCGGAATCCCGCATCCGAATTCGAATCGAAAAATTGTGCGTATAAGAAAAGTATACCTACCTAAACACGAAACCCTAAAATCCAGGAACAAACGTCTGCAGGGTTACTCTCTCTTATAGCGATCCAGTTTAGGTTCCTAAACTGAACCGAATCGCTATTTGCTACAATGACGTTTGACGTTATTGTAGCAAATTGTCAGTTTAGGAACCTAAACTGGATCGCTATAAGAGATGAGAGTAACCCCGCTGTCCAGACTTTTTTTAACAGATATTTAGATATCACAGAACGATAGAGTCTAGACTAATTATTATACCTAATAGACGGCGCGGTGAGATGCGAAAAGCATTTCCCCAAGTAAAAAAAAAGGTTGGTATAGATAAGTGTTTGAAATCGATTGGCCTTGATAAGTAATGTGTTAACGTAATAATTAAGTAAATACTTATTTTACTTCATTATTACGTTAACACATGTAATTACTAAATTAAACAGATGCTAAAAAGCGAATATGTTTCAAAAAGGATTATCTACGAGCCAGACTACGTAGGTAGGAAATATTCAAGTGCTTACTATTGTTTCTCGCTCGAGGGTGGCATAGTTCAGATTAAAGTGAGAAATTAGTGGGATGTCGACGTAATCTGCAATTTTTCGTCATGAATGACTGTGACATACACTTGCTTTTATTCCTAATAGTTCTAAATAGTTATACTACACCTAAATGTATAAATACATGTAAGTAAGTAAGTACTAAGACCTAAATGAAATTAATTTTAAGTTTGAAAGGGTGCTTTCTTTAGGTAGCTCATATTAAATTAAAACACTTCAATAGTCTATGTTCTAGAAAAACTGCGAAAGTATGTATTTGTGATTAAAAAGCAGCTTTTTTTCTTTCTTAAATGTGAACTTGACTTTGTTATTAGATTGACCATTTTTAAATGACTACCTAAGTATTTATAGTATTAAGTCTAGGTATTTTAATTTGATAAAACTATAACTTTTACACAGAGCTTGAATAAATTAGATTTTATAAACGTTCCAAAACCAACAGTACCGGCCACCACAATCTCCCATCTTCAGACAATTACAGTTTTTGCACGACCAACTTCCAGATTCCAAATTCGAAAAACGTTAGTTGGCAACCGTTCCCGCCATCGCATCGCCAGAGAAAAGCCGAGGAGAATCAGCGAGATCACGTATGCCGATAACATTACCAAGTTTTCGCATTAGAACAACTTTTATTACACTTATCTCCGCCGAGGAACGGTACCTACGCAAAAATGTAGCCAGTTTCTAAACGAATTTCCAGTTTCGGAACGGCACCGCTGAACGATGACGAATTTAAATTTCGAACAAGAATTCTGAATTTATTGGTCTTTAGTTGTGGTTTGTGGCTTTTTAGTAAGTACTTTACCTAGCTGTTTAATTTTTAGATATGTACAGTAGAAAACAAAGAAAAGTAGGTATATAGGTGACTCTGTAAGGTTGAGTTTTTCTCAAAAACTACATAGACATATACACAAAGGCTGTTCATAAACGTGATTTAAAGTTACGCCACCGTTTAGGCCCCCTGTCCCTTTCTATCTTAACCATTTTTAACGTAGTGTGAAAGGGATAGGATGATTTAAGGGAAGTGAGGTTTAAATAGCCTGTGTTATAGACCGACTACTTCACCGAACTACCTACCCTACTTCCTTTACATCGAGGGAGCTACCATGGTCTACCACACGGGCCCAGTGCGGATTGTCGGATTGCACATGCCTTAGATTTATTTCTCGGTATGCAGGTTTCATCACGATGTTTTCCTTCACCGTTATGACACCATTCGGTAAAAGTATGCTTTTCTTTCGATAAAAACCAAGGAAAACTCATTCGTACAGTCGAAGACAGAGATAACAGAGGGCCTCAACAAGGTTGAGATTTTCTCAAAAACTATTAGACCGAATTTAATAATTCTTTTACAGCACATAGTTTTAACTTTTCTCTATCAGACAGTGAAATAATTTTTGCAATAAGTCAAGTGGTTTTTGAGAAAATCTCGACCTTAAAAACTCTCCTGTACACCTTCCTCTGTGTTCCACCGTACCTATCTGTCTCTAATGACCTTTTTATTTTTTCTTCATCTTCGATAACTTCATCATAGTAATTAATTACGCCAAGAAATAAAGCAGCGTCTATACATGCCCAATCAGAACAAATGACCGACGCTACATAGTACGGAGACGGAGTTTACGACAATGCCTATAAGAAAACGGGCGGCGCGTTATAAAATTTGCATTCGGCGGGAGCGGGTAATGCAGGCTGGGAGGAGGCTCGCGACAGTGGAGACGGCTTCTTTTAGATAAAGATTAAATACGTAATTTTATTTATTAAAATTCTATAATTAGAATAAGATAGATTTTTCCAGATGAGTAGGTAACTGTATTCTAAAATGTTGTAATGTTTTGTAATTTGCTTAAACCAACTTCTGTGTAGGTATCATATGTATAAGCACTATCATATGTACAAGCACAGGTAAAATAAAAAAAATTCTAAAGATTTTTACGATTATAATTAGCATGTCATCCTTTTTATGACTTTGGAAGGGGAGACAGAATTTTGAGACTTGTCGATTTAGATTAGTTTAAAAAAAACATGCCTGAGATGCTTGCGTTTTTTATTTACTAAAAATCCTAATTAGAATAGGACAAACATTTAATTCTAATTAGGATTTTTACGATTCAAATAAGCACTTTTAGAATATAAGACTAGCCCATATAAATAACAACAATAATTAGTTTTATATTAATTAAATAAAACGGGAATTACTGTCTGACAGTCTACTCGTGACCATGATGGCTGCAATGCTGTCGAAATATCGAGACATCAATAATAAATGTTTAACACGGTAATTCCCGTTTTTATCTAATTAATAAATGTTTAACCGTGTAAGTTTAAAAAGTGATATAAGTATGTGAAATATATTTTCCCATCTTAGGCGAAACCACGTATGGTTTGTATGCCGATGGGGAGTTCTAATTTATAATATAATATGTAAGTATAATGTATCCATTTATGAGCTCATTACAAGGAACCACCAACCACCAACGCCTCTCTGTGGATCCTTCCACAGAGAGGCGTGGCAGCTCTACGAGAGACAGCACCCCGACCCCCGGCACCAGCAGCGCGCTGCAGACGCGGGTGGCCGATCTCTTTATACGGATTGATGCTAGAAAGAAGTGTCCTCCACACTTAGTTACCCAAGAGGGGGAGTTGTCCAACCTCTCTCGGCAAGTGGGGGGTTTCTAACAGGAAAAAGGAGGGTAGGAAAATTTCCATTTTCTTACGTCTTTCCAGCGCCCGCTCCGCAGCAGTTTTTGATTAACGGACGGCTAGGGGCGAAATTTCATTATGTATTCATCCCCCTAAAGGCTTATTTACTTCAAAAGGGGGATAATGTTGCGGTTGATACATATTGCTGTATGGAAGGTAAGATTTTTTCTTCAAATACACAGAGCGAATGTTGACGGAAGGGTCGGCAGAGGTAGACCGAGGAGAATGTGCGGCGACCAAATTGGCGATGGCTTGAAAAAGGGCCAAGTACGGTCTACTACAAACCGACGAGCATGCATGAAGAGATTGATGAATGTGGAGGAGGCAAGGGTTGTGTGCCAGGATCGCAGCAGATGGAAGTCCATGAATGAATGAATAGACATTTATTTGACACAATACAGCACACTTAAATACATAATTTACACATAGGTATACAAAATAACAAATTATATAACTAAGGTGCATGCAGCAGTGCCAGGTCCCAACTCAGCATGGTGCTATGCCCGAGGGCGGAGCGCTGGTCTTCCGCTGGAACCAGGATCGCGGCCGACAGCAGAAAAATCATTATATAAGTAAGTATTTATAGGAAAAAAGGGAAGTTTTGCAAAGAAGAGAGGAAGAAGTGCATTTATAAGCAATAATAATAATACTATATGTTAAGGGCCTTCCACAAGCCAACTAGCGACGCCAATCTTAAAAAATAATATCTTCCAATATAATCAATTTTATTAAAAAAGCTATTTACGAACTGTTTATTACTATAATACTATTTTTTAAATTCTTATTTATAACATGATTCAATGTCGGTAAGTTGTAGTTCGCATAATTGCGAAAAACGGCCGTTTTTGGCACATTTGTGAACTACAACTTAGCTATGCCATGTATTGTATATTGAAAAATAGTATTTATCGTAATAAACATTTTGTGAATAGCTTTTTTAATAAAATTGATTATATTGGAAAATATATTTTTTTTAAGATTGGCAGCGCTAGTTGGCTCTATGAAGGCTCTTAAATATAACAATTAAAGTATGAACAGGGGAACATATTAAATTGTAAGGTGAGACTGTAAATTGTGAAGGTAGGTGAAATGATATAGATTTAATAGTAATGTAACATTTTGAGAATAACGAACGAATGATCCATCGTCTCTACCTAACTCTACGGGAACCAGGCGTGAGTTTATAAATATATTTTTTTTCAAATGTCTACAACTCAGTACAATAAGGGAAATGATAAGCCGAAAGTCAACACCCCGTTTTGTGGTGATAGCTAAACAACATTTTAAATATCGATTCTTTGTGCTATACTGTGACACCAGGGGTAGGTAGTCTGGAAGACATCTCTCAATAACATACCCATTGATCTCCTATAAACAACTAGATACACAAAGGTTTTACTAAAACAATTTAAAGAACGTCCAAATAATGGTCCATTGTTAACGTCCAAATAATGTCCAATAAAGCAAATGATTCTATTCATCCGTTTGGACCTTCTTTGCGCTCGGACATTTTTAGAAGGCAGACTGTGTATCTAGTTGTTTATAGGAGACCAATGAATACCGTGAAATATTTCTGTGAACTGTATTTATTTTGTACAATTGAAAGAGGCTTTCTACCTATCTGTCTAACAATTATTTTATATGCGACTTTTAGTTTACGCGATTTTTTGTTGTTGTTTTTCCTATACCTAGAAGAATAACAAAAGCAATGAATAATTCGCTTCGATTTCTTACTATTTTCTGAATTCTTAATTAAGCTGTTTTTTTCGAATCGCAACTTGTACAAAACTTTATTTTAAACCAATAATTTTTATAAAAACGGAGATATTTTTACATTTATTCGTTATCTTGTACAACTTGTGGTTGATGGTGGGGCAGAATCTGGCATTGTTATTTTAATTTTCAGTACTATACAACACATAACAATCAACTGCCAAAGAGTCTGTCGTCATAATGATTTTCTTTGTTTTGAAATCAATCGTGAGTCATTCCGGAAGAAACCAGGATAAATAAATCATTAACACGGTTGTTCTGATTTGGATTGAACTTGGAACCGTATCGAAATTATTATGTATCTGCTTCTGAGCTGTTTGAACATTTACGTTTGATTCGTTCTTTCAAATTATTTTTATAGTTCTACTACTCGATACAAGATGGCGCTAGTAGTAGCATACTCAATAAACAAAATATTGTGATATAAAAATATTCGAACAATGGAAATAAATATAAAACTAACATGCTGTTTGTTCGCAATTCATCTTTAATCGTTGTTATTTATATTTTGAATTACACACTCTTTTTTATGTTTCTGTATTAAGATTATAGAGGGCGCTTTTAACAACAATTGACTGCTCTTGTCGAATGGTAACTATTATTATTATAGATGGCAGCACCTTTAACTACAATTTTTCCATCAGTGAATTACTAAAAACATTCATAGCTTTGCTGCCGCATAGTCGGCTTTAGCTTTGACTGTTTTTATTTTAATGTCTACAGTGGTTCTCTTGAAAATGGCGGGAAACGGCGGTTGCAAAATTGTTTGATAATTATTGTTGTAATGTCTACAGTGTGAGTGACAGTATGTATGGTGAATTTATTGGATAATTTGAGCAAAATCTGAAGTTTCAAGCTTTTATCAAGAGTCCCGCTACAAGCTCGGGAGTGAACGTGACTGTCGCGCTGCTTCGTCCAGAGTGATGACGCTACGGCGTCTCCTCTGGATGAAGACATGAAGACGCGGCTACCCAGGGTGAAGGCGCTACGGCGACTCCTCTGGAGGAAGATAGAAGACTATTATATATTGAATTTTCTGTAACATGACAGTGGCAAATGACGAACTGTCGAGTCCATTAATAAAATAAATAAATAGCGAGCCCTCATAGAGCCAACTAGCGCCGCCAATCTTAAAAAAATAATGTCTTCCAACATAATAAATTTTATTAAAAAAGCTATTTACAAAATGTTTATTAGGATCAATACTATTTTTCAATATACAATACATGGCATAATTGCGACAAGCTAAGTTGTAGTTCACAAATGTGCCAAAAACGGCTGTTTTTCGCAATTATGCGAACTACTACTTACCGACATTGAATCACGTTATAAATAAGCATTTAAAAAATAGTATTTATCGTAATAAACATTTCGTAAATAGCTTTTTTAATAAAATTGATTATATTGGAAGATATTATTTTTTTAAGATTGGCGGCGCTAGTTGGCTCTATGAAGGCCCTTAAACGATTGTCATAAAACAGATTCTAAGCTAAAGCCAAGATTCGTAGACTTATTATGAATGAAACTTAGCGTTAGATCACTCTTACAACTGCCAAAGGCTCAATTTAGTCCGATTCGATATTGTTGTAGGTAATAGACCTCTATGGTCATTACAATAGTAATCAAAATTGTATTTTTATAAGAATATACGCTGTCTAAATTTTAAAATTGTGTCAACTTACTTCCTTAATAAATTCCACAGAGAAATGTCTTGATTAACTTTTAAAATTAATTTTACAACAGATATTTATATAGACAATTGTAGCGTGACTAAGCGTAAGCTTGCTCTTAATAACGTCAAATTGCATAGACGTTTGACACTTATAAGCTCGTGTTGAACTGTCTATGAATTTTTTGATCATCCTGAGCGAGAGCTTAGCTTTGAGAGAACTCAAAACAAGCACATATTTTTAGAAAACCTACACAAACAATAAAGCGTTGAAGTAATTTTTTCCAATTAAACGCTTACACAAAGCAATATAAACTAGGAACGAGTAATTTCACGAGAGATTAATTTCGACAATCATATTACTTAAGATTGTGAACAAGTCAGTGAATGTTTCGATATAACAGTGTACGAACGCAATGTTTAATTTAAAGTTCTTATAAATAACTAAAATGCAATTCAGAATTATTTTAGCCACTGTTCAATTAGTATTAAGTATAGTGCCAGTTCATCTCGAAAGTATGTACGGTCTAACACAGAGAAAAGAGTACAGGAGAGCTTTTAAGGTTGAGATTATCTCAAAAACTACTCGACCTATTGCAAGCATTCTTTCAGTTTCATATAAATAAAAGTTAACACTATGTAACTTTAAAATAATTACTAAATTGGGTCCTATAGTTTTTGAGAAAATCTCAACCTTATTGAGACCCCCTGTATACTTTTCTCTGTCTTCGTGTCTACCTTATTCTTTGTAAATAATACAGTTACATGAAATTAAATTAAATGTAGGTACATACTTAAGGTAGATAACTCTAGGATAGAGTCTATCCATCTGACCAGTGTGAGAGATAGATAAGCTCTGAAGCAGGTAGAGCACAAGTGAACACATAATTAACAATGTTTCATTAATTAATGTCAATGAATAATTTGAACTTAAGTTAAAAGACGTGAACATATCTGTCATCGATGAAATAGTTGATAGAGGACGTGCGTAATGATTCGGAAACCCTGGACAGGAACAAGCGTAGGCAGACCGCAGACCCGATGGTCCGTTTACATCAAGGCGTAGATCAGAAAATCCCAAAAGCTATCCAGCAGTGGAATGCAATGTGCTAATGTCGCTAATATTTTTGTCAGCATCCCAGATGCGTGGCAACCCTGCAAGAATAATAAATGTGTATGATGAAGAAGATAATGTGTATGAATCAGAATCACTAGTATGCTTTGGGAATGAACGAGGGCTGATGGTAATGAAGATGTAATATGTATGGTAAATGATCCCAATGCTATATTATTTGTTTCAGACTACGATCTCATCATAATACCAATCCCGAAAGGTCGAATAAAAACAAACAGCGTCCCAGATCGCACAGACACATTCTTACCAAGACACAAGAAACATTACAGAAAGGATCACGTAAAACTAGACATAGAACAATACGGGGAACCAACTGACACACCTGATATAGACAGCTTTGATTACAATATAGATAGAAGCGAATTTAAAATTATAAGGTCTAAAAATGATGAAACGTCTGACTACGATTTTAACTATGGTGATGATAAGATTGTTGGAGGTGTGGAAGTCGATATCAATCTGTATCCGTATCATGTAGCTTATGGTACTAACTGTGGTGGAACTATTATTGACAGGAAATGGGTTATGACTGCTGGACATTGTGGGTAAGTTATGAAAGGAAATTTTAAACTCAATACTTACCCTTCCTCCAACTAAATGTATTGATTGATGACTATTTCGTTGACGCTTCTAAACTAACATTAAATGACATAGCCACGATTCAATGGAGCTTTGCCCCACCTACAAAACTACGAGACCATTGAAGCTGTACCTATCATTTTGTTGGACACTTATGACAGGTTTTATATAGCATAATCACAATCAGTAGGAGTTTGGAGAGTAGTAGAAAATGATAACAAAAACAATGAATAATTCGCTTCGATTTCATACTATTTTCTGAATTCTTAATTAAACTGTTTGTTTGACTCGCAACTTGTACAAAACTTTATTTTAAACCAATAATTATAAAATAAAACGGAGATATTTTTACATTTATTCGTTATCTTGTTCATCATGCGGTTGATGGTGGGGCAGAATCTGGCATTGTCATTTGATATAAGTAACCAATTGTTTTCTTATGGTTTATTAAATATGTAGTGAAAAAGATGCAGGTTCAGAAACTTTTTGTAATTACAATAATTTTTTTATCATTCCAAAGCAAGAAACCATATGTCAGAGTAGGCTCAAAATATATATACGCAGGCAAGAAGATATTAGTAAAAAGGAATGTGATCCATCCGAACTGGTATGCCAGTCAGAAGGAGCATGCGTTCGACTTCGACTACCAACTGTTGGAGCTATCTGAGCCTTTGAAGTTTAATATCAATATTCAACCTGTAAAAATTGGCCGTATTGAAGACATGGTTATTGGTACAGTAGTTTCTGTTACTGGATGGGGCAATACTGCGGAGAATGTGAGTAGTGTCGTCCATACATAAACGTTTTCCTGATTCCCTTAGACAGAAACGATGGCAGACAAGTTTCATTTCCTTCACATTCATCAATCTCTTTATGCACAATGGTCTGTATGAAGTACGGTGGAACACAGAGAAAGGTGTACAGGAGAGTTTTTAAAGTTGAAATTTTTTCAAAAACTACTTGGCCTATTGCAAAAATTCTTTCACTGTTTGATAGATAAAAGTTAAAACTATGTAATTGTGAAATAATTATTAAATTCAGTCGAGTAGTTTTTGATAAAATCTCAACTTTATTGAGACCCCCTGTATACTTATCTCTGTCTTCGACTGTACCTATACCGTACTTGGTCATTTTTAAAACATCGCTAATTTTATTTAAAAATGCTCAGTTGCATATTAAATGGCTGTTATGTAAACAAGATTTCAATTTAAGAAGTAGTTAGTACGACTAAAATTCAATTAACCTTGAATGACTGTGAATGTAAAATTTAATTTTCCCTATTATTAAACACAACACGTGAATTATCATGAGTAATGGTTCTCTTGAAAATGGCGGGAAACGACCGACGACGGTTGCAAAATTATTTGATAATTTTTATTTTATTGTCTACAGTAGTTATTTTGAGATTAATATCACGTTAATTAATCAGAAAATGTTCGCGAGTGACACTATGGTGAATTTGTTGGATAATTTGAGCAAGATCTGGGGTTTCAAGCTTTTATCAAGAGTTCCCGCTGCAAGCTCGGGAGCGAACGTGACTGTCGAGCTGCTTCGTCCAGAGTGATGACGCTACGGCGTCTCCTCTGGATGAAGACAAGAAGACGCGGCTACCCAGGGTGAAGACGCTACTGCGACTTCCCTGGAGGAAGATAGAAGACTATTATATATCGAATTTTCTGTAACATGACATTGGCAAACGACGAACTGTCGAGTCCATTAATAAAATAAATGAATAAATATGAGTGATTAATGGAAAAATAATTTTAATAACAAATTTTATGCGTATTATATATTTTGAGACGTAACTAAAATTATGTCACAGATAGTCGAATGCCTTGCTCAAATCAATTCTCAGAAACAATATTTTCAGGGTCCTTACTCAAACGTTCTGCGAGCTGTGAGGGTTCCAATAATTTCAAAGGAGCATTGTCAGACTGTGTCATTCCCTTACTTCAAAGGCAGTCTCACTGCCAGGATGTTTTGTGCTGGTTTCGTAGAGGGAAAGAAAGATGCTTGTCAGGTAAGAACATTCGGCTTGAGACGTTGTACTGTTCTTTCTCAACATATGCCGTTCAATAGTGTTGTAGGGAACATTTAGGAAACCTTTGATCTGGTAGGATATTCTTCCACTTATATTGTATGGTAGATACATTTTGTTGGAATCTGCAGTTTTCTAATAATACTGAATATGATCACTATCATGTTGATGAAGGTATTATTTCTGATTTATGAAATATTCACTTGCATTTCCGGAGCTCTTAAAACATTAAATTTTTGTGAGGAGACAGTACTTGCTTGTCTTAATTGAAATAAATGGTTCACATGATCATTCACTAGCCTAGGTCCTTCGATGTGAAGACCTATGCCCCAGCAGTGGTGACTATAAAAATCTGGTGAACTAGTTTCCCAAGCTAAACTCCTTGAGTGCTGATGACATTATTTGAGATGGAAGTGGTGGAGAAATGGCAGAATATGTATGAAGCTATTGTCGTTTTAAGGACCTAAGCTATACAGGGTGATTGAAAATTCGATACATTAAGGGGTGATTTGCAACAAATTAGGCCCTATTAATGAGGGGTCGGAAATGAGAAAAAAATTTAGGACCTTTTATTTTTGAGTTAAGGGGAATTTTAGGCATGCATTTTTTAAGGAAATCTCTACTTTATCAGCTTTCAGAAAAGTATTATTTCAATGCTCAGAGTGGAGCAGTTTTTTAACATAATTTTTTTTGTGAACAAGTCAATAAAATTAGAACTACCGTAACTCAGAAACCACTCATTTGCGACCCCTTATTAATAGGGCCTAATTTGTTGCAAACCACCTCTAGTATCACCCCTTTCAAGGAATGTATCGAATTTCCAATCACCCTGTATAAGTATATTCTCAATAAAATCTATGATTGTTTGATTGGTCATTTTCAGGGAGATTCCGGAGGCCCAGCTGTTGCCAACGGTCGGCTTCTGGGCATGGTGTCATTTGGCTACGGGTGCGCAACGCCAGGGTCTTACGGTGTTTACAGTAAGGTGGCGAAAGTTAGAGACTGGATTAAGAGCGTGACTGGTCTTAGATTAGACTAGCATATGCTTAATAATATAAAATATAATTTGTAATTTTGGTGGATTCATTGCTGCTTCAAATTCATCATCATTCATCATCAACATAGAACGAAGGAATACCGTTATAACTGCTTTCTACAATTTTGCACAATTGTTCCAATGGTTTTTTATAGTTAAGAGTTAGCAGACGTTAAAGATTTTTTGGTAGTACCTTGTAGCACTCCAAAGATTACACAAGGTTATATTAAGTAAGTATAAAACAAATGATGATCCAGCCAATAGAAGCTATTTGAATAGAGTGGTTTACCACTAGATGAGGTAACATTACAGCAATTTCGTTTAAAAAGTGGTCAGTAAAACTGGGCAAATCGTAATCGTTGAAATACTTACATCATGACGTGCTGTTATAAAAGTGGAGTGGTTTGATAAAAACATTATTATTGTGTTGATACGTAATACGCGTGTAATCGTAATGTTATTGAAACTGTTATTTGAAACGAATATTGTTGTAGTTACTGGGTAAGTAGACTTAATTTACTGAGAATAAGATTGATAATAAAAACAGGGATGAAGATGCTAGAAAGTCCCTCATTATCTGGTACGGAATTGTAACTAGCCGATGATTTATTTCAATTCATTTATTTATTCAGTTTTTACAATTTCATTACATGATTGACAATTCAAAGCTAATGATTTATTATTAATAGAATTTTAGGTGGTTACGACATTGATATAAAGGACGCTCCATACCAAGTCAACTATGGTGATATTTGTGGTGGTGTATTAATCCATCCAATATGGGCTATGACCACTGCGCATTGTGGGTAAGAACATCTAATGAATATCATCCTGACCACGAATACAGCTGTATGCTTCCCGATTTTCTAAATTAGAGTATCTGATATTAAAGAAGAGTACAGACGATGGACTTTCATCTGCTTTGATCTCGGTACACCATCTTCACCTCTTTCATATTCATCTTTGTCTTCATTTTCATCGGTTGTAGTATTTATTTATCTATTACCTATCTATCTTCAAGCTGTACCCTAGTAGAGCAGACAGAGAGTATGTAACGCTACATATCCCAGTCCTTACACACCATAAGAATTCAACATTTTCAGTACAGACCCAGATTTCATCAGAATCGGAAACAAGCATCGCCTGAGAGGTGCAAGAGTAAAAGTAAGGAAACACATCGTCCACCCACAATTTGGCAAGAAGCATGAGTTTGACTACGACATACAACTATTGAAGTTGCAAAGAAGTTTGCCGTTTAATAAATATGTTCAAGGTATACCCATCAGCAGAGGGCAGTATGGCGAAAGCATTTTTATAGCTGGTTGGGGATATCTTAGAGAAAAAGTACGTAATTAGGATTTCTACTAGAGTGAATACATACTCCACAATGACACCACCCTCACCTATTTTTCTACCACGTAATAATGACGACACCTGCTTTTTATGCAAGGGATTGGGAGTCGTCTTTCAATGGTTCCGACGAATCATAGATCTTTAGGCATTCATCAGTCATTATCAGATGGCCCGTTACTTTCAACTTTTGATCATCATCAACTGCTGGATTGATGCTTCTATCAATGCCATCCCTTGCCGGTCCTTCAAGCCACCATACTACTGTATCACGGCCTTTGATGACTTAGACGACAAAATGCCAAGAATAAAACAAACAATCAGTCAGACAGAAGCCAGTCAACAAGTAGTCAGATCATCTCTCCATCTAGCTGCGGATCATTCCACACTAAGTTTACCCCTTTCGTGGTCTCCAGAGCTTAAAATAAGAAAAGTCGCTTTCAGGGAGATTATAACGACGTTCTTCAAGAGGTCCAGCTACGATTGGTCCCTTTTGAGCATTGTCAGAGGATAAACAATCAGTGGTACAACAACACCCTTACTACGAGGATGTTCTGTGCTGGGGGAGGGCAAAGGGATGCTTGTCAGGTGATTCCTCATTATCATCATCAGCCCGTATCAGTGCTGGAAATAGGACTCTCGCAAAGCACATCACTCAACGATTCTCGGCCTTTTGCATTCAGTATGCTAGCCAACTTGCGTGCCAGCATCCCTCCATCTCATCATCAGGAGATTCCTCATTGTTAATGTATTCTTTTATGCGTTTAGCCATATTATATTTATGTTTTAAGTTTACCTTATAGTGTGAAACCGTGTGGTGGTCCCTTTCATACTTCTTTAAAAAAAAAACGTTAAGTTAGAAAGGGACCGAAGGTTTAAACGATGGACTATCTGTTTATGACTAACCACATTATAGAGCTGGTCTTCTTCTCGTGTGGTTTAATAACCAAAGATATTGTCAGCAGTTGATGAGGCCGCTAGAATATTCTGACATGGGCTGACGACTGCAGCAGAACATCAGCAAGCGGGACCGACTGCTTAACGTGCTTTAGTGGATATGCTCAGATGAAAACGTCATTAACGGTCACCCATCTAGAAATCACCCAATATAGGTTAACTTATATGATATTTTTCAACATGTAAATATTTACTAGCAAGTGGACTACAAGCCCTTCTACTCGGCTAGTGTTTAGTTGATTTGATATGGCAAGAATAGAAAATTAAATGACAATGCCAGATTCTGCCCCACCATCAACCGCATGATGAACAAGATAACGAATGAATGTAAAAATATTTCAGTTTTTTTATTAAAATTATTGGTTTAAAATAAAGTTTTGTACATCAAACGAGTCAAAAAAACAGCTTAATTAAGAATTCAGAAAATAGTAAGAAATCGAGGCTAATTATTCATTGTCTGTCTTTGTTGTCATTTTCTACTACTCTCGCAACTCCTACTGATTATGCAATATGAAACCTAATAAGTCCCCAACAAAATTATAGGTACAGCTTCAATTGTCACATAGTTTTGAAGGTGGGGCAAAGCTCCATTAAAATGTGGTAATGTCATTTGTTGATTACTAGACTTTATTTATAAAAATTTAATAGGTATGTGTACACATTACTGAACGTTTATTTGTCTTCCATTGCATTCTCTGTCTCGCGGTGTCTCCAGGGTGACAGCGGCGGTCCAGCGGTGTCTTTCGGCCAACTTGTCGGCCTCTCGTCCTTCGGCTTCGGCTGTGGCCGTGCCTACCCTGGTGTCTTCACCAACGTAACTGAAACCAACATCAGAACCTGGATAAGGAAATATACAGGAATATGACCACATATACAATATTGTATAAAATTCGATACGACTTTCAAATCTCATACAATTTTGTTAGTTAGGGCGTTTTTATAGTCGTGCTGATTTGGTCAGCATTTTGCATTTGCCCCGCATGCGATTATCATTCGTGATATCCGCAAACGGGGCGCGTGATGAACGTGCGTAAGGAATGCGGGGCGTTTTTATGTGGGTTTATTCTCAAAATGCGAGGTAAACTTTCCGATTAAAAGTCTTTCTTCAATAATAGGATCGACTTGTAATCTTCTTTACTTATTTTTTCTTTTAAAACCTGTATAATGAATGCAATGGCACTGATAACTTTTCGAATATTCATTGTACATAACTGTACTAGCCCACGTCACGCACGATACTGACAAGCGGCAGGCAATGTGTGTATCACGCAGCGTGAATTGTCACGCATGTCGAAATCCGCACGACTCTGAAAGCGCCCTTATAAGGCTGTGCCATTTAGAAAACAGTTTGCAGGCTGACTGTTTGCTTTTCATATTTTTTAGGTCTTCGAATGCGCCCTTAGGATGGAACGGTCATACACTGCGTCTTAACAATGCGTACTGTTATGTGTGGTTTTTTCGACACTACTCTTTTTGACACTCAGCAAACTATTTGCTGGATGGGTCTACCCTAATCAACAATCCATACAAATACGTTAACAAAATATTTTGTAATGCACAGCGCGACAATAATCTTTCGGCACATGGATGACATTGAAAGGGGGCGCTGTTCACAACGAAAGGTGACGTTTGTACAGGATGACGGCGTTAGTTCGGATTTTTGTCACGAACCAAAAGACCCTTGTCGCATTTTAGGTGGATAAGCGTCTGCTATGGATTGCCAATAAATAAAAATGCAGCACTTTTATCGGCCCATTTTGTAAAAAGCCTTTTTGCAAATCAAACGAAACGTCAATCACGAAATCACTCGAAAAGTCATCTCGCAATAAATCGTTGCCTTTCAGAACTTTTTTTATATTGAAAAACCATATTTTAGTGTACGCTCTGCTCGGATTCGGTTCTGGTTTTAGTCGGTTTCAGTTAAAATAGTAGGTACCTAATTGGTTTTGTTGTCACGATATGCATGCATGGTGTATGTCGGGTTCCGCATGAAGGATCGAGTTTAGCTCGTTAATAATAACAATAATTATGTATTGCCTAGTCATCAATTAACATAATTAATTGATATATATTGGATATATCATCATATATGATGATATATCCAATATATATTGCCACTTTTTCGCCTCAGCGTTATCACCTTTTCCTTGCAAAGTGGTGTAAATGTAAATTCAAAAATATGTTGACGTGCATAAATGTACACGACGTGCTTACTTGCAATAAAGAAATTTGACTTGGACTTTATCATAGTAATATCTCTCTAAATAATTATTAATAAAAACACACGGAAATATACAATCATTGAAAATAACTTTTTGCGCCTCAGTTGTACTAAATACACTGTTATTAAACTTATTATAGATACAATGATTATATTTTGCATAAAAATTTATGTATAAAGTTTTTTTGCCACTTCAATGCTGCAACTGCACTGCACTGCAACGCTCTACGTTGGCACCTTTTCCTTGCAAAGTGGTGTAAATGTATATTCAAAAAATGTTGACGTGCAAAAATGTACACAACGTGCTTGCAATAAGAGATTTGATTTTGATTTGGACTTCCTTTACCAGGTTCAGGCTTGATCCTTAATCCCTTGCCAAGTGGCTCTAACTTTCGTCAACGCTAGTAGATTAGAAAGGAAAATGTATGGTGTTGATATTTGCTTTATCGTTAGCAGCTCATACATTTTTCTTTCTACAGTGTTCTTTCAAAACAACAACGAGGAAGACACATTTGTAGCTAACAGCAGATCAAGTGTAACACTTTGCACTTTAGACCGTTCTTATTATCTGCGTCATAAGAGTTAAATTCGTACTGCAAGTGGCATTGATCTGCTGTTGTCGGTACATAGCTGATATGACCGAGTATCAAATCTGGAACCTCCAAGTCCAATGACCCCAAGCCACCGAGCTCTACACAAAACCGTTGCAATCTATGCCGTATTACCGTCGCATAGAATGTCCATGTGATGTGGACTGTATGAGTTTTATCTGCAGTTTTCGATAGACTGTCGTACCTATTTGGTTTTGAATTTATTCAATTCAAATGCACTTTAATGTAATATAAATAGGTTCTACGATATAATGTGGCCAGCATTATGTCATAGAACGTGTCGTAATTTCAGCTTGTTATCCTATAAGCAATGCCAATCACTTTTATTCTTTTGGCGAATAAGTATTCCAATATCTCCATCACCCGATGGTTGCTTGGAAGAAATCGCTTAAAGCAATACGGCCGCCTACACACTAGCTAATTTTAGTTTTATATGTAACTAATGTGTTTTAATTTGTCTGCAAATAAAGTATATTTGATTTGATTTTCTATTTATCGAAACTAATTGGGTACGGACAACAGCAGATCAATGGTAACACTAGCAGTACGATTTTAAATCTTACAACGCAGATAATAAGAACGGTCCAAAGTCCAAAGTGTTACACTTGATCTATTGTTAGCTGTACATGTAATTTTGTACAAGAAAACCTTTTTTATTTATAAGTATTTTTTTATTATTGTTGTTGTCAGTAGTTGTTTAATATTTACAATACATAATAGAAAACCTTTATTGATACTAGTAGGATTGGTCACTAAACCACACGCGAAGAGAGAGAGAGAGAGAGATTGATACTAGTTGATTCTCGTGCATTCTTTAAGTACCTAGAAATTCATTGGTTTCAAACTAAAGTTTTTTTGGTTACAATTAAAAAAATAATATTTCGATCTCTATCAATATCACTAAAAGCGAAACGGCCGGAAAGCAATCAGACAAGCATTAAAATCGCATGTCGAAATATCTGAACGAAAAAATCCATGAAAATCCTTTTCCATTTTTCGACAAAAACCTTCCATACAGGGTGGGAGACACGCAACATCGCCTATATACAGGGGGACGCAAATTGACACAATCGATCAATGATAGAGATAATGGGTAATGGAGGCCACGAACGAAATAGAATGCCTCCGCAAAGTCTGAGCTCAAACCCTCAAGAGCGAATTCAGCTGGTACACTCTCAAGACATGATCACCATCTCAAGTAGGTATGTCATTTATTATTATTAATAATAAGTCTTTATTAATATCTATTTATTTATTTACAACAAACTAATAACATATTTACATAAACAAACAAAAAAATTATATAAAAATGGAAAAAATAAATTAAGTCTTTATTTCAGGCGTAGATATAACCCACATACAATGTAAAATACAGCACAAATATCTGATAATAATAAATAAACAAAATTAAACATAAAAGTAGTATAAAATAACTATCTACCTATAACAGATTGTTATTTTTTATTCAATCTTGAGGGCGTATCACGTGATGTCTTTCTCAAGTCGCGGTTCGCCTGCAATGCAATCAGCAAACACGTTCTCAAGTGAGAGTTTGACAGTTCTCTTATTTCGTTTGTTTATTAATACGGCGTTACTCACGTGATACCTGCTTCCTAAACGCGCACCTAAGTTACGTTTATTAATAGGAACTCCATCTTGAGGTCATTCTTAATATTGACTTTTGAGATGAGAGTGATTTATTAATACGGGCCTAAGCAACCGCGACGTTTACTTGAGTTCTTCCACCTGAGAATGGCATCATGATACGCTCTCAAGATTGGATTATTAATAAATGACATACTTGAGATGGTGATCACGCCTTGAGAGTGTATCAGCTGAATTCAGCTCTTGTTTTATTCTACTACTATTCCAGTCTAATTTCTATTCGGCTCTCAATTCACGGATTCCGTCAAAAAAAAAATCACCCTATACACGGCTGCATAAAACCTGCACCTAACTATATACTGAAAGCACATATTATATATATGTCGTTAATGTAATTATATGGCTTCAATTTTGTATAAAATTACCGTGGTGTGCATCGGATTTGTCTATGTGTGTGTAGAGAATGCGTTTGTGGGTGTTTATTTTATCTCCGCTGTTTGCCGTATATTGACGTGGGGGGTTAATTCCCCCTCCGGGTGGGTAGGGGGAGTCATCATGACGATGACTGGGAGTCTGCGCATTTGCGAGAAAGGGATAGCTATATAAAAAGTCTAGCATGGTCTATAGCCTAGGTTCCCCCCTAGACTCAACGTGGACTGACACTAGTGATTTAGCCTGGAATTGTTTGTTATTACCGCTGTATTAACTTAGTAGGTAACGGTGTTTTGAGTTTCTAGATCTAGATAAAATACAATTGTCCTTCTGTGTATGTCAATTTCTAGGTATATACGAAAAGAAAACATTTCTTTTTTTTGTTCTAATTGAATCATGGTCAAGTGGTTTATATATTTTTTATTAGTATTATTCAACATATAAAACCAATCTTTACACCCGCCTCATCATTCTCCGCATCACCAAAGGTTAACTGGTAGAAAATGCCGCAAGGCATTAAGTCCGCCTTTATACATACTTGTGTAAAAAGTTTAATAATAATAAAAACTATTATTAAATTAAGCCAATAGCAATAGCTTTGCTATAGAAAACAGGGATTGTCTTGGGAACTAAATAGATCTAAATGATAAATGGAGAAAAAATTTAATCACGACCGGGATACTAGCAAAAAAATTTTACTTTTTTTTTTTTTTTTTAATTTATTGTTTAATGACATTTTATAAAAATACATTTAAAATCTACTTTCCCATCTCAGGCGAAACCACGTATGGTTTGTATGCCGATGGGGCTACAGTCAAGTTAATACACTGCAACATATGCCGTATTACCACCAACTAAAGTACCAGTGTGTTGACGTGATGTGGACTGTACAAAATTACCTATCGCAGTGCAAAGTCGAGTATTCTGTACACAGAAATTAATACTCGATAATTTTTACGACGACCAATATTTTCATGAGGCTTATACGGCGTGCGACCGCTGAAAAGTGAAGTACGGATAGCAAAAAAAGAATTATTACAAAAACAAATGAATTTAAATAATAAATGGAGAATAATTTTAGTCACGACGGGCATTTTTCTCCATTTATTATTTTGATTTTCGTTTCCCTTAGCGCATTATGCAAGAAAATATCAAAACGAACGAATGAATTATTACAAAAACAAATGAATTATTACAAAAATAAATAATTTCAAATCTAGTCATTTATTTAACTCTCAAAATTATCATGACAGAGACATATTTAAATGTACCGCCCGTCTAATAATGGTGTGTAAGAGCTAGACCCATTATTGAACCAAACATCGGGCTGTCCTATGGTCCTACACTGGGCGAAAGCCCATGTCGTGTCTTGTATCGTCATACAAATGAATTATTACAAAGTCATTCCGATTGCTACTTCGGCATAAAATGTATCCTATGTAAGTTCCGTGGTTAAGACGAATTCAATGATACCTTATACATTAAAACTCATCCAGTTGACGAGAAAGCTATACGTGACCATAAGAAATAAACCGACATACTTAGGTATGTTATATATATCATCAGCCTATATGTGTATGATCCCACTGTTGGGACAAATACCCTCCCTCACATCCAGGGAGCTTGGGCTATGATCTACAACGCGGGCAAAGTGCGGACTGGTGGACACATTGTCTTAGATTTGTTCCTCCTCCCTTCGGCAGTCGCATAATAAAATTAAATGTTTATCGTTAACATTACAAAATAGTATTGAATATTTATCATTGTTAGAATCTAGAATATTAAGGAAAATTCATATTACTTTCAAATCAAATAAAATCTCTTTATTACAAATCAGCACGCTGTGTACATTTTTGCAAATCAACATTTTTTTTTTGAATTTACATATACACCACTTCAATTTTCATATATGGTATTACGCGTATGAAATATCAGTGGATTTTCTTAACCCAACGGAGTAAGTAGATTAATTCAATTAAAAAAAAAATCAAAAAGTACAGGCATAGTAGGTAAGTAAGTAAATGTAAGTATGTACCTACTCATTCATTTTTTTTGCTGACCTTACAAGTAGGCTTTGCACTGAACACAGTTAATAATGATATGCTTTACGTAGAATTTTGGGAACACCCTTTAATCGGAGGCTTAAATGATGAACAAGCGAGTGCGTCGGCACAAATGACCTGTCATATTTTATAACACCATGTATTTGAGTACATAGACTACAATATACCTAGTGAATAAACATTCGAATCATACACAAGAAGGTTCTATAAGAAACAGTACTTTGTAGGCTTTTAGGCATAAAATTGGTTTAACATTAATTTCCACTGTTGGGATAAAGATCTTATCACTTCGAGGGAGCTCGGGCCATGATCCACCATTCAGGCTCACTACGGATTGGTAAATTATACATGTTTTAGATTTTTTGTCTCTCATCAAACAAACAGATATTTTCTATTGTGATAAATATAAATTAAAAAAATGTTGACGTGCAAAAATGTACACGACGTTCTTACTTGCAACAAAGAGATTTGATTTGATTTAGTTTTTGAGAGCAATCGGTAAAAGTATCCATGAAAAAAACAACTTATGAAACTCATTATTACATTGACTGTGGTTCGAACCCAGGCTTTTGTAACGGAAGGCCATTGTTTTAACCACAGCGACACCAAGCTCTTATAAGAGTCACTGTCGATTATATCTATGTCTTTCTATGTCAGTCATGATTGATAAACACTGTAACATAACTCAAATCATTTCTGTTCTTTTTCACAAAGCACTACTAGCGATCGGTAAGAGCCGACCTTTTACCGATAACGCCAGAATAAAGCCGCTGGACAAATAAAATATAACTATCAATACATAGACAAAAGATATAACGCGTGTATGTGTTGCTTCAACATTTATATAAATTCCGCTGCATCGATCCATCCCGGGCGGACTCACTTGAAATTAATAACATCCAAATAGTTCTAAACCATGTAACAACAATTTAAACTAACACACTGATACATACAGTGACACTACACGGTATTACCGAATTGAAATACCTCGATTACATACATTCCTTTTATTATAAACATATAAAATCATTATTTGATGATTTCGAAGCGTACGCGAGTCATTGGAATGGGCAGGATGGGGGAATGGGGGCGCCTCATCCCCCAAGTCATGGGGATGAAACCCCCATTGCAGCAATGCAACCTTCGAGCATCAGTGTGGCCGGAGAGGCTGATGGAAACGCGTGCATAACACCTACGCTGCGCGGAAATCCTTAAAAAATCCAACAAAAACTCAAAAAACTTTGAAAAACCCAAAAAAATAACAAACGGCCTAAAATTTTCAAAATTAAAAACGAATTCATAAACCAATCATTTGGTTCTCAAAATTCAAAATTTTCGGATTTCAAATCTCGCGCATGCGTTAAATGCGAAGCCGCCGGATCACATTCAAAGGATAGTTTTATGCAATAGACGTTAATTTTCTCACATAATCAAATAGTTTTAAGTGATTTTTTAAAAGTATTCAGCAACACTTGAACTTTCAATAGACTCGTAAACCAGATTCATTTTGTACAAACTGTAACTAGTGTTAAGGCAACTGAAGCCGGTTCGACTCGGATCCGCTGTGTCTGGGCTTCATCATCACAACCATCCGGGAGGAGCCGGCTAAACAATAAGAACAAGAAAGAAAATCTACATGAAAAACCAACGCAGAATACCATGGCGTTGCTCTTCTAGATGTAGAAGATAAGAAGTTAAATGCGCAAGAAGCTGAAAAAAGCCAAGATTTCTTAGCAGAAGGGAATCTAGCACCAATAAATAGCAGCTATCGCCATTTGACGATAAAGAAACACGTTTTTTCGCAATAGAACAAGTTTTAAGTTTATATCAACCGTTATTACAAGGAAACAATAGAAAAGAGAATTTAAGAATTTAAGTTCTTTAAGTACATTTAAACAACACTGGTTAATTTTGGAACTTTACGATTGATTTATATTGATTTTTATAAGCAGACTCTCTATATATTATATCTAGTGAAAGTTAGTGAAAGACTCTGGACTTAAACGTTAAGGCTAAGTGATATTTCAGACATTTGGCAACACAAAGTTTGGAAATAATTTCGACCAATTTCATCGACCAATTCCGATTATATGGAAGGTGAAAACAAACTAAATAAATAAAAAATATTGTGCCTTAAATTGGCCTTAAAATTAGTGAAAAGGTAAGATAAAATTACTCCAAAAACTACAAAAAAAGAAATCTAAATTATTAAGTTTACCTACCTGTTGAAACCATTTCAAGATTTCTTTAATAGTACAAAATTAAAAATAAATTAACGTTAAGACTTAGTTAAATATTTGCGTTATTTCTATACCTATAACGTTTTATATGTAAAATATTTTACGGGCTTAATAATAATATAAGGGCTATACAATTCAAAGACTATATTGAAGAAGATAACTAAGACACGGAAGAACTTAGAATAATACAAGAGAAGACAAAGAAAGAAGAAACTGAAGATATAATCGACGAACACATAATCTTCTATCCAGACCTATTTCTTCTGTTACGAGAACGAAATCAGGTAAGAATATATCATAACGAAATCAGTGTTACCTAAAATGATCTCAAAGCTATTAGCAATGCTTAAATGTTTTGTATTGAAGTTAATCATCTCTTCGATAATCTTATGATCACGTGAAGCATAATATTTATTGATACTTTTTGAGCTGATTCTAGGAACACTATCTTAAAACAATTGATACATCTATATATGTATTGTATATGTGTTTGAACATACCTAGGTACCTACTTATTACAGCCGCTCCTTCAACCGTTACTGAAATCAAATTGAAACCTCTTTTCATCTCGCTCGCACTCACTGTAAACCGGAATATGACAGACAAACAGGACGATTTTGTTGGCTTCAATTGCTTACTAAAGTCATCGATTTACGCAGTATTGTCTACAACCTTTTGATCATCCAAAAAAATTGATACATCTACTTTGTTACGTTTTTTATGTCTTACATTATCATAATCATCGTGTAAATGACGAGAATCATCAACGTACATTTTATAATCTCCAAGAAAATAGCCAGATTTTACACCACTTGTACTATATCGGTAGACGCCTCGTAGAATGCCATGTGGGTAGTACTACCTCATGCCAAGAATAGCGTAGAAACATTCGCTTCTAACTTTCGTTTTCGTCAAGTCAAGTTCAGGTTTTGCCGATGACTCGAGCGCCCCAGTGCGCATGCCCAAGTCATCGCAGTCATTGCCCAGCCAAGTTATCGATTGCCGCCATGTTGGAAAACTGCGGGGCGAGGGAGGGGTGGCGTCATTTACCAGCGTGATAGTTTTCACAACGTTCAATTATGTGGGGGTTTAAGGGTGGGTAGGGGGGCGAAAAAATAACATCAATATGGCTGAATTCGGCGGATTTTGTATTAAATTCTATCGGATACGCCTCCCGCCGCGAAATTTATGGTCGACGCAGTATATTGATGAGTTATTAAATTAAGCTTGGTAAATAAATGTAGTTAACTCTATGTGGATGTTATGTGACTTTATAATGTTGCATAATGCCATCACTAGTGCTTTTTCACTTTGAAAGAGGCGGTTAGCGCTTGGCTTCGTTTTGATTTGATTACAGAATATCGAATTTGAACTTGATTGAATACTCATTCAAGAGGTTTTTTCAATATTGCCTTAGATACATGTGTTGCGGGTTAGACAGATATAACGAAACGCCACACAACTTCATCTTTTAATACATCTTTATTTGGATATACACCTAGTTCTGAAAATTTAAGTCTATCAAGTATATAATAGTCCATCTATGGCCCGTATTAATAAATCACTCTCAGCTCAAAAGCCAATCTAGAGAACGACCTCAAGATGGCGTTCCTATTAATAAACGTAACTTAGGTGCGAGTTTAGCAACCGGGTATCACGTGAGTAACGCCGTATTAATAAACAAATTCAGTTCTCAAGAGAACTGGCAAAATCACACTTGAGAACGTATTTGCTGATTGCAGGCGAAACGCGACTTGAAAAAGACATCACGTGATACGCCCTCAAGATAGAATTTTATTCAGTAATAAGCTTAAATACAAACAAATAACAATAAAAACTAATACCTATATAACAAATAAAACTTAAAACTTGATTAAAATAAATACAAGATTGGTTTATTAATAAATGACATAATTGAGATGGTGATCACATCTTGAGAGTGTATCAGCTGAATTTGCTCTTGGGTTTGAACTCAGACTATTAATACAGACCTAGGTCTTCCCTGATTTCTTCCACCACTGATTATCGGTACATGCATCTGAGCATCGGGTACATGTTTCTTCAAAATTCAAATTCAAATACACTTTATTGTACATAAAACACAACAATTACAGAAAAATATTACAGAATAATACACACATAATGTACAATTTTGGCGGCCTTATCGCTAAAAGCGATCTCTTCCAGGCAACCAACTAGGTTCATAGGTCTTTACATTATTCTTGGAACATAAATGCGATCTAACACAGATAAAAGTGTACAGGAGAGTTTTTAAGTTTTAGATTATCTCAAAACCTACTTGACATATTGCAAGAATTATATCGCTGTTAGATAGATAAAACTGAAAACTATGTAACTGTTAAAGAATTATTAAATTCGATACAGCAGTTTTTGAATAAATCTCAATCTTATTGCGCTCAACCATACTCTCGGCCCTCTGCATCCAGTCCATGCCAGCTATCTATATTTTATTATCTCAATTACAAAAAAATCTGTAAAACAACACCAATATTGCACTGCACATCCCTAGCTGTGACTATATTAGCCTCCTTAGCAGGTTGATTGAAAGATTACTCAGCTGTTTGCTCGTCAAGAAAAAATTAAACAACTTTTTTGCCGCCAGTACGAGACATTACGGCTCGTTAATGTCGTTTTAAATTATATTGAATAACACGACAAATTAGGAGAAAAACTTTAATTTGTAGTAAATATTGAAGATGTTTAGAACGGATGAATGGAATTTTATCTATCAATAGATAAAAGTTAAAACTATGTACTGTAAAAGAATTATTAAATTCGGTCCAGTACTTTTTGAGAAAATCTCAACCTTATTGACGTCTTCGACCTCTACCGACCGTACCTCTACCGACCCTTCTACCAACATTCGCTCTATGTACTTCTCTCGTAACTCTTATTTCCATTCATCCGTTCTAAACATCTTCAATATTTACTACAAATTAAAGTTTTTCTCCTAATTTGTCGTGTTATTCAATTTAATTAAATTACAGTAAAAAAAAATTTGCAATAGGTCAAGTAGTTTTTGTGAAAATCTCAACCTTAAAAACTCTCCTGTACACCTTTCTCTGTGTTCCATCGTACACGTCCTCGGTGTATTAAACAAATAAAATCTCTATATATCTGTGTGTTATAAATAATAGTGTAAATTGATAGACAATTGTGCTTAGCTTAGCTTAGCGCTGAGGCTTAGCGTGAGTTCGCTCTTACAAACGTCAATCCATAGACGTTCCGGTTATATGTAGATATTATTTCTACTCTTTGTAAAAATACCATCAAATTTTTTGATTGTTTTTCATTTTAGTCCTCTTGTAGGGGAGAGTGGGGTAATTGCGAATACCTAAGCGCGATGGTAAATAATTGTCAAAATATAAAAGTTATAATTATCATTTATTTCTTAAATACTACATTAGTTACACTACTACAAAATATTAAATCAACTTTGGCGATATGTGAACCCAAACTTAAATTATAATTAAAATTGCAAACCCTTACTGTTCGCAATTTCCCGACAGACGCGGGGTAAATCCGAACACCCCATGGGGCAAATACGAACTAGGTATTGGTTAACATTTCTTCTTGCAAAAGTCACACACAAAGCCTCTGGATGTGCTAGCGCCGTCGCTACACTTATCGTGTGCCCACAAGCTACAATTGTAGCACATAATCGAATCTTCAATTATAGGGCTCTGTACTTTTCGTATAGAGCCCTATAAAACGTCGAGTGGGGGAAGAGGGTTTACCCATGCCGGGTAAAGAGGATCATATGTTCCTCTTACCCCGTGTCAGGGATGACAAACCATTTTCTAACATGCAATTTAAAATTAGTTTATGTTGGTAAACTAATATAGGTAAATTTACGAACAAAAAGGCTTAAAGTCAAATACATTGCCGGGCCACCAATTTTATCCAAAGATGTCGAAGAAACATTGATAAATTCAATAAGTTAAGAATGTATGTTAAAAAGTTTTGTATTTTTTATATATAATTTAAGTTATATTTAATTTATAGTTTGTTACTAGAACCCAAACAGCTATAATAAAATATTAAAATTTTCTTGTATATATTATTTATATTGTAATTGTTTAAATACAGATAACCTAAAACCACATTTCATAATTTCCGTAGACGATGTTTGTAACCCAAACCATAAAAACGTTGCACCAGGTTCAAATTAGATTGTATTAGCTTATGCTGCCATAGTCGCCTTTGTAAGAATGTTCTAGTCGCATTATTTATGTACATTATGATGACTGTTTCTCTTACCCCAAACCTCGGGGTAAGAGGGACAGTCGCCCCAAAGCAAATGGTTTTGTTAATAAAATGTTACTCGCTTTACCTATAAGATACAAATAAAGATCACTTAAAGCTACATTTACGTAGAGTGTATTAAAATAATCTAAACAACAATAAGCAATACCTTGGTATATTTACAGCTCTTTACAATGAAATTAAAATGAAATATGTTCCTTTTACCCCATCTGACCTTACAATAAAGGAATACATATATACTTAGTTATTTAAAAGGGAAATACTAAATACAACAAATTGTTGGGGAAAATGCGAACGTTCGGAATTAACCCAATCAAAACGTTCGTTATTGCCCCACACACTAAAAAAACAAAATTTAATTTACTTTTTAGGTTATAAAATAAAATCCGAAAATATGAACACGTCAAATCGTTCTTTGCTTTATAATAAACTTACCTTAATTTAGTCAATAATGTAGTATTTACGTAATGTAAGACACAATCATATGAAGTCATGAAAAAATTACATGATAAACAATGAAAACATAAAAGTATACCTACCTTGAACGGCGCGCGCGAGTTCTTCCCTTTGACGTTTGTCCGGCAGTGTTTGTGAGCCGAGTTGTGATTTGAATGAGTGCGAGCTCAGCTGGACCTCTCTATCATACCTAAAGGACTGTGGTCGGATTTACCCCGCGTTCGCAATTACCCATCTCTCCCCTATTTCTACCTCTCCCTCTCTCTATTTTATTATTATTTTAATACCTTAGATGTAATTGTTTGTCTTTTATATACCTACCTATGTATAATATTTTTTTTGGAATTTGACATTTGTAAAAGTGCTCAAATTTGTCTATAATAATAATAATTTATATTTGGTGTACTTACACAAAAAAACAAGTACAGTGTAACAGTCCACAAAATAATTATGCTAGGTGTCACCCCAATTATAGGCAACAACGGCATGCTTGTAAAACCAAGGATTAAGTTACAATGTTACATCGATCTTAACAATAAAAATAAAATTTAACAAATTTAGAACACTATTTGGTAAAATTTAACAAAAATATATATCTAGTTTTATATCAGACAACAAATGGGCCATAATGTTAGTACAACTTAAAACTACGTTAGCATCCTTAAATAAATAACATTATTTAACTAAGTCTAGGTTTGTTGCTTGTCTTTGAATCTCGTCCCAAAGCTCACTCGCCGCCGATATTTGCTAGGATGCACAAAGGCTGCGCACGAGTGGCATTCGCAGCGTGTTTTGCAGCCGTCGGAATGTGACGTTTGCAAGCAATGAAGAATGTATTCATGGTAAAAACTTCGTGTCAGCTTCGTATTGTAACGCCATTGAAACAGGCTCTACATCGCTGGGAAAACAATCTTTATGACGTGTCTGAACATAGTCACGAGTCGCGTCGGAGTACAAATTCTTGGATATACCGGGGGGAGGTGAGGTAGCAGGCGGGGTGCGTGACTATATTCACATCTGCCACCAAGTTTGACGCGTACTGCAGTAGAATGATATTGATTTTCAATGCCAGATCATTGCTTTCACCAATAACTAAATTGTCATTATAAAACACAGTCGCGTAAAAACAAATCGAATCGTAGGATAACAAACAAGTTAATTGTTACAAAAAGAAAACGACTGCTTTTTTGGCATAAAATGTAGCCTTTGTCAATCTAACGTTAAGACAGTCTGACGACATAATATTATACAAAAAAAAATGCATCAAGGCATTTAGGTTTCAGGGCACAAACATACGTACACGCGAAAAGGTCTCCCTCCTCTTTTCAGCTGTAGGATAAAAACACGAATAACAATTAATTATTGCATAGTTCAACCTATTAGCTTAGTGGTTGAAGAGAAAATTAGTGATTTACCATTTTTTTCCACCGCGTTTGCACCTTTTATTTTGCGAAGTGGTATTTGAATGTAAATTCTAAAAGAAATATTGACTTGCAAATACGAGTAACTGCACAATGTATTTACTTGAAATAAAATATTTACAATTTGAAATCTAATTTTGCATCTTAGGTATGTAGAGCTACTTTCAGCCCCAACTACCCATTGAACTGGCATCGCGTCAATTTTCTAACACCATTAAGTGCGCCGGCGCACTGTTTTTGTCAAAGAAAAATACGTCTTATTACATTACGATGGCCATACGTCGTGTCGTAGTGGGTTTTGTGGCCATTTGTACAATCGATATGTACGGGACCCTGCGTGAGTGGCACGTTTCATGCTTTACTGGCGTGAAGAGATGCTGACATATTATTTTAGGATGTCATTACGTTATAGAGGGTGTTATGAAATTTGTATTGAGATTCACACGATGATTAAGTTAGTAATAATTTTGATAAAATTATTCTAAGAATGTCGCAAATATATTCAAGATGATAAGTGGAGAAAAAAAATCACCACAACCGGGAATTTTTTTTTCCATTTATCATTTAGATTTTCATTTCGCATAGCGCATTATGCAAAAAAATATCGAAATGTATTAATGATGCTGAATATTTTATAAATAGATAACTTAAAAATTATTTTGAGGTCTCTACTCTACCATAAGCTAGAAAATAGAAAAGACATTGCGACATTTTAATGGAGCTTTGCCCCATTTACAAAACTACGTGACCATTTAAGCTGTACCTTTTGTTGGGGACTTATTACAGGTTTCATATTGCATAATCATAATCAGTATCATTTTCTACTACTCTCGCAACTCCTATAGAAGAATAACAAAAACAATGAAAAATTCGCTTCGATTTCTTACTATTTTCTGAATTCTTATATAAGCTGTGTTTTTCGAATCGCAACTTGTACAAAACTTTATTTTAAACCAATAATTTTAATAAAAAAACGGAGATATTTTTACATTTATTCGTTATCTTGTACAACTTGCGGTTGATGGTGGGGCAGAATCTGGCATGGTCATTCAGCCTATGTAACTACTTAATAAGGAACTTTGGCATAGGTATGAAAAATGGATAAGAAAAATAATGATCCTAAAAAAATAAAGAAAAAAATATGAAGGACGGTGGCCATGTTGAAAAATGACTGCCAATTATTTCAATTAATGTTATAACAATTAAAAAAAAAATATTACAAAAAACCTATTATTTATTTGCCATAAAATATCTAATCAGTTTCATGATCAAAACGTCTTCATACTTAAATCGAAATCTAGAACGGACATACACACATACATTTCCTTTTACAGTCGGGTAAAAAGTAATATTTTACGATTCGTTAACTACAATTTACTCCACCGCACCTAATCATTTATAATTCAAATTAATTACCAAAAATTAACAGAACAATCCAATCCCCTTCTAATACAAATCTATAGCATAATTATAGCTCAGCACTTATATCTCCTTAACGGCGAAGATTTCTAACATTTGCCGTGTCCTAGAAACCGAACTCTACGCCCACAGATACCGTGCATTTCTTTCTATACCTAACCCCACTATACCTAGCTAAAATTCATAGCGAAATAACTATAAGAACTAGCTTCTAAAAAACTGCTAACGAAAAACTACGCAACTGCTTTCGTATTTAAAAACAAATTAAATTCTAATATTGTTACGGATAAAGTTTAGTTTCAGTTACGTTCAAAGAGTATTTTAGACGTTTTTCTTCGAGATTGTACCGCGGCAGTGCAGGCCAATGCACGATGCATACAACTAACTAGAGATGGGATGTCGTTGCAACGGTTAATAGCGATAACGTTATTGAAGTTACTGAAACCGGTTTTTAGTATCAACGCCATGATATTTAAAAAATAAATTAATATTGCAATGATGAAATAGTGGCATCCTAATGGAGTCTGCCTGATTTCTGATCGATATGTGACGTGTACAGCTAACAGCAGATCAAGTGTAACACTTTGGACAATAAGAATAATAAGAATGGTCAAAAGACCATTCTTATTATCTGCGTCGTAAGATTTAAAATCGTACTGCAAGTGTTACCATTGATCTGCTGTTGTCTGTACCTCCAGTATCACCTTTATTTCGAAGTTTGTGTGTAATTTGTACAAATCTCAATCATATTTCTATAAATATTTCTCTGGGCCCAGAGGTAATACTTCTTACTTATGTCAAACAACAATAAAATTTATTTAATTAGACGGCATTTAATTTAGAACGCATAACTTCATATACTTTATTAAGATTTAAAAAAGAACATAAATTTTATTAAAGTAACGGATTAAATTCACATACGAATATTTAATACCTATATCGCTCAAATTGGAGAAACACAAGCTGTAATTTCAGTAGCTAGGGACGAAAGCTACGGCGAAAAATAACGGCTATCTTAACATTCGTTATTGTTAAAAAGTCGATACGTTAAAATTAACCGTTATACCTCCTTACAGTCGCACGCGCACTTCCACTGTGCCTGTAAGCGCTCAATATAGGCTAAAACATATTATTATATGCAAGACGTTTCTTGTACTAGCGAAATCTAGGGTTGCTACAATGTTGCACAGATGTAGCTAATAATTAAATTAGTGTGTGCTTTCTTATTTATGACTGCTGACCCTGCAATGCCTAGAGTGAACATAAAATGGGATTTAGAGACGATTTATGCATGGAATGATCATTCGTTAGAGCTTTTGATCTGAGTTTTATTATTACAAACCTAAGAATAACTTTTGCACCTACTAGACTTTTTAATTAAAATTAATAGCTATTCTTAAACGTTTAAAGTTTTACCTACATCTAGAAAAACCGGCTAATAAACGAACGAAGCTGATTGCGTCTTCATGTAGTAATAAGTGGTTATTAGTTTCCAATTTCCATACATTTGCCAAGGTTTTTGCTACACGGTTTTTGCGACAGTTATTAAGTAAAAACGCTCATAGATAAGTATACAAGTAAACATTATAATTGCAGTTACAAACGTCTTTTGAAAAAGTTTCGTCATCTAGAAGCCAATTGAATAATATTGTTTTGAATAAGTAGTTACATATTACTTGTGTTTAAATATTTATTATGAAATACATTGCAGTGAAGAAAGGGACACTAACGGGCTTGGATAGGAAGTTGTAACTATGAATAAATAACAGTCTATAATTTTATTTCATTACATAAACCTATTATGTCTGTATCACCGACAATTATTAACAGTCCAAATAAGATTTCTGATCACAGAAGAAACAAACAAATAATTAAGTAGCTCTTTATTCATAAAAGTATCATTAACATTGTACAAAGAACAATGCCAACTCTTTCCCAGACATCTAGGTATTATCTAAGCTTTCTTGAACCACGCAAGTAAACATTAGGGCAACCACCCTGATTTTCATCCCACAATAGGCCTAGCTATTCTAAGCCTAGGTTCTAACTCTATTCTAGCACAGCCCTACGCCCCGCAGGCAAATATGAACGAATGTAAGTTGACTTAGAATAAGTATGTTCTGCAATCGAGAGGCGGCCAGTGTTAGATCATAATGTGTTGAAACTACATGTGCGCGGAGAAATAATAACTACGGAACAATGAAAACAGACCCGCGGTTTTTGAAAAACTGTTTTTAAATAACGGTAGAAACTTCGCTAAACGTATGCCGCGCGTAGAATTTTAAAATTCGAGCGCGCAGTTTTTCGGCAGTACCAAGTTTTGGCGGTATATGATCCTTCAAACATGTGACAGTTCTGTTTTTTCTAATCATTATTGAACTCTATTTTTAAAGCTGTGTAAAATACTGCATTGAAATTGTAAATAGGCATTTAAATACATGCGCGCAAATATTTCCATTGTAAAATACCTATATTTAAAAAAATATTATAAAAACAATATCTATGGTCATTGTTCTATGAAATTAAAAAATGTAATAAAATGAGTTACGCCAGAGAATAAGTGATCGTTTTAGCGATAAACATTTTGGCGCGCAAATCTTGATACGGTGATGAACTAATAGAAAAATAAATAAAAGACTTGAAAAGTTTGATGTCAAAATGAGATCAAAAAAGTTTCGGAATTTTGAAGTGCCGGATAGCCAATAATAGGTGAGTTTAAAGACTATTTTTGAGTTTTCTTTTTAAAATGGAATATCGTGAGTATTGGTTATAATTAAATTAATAAAAATATAATAACCCGTATAAGTACCGTGATTTAAGCAGACGTTTAAATTACGTTATACGTATATTTGATCTTGGTCGTCTCTATTTTCCAAAAACATATTTTAAACTCAATTTATATGGTGATATAATAACCGTTAAAAAATTTTTTTTGTTAATTAAATAAATGTGGTTACATTTCATAATCCATTATCTTCTCTATTTTTTAAATTAAAAACTAAAGAAATGACTTAATAATTAATTATTTTTTTATAATTTATAATTTTTATTAGAAAATTACTCGATTAAATAAATAGTAACCGATGTATCGTATTTAGTTATTTAACCGTTATTAAAATAGTCTCTTATTTTATCATCTCTATTTCCAAAAAAGTAACGTTTTTATCCGAATTACGTAAAATAACAACAGTTGTCGTTTTTATTGCTCGTGAGAAAAAAAATGAACAATAAGCAATGAAAAGCGTTTTCCAGTGAAATGAAATATTGTCGTTCCCCATTCCCTGGATATAACGAGGGACCATTGTCCCTTGCACGGCGTCTGCTTCCGGGATGGACCGGTGCATAAGGCCTAAGTAGATATGCTTTTCTACTATAGGCCTTATATTATGTGTTGCTAGCATAGTGACAGACACTGTACCTATAAATAGGTACAGTCGAAGACAGAGATAAGTATACGGGGGCCTCAATAAGGTTGAGATTTTCTCAAAACCTACTGGACCTAATTTAATAATTCTTTTACAGTTACATAGTTTTAACTTTTATCTATCAAACAGTGAAAGAATGTTTGCAATAGGTCAAGTAGTTTTTGAGAAAATCTCAACCTTAAAAACTCTCCTGTACACCTTTCTCTGTGTTCCACCGTACCTAGTCAAGAAATAACCCGGTAAATATTTTGCATTAGTGGTTATTTACAGAAATATGATTGGAATCCATTATCAATTATCACCTAAACTTTTTTTTGGAATGGCTTCGTTTTATTTATTTTTTATCAGAACATTGCTCGATTTAATGAAGTAGTCATATATTAATTTCCTTTAATGCTCAGCAAATGCACAATATTTATTACGGCATATATACGAGTATATACGGCACTCGTTCGTTACTATAATGTTGGTAAATAACATGTCCGTAATTTTTGCAGTGTAAGTACAATAACTACGGTATAATTTGTTGGTTTTTGATAATAAAAACTTTGAAGTTTTTTACAAAATTTTAAATTGTTGTCTTTATGTTTTAAGAGTACTTGAATTAATATTTTATTTTCAATGACTCAAATATTTCGAGTCGTAGCGTTTAAAATTTTAAACGATGGATAAAGATTTTGTAGGGCGAAATCCAGCGAAAATCTTCAAACAATCAATGGCCTAAAGAAGTGTAAGTCGCGTTTATCGCTGCAAGCTTTTTACAATATTTTATATTTTTAAAAGGACATACAGATAATTCTACGTACAAACTTAATTTACATGTTATATGGGAAAAGCTATACTTTTTATGCAAATACAATGATAAAAACAGAATAATTGAAAATTTTCCTCAAGGTTTCGCAATAAAATAAGAATAAAAGGAAAAATTTAACTACTAATGAAAAATGTATGCAAAAACATTAGTGATTGCAAAATTGTATTTGGGTCTTTGAAGACCAATACCAAAATCTTGCAAGTGTAATAAACTAAGCCATGATTTCCAAGCTTTTAGAGATCCAATAAAAAATTCAATATTTAAAGTTTAGAAAACTTTGAAAATTTTAAATTTCACATACTATGGAGTATACAATACCCTGTGGGTTGTAATTTTGTTTAATAGGCAGGATTTTAGTAGACTTAGGTATAAGTATTAGATAAAGCTTTCAAACTCTTATATAATTAGAGTCGAACGAAAGGTTTATCTTTATATGAATACGGGACTAGAAACTGTAATTTTAAAATGATTATAGTTTAACCGTATATGCATAATAATAGCATTGTACTTTTCTAAGGACAATAGTTTTAATTGGATTATATTATAAACTATAAAGTACTATTTTAATAAAGTTGAAACGTATCGAAATTTATTTTTAATATTTGTAATTATTTGAAGTTACTGCAATTTTTGAAACCAAAGACAGATCATTCACAAAGTTAATGAGACCAAGACCATAGTATTTTTAGTATTGCTCATTACATCACTAAAATAGTGTTGCTCTATGAGTATGGATTGTTTGTTACGTAACGTTATTTTAAAGGCAATATGTTGTTCTGTGGACGTAAGGAGCATAAAGATGCCTGTTTCACTGTTTCCACTATACATGTTAATTTTTTTACTAGAGAAAACTGTAATTGAGGAAAACTCATTAATAGTAGATACTAACACAGAGAAAGCTATACAGAGTTTATAAGATTGAGATTTACTCAAAAAGTACTGCAGGGTTACTCTCACCTCTTATAGCGATCCAGTTTAGGTTCCGAATCGCTATTTGTCAGTCATATATATTGTATGATATTTCAATAGATTAGGTAGGCTAGATGGACTGTATTTAATAGGAAACACGACACGATATATGAAAGTCACTAACCTTTGAATGTCCCAAGGGCATACCTCGTGAAATAGGTCTTTCTTCTCGGAGCGCTCCTGTTTTGACCTTCATCCACTATCTTGAGCACCAGGAGACGTTATTATGCCCTTTTACTACCCCAAGCGACCTTCATATATTTAATAAGTAATTTTAATTGCACAGCACGTATAGCATGGTTTTGAAAAAAAGGCAAAAGGCAGAGAGGAAGTGACGTTACTATAATAGACAATTCGTAATTGTTCTTTTTGATGTGCGTTCCGTTTTACTTCCGGTAAACATTAAATTATAATCCTATGTTATGAATTAAGCTTAATACTATACATATATCATGTCAGTTTAGGAACCTAAACTGGATCGCTATAAAAGGTGAGAGTAACCCCGCTGGACTGATTTCTTTTACATTAAACTCTGCTAGTAAAATAACTTTAGAAAATCGAAAAATCCTGTAAACTTGAAATTACATTTCCCCAAAAATATATTTTTTGTTATTACAAACTTATATTTGCTGGTCAACTAACGAGTATGTCGATGTATGGACAAAATATTTTGATAATGGCAAAGATAAGTTAAGTCTAAATCTAGGTTATCTTTTCGTTAGAGCGAAATTACGGGGTTAAGTTGCGTTGCACGGAAGCCTCAGTGCGCGAGTCCGACTCGCATTTTTTTGACAAATGACAGTGCAAACCACCTATTCTCAACCTTTCTTTCAACTAACCCTTTTTGCTACACCCTATATAGCCTCCCCGCACAATGGACACAGTTCCAAGTGGACTGGCTCGGTGCGAATTTACATACATTTCAATAAAACTAGTCGTCCGCATTTGCGTGCTTAGAAAAATGCCACTACCGGGAAACGAACCCAGATTTCGCGATAAAAACGTACCGGTTTATATCTTTACCATATTTGCGACGTCACACTTACATATATCTGCATCTGCTTATGGTTCAATCATGAGGTTAAACATCAGTTTGATTCTACATAGAAATTTTTTTCCACTTACACTGTAGCCCAAATCAAGTGTCTCATTTTGTAAACAAATATGATCGTCTAATTACCTGTTGTGATGTAACACTGAAGGAACTGAGTCTGTTCATCATTGTCATTCTCAGCCATGCACAGTCGACAGCAGATAAATGGTAACACTCGCAGTACCATTTCAAGTCTTATCACGCAGATAATAAGAACGGTCCAAAGTTCAAAATGTTACCATTGATCTGTTGTCGACTGTACCAATGAGTTTTCCTCGGTTTTTTCGATAGATAAACTTACATTTACCGAATGCTCTCAAAACGGTGAAAAAAAATGTGATAAAACCTGCATGCCGTAGAAGAAAAAAATCTAAGGCATGTATAATCCGCCAATCCGATGTGGGCCCGTGTGGCGGATCAGGGCCCGAGCACCCTCAACGTAAGGGAAGGTGCCCGAGCAATAGGGACATAAAAATAGACTGATCAAGTACACTCGTGGTACTTACCTACCCGAAGAGCTAAATAAAATCTAGTTTGGTTAGACGTCGGGTGCGCCGGCGCAGGTGATTTTTCTAAGCTAACTGTAATACTAGCTCCGATCGAAGGATTGATATCGAGCAACAGTTACTTTTGGCACGGAAAACTTTCTTTTATTACTTAACTAGTATTCGCTTGCTACTTTGACCGCGTATAAGATCCCTTTGAAGATTTTCTACACAACCATTTCCAATAAAAGCTTGTAAGTACTATGCGTATAGTTTTATTGATACTTATAATATCTACAATAGTATTGAAAACCATGATTAATTTCATAGGAATAGTTTACGAAACTAAGTGTCGCCGCACACGGGCCACACGCGACAGCCACAAACGCCGCCACGAGAAGCTAGAAGCTTGTAGCGTGTGGCCGCCACCGGCGTCAACCGTGTGCGGCGAGTCCATATAAAATGTATGAAAATTACAGGAAATATGCCAGTGGCGGCGTTTTGTGGCTGTGGCCGGTGGCCCGTGTGCGGGAGCACTAAGTCGTATAATTTTTCTAGTAACTACCAGGTTTCAGCGATCTATTATCAAAACATTCGCTATTGTCTTGCCAATTGTTTTTGAACTTTTGATATTGATATCCGGTGGAAAATTGGCAGAAACGTACCTTGTAGCGATCGCAAGTAAAGAATCGCAAAGTACGACTCTCTACGAGTTTATAGGTTTAAAAAATCATGTGTAGAAGATACGAGGAGAAAGTACGTTGACCAAATTGGCGATGTCTTGAAAAAGGGTCAAATACGGTATATTACAAACCGACGAACATGCATGAAGAGATTGATGAATATGAAGGAGGCAAGGGTTGTGTGTCAGGATCGCAGCAGGTGGAAGTCCATCGCCTCCGCCTATCCCTACGGGAATCAGGCATGAGTTAAAAAAATCATGTGTCTCATTTATCCGGTTAGGCGGCAATTGGTAGTCCCAAACTTTGACCAGTTGACCCCTTTTCTAATTTGCTAATGGTCAACTGGGCCCACATTAGTATGTTAGTGGTGCGAATAGTCCCCAGTTCTCTAGACTTTTTTTTCAAGTCAACTGATAAATTGAACTTCCAATGAGGTTTTCAAGGTCACATTTAAGAAACAAAAATAGTACCGCTTACTCGGGTAGATGGCGCTGATTCCTCGACTTCGCACCTCAAAATTAAAGAGCATCAATGCACGGGCTAACCTTGTTTATTAATTGAATGTCTATTTATATGTGGTAAGTACCTATTAAAAGTATTAAGCTGTATTGTTTAATATTACTCAAACCTAAAAATAATTTATTCAGCTGATATTAACAATATTTCTTTCATGGTCCCTGTGTATTTTTTACGTCCTTCTGCCACGCCATCTATTATCAACTTGAAAAGCTAGTTTTTCCCTTTGAAAACCCCTCATTATCACGCAACTATGTTTAACCGGTAAATACCAATGCAAACTATCAATGCCGAGAGACATGCTATTCAGATTTTCAGGTACGTGAAACTTAAAGCAGCATTTTGATACAATATTTACAACATTTCACATCCGCACTCTACATAAAATCGCACGTTTGTTTTCGCCTAACGCTCGAACACTGTAAGGGCGATATCACACTGTGATTTTTTGCAGCGATGCATCGCGCTATATACGCGATGCAGTAACGCTACAGTCACTATAGAGTAATGTATAGTAGTCGCAATATAGCATTGCCGCTGTCTGAAGAGTACACGACGAAATTTTGGGGTGCTGAAGCAGGTTTTGTTTCAATAATGCTCGAACACTTTAAGGGCAATACCACACGGCGACGCTACAGCTGCGTTTCTGCATCGCTACAGCCGCCATGATGCATCGCTAAGACGCGATAGCGGCTATGCTACGTCGCTACATATCTACATCCGACGTAGCGACGTGGTGCGGCGTAGTTACAACCTCGATGTTGCATCACTACAGCCGCATTGCTGCATCGCTACAGTCTCGATGCTGCATCGTAACTACAGCCACGGTGTTGTAGCCCTTCCATTGATTAACTGTATCGCCAAAAATTCGCTGTGTGATATGGCCCTAATAGCAAGCACACAAGCGCGCGCGCAGCACCGATGTGCGATGCATCACATAAACCAATGTTTGGCCGCTGTGCCAAAAAACACAAAGGAGAATGTAGAATCGATGAGTCTTGATGCTTGATGGTTTTTACTTGTGCTTTGCGTCATACGAAATCGATGCATGTTTCAATTTACAAATATTAATTTTATACAAAAGTAAATACTAGAAGAGATATCTCTTTATTATACTAAATGAGAGTAGTTGGTTCTGTCTAACTAAAGATTGGAGATCTATTTTCAACTTTTTAAACGTAGGTGCTGAATAGGTGTAATAAGATAATACTGAATAAGATTTCTTTTTTCGAATTATTCGAAAAGCTCTCACATACCTGAGAATACATAAAAATGAGGTGTATAATCCACCAATCAGCACAGAGCCTGCGTGGCGGATCATAGTCTGAGCTCCCTCGCTAAATGGGAAAACCCATGCCCAAAGATAGACTGCTACTGTTTCCTTACGACGTTCTAGTTTATATTATATTATTTATAATATTACCTACCTATGTAGTACGTAGACATGGATAACAATCGCACTTAGAATTCAACTCTAAGGCATAGATAATAAGAATGGCACAGTAACCTGTTTCACGCCATATTTCCACTACTGGAAAAATGACCTAAAAAGCACCAAAACTTCTCATTTCGAGTATGAAAGGGATAAAAACTTGTAGCCACAAAAATAGATCGTCGAAAAATGAACATAACAGTCATTTATAACGCCGACGTCTGCCAATCCAAGCAGCTGCGATAGTGTGTGCGTAGCTTTATATATTTTAGTGAAACATGTGGCTCTACATAGCATAGGTAGTAGATGAATGATTCAGTAGTCTACTTTTTTGTTCACGCTACTCAACTTTTGATCTCTACAAATATGTTAGATAAATTTTTATTATTATATAAAAAAAGTAGGAGAGAGGCAATAAAATTATATTTTTGTTGTAGATATTGTTGCTGTCATTTTTTATAAGATATTTTTATTTTATTAACTTATTATAATAATTTATGACGATTACAAAAAGAGTTACCACAGGAATATTTGCAGCTCTTGTCCCACTTTCCAATAAAAATAGTCACATTAAATGTTGCAGCAAACATATACATATATTCGTAAGTATGACATATTATATATATAAAAAAACAATTATAAATACTTACCTATATCTAGCCAACACTACACCTCGTCTAGGCCCGTCCCAGCGCACTGGCCGCATTGCCCCGCTGAATATACTCGTATATTTTGAAAATCGATGACATAGAAAAGTATACAGGGGGCCTCAATAAAGTTGACATTTTCTTTTTTCATTTTAAAAGACATGGAATGTGTTAGCGATTTTCTCATCGAGCAAAGTTCGTCCAATCGTGTATCGGTATTCATCAGTCCCTAAATAGACACCCCAAGATTACTATATTTTTTTCAGACGTTTAATTTTAGTAGTTAGTGCCGTAGCCTTGATAGCAAAACTGTAAATACGCGCATACGAAGCCTTAAAAACTACTGGTCCGAATTTTATAATTCTTTTACAATTACATAGTTTTAAATTTTATCTATCTATCAGTGAAATAGTTCTTGCAATAGGTCAAGTAGTTTTTAAGATAATCTCAAAATTTAAAAACTCTCCTGTACACTTTTCCTGTGTTAGACCGTACCTACTTAAGTACATTACACATACCTAGATCGGGAAGAATTGAATAGAGGGCGGGCTTATCAATATGACTACTATAAAAGGAAAATGCTTATAGGCAATGATGATGATAATTTTATTTATTTTTATATAACTAAAAAACTTCATTTTCGCAAACTTTTTATAATCAAACTGCAATCCGCCGACATTGAATCCAACGCAGCTGGTGCATGTAAAAATACCTACCAAAATTCAAGGTCGAAATGGCAAAAATAACGCGTTGCATTCCCGGCGCGATCTCTCATGCTCGGAAACTCGTCTGGTTTTATATTTTTGTATCAATTCTCGGATTTAGAGTACCTACTTCAGACGTACGGATAGTGGCTCAAACTTAACAGAGTTATTATTAACTCCTATTTATCTTGTACTAATGATAAATATTAAATAGGTAAGGTTTATTAGTACAAAACTACCAAAACAAATTGAACTAAGTATGTCACAAGTCACACAATGACCTTAGAAATGACCTTTAGGTCAAATTCCAGTGAAAGAAATTGTAGCAAAAAATTAAAAACACCTTAAATGTAAAAACAGTACAAGAAGGTACAAAAGCACAGTAACGATGCAAATCATTTTTTTTTGATAGTTAAATTATTTATTGTAATATCTTTTTGAATTCAAGACCACTCTGTAAAGAGAGTCACGGGTTTTGCGGTTTTTTTCTTATTTATTGTTTTCCGTTTGTTCCCATACGTTTTTCTTTACATTCTACTAACATTACTGCAAGTCAAACTGAAAAGTCTCTACTTCATCTACTCTTCAGTAAACTTTATAAATAATAGAGACATACTCGTGTTCCACTTGTACTTACGCTGGTAGCGATAAAAGAGACTTAAAAGCACTTAAAGTTAGGCGATGTTTTGGATTTTAAATCGGTGATTAAGCTTTGCCTTGAGGATTAAAGAGTATTTATATTCGATTTTTATTTAATGACCTCTACCTCTTATTAGAAAGGTAATTATGCCAATGTATTAAAGTATTGTGTCGTAACAAAATAAATAAATAACATAACTAAAAACTGGCTACGCCGATAAGGACAGAAGGTTAAAGTATTTATTTGCAAAGGTTTACTATTTTTAATTTGAGAGTAATCTAGAAAATGGAACCAATTACAAAATCAATCCGTTATTTCAAAATTTCAAAAAAATGTTTGTATACATATACCTGCCAAAACACTGACTCACATACTACAATTGCTGCGTTACAAAGTTATCAGCAAAAATAGGAGTGGCCAATCCGACACGCCTAGACGAATAAATAAAACTCTGAAATAGAATAAGCTTCCTGCGATTCGGGTTCTAAAATTAAAATTAAAAATGGCGGACGCTCCATCCGGCAGCAAAATTGAACATAAAACTACAGCGCACATTAACCGATCTAAACATTAAAAATAGAATTCGCTAGCGTTAGGCTTAGGACAGAAGAGCGAGTGTTACTTCGAAGTTACGACGCTTCCTTCAAACATAACTGTAATGCACAAAATGTTACGTAAGATTTTCGTTCGATTTTATTTTGGCATATTTTGTAACTTTATAAATGGAGTATAATGTAGAAAATGTTAGACCCTTGTAATTATAGAGCACTGTTTATATTCTTAAAATAAAAAATAAAATTAAAGCGTTCTAAACACAAACTTAAAGTTTATTAGCTCTACTAGCTCTTTATATCTGCCAAAAGCCCTTGAAATACTTAAAGTAAAAGAGAGATTTGAGGTATTATTGGAACTTTAACAAATATGTACAATAACTATATTAGAACTTTCTATTCAATACCATGCCATTTCTATATCCAAAAAACTATAATGTATAGGAAGCTGATGACTTTCTAAATTACATATTGACAATTTTAGCTTTCTCCACTATGTCCAAAGAATTTTATTCCTACTAAAGTACATATTGCGTGTTTGTAAAAAAAAAATACTTTATTAAAATGCACAAAATACGAGAAAATCTTCAACAGATATTTTAACAATATATACTGCGTGAGATTAAACACACTGAGGCGTTTGTATATATGTACATTTAACTAAAATGTATTATCGTAACCTAAAAAAAACAATTTAATTTCTTAAGCTAATGTAGGTCACTGCAATGTTTTGATATACATGTAATTGTATCATTCATGCAAAAAAGAACTTTCAAAACTAAAACAAAAAACTAACTGAGACGTTTAAGCTGTAATAAAAACTGAGCGTAACAAATCGTAAGATCAGTTTAGTGTTACTCAATTTAACCGATCCTACCATGAATACTACGCCTTACGAACACCAGATTGCCTTCTTTCAGCCAGTTAAAATAAACATTGCGGATATTTGCCAGCTCTTTCCACTGCATTCTATGGTTCGTGTAGGGTAAAGATTGTAGATATTGGCTACTTTATAACTAACCTCTAAATAATATAAATAAAAAGTCTTTTATTCCATATCCTAACTATTAACAAATCAAATGTTAGTAGCAATTAGTGTTGTAAGGAATTATTTATTTCCAAAAACAAACTATTATATATTTACATTAGAGAATTTAAAAAAGGGTATAAAAAGGAAAAATTAAAAAAAAATAGTTATTAGTTGATTTGCTTAGGCTATTGTTAGTAAATTTAAAATATGGACCCCTCTTCGGGTGAAGGCCTCCTTCAGCTCTTTTCATGCCTCTCAGTCTGTGGCTGACTAACCTCTACAAACATTGAACTCCTATAAACAACTTTGTTTATAAGAGATACTTACTACAAAGAAAAAAAGGTCGACGATACGTTGGTACTATATTTTTTGTACGGACAACAGCAGATAAATGATAAGACTTGCAGACGATATCAAGTCTTACAACGCAGATAATGACCGGTCAAAGTGTGATGTGCTTTGATGTGTTTCTTGTAAATATTTCGCTCTGGGTTGTACTTACGTTTCGCGAAACATCGACGCTGATCTTTCTATTGGCTGACTCGTCCTAGTTACAGGTGAACTCTTGGCGGGCAATAACACTCGCGTTTACCCTACACGTCTGTGCTAATGGTTGAACAGATCATAGAATACGTAACATTGGATGTATAGAAACAACACACGTCACGATTTCGCGTGTCAAAATTGTACAGAACTTCGGCTTTGTAAAGTGATTTTTGACATATTTATTTTATTTCATTTAGTTTTTAATGTTACATGTAATTTTTAGATTTTTCCAAATAAATAATCGTAAATAATTTTTGACACGTTTCCTCAGAACTAGAAATAACCATTTGTATATGCACTAATAAAATAAATAAATAAAGGTCTAAATATGAATTGAATCTAATTTGAATGTGTTTAGCATTTTCCGTATCAAGCTCAGTGGTTTTTGACAAGCTCTACTTAATTAATAAAGGTTTATTTACAATATTAGGTATACAATTAGAATAATGCACTAGAGTAGAGTATAGAGTCGTCAACTTGTTAAAATTTCAAACGCTAAATATAAAGTTCAGCTTTTCAACTAGTTGACTTTTTGACATATTTAATTACGGAATAACAAAACTAAAGATAGGTTGAATATTTCTCTACCAGCGCGAATACAGCGAATAAAAAGTACTAAAACAGTTTAACTATTGCGTTTTCCATTCTCTTTTAATATTATCTGTAGTCTACTTAAGGGTCTTACATGAGTCAACTAGCGCCGCCAATCTAAAAAGAAATATTGTCTGCCAATATAATCAATTTTATTAAAAAAGCTATGTAGCAAATCTTTACTACTACTACTAGGACATTTAAGAAATAAGAAGCCACGAGACCATAGCTCCAAACTTCAGATCCTGCGTGGATCCTCTAATAACTTCACCATACTGTCAATCGCGAACACTTTCTGATTAATTTAACGTATCAGCTCTTGTAAACCGTGATCCGTTTCCACAATTAATATAATTTATTTCTTGTAGCCACGGATACCGGGATCGGTGGATACAAACATTAATTGATTTTTGTGTTGGAAACCGATCCCGGTATCGGTGGAGACAAACTGGCGGGATCCGTTTCCAATCCAAACGGATCCTGGGATCGGTGGAGACAACCCCGATACAGCGGGGCAACGCTGCCAACCTTTTGGGCACGCTGCCTATAGTGGGGGACCTGGGGCAGGTTTTTTTTCTTTAATTTTAATTTTTTATTATTAGTTCTGTAATTATTTAAATTGAATAAAAGATTTAACGTGATATTAAACACAAAACACAATGGGTCATTTCCCGCCATTTTCAAAAGTCCCACTGATTGTCTAAATGTAGGAATCCTTTTAAATCCATGTAGGTAAATGTATTTTAGCATAAGTCGGTTATCTGTGACAGATAGTTCTAATACCCGGATAGTGTACGAGTCCCGTAGGAGATGTTAGTCACGACGTCGTTTGTCTAGTCTGGGCGTGCGTGGGCGCAGCGTACTACCTGAATTTTAAGTACTAGGCAACTGACAGCCGATGCTATAGGTTCCAATGATGTTCATTGAAGGGGATTCATTAATTGCATTCATATATAGCTCATGACTCATATGAGTTCGGTGGCGCAATGGTTGGGTTACTGGACTTACCATACGGGAGTCTCAGGTTCGATCCCCGGCCAGGCCAGGTACGATTGAATACAGGGAAAGGTGTACAGTAGAGTTTTTAAGGTTGAGATTTTCTCAAAAACTACTTGACCTATTGCAAAAATTCTTTCACTGTTTGATAGATAAAAGTTAAAACTATGTAACTGTAAAAGAATTATTAAATTCGCTGCAGTAGTTTTTGAGAAAATCTCAACTTTATTGAGGCCTCCAACTTTTATCTCTTGAGATAAGTATACTGGATTAATGATTTGAGATGAAAATTAAATGTTTAAAAGTGTATGAAACAAACAAATTGATTTACGGTCAAACGTTTACTAAAATTACTAATTAGCGCTTAGCGCAGTAGGTCAAACAAAAAATTGATATGAAAAAAATGTTTAAGATCACAGAATAAAAACGATAACTAAATAATCTGTATATTTTAGCACATTAACATTTTATACGTATTCACAACTAATACGCGGATTTTTTTTTAAAGTGTAAATTATAACATTTTACTATTCGACTCAAACTGAAAATATTCACACCTAAAGAGCGTAACTAAAAACAAAATGGCGCCTAACGCCTAATAATGCCATTGTCTCGAACCGGTAGAATTTCGGTTGCGAAAACCTGCGCCCGCGCAGCTTAGTCATGCAAGAGCCGCTATGTGGGGGGCAGGAGGGGAGGGAGGTAGTAGGCGAGGTAATACCTACGAGATTCGTAGGCTAAACAGACTCGTTTTTTGTAGAGCTGCTATTTGATTGGGTATTTTATGCCTATGGTTTGAAGTGCCTAATGTTTTTTTTGGTTTAGGATTATTTATTAGGAATCTACTTACGTTTAACTTGAAATTAAACCCGATTGTAATTCCTTTACTTTTAGATACTAACAAATCAATTCTCTTTATTGCAAGTAAGCACGTTGTGTACATTTTTGAACGTCAACATTTTTAGATTTTACATTTACACCACTTTGCAAGGAAAAGGTGCCACCGATGGAGAAAATTTATAAAACACTTTCAGCAGTGCATCTACTAAAACTCATTTATTAGGATAAACACTATTTTTAAAATATATTAATAGTAATATTAGTTCATATTCTAAAGAATCTAAGAAAAAATGATTATCTACCTAATTCTAGGCACGTCGTCGTCTAGGCCCGTCCCGCGAAAATAATAATTAATTTACTAATTACCTAGGTGATTTACTGGTCTGGTCATAATGTACTGGTCCTCGCCTCGGGGGACTTCAGAGCTGGGGAGTATTTTGCCCAGCGCCTGAGCCTCGCTATACAGCGGGGCAATGCGGCCAGTGCGCTGGGCACCCTGCCGCGCGGGACGGGCCTAGACGAGGTGTAGTGTTGGCTAGATATATTTTTTATATATTATGTCATTTTTATAAACAGTTGTACGTATTGTAATTAAAACCTAGGTAATTACACATACATATTATAAATTATAATTAGGTAATTAAATAATACACGTACGGTGGACAACAGAGAAAGGTGTGCAGGAGAGTTTTTAAGGTTGAGATTTTCTCAAAAACTATTTGACTCATTGTAAAAATTATTTCACTTGTAGATAGATAAAGGTTAAAACTATGTAACTGTAAAATAATTATTATATTCGGTCCAGTAGTTTTTGAGAAAATTTCAACCGTATTGAGGCCCCATGTATACTTATCTCTGTCTTCGACTATACAAATATACATACTTAAAAAGGTAAATAATTAATTAACAAAAGTGTTATTTACTAATACCTACCTACTTACTCAAAGTTAAATTGATTAAACCAATGAATACATTATGTAGATAATTCACAAATTGTAATAAATCAACTGACGATTTGTTAGTTTTTCCGTTAAATTAAATAAATCTAACGAATTCATTACATAGGTAGTGTATTAAATTAAATTGCACACATTTTATTGCGAAGTTTTAAGTACTGTACTTAGATATGCGGACGGTAAAACTTTGGGTAGTAGGTGCACTGAATGACTATTGTTTCCACAGTTTCAGTGAAAATGGGAATGGGCCTTTAATGCGAAATTCTTTGTAAAGTTTTGAAGGAAAATTAATGGTACTTAGTAGTATGGATTTAAAAAAGATTAAGGTAGGCATCACGGTGTTCTACCTGTCACTGGTAGAGATCGTCAAAGCCGGAATACCGCGTCCAAGTAGGTACTTTATATATTTCATTTTTATATTATTTTTCCCTGTTTATACCCTTTTTTAAATTCTCTAATGTAAATATATAATAGTTTGTTTTTGTAAATAAATGAAAGTCGGTCAGGTAGGCATGAAATTAAGGCACAAACAGTCCAATTAGAATTGGATTAAATATATTTCATCATTTGTCCTGCGAGAGTCTGCGGAGGTTCTTTCCAGTCTTAGGAAATAATACCGTCTAAGAATCACTAGAGCACCAGAAAGAATACAAAGTATTAGTAGTCAATAGTTGCCACTTTCTGAACCATCTCCAAATCACAGAATAAGTCCCTCTTTTTATTACAAATTGTGAAGGGAGTATGTTGTTGTACACATTTTTCTTCTTTTCTCGTGTGGTTTAGTGACCAAACCTATTTGTCAAAGTTATTCAGGCCGCCCTTTGACGTGGCTGTCAAGCGACAACAACCGGGACCAACTGCTTAACGTGCTTTCCGAGGTACGAAGGGGCTCAGATGAAAGTGTCACTAGCGGTCACCCACCCAGGTCCGGACCTCGCCCAACGTTGTACGATCGTTTTCAACGCGTACTCACAACTGGCCTATGAGCCCCTTGTACGAACACATAAAATGAAGGACATCAAGTGTGACACTTTGAACTTTGGACCGTTCTTATTACTGCGTCGTAAGAGTTGAAATCGTACTGCAAGTGTACCATTCATCTGCACTACATCGGGGTGTTATAGATTTTTTGTGTGTATGCAAGTGTCCTTACTAACTTCTGATACTTTAGTACTAGTAACGCGATATGTTAAGAGAAAAAACAGGTTGAGCGAGGCTAGGCTACGGCGAGTCGGTTCCGACACAATGTTATTATATTTCTTTTGAACGGGCACAGGCTGCGATTTACCAAACCACCATTACAGCCACTTCGTGTTCATTAAAATATAGATTAATTTGAAGCAAAATACGGGCAACAGCCATTGATCTCCTATAAACAACTAGATACACAAAGGTCTTACTAAAACAATTTGAAAAACGTCTAAATAAGGGTCCATTGTTAACATCCAAATAATGTCCAATAAAGCAAATGAGGGTCCGTTTGGACCTTCTTCGCGCTCGGACATTTTTAGAAGGCAGACTGTGTATCTAGTTGTTTATAGCAGATCAATGGTAACACTTGTAGTACGATTTAAACTTTTACTAAGAACTGTACAAATTCAAATTTTAGGCTTTCACACACTTTTGCTTATTCAAAAACTGCATTTTATACCTTAACTTATTCAATTAATTGAAAAAAAAGCAGAGAGAAACTACCCGGTATGAACCGACTCCTAGACATTCGGTTTCTATGCAGCCTGGCGCATCCGTACTCAATTTGAGTTAAACATCAAGTATTAAAACTAATAATATACCAAATTAACACCAAAAATTACAACTACGTTTATATAGGCAAGCACAAAACATGTCAAAGCTGCGTTCTCGCCTCAGACTTTGAACTGAGTAGGTTCCGTGGTTGCTTCTCTTCTTGTCCAAAAATTCGATACCACATACTTTCTACTGTACTGAAAGAAAATTACAATTTTTTACAAAGAAGTTTAAGATCTCATACAGAGCAACCTGTGTCTGTATCTAAATACAGTTTGCCAAATCGCGCCCCGGGTTGCGCTACATTAATGACTTATAATGCAATTTTGTAATACCTTTTTGCTTCACTAACCATTTCTGGTCAGTACTGCCCTCTACTTATACTGTATGTGTAAACTAATATGGGTAAAATTCTCTACTAAAAAATAACTTCTTAAATATTATTTCAGTCTCCCTGAATCATTCATTCTTCAATACTGAAGGTCGTGTCTGGATCTATTTGTGTATATTTTTTACCACTGAACTGTCAAACTATCTCCTCAATCCGTTCCTGGTCCGATGTTTAGTGTGCAAGCTTATATGAAAAGCAGGAAATGTTCTTCCATAAATCATATCAGCCATCATTTTATTCCAAAAAAAAAATAGTCAAGCAAAATTACTGCCGTTTTTGGCATGTTTGTGAACTACAACTTAGCTTGTCGCAATTATGCCTTGTATATTGAAAAATAGTATTTATCCTAATAAACATTTCGTAAATAGCTTTTTTAATAAAATTGATTATATTGGAAGATATGATTTTTTTAAGATTGGCGACGCTAGTTGGCTCTATGAAAGCCCTTAATAAAATTGATTAATTTGCAATTTTTTTTTAAAGATTGGCGGCGCTAGTTGGCTTGTGTCAAGGCCCTTGCATAGTGTTAAGATTTATTAATTCTTTTTAAAACTTATTTGCAAAATTACCATACGTTCAATAAGAGAGCTGCTTAATTTTGGCATTTATATCCTAAGTCGAAGAATCATTCAGAATTATATCTTTTATAGCATCATTGTATTTATTTATAAAGTCAAAGTATTTAAGAATTTACATTTACACCTATGTAAATCTTACAAATCTTGGTACTTAAATAAATAAATACACAATATATTTATTCCAATAAACTTCATAAATATCAACAACAGCGACTCTACAATTTTAAAACGAACCTATAAAATTGAAACTTGCATTAGAAAAGCAAGAGATTGCGCCTGCGCAGCGAAAAATAAATCAACGTCCTACGCACGCGACCTAGCCCAGCGGACACACACAGAGAGAAAAGGACAAAAAAACTGTTAGAGCAAGCAAAAAAATCGCGAAACCGACGCGAATATATCCGAGGCGAACGACCGGCGAAAAACAAGACGAAAACAGCGTCCGCGCACATGTGTGTTCCTCAATTTTTTTACATTCTATCCCTTTCTAGCGCCAAAAAAGGGTTTAATTCGCACTTGTGCGAGTGAGATGGGAGAGAAAGAAAGCGCGGAAAGAGTTGGCGGTCGTTCGCGCGCATTTTAGTTCAACCCTTTGTCGCTTGGAACGCTAGTGTAGCGAAAATTTCTTCCTGTATGGATGGTGTTCCTGTTTTAGTTTGTTTGTTTTCATTCAGTGCGTTCACTGTTAGGGCAATTTATTGAACTTGGTCAATTGAATGGAAATGAAAGAGCGACGGTCAATATCCTTTATAGCATTATTGTTATGGAAAATGTTACCTCTTTACCCGACTGCGCGAGAAGGAGGGTTATGTTTTTCGAGTGTATGTATGTAGGTAAGTATGTAAACCGAAGCCCAAATCAAGTGTCTTATTTTGTAAACAAAAAATATCCTCCCCTATTAACATTTTAAGCTGTTCTGTGATTATTGCATAGTTATTTTCACATTATTAGATCGGATTACATTATTTTCACAATGATGAACAGGTTCGATCAATCAGTTCCTTCAGTGTTACATCACAACCAGTAATTAGACGATCATATTTGTTTACAAAATAAGACACTTGATTTGGGCTGCGGTATACCTAAGTCTAAATTTTTCCTACAGCCTAAACGGCTTAATAGATTTTAACATATGAGGTGACGTGAGATTCGTCTTGATTGTAGAAGTGTCATAGACTATATAAAACAAGATTTTTTTTAATTTCCTCTCTGTCAACGTCGTGACACTTTCTGGCAACTTGTTATAAAAGCGTATCACGAGTCCATTGTCCTAATTACTGAACCACCGAGCTCCCTGAATTTACATTTTTTAAACCTATAAATTGTCCCACTGCTGGGCAAAGGTCTCCCCCCTCGTCTTCCATCCATCCCTGTCCTGAGCCTCTTCCAGCCACATTTCTGAATTTACATATCAGTAAGTATCGAACTTATCTCATTCATAATCATTTATCAGCCCGTATCAGTCCACTGCTGGATCCAGTCCCTGCCAGAGACTTTGCGCAGGTCATTCCTCCATTTAGTCGGGGGGCGTCCCACTACTATTTGTTCGTAACCTCTACATGAGGACTTGATTATCCCAGTAGGTATACGAGTATCAACACCGAATCTCCCTGTAAACTATCAATCACTCCAGTTATTTCGTAACACAATTTATTTATATCTATTATCTATCCAATATTACCATGTATTACCTACCACTTCCTTATAGCGTTGGCCAATTAAGCCAAAATGACCCCTGCGGCAATCATAATAAGACCCGTTCGCGCCTGAGCTCTAATGAAACTGTCGGCCGTTGATTTAAGGCTGGAAGAGCCTTTTTAATTGATGCTTTTTCTTGGCATGTTTATAGCGTATTAGTTAAGGCGACACGCTCCCATAAGTAGACCGAATTGGGTAAGCTTTTTTATTACTAAACTAGCTGTACCCCGCAACTTCGTTTGCGTAGAGGAGGAGGATGGAGGAGATCAGGAGGCAGATCTTTATCTCTGGATCCTTGTTTCCACATCACATACCGCCATGGCTTATGAGCCTATGAGCTGTCCGGATATTTCAGCTATCTCCTAGTGAAACTCCCATCAAAATCCCTTCAGTAATTATGGCGTGATACTTGCACAAAGTCACAGACAAACAGACAAAAATTCTAAAAAATAGTGTTTTGGCATCAGTAGCGATCCTAAAACACATTACAATTATTATTTTCTAAAAAAATATCCAATCAGACACAACTTTTTTACAATTCCTGTGATCATTCTGAGGAGAAATCTGAAATTAGTTTTTCGATATTCCAATAATATTTCATTCCAAAAAAGATTATAAGGTAGGTAACTTTTCTTATAAACTCACCGGCACGGAATTTAACCCAAACTTTATTTAGCCTTTAAACCCAATTTTAATGACTAAAATAAGGTAAATCTAGTTTTATTTTGCGTTAAGTATAAGTATTCAGTTAGTTTTTGGTTTGAATGATCTAAAACGATTGTATTGGTTCGATCCATCGGACTACATGAACTTATTTCCAGTAGGTTCGATTAATCGACCGTAGTCGAACCGACTTAAGTGACGACTCAAAGGCAAAATTTTCATCTTGGGATGAAACGCGACCCTTTTCATATTGTTAGGCGTCGACTCATCCGAAGTGTATCTATCGGATCAGACGACACCTAGTTAATATTAATGTAGTCGTTTCGGCTAAAATAAAGACATAAAACTTGTCAGATTTTACAAAATAAGACACTTGATTTGGGCTGCAGTATACTTATACACACTTATAATAACTACCTACAATAAATAGGGGGGGGGGGGCTTACTTTTAAAATAGAATGTGTTCTTCGCCTTAATAACGCTTTTTGCTGAACACGTTAGCGTAGAGCGATCTAAATTCCGTGCCGGCGCGCGATTGGCCGGCATTTTTATGACGGTTCAATATCGGATACTGCTGTGTTGTTAACCAATTAGAGGCTGAGCAGTTTTTCCAATGATATAACTAGTCGAGATATCAATAGGATTATTACGCGATATAAAGGCTGTATTGTAGTGACATCAATGCTGTTTGAACACCAGCCCCACTTACCATGAACGTAAGGCAATATAGCCGATTTAATTTAAATTCAAAATATTTATTACAGACTTCTGTGACATTTCATTAGTGATGATATACAATACAATATAACTAGAATGTTAGTAATTACTACATTAAACTTTAAAATATAATAATATCACTAAAACGATGCCCCCTTACCATGAACTCTTGTAGCAGGATTACTTCAATAATGCTTTATTATTTCGTACCTTGTAACGAAATAACAAAGTATTATTGAAGTAATCCTGTTATGGTAACGTCAACTACATTGTAATAAAATAATTAACAGTTAAAGACAATAACTGAAATAGGTAAAATAAATATTTCTGCTGAAAACAAGTTGAAAACTTAGTCCAAGTACAAATTAGAAAAAAAGTAGAGGAGAGTTACAAGTCGTAGTTGTTTTAGCAACAAATCAACAGCTTAATAAAGGCACAAGTCCGTAGCCGACTGCAAGCAGCAAAAGCAGGCGACGCGACATAACGCGGCGATACGTCGTCTACTGCTACGGATTTGTACGGCGGAACACAGAGGAAGGTGTACAGGAGAGTTTTTAAGGTTGAGATTTTCTCAAAAACTACTTGACCTATTACAAAAATTCTTTCACGGTTTGATAGATAAAAGTGAAAACTATGTAACTGTAAAATAATTATTAAATTCAATCCAGTAGTTTTTGAAAAAATCTCAACCTTATTGTGGCCCCCTGGATACTTATCTCTGTCTTCGACTGTACCTGATAAATAGAGTTTTAGCCGAGAGATTGTAACTGCCTCAATAAGGTTCAAATTTTCTCAAAAACTACTTGACCGAATTTAATAGTTCTTTCACAATTACATAGCGTTAACTTTTATCTATCAAACAGTGAAATAATTTTTGCAGTAGGTCAAGTAGTTTTTGAGAAACTCTCAACCTTAAAAACTCTCCTGTACACCTTTCTCTGTGTTCCACTGTACTAGTTTTGTTTTGCGGTTTGAAATGAGTAAGTATTTGGTTGGGATATCTTCAGCTTCACGTTTATAGAATTTGGTATATTTTCGTACAAATACATCGAAAAAACAGCTGTGGTTATTCGCGTTTGATTGGTTATTGTTTACAATTATTTGCTATGACTGACAAGTCCGTAGTGGTTTTATTTAGCTGTACGGTAACCCTGTTTTTTTCAGTGTGATTACAATGAAAAAAAAACCGGTCCTTCAGTTCCCTCGCATTCATTAACACCGATAGTTAAATCATAATGGTATCACGGCAAGGGCTTAACAAAATCGGTTTAATTAAGTCGGTCGATTAATAAAGGAATTTTCTAATCAAAGGCACCGTAAAAAGATCTATCTTCAATGCGCCCGCGCAGTTGTCGTTAGCGAAGGCTGGCGTTAAGGTTTATAGGGATATCTAGATAGGGCCAATGCTAATTAGTAGATTTTATTTGCCACTGGTCAATCTGTCGTACTGGCTTGTCTAACTGACGTGATGGATAGGAGAGAAGAGAAGTGAAGAGATCGCTTTAACAGTATTTTTTTTCTTTTGAGTAGGTGCAAGCGTAATCAGCATTTAAAAAATAGTATTTATCCTAACCTAATAAAGATTTTGTACATAGCTTTTTTGGGGCAGACATGTGCTCAACTAGCGCCGCCAATCTTAAAAAAATCATATCTTCCAATATAATCAATTTTATTAAAAAAGCTACGTTCACATTGTTTATTGCTATAAATATTATTTTTTAAATGCTTATTTGTAACGTGATGCAATGTAGGTAAGTTGTAGTTCACATAATTGCGAAAAACGGCCGTTTCTGGCACATTTGTGAACTGCAACTTACCTACATTGAATCACGTTACAAATAAGCATTTAAAAAATAATATTTATAGCAATAAACAATGTGAACGTAGCTTTTTTAATAAAATTGATTATATTGGAAGATATGATTTTTTTAAGATTGGCGACGCTAGTTGGCTCATGTCAGGCTCTTAAACTTTTATCTGTGTCAGCTAGCGACCTCTAGTGAGAGGCATGTAATTAGTCTATCGATATCGATAAAATCTATCTTAAAGGACCCCGTTTGATTTGGCTAATTGGACACAGATTGATGCTGTTTTTCTGGTATGCTAGATTTTCTAATGGGAAAATAAGATATTTTCCTATTAAATAAATAAAATAAGCCTAAAAAAGAAAAATTAAGTATTCGACTCTACAAAACCTATATAATATCTATATGAATCTACCATATGATTACGAACAAAAACTGAAATGATTTTGGTAGAGTATGGTAACTCTAGGTATTGTAGAGTCAAATATTTAACTTTTATAACATGTCTTTTAGCCTTATTTTATTGTATTATTTTAACAATACAATCACAAAATACACATAATACTATAAGATGGTTTTATTATCACTAAAAATCCCGTTTTGTCATTTTAAACAATAGAGAACCCATTAGCCATTATCAAGGTAAAAACATTACCCTCCTTCTGGGTTAGTCGGGTAAAAAGAAAATGATTATGGTGTCTACAATGTCGTCGAAATATCGAGATCTCTTTCCTAATGTTTAACAAGTTAGCTCAATATGTAATACAATGTTTCATTTATATTCGCAACATAACATAACCTATTTTTACTATCAATAGATTAATACGTAACTCAATACAAGTCGGTACGCTACTAACTCCGTCTAGCTATCTATAGTGAGACCTAGCATTATCTAGACTCGCACAAAGGCAGACTATGACTACGACGCGAATAAAACGCATACATAGTTAAGAGAAGTGATAACAGCAAATAAATACTGGTCCCTCATAACGTTTATTTATAAGATGCGTCGTATTCATAGTGACGGCCTTACTGTTAATCCTATCACAATTTCCTATTGGACAAATTAGAAACAGTAAAACTAGCTAAAAATTGAATTAAGATTAAATTCTAGCATTGTCTTTTGTTGGCACTACTTTGTTCTTAAGGTCAGTAAGAAATTGGATAAAGTTTAGAAGATAGTTTTATAATTTCATAAATAATTAAAAAGTAAATACCTACGTGTATAATGTGAATAGTCCACTACACTAGTATACTGTAGAATTCTATCAGAAAAGCAGTGAGTGACTTGATTCGATTCAGACTTGTGATATTAATGAATCAAATTATGTGTCAAGGTAAACAATAAATGTTATAAAAATACGGAAGTATGATTTATAATTATCTATCCAAAGGTTGTCTGGAAGATCACTTTATGCGATAAAAATGATATCGAATGTGATACTAAATTCTTTATTGCAAAAAAAATACTTATACAAAATAAATAGGCTAATTTAATACAGTAAAGCTATCTTATTTAATTATTATTATTAAAATTTTAGCACCACGCCAATAAGATAACCCGAATAAGTGCCTAAACGTTGGTTAAATCACTTAACTAATTATATTGACTGTAGATAGGTACTGTTAGTAACAGTAAAAGGCAAAAACACGGTCTTTACTATAGATGTAGCACCAGAGCTTTTTTTCCGCGCGCCCGAGCGGGGTTATCGCGGAAAAGTTGAGAATTTTTCAAAATTTTATCTACGTACGTGCATGCAAAGATAACACGCACACAGCGGCAACTAGTGCTGCGACTCGTTTTGCACAGTCGAGATTATTGATTGTGTTTTTGATTTAATCGAGAATTATAATACATTTCTCATAAAGTTCTTATTCGTTCCATCGATACGAAAACAGACGCCGAAAGTAGACGAGATTTTTTATATATACAAGCTTGTCTTGAATTTATAGTTACATATCTACCATTTTTGATTTATGTAACCCGTTTATTGAGCACCTAGTCTTAATTTAAAAGATAATAATTTAACCCCGTGTTAAGCAGCTTGAAACTTTAATACCTATTAAGGGCCTGTAGATGCGGTCGGTGGTAAATGAGTCGACTATTTAAAACTAGAATTAGCTATTGAAAACGGCCTATTCCAATTTCCATCTAGTCATGCACATAAAACAACTATTTAAGATATAATTTTTTACACTTATCACTCCTTTCGTTACTAGACATTAGAGACATTTTAGTCCAGTCGCTGCTGATGAGTGATGACAGTGGCAGTAAACTTGTGTTAACATCACTACAAAACGTTTCGTTTTACTAATAGGCCATATCCCATAGCAAATTATAAGGTAGTACTCCAAAATCCTAAAATAGGTACCGACTAATTAAAAAAAAAAATCCTGGAATAAATGATATACAGTAGAAGACAGAGATAAGCATACAGGGGGCCTCAATGAGGTTGAGATTCTCTCAAAAACTACTGGACCAAATTTAATAATTATTTTACAGTTACATAGTTTTAACTTTTATCTATCGAACAGTAAAAGAATTTTTACAATAGGCCAAGTAGTTTTTGAGACAATCTCAACCTTAAAAACTCTCCTGTACACCTTTCTCTATCTTCCACCTTACAAATAGCAACTTCTGACAGCAAAATTTAGTTTTAATTTGCCTTATTTACGGTAACTCCTGTGGTTGATTTTGAAATCGATATTATCGACTAGATTATTAACAAGATGTTATACATCCCTAACTAATAAAGTAGACCAAGGAACCGCTAGCATTATGCCCTAAGGACGTACAACAAAAAGTGTTGCGAAATAAATACAACTTTTAAACTATTAAATATAAAGTTTGCTTTTGAGTAACAGTGGCAGTTTTTAGGTCAATAGGAACGGGTTTATGCATCTATAGATGCATATTTTTGCTAGAAAAATGATAATAATTGTGTATCTTTTAAATGGAAATTTTATAAGAAGACGTGGCGCTGGGCGGTTGTTTTTTCAACGCAGAGGTATTTTTCCATTACTCTATTGCGCAATAGTTTTTTATTGCTTATACATTACATTTTATTTATTGTTAGTTTGTATACTAACGGAGAAAGTGAGGTAATAGCGATTTCTAAATAGAGAAAGTGTTAAGTTTAACAATACTTTGTTAAGTGATTATGACGATGTGCGTTTTCTTCCTCAAAGAACCTCAATAGCTTTTCTATTTGATTTTTTTTTTCAAAAATAAATTATAATGTCTAATTGGTAACCCGATACCAATTAGATATTACATTAAGTGGTATTCTATTATTATCTTAATTAAATAAAAACGAGAATTACCGTGTTAAACATTTATTTATAGGTGTCTCGATATTTTCTCAATAAATTAATGTTTAACACGGTAATTGCCGTTTTTATCTAATTAAATTTACAAACCGTGTAAATTTAAAAAGTGATATTATTATCTTTTGCGATTCTAATAAGATCCACTTTGTATCAAGCATGACAGTGATCTCTGAAAACTAGACATTGGCTTTAGGCATTAACGTGAGTTAGGCGGTGGGTTTCGCCATATAAAACCGGTAGTTTAAGAAATAACTGTCAAAATAAGTCACCGTTTAGCAATCTTTAAAGCTACGAGCATTAACGTTTTTAGACCTTTTTTTTTAAATAGGTACCTACATCCTTTCTCTTTACGTATTTAACAGCTTTTTTTAAATTCTTTTAGTTGACTTATTCTCAAACATAACTCCAGAAGGGGCGGTAAAGTCCACAAGGTCAATGTTGAGTCATTTCAACTCATATTTGTCATATAGTTACTTGTTTGTCTAATGTCTATTGTCTAAACGCTTACGTCATCAAATGCTAGGTAAGTTGTAAAAATATTTTATTGTGGTTTTCTCAAATAGGTGGTTATTAGTTTACTATAATTTAATTTAATACTCTACAAAGTCACAGCCCTGTTGGTTCAAAATTTCTTATAGGAAAACCTTTGTTCCTAATTTAGTAATTCTATTCGTTAACAGATGTCGCTACGTAATTAAGGTCTAAATTCTAGTTATGTTTACAATAACTGATATTTCTTAGAAATGTTGATCTAGATTATCTTATACATAAATTATTCTACGTGCCAGCTGATACATAAATTTATTAGGGTGTTATTATAATAAGAAGAAATACTTCACAAGACAAAGATGAGGTGAACAACACTATAATATATTGGAACATAAGAAAGAATTTTTTCATCATGTTCTAATTTATTCGCGGAGCATGGATAATGCGTAATTCAAATTTTGAGCACTATATTGCTTTGGTACAATTTTCATTCATTTTCTATGTATATTCTACAATTAGATAAGAGGAGTTTCTGGTTCTGAATATTTTTAGTAGGTATAACTATTTATATCAAAATAAAAATAATCTGATTTGTCATTGAGATTGAGGATATTTTATCAGACGAAGCCTCTTAGCGCAATCAATATGTATAACTTTTAATAACACAAAAATCCGATGTAAATGACAATGCCAGATTATGCCCCACCATAAACCGCAAGATGTACAAGATAACGAATAAATGTAAAAATATCTCCGTTTTTTATTACAATTAATGGTTTAAAATAAAGTTTTGTACAAGTTGCGATTCGAAAAAACAGCTTAATTAAGAATTCAGAAAATAGTAAGAAATCGAAGCGAATTATTCATTGTTTTTGTTATTCTTCTATAAGAGTTGCGTGAGTAGTAGAAAATGATACTGATTATGATTATGCAGTATGAAACCTGTAATAAGTCCCCTACAAAATGATAGGACAGCTTAAATGGTCAAGTAGTTTTGTAGGTGGGGCAAAGCTCCATTGAAATGTGGCAATGTCATTTAAAAAAGTTAGTAGTACTAAAAGTTTTTTCATTATTATTCTACAAACCTTAAGTTATGCAACATTAATAACTGTTAAAAGCTATAATCTTAAATAATTTGTCGGCAACGCTTTCGTAATTGTCACAAAAAACTCACCCCAAGAATACGAATAAAAAAATCGAATAGGGAAGCCAGTGTAGCGTGCGTATTGACTAAAAAAACTATAAAAAAAACTGGGGCGGCACGCGCACCACCAATTATTCCGTTTTTTCGAACACCGTTCAACATTTTTTTCTTCTTTTTTCTATTGGTTCGATAATAGCAGAGGGCGGTTTTTTCTGTCAGTTTTTTTTCTCTAAACGGAATGTGTCAAGATTAACACCTGAGTTTTTTTTCATTGGTTACACAGTTTAGAGCGTGGGTTTTGGCACGCAATGTTTGGATAGGGAACTTTTTTTTTCATTTCTTTTTGTTACGGTTTTGTTGGATTGATATTTTGCAGTTTAACGGTCGATTTGAGGGGTGGCACTAGTTTTTTTTGGAACATATTTGAACAGTTAGTCAACTTTTACTTTTTAACCGATTTCCAGGAGGAGTAATGCAAAGTTTTTTGGTTCTTTTCTACCCTCTTGTAGCCTAAACGGCTTGTTGGATTTTGATGTATGAGATATCGTTACATTAATTTTAGCATGGGATTGACAAAGGATACATTTTATGCCCAAAATGTCAGCCGTTTCGTTTTCTTTTGTTTCACTCAATTTTATTCGTTAGATATTACAAGACAAGGAACAATATTTATTTTTATAAACAGGATTATGTCCCGGATTAGAATCCCGACCATTATTTTGTCCACTTGATTAATTCATGTAAAAAAATCCGTAGATTACTAAAAAAAAAATTTTTTTTTCCTTTTTTTACATCCTTTTTTTACTGAGGCTATGAAAGCTATTTTTTGGACCACCCAAATTTAGTTTAAAGCTATATAGAAGCTTATAGAACTACAATTTTTAAACTCTATATAAAGCCGAGTACCCACTATCGATCACAACAAACAAACATACCGAAGAGCGCTTTGTTTTCGTACGGCCCCGGAATATCGTTCACTTGTCACGGCATACTACCATCAATAATGTTTTACGTTAGCCGGCTGCTGAAGTGTGGAGGCGGACTCTTATTACTCTCCTAATTGTTACGTTAACGTTATTCATATACTTTATTTCTAATCATACCGAACATTACAGCACTTGGTTATGTCAGCAACAATTTGGTATTACAATAATACCAGGCGCCAAGCTTAAGGTGAAGAATAGGACTCACATCAGAGATTTAAATCTTTGATAAGTATAGGTATCACACTTGATCCAATTTAGGTAATAATTTTAAATATAAAAATCTATGTATTTAGTTAATCAGTAGTATGAATAAACTAGCGCCCATAATCTTTAAAAAATAATATATTCCATATAACAGGCGTTAAACGCGCGTTTGTAGTTCATAGTCAAATAACTACCTACACACATTTTATTCCTATGTAGCCATAGGTGTTCACATGTGGTTTTTTTGTCATGCAAGTATTTGAAAGCGGGCGTTATGAAAACGCGCGCATAACGCCACTCATCTGAACATAACCTTAGGTTTTTTTTCCTTTCGAGCTATGGAACCCTAAAAATAAGATAAACCCATTGGGAAATTCCTGGGGTCCGAACATGTAAAAAAAATCCAGTGTTTTTAGCCGCAAGTTCATACAATACAATCGTTTATTGATAAAATAATACATTTACAAGTCCATTGTATAGGTAAGCTTACATCAAGTACTTTTTCGACAGTTGAAGAATTCTTTACATACACGCCATGCCCATTAAAATATCTTTAAGTTTTTTTATGAATGTGGTATGACTGGGAGCATCTTTTATTTCATCAGGGATTGCGTTGTAGACTTTAGGAGCCATTATTTTTAGCGTCTTGTGTGACTTTGTTAGCTTGGAGATTGGGACATACTCCATGTTATTTAGCTCAACCCTTCACGGTTCTTCCAAAAATGATTAAAAATAGGTCGCGGTGCGTGCGCGGCCGGTCATTACGCGCCTCTATTATAAGTTTTTCTTCGGCGAACCGTTCAACGTCATTCTTCATCGCTTTTGGAAGGTTTGGGGATATATAAGTTTTATTACAGTTTTATATGTTCATTAATTGCTATCAACGCATTTCCATGGATGTATAGGTAGTTTGAATTAAAAACCAATTTAATAGAAGTAGGTACTTTATTGTATAAAAACGACACAATGCAAAAATTATAAAATTACTTACAATTTTTACGGCCTTATAGCTAAAAACGATAAAATGTTAGGTTTTAAATAAATAAAACTAAAATAAAAAAAAGTAATAAATAATACTTTCATTATTGTATAATTGTATATTCTTTCTATTTATATTGTAACCTTCTTTATTCTAGTTGTCTATATTTATCTACCAATTGCGTATTTCTTCTGTGTATTATGTATTGTGTGTTGTAGAAATGAATAAATGTTTTATCTATATATCTAAAATATTGAAATGATTTTTTTTAATTTGACATTAGCTACTAAATTCACAGTGCTTAGTATAAAGTACATTACAATTTAATGTAAAACAGATTGACCTATATACAGCTTTTTTGTCTAAATTATTTTCGGTAATGTCATTGACTAGTAAAATATTTATCTAATTTTCAACTATTTTAATTAGGGTCAGTAAAATTATTACAAAAACAAAAAAAGACTGCTTTTAGAGCATTAAATGTATCTATTGACACTTACCTATCTTATCATTGATCTCCTATAAACAACTAGATACACAGTCTGCCTTCTAAAAATGTCCGAGCGCAAAGAAGGTCCAAACGGATGAATGGAGTCTCATTTGCTGTATTGGACATTATTTGGACGTTTTTTTAAATTGTTTTAGTAAGACCTTTGTGTATCTAGTAGGAGATCAATGTATCTTATACATGAAAATCAAGCGTTTACGATACGCTTAACCGATACTTATACTCGAAAACATTATCTTTATCTTTTAGGGAGTCGGGTAAATCACCACCAAATTGACCATAATACATTTATCTATATTTGACTGTAACAAATACTTACACAAAAGTATAAAGTAAACTGAAAATCATTAAAACAACTGTCAATTTAAAAGTATTGATTTCAATTCATTAAACCCAACGATGTATTAGGACTATTTCATTATGGACTTTTGAATATTTTATTTGACATCGTTATTTCAAAGCCTGTGGTAGACAAATAATATCGTAAGAATGACTGATTGAAAGTGGGTGTCATATTTTTGTTACTTACCTATATCAGTTTAAAATTATTACTGAAATATGTCGACCAAATAATTGTTCTTTGTAACGTTAATTTTCCTCATTTTGAGAGCAACCAATAAAGAAAAAATACCTACCTATTTAATTACCTGACAAATATCAACTTTATTAAAATAAAACTAACTACTATCTAAAAATACATTACTTATAAAATAAAATAAAAAAATACTAAAGGACGAACACGTCGTCAAGATCCCCGTTTTGCGGAATCGCAATACTCAGCCGCTGAGCGAGGTAGCTGCAATTACCTGACTAAATATTTCTGTTATGTAATTGTGAAAGTATTTTAAATATCGGCCAATTGGCTTTTACCAATTTTTAAGCAGGTAAGCTAAGCCGTTTTGCCGTAACGAATGAGGTTAGAATTTGGTCGGCTCACCTACCCCTATTGGAGACAGGCTTCAGTTTATGTACTTATTATAAGTAATTAAGTATACCACAGCCTAAATCAAGTGTCTTATTTTGTAAACAAATATGATCGTCTAATTACATGTTGTGAACACTGCAGAAACTGATTGATCGAACTTGTTTATCATTGTGAAAATAAAGTGATCCGATCTAATAATGTGAAAATAACTATGCAATCACAGAACAGCTTAAAATGAGACACTTGGTTTGGGTATTGTGTCTTCTCTCTGAAACGCGCCCTCAAGAGCGAATTCAGCTGATACAGTCTCAAGACGTGATCACCATCTCAAGTATGTCGTTTATTAATATACCAATCTTGAGGGCGTATCACGTGGCGTATTCAGTATGAGTTTGACAGTTCTCTTGAGAACTGAGTTTTGTTTATTAATACGGCGTTACTCACGTGATACCCTATTCCTAAACGCGCACCTAAGTTATCTTTATTAATAGGAACGCCATCTTGAGTTTGTTCTCAAGATTGACTTTTGAGCTGAGAGTGATTTATTAATACGGGCCTCAGACTTGTACTGTAAGTAAAACTTATTATCCAACCGTTCTCACGTCCAAAAAACTAAACAATCAAGACATGTTACAAAGGACGAGCAGAAATTCAATTTCACAAAACAAAACATCAAGTCTTTTATCTCGCAATCTTCTCTCGGAACGTTCTCAAGTTCCCATAGACAACAAAGCTATCCCCTTCAAAAGTATCAACCAAAAAACACCTAACCGGTTCCAATTGTTTTATAGGAAAAAACAAAAAGCTACGTGACATTATTAGTACCCTTGTAAAGGTATTTTATAAGGTATTCGATCAAATTCAAATTTGCATATTTTGAAGGGTCAAACGAGTTTGAATTGTAATTTTTTTTAATGTCGAGAGCGGAACTGATTTTGTTGATGAATATTATTTTGTCTGGTGTATAGTTACTTACAGCATAAGCTTTATGTTTTTTAATTGATACAATTTAAAAATCCAAAGATGTCTCGTTAACCCAAAAATAACCACTGACTACCTAATCCTCATTTAATTTATTGAATTTTCGGAAGGTAAAAAATAGAAGCTAAAAAATTGTTTGATAATTTTACCTGATCCACAAAATATCCTCCAGAAATAAGGGCTGTTAGCCATAAACTTAGACCTTCCCCTAAGCTGTGTTTTGTCAATTTCATTCTTCAGAAAAATGTTAAATTTGAATCATCATTAGTCTATTTTTATGTCCACCGGCTCAGGCACAGACCTTCCCTTACATCGCGGGAGCTCGGGCCATGATCCACCACGAGGGCCCGACGGATTACACATGCTTTAGATTTTTTCTACTGCATGCAGGTTTCATCGCGATGTTTTCCTTCACCGTTTTTATAGCATTCGGTAAATGTACGTAAGTTTTTCCGTCGAAACGAGGATAACTCATTAGCTAACCTGGTCGGGGATAGAACTTGAGACCTCCGTATTGCAAGTCCAATGACCCAAACACTGCACCACCCAGCTCGTAAACTTAGAAAGAGTGACTTAACTCGTGGATTAACTTGTGACTCAAGTTTAAGGCTATCAGGGACGGTGTATAGAGGGCGATCTATATTCATAAGTTCTGTATACGTCAGCAATATGGCACGAGCGGATATTATGTAAGTTAACATAAAACTGTAACAATGAACGGTTAAACAGCTGTCGCGATATCAACCCTCCACAGTGGACGCACAAATATTATACAGAGTGTAGTATATTGACTGTACCTAAGTGGTGCCGACATTATTATTTTATTTATTCCATTAAAATATTTCACATGTCACGTATATCTAATTTTTACATATCAATACAATTTGTTTATTTATATTTAGTTTGTTACATTTGACTCTATTGTATATTTTATTCATTCCATATTTATAGTTCATTTATTTTTATTTATTCATTTAATGGGCACCCATATCTGGGTATAGGCCTCCTCCATACTGTGCCACGCCACTCTATCTCGTGCAGTCCTTGTCCACGTATTGCCGACATTAAAAATCATAAACCAATTGATTCTTTTCTCGTGTGGTTTAGTGACCAAACCTATTTGTCAAAGTTATTCAGGCCACCCGTAGGCCTTTGACGTGGCCTAAAGACTGCTATCAAGCGACAACAACCGGGACCAGTGCTTTCCGAGGCACGAAGGGGCTCATATGAAAGTGATATAATAAACTTTATTAAAAAAAACTTAATATCAATAAAACTTATTAATTACCTAATTAACAAATCGGTATTCTAGTTTTTTTTTAAATAGTCATAAACAGCTTGATTAAATTGTATCTTATTATGATTGCGAAAAAATGTCGATTTGAGCAATATTAGCCTTTTGCAATCATGATATAGATTGCATTATTAGAAAATAGTATTTATCGTATAATAGAGTAAATGGTAAATAAAATTGATTATATTAGAAGATCTGATTTTTTAAAGATTGGGGGCGATAGATGGCTATGATATAGTTTCGAATTGAAAAAATCTAAAAACGAATTTCACATTCATCTTCATATGAGTTAATTGAAATAATATAAAATCGTGTAAATTTCATTAATACTGTATGGTAATAAAGTGAATTTATCGTATCTTGTTAATGCCAATATTAAAAAAAAATCATCATCATCAGTTCATTGTAGAAGCACCCCTTAAAAGGTAGGGTCAATCGCGCAGGCCGGTCCACCATTGTTTCATTTGATATTATTATTACAATCGACCCACGTGTCTGTATATCTGTCTGTCCCTATATGAAACGGGTGATAATACGTTTTTGACAGGGTACTAACTATAGTAATCTACATTGGAACCGCGTGGTGGATCAAGGCCCGAGCTCTCTTTATACAGGGTGTAAAGAAAAGGGTATAAGAAGCCGAAAGGAGGGTGTTCAGTATCGGTAACTGAACAACTTCTGTTCCACGACTTTTCGATTTTCAGGAATTTATTTTTGACTTTTCATACATTTCAGCTGTCAGCTGATCGATTTGTATGAGATATTAATTTATTTTCATTTTTTATTCGAACATTCGTAGAACAAAAGTTGTTCAGTTACCGATACTGAACACCCTCTCTTCGGCTTTATATACCCTTTACGATACACCCTGTATGATGGAAATCCCGTGCCCCAACATTTATATAATCTGCTTGTGCTGTCGATTAGTACGGTATTATACAGAGAAGTGTACAGCAGAGTTTTTAAGAATGAGATTATCTCAAAAACTACTTGGCCTATTGCACGAATTCTTTCAGTGGTTAAAACAATGTAACTGTAAAATTTAACATTTCAATGGAGCATTGCCCCACCTACAAAACTACGTGACCTTTAAGCTGTACCTATCATTTTGTTGGGACTTATTACAGGTTTCATATTGCATAAACACAATCAGTATCATTTTCTACTACTCTCGCGACTCCTATAGAAGAATAACAAAAACAATGAATAATTCGTTTCGATTTCTTACTATTTTCTGAATTCTTAATTAGGCTGGGTTTTTTTCGACTCGCTAGATGTACAAGACTTTGTTTAAAACCAATGATTTATTAAAAAACGGAGATATTGTTACATTTATTCGTTTTCTTGTACAACTTGCAGTTGATGGTGGGGCAGAATCTGGCATGGTCATTTGGTCCAGTAGTTTTTGAGAAAATCTCAACCTTATTGAGGCTCCTGTATACTTTTCTATGTGTTCAACTGTACTACGATATGGGCCTTAAATGGAGAATTAACTTTGACGACATTTAGTGCATCTACCATTAGATTACGTATAATTTAGAAACGAATTAGACATCGTCAGTTATCCATGTGGAAAGAACACTCCTTTTTTCATGGCTCATAAACTTTTGCACGCAATTACAATCTGCGATACGTATTGCCGAATCGAATCAATGAAATAGCTCAATTGGATACTTATTATCCGACTGCTGAAAGGAGAGTAACGTTTGTCGAGTATATTTCTTCTTCTTATGGTGCCGTCTTCTTACGAAGGTTGGCGATCATTATCTGCACTTTCGACAACGCCGCACGGAATAGAGACCTGGTGACTCTTGCATTGGCGTAAGTTATTGAGCTATGATATTCTCCTTCTACCTGGCCTTCTTCTGCCCTGGATCTTTCCCTGAAGAATCAGTTGTAGAAGATCATACCTTATATATAGTTATAAAGTATACTTTATAGTATATTTGTATATTGATTTTTTGTGGCCCCTTATACTCTCTCACAGAGAGGTTTACAGGAGAGCTTTTAAGGTTGAGATTTTGATTTTCAAAAAGTACTGGACTGATTTTAAAAATTCCTCCACAATTACATAGTGTGTACTCTAAACTATCTATTAGTATAATAATTTTTACAATCGATCAAGTAGTTCTTGACAAAATCTCAACCTTATTGAGGCCTCCTATATCGACGTAATTCAATTTTGATAAGTTGTAGTTCGCATAATTGCGAAAAACGGCTATTTTTAGACCGGTCATTTTTGGCATATTTCAGAACTAAAACTTAGCTTGTCGCAATTATGATAATTGTATTGTATATTGAACAAGCAGAATTTATTTTAAAAAAAAGACTGCAAAAAATTTAACCCTTTTTGATTAATTTTTCATAGCATAGGTATGTCACTCCTACAATCAAGACGAATCTAACAACCTGCGGGTTTGACAAAGAATTAGACATAAGTACATACTCACATACATACACTCATAAAAACATAACCCTCCTTTCTGCGCAGTCGGGTGAAAATAGTATTTAACCTAAGAAAGATTTTCTTCATAGCTTTTTTTATATGAAACAAGCAACGCCATCTAGAATGTCTTAAAAAGCCATGTTCACACACCATGACGAAGAAGTCACTCCCATGGCTAGACCACGCCTGGCCATTACCATTGTGCCTAAGTGATTGTAGACTAGGCATGTGTAGATAACGGCTTAGGTATTGCCATTGGTTGGTTGTTTAAGAGGCTAATTTTAAACCTTATTGTCATTTTATTAACTTTACACGTAGGCCCATGAATCAAAAAAAAATCGCTGAGCTCTGAGAGATCAATATTTTCCTAAATAACATTGAAATCTGCCATTTTATTTAAAATTTTGTTCAGCAACATTTCCTGTGAATTTGCGCTGGACAATGCTTGACCAAAAATACTATGACAAAATTGATTTCATAAAAAATACCAATAAAATAAAATATAGTTTTCTTGTGTCTCTTATCGTTACTCTTTTCCTATAGGTGCTGTAACTTTCAAAAAAAAACTTTATATGTAATATGTTAAATCAACGTAATAAGAAAGATTAGTAAATATAAAACCACCGATACACTTTGATCTACTCGTTTTCGATATTTTTTGTCGTATCTCGTAGAAGGTTTTTCTTCGTAGACGCCCGGTTTTCGTAGCACGCTACGCCATCTGCCGTGGGGTAGCGAAATTAGAGTTTTCTCGAAGGAAACTCTTGAGAAAGGGATGAAATGAAACCATCCACGTTTAGAAAAGAACCTTAGTTTATTTTCGTCTTAAAAAATCGAGAAAAATTCCTACTTGTTGTGGTTCTAAGAAAATACAAAGATATTTCTACATTAATTCCAAAAGTATACGATTTTTTTAATAGAAAGAGTTTAAAAGGTAAGGACCAATAGCAAAGCAGGATAAAGAAAAAAATAATAAATCCGTTTCTCCAACTTTAGGTAAACAAGGAAAAACACGAACCACATTAAAAGACCGTTGGCTAAAACCCCATAGGATAAGCCCCGCCTGAAAGAAAAAAAAATACAATAGTAAAAGAGGCGTAGCGAAAAGAAATCAGGGAAAAAATACTTACACCGCGACAGCTATATATGGCATACACGAGTGCGAGCGAGAAACGTGCCATTAAGAAAAAATCACAAAGAAGGCCATTCTTTTCACTTCCTCCCTTACTAATAGCGGCTTAGAAAAAATCCACGCTACTTGTCTCGTTCTATCATGCAAGGGTGGGATAGAGGTAGGGTCGGGCGAGTGAGAGGGGCGAGTGCGGCGTCTTTCGCGCCCTTTTTAATAGTTCTTATTTCGGCCGCGGTCCGAGCGGTCCGTCATGTGAATTTGGGGAAATCGGTCCGAGTGTCCGTCGGGTGACCGGTCGGTCGGCGGGCGGCGGGGCTCACACGGGCGCCGGTCGCGCCGCGGCCGCACCGTCTTTTCCTTGACCGGACGCATTTTTCCGCGGAAAAAACGCTGGGCGCGTGCGCCCGGCTCCGGTGGGGATGTTCTTAGCGGCGTCTAAGGCGGCGGGGGCGGCGCCACGTCTTGCTAGTTGTGCCGGCGTCTTCGCTTGGCGCGCGCGTCCGCCCTACCCCGCAAGAAAGCGTCGCGACGCTCAAGTTTTCCACCAAGAAGTTAGTCGTCGCCCGCCCGCGTCTCAAGAAGGTCTGCTTCCGCTTTCCCTTGCGACAATTTTCCGGGACTTTAGAAAAAATTTCGCGAATCATCTTCAAGATTAACTTTTAAAAAAAAAAATTTTTTTCGCCGCTGTAACTTTTCCGAGTTTTCGTCAAAATTAAACTTGTGTTCGCCGCGTTTGAGAGACTTTAAAATCGCTTCTGTTTCCAGATCCGCGGTATCGCCGACGACAACGGAACTAACAAAACAAACAAAAAACCTAGTGCAATAACAAACCGCGAATCATCGCATGACTTCGTTGTGACGATACGCCCGAAACTGGAATTAATGTTGAAATACTTCAATGAGAACATATCCCTAGCGCTCCAGGAGAGGTACAGGGACCTCCATGAGTACCGGAAGACGGAAGCGGTAGAGGAGGGCTCACCGCGGGAGGCTAAAGTACCGAAAATAGCTGAGGAGGGAGAGCCGGTCGGCGGCGAGGGCGCTTTCGAGCCGAGCGCCGCGCCGCCGTTCCAACGACTCCTGGAGCCGCCTAAGGAGGAGGACAACTTCGTGACCAATTGGCTGCAGAACAGCTTTAAAATGACCGCCGCAGAAGGCAACTCTGATGCAGCCGCTGGGAGTGCTCTAGACCTTCGCGCTGCACCTCTCTCCCTCCATATCCCAGCGCTGCAGCAAGCGGCAGAAGCCCAGAGGTTCAAGATGCAGGACTTCTGGAACAGGAGCCGGCCTGCCACTCCGAGCCAGGAGCAGATGGGCGAGGGTCACAGCCAGCAGGGACCAGCGCCGCCGACTCCGCAGCCACCTGCCACTCCTGATCATAAGATCATCGCGGAGAAGCTGGTCAATGAAATTCAGGTCAGTTGTGCTTTATTTTAGTTTTAAGTTACAGTTTTTTTTTTAGCTAAGATGAAGATTTTTAAGAGTTTTTTCTTCAAGTTGTTAATCTATTTGTGATTTAAAAATAGTGAATTTAAAAAAGACAAAATATATTATGAAATAATTGAGAATAGTAGATAGAAAAACAAATACGTAGGTATAGTAACAAATTCTAAAAATATTTTTTTTTCTAAATGCAAAATTTTATGCCACTAAGCCGACGGCACAAATAGTTATAAAATTGTGGCGAAAACTTACCGCTTAGAAAAATATAACTAGGGGTTGAAAAGAAAAAAGAAATAAAGTATATTTCAAGGCAACAGTATTTAGAATTCAAATATTTGATTGTTAATATAAGTAGTCACTGCACTAAGTGATTAGATTTTTTAAAATACAATTTACTTAACGAATACAATTTCTCTTCTATAATTTTGAATTTAAACTTAAAACATAATTACACGAATTATTAGTATTTGCAAATTTAAATCGAAAAGCAGCGTCTATCTTCTCCAAGGGGTGTTGATCGACTGACCTCAAGAAAATTACATGGGTCGCTCAAAAACTCGTTTCAAATTTGAATGGTCCCTTCCGTAAAAAACATAAAAGACGCCAAGGCAACATATTGTGTACCTTTTGTTACCCAAGAAAGGGTTAAAGACCTTGCGTCAAACTTATTATTAAATCGTTTTTGTCCTTATGTCGCATCCGGTATTACAAAGGATATGTAAATTACAATAATCTGTGATAATTCTATTATTTCGGTATTAGTCAGTGATCAACTTGTCGGCAATGGGTTTAGATTTCACTTTTTTTTTTCGTTCGTTTTATTGGTTTCGACAAATGTTTGTTTAAAACATATGGTATAGATTATTTTGTTGATGACGTTATGGATAATTGATATTTTATTTGTAGGCTAATATTGGTTTTCTTGCTAACGTATAATTTAAAGAAGGTATAATAATATTTCGTTCATTCTTATTAAAGAGTGAGAGTATATTTTTTAAAGATTAGAGAAACGAAAGAGTTGCAGCATGGTTACTTTCACCTCTTATAGCGATCCAGTTTAGGTTCCGAATCGCTATTTGCTACAATGACGTTTGACGGCATTATAGGAAATAGACAGTTTATGAACCTAAACTGAATCGCTATAAGAGGTGAGAGTAACCCCGCAGTTATGCTTTTAATTAAAATGTTAAAAACAAAAGTGATATTTTGTAGTTTAATATTGGTTTTCCTTCGAACGTATAATTTACAGGTTTAGTTTCGTATTAGAGACTTTTTAAATTAAAAAGAGAACTACAGAGCAATGTGCTGCAACTTGGATCAACCCAAATGACCCAAGCAAACCATTGATTATCCGCAAATTACGTCTGGTGGGCGTGGACCAATACGCGTCTCTTAATTCATTCATATTTTGCTTGGTATTCAAGCTTTGCTTGTCAGACAAGCTGCTGATAGGCAAAATTCAGAATAAAAAAAACGTAAACTTGATTATTGCTCTCATAAAGCTATGAAAATTCTTTCAAATTTGATTGTAATAAGGCTGAAATTCGGAGATTATCTTAAACGTGTATATTAGTAGTTATAGATAGCAAAAAAATCACTTTGCCTTACTTAAACTTGCTCTATTAATTGCTGTAGTAGTTACAGTTATCTTTGTGACAGAGTTGCAGTTTGTTTTAATTCAAATTTCAAAAACAAAAGAGGAAAGAATATTACTTTTTAAATTAGTTTCGGATTCGCTCACCTTGCATTTGTCTATTTCCCACGGCGGGCCGGATTAAGGGTTCATTGTGATTTTATTTTTAATTTTTTGTCCCGTTTTGTTTCACGAAGGGGTGTTGACAGTTATTTGTTGCTGCGAATCTGTTCTCGTTTCAATTTTTTGTTTTAAGAATTGTTTGAATAACGAACCGGTTTTGATATCCTGTTCGTATTTCGTATTCATTCATTTTTTTTCATAAATAGAAATTTAACGGTTCAACGCGGAGAAGTAGTTGCTTTTGTGGTTACTTTTTTCATAAACAACGGTTAATTAAAATTTGATTTATTAATATTTTTCTATTGAGTTCCATTGTAAAGTCAAGGGTTTATTTATAATCAAAAAATAGCGCAGACAATTATTTAATTTAAATAGATAATAAAACATAAGGAAGACAAATATTAAAAAAATCTAAAACTGCAATTCCTCTATTTCAACGGAATCTTCATAGTTGGCAACCTAAAATTTATATTGCCATCTCTTTTTTTCACGCTATCCGTGCTGTACGTTGGAATGGGACAGCAACAGCAGCAATCACCCTCCGCTGACTCCACCATGAGCGAGAGGTCACTCGTACCATACGCACTGGTAAATTTACTGTCTTCACTCAATAACGTCACTGTAAATAATATTTTAATAACCTTTCAATGTTGCGTCTTGTGGTTTTGTTTAATATTTAGTTTTTAGGAGTATTTTGTAGTCAGGAGGAGATTTTTTTAAATATCTTCTCATAGAATAAAATTTATTAGAAATCTTGTATATTTATATCAGATGAGAACTTGGCCTTCACACTACCCCGCGCTTAGATATATTTGAAATTGTTTATTCGCTAACAGTGTCAACATTTTCTATACATATTTTTGGCAAAAAAAATTAGTAGACCGAAAAAAGCGTCGTACTCAAAATTATTCATATTCGCGTTAAACTAGATGGTGTTTCAAAACCAGCTGACAAGTTATGGCCTGGTTAGAATAAAAACCTTGTCCTTTTATAACTTGTCAGCTAATTTTGAAGTTTTTTTCGGGACGACGCTTATTTCTTCGACATTGCTGTCTATTGTAGTATTAAGGATTTTCGAATAAAGCTTATTTCTATAGAAGATATTTTTGAAAGATTCCATCTGGCTATGACATGCATCCAAAAATCGCATCTTTTTTTTTAAGTTATTTTAATTCTAATTTAAACCGCGCCTTAACAATTTTCCGTTGCGCTTTGTTTTTAATTTATTTAACGGTTACGTTCTATTTTTAAAATTCGTTTTTTTAACACGGTTTCGTAAAGCATGTGCACGTGAGTGTTGTGTAGAGATTTTATTATTATTTTTAACCAATGGGTGAGTTTACTTTTCTAATGTACATAACTTTTTATTGATTAAGTTTTATGCATGGGTTTTTTGGAGTTATAAGTTTTCTTTCGTATAATAAACAATGAAGTAACATTTAATAATATAATATAGATTTGCCTAATACATAGTAATGGAAAATTACAATTAAGAATATAAACGTTATTAATTTTATTTTAACTCCAGAATAACCATAACTTGCTTACATAACAAAAATAATGTTCTAAGTCAAAATAAGTATTGCTTGAAAATGTGACACCAACTCTCTAATAGCTATTTAATGAATTTAAACGTTTCTAATTTGGGCAGATGTGTTATAGTCTTATAGTTACCAATGCCTTTATAAAATCTGTTTCTATGCAATTGACTATTTGTCTATGTTATAATGTTAACAACAACTTTTAATTATCAATTCTTTTAGTAATTGTTCAGTCACTGCTCTAAATACAGCCTATTTAAAAATACTATAGATGTAAGATCCTTCGCTAGAAAATGGCTCTACAAAAAATTGCACTAAAACATCAGATAGTGCAATATCGGTATCAATCGTTACAACTCTTCTTTTATTTTTATCAAACACGATTGATTTTCTTAGGATGTTTTATTGAAATTGAAATTTCAGTGACCTTACATATAGCAATCCTAACTTTTATTTTCATTTTCAAATAATCGATACTTTATCGACAATCAAAGCAACATCACTATTTTTTTTTCTTTAAATACACCAACATAATAGGTGTATAAAGATGGTAATATTAACATTTCTTGCACGCAGCCCCAACAGCAGTCGCCGACAGGGGACGGACCGCTCGGCGAGCGAAACGCGATGTTACCCTTCGCATTGGTAAATTTCCTGAATAGCCTCAATATCGATGTAATTATTTTATCTTTCTTTCACTTCACTAGCTTTTCGATTGCCTTGCGAAAACTCAGAACGCGAAAGCTTCTGTAAACATACAACCATAAAGATACAATTGATTATGCAATATAAGAATTCCAGAAATAAATCCATGCTTACCAATGGAATTTACATTGATTAAATTTTTGAAATTTATTAGATTTTAACATATTATGGTATGGTAACATTTTGCTAAACTAGCAGTTTATACAAAAACAAATATGGGAATGTAAGTATTTGATAAATAACAATAATTCACATGAATAAAAAATAATATGGATGAGTTTTTGTACGCAATCACATAGCATTTCATTTGACAGTGATATTTATCTAACATTCTTACATTTAAATAAAATTTCAAATTATAAATAAATTACTTTATACTTAGTAATTATCTAAAGACAAGATAAAACTCACTGTCTTTCACTAAACCTTAAACTCTACTAATTTCTAAATCTTTTTTTGATTTGCTGTTAAATGTATCTAACATGACAATGCTTTCTTTCGTTCTTAATTAATTTACTAACATTCATTCCATTATTTCTAAAAAAAGTTGTAAAAAATATGCCGCGTGGATATATTTTATAATTTATTTTTTAACTGATTTCCAAAGAGGACTCTCAGTTCGTAATTTTTTTGACTAAAATGAAAATATTTCGTAGCGGCATGTTCTTTACTAAGAGTTTAGGCGCAGGTCACACAGAAGAGATGTTAGGACAAGGATGGAGCTAGGATGCGGCGCTATACTATTATATACAATACATTGGGTATTGTAATACGACAAGTATAGAAAATCGCAATGCAAAACACAAAGGCGAATGGGGTTGATATTTGAAATTCTTCAAAAATAAAATATTCGCAGTTTATAGAATATACCAAAAATATTGAAAATATAAAGTGCAAAAGCTACAAATTATGCTAATATCCAGAACTTAAGTCGGTCCTCGGGACTCATCGTTGAATTTTAGGCTGGTTCCACTTTATCACATGAGTGATTTTCAAAACTTCGCGTCGAGTATTTTAGGAGCGGATAAAATGTCACAAGTAGTAAACAGTCAAGCAATATTTTAGCTTTGTTTAGGCGAACCACACGGCTCAGCGATAAAAGAGTCCCAGAGCTGATTTGAATCGATTGCAATCTTGTCGTTCGTTAGAATAAAAAAAATTAAGTTACAATTTTTGTCGAAAACGCGTGGCCCGACTAAGTAATAACCCAAGCCATTATCATTGCAAATGTTATTGCAAAACACGCGTGTCGCATCTATCGTGGTAGTTTTTCGCCGTCGTATCTTCTATGTGACCTGCCCCTTAGGCCCTACTAACGAACTGTAACTCACATTGAACTAACAATACCATTCGTTCCGTAGCAACAAGTACGTTCGGGGCAGAGCATCAGCGAGCGAACCCTGGAGGAATGCTGGTCTACACTTCAGCGAGTGAGTTGGCACCTGTTTCAATGCGTATTGTTATCTTCCATGGGTAGAGGTCGCGTGATGGCGGCTGCGTTTATTTGAAATCGAATATTCGTTCAGAATATTTCGTAAGCTCATTCACAAATTTCGAAAATTCGTTCACAAATTTCGGAAATTCATTCACAATGCTGTTTTTTGTCTATAATTTTGGAAATAAATATTACCTACTAACCCAGCCGCCAGAACACGTCTTCAAATAAAGGGGGTATTGGTTAAAACCAATTACTCAATATTTAGTATTAAGGTGAGTTTTTTTACAGTTTTCCTATTTTACTTTCTAGCGTTTAATTCCCATTATAAAACACGTAGCGCAATTTATTTAAAAAAAGATTTCTATCTAAGACACCTAGCAGCGGGTGGCAAAGGAAACGTTTTCCTACAGCCAGATAGGGCCTTTTTATAAGACACGAACTATAAAATATCTAGGCACCGATCTATACTTAGCATATTCATTACAACAACATTTTCGCATAGAATCGATCAAGATAAAAAAATACTGCCTACGATAAAGTGCCCGAGGCGTGTTAACAATTTATTTAATCGAGATTTGCGGGCGATTTTTTTTCTTTTTTTTTTTAATCGAAGAGGCAACGGGCTCTACCATCTGCGTACAAGGTGGTGTATGGTGCATTACCCAGGAAGTACTTGTTGTACTTACATACTGCATTTATGAAACAGCTGCATTTTATTCGATTTGGTTACTTTTTGGAGTCAAATCTAAAGAGAGGCTTATCATTATCACGCTTTCTTCGAAATACAGATTAAAAATTCGATACTGTCTATTTGTACCCAAATTTATATATACCTTGAGATGCTGTCAACTCTGGAAATTTCAAGAGCTTCTATTGAAACTTGACGAAGCTATCAAGGTCAATCTTTCGGCTGTCTTGAACATACCTTTCGACCCCAACAGTTGGTCCCAAGCCTCCTTACCTATAAGGTTTGGTGGTTTGGGCATACGCAAAATTTCCAGTGTATCTCTCCCGGCCTTTTTGTCCTCGGTCAATAGTACTCGCCCACTCATTGAAAAAATTCTCGCACCGTCACTAGGAGCAATCGATGAGGTGACATTCTTGGCCGAGGCCAAGGACGCCTGGGTGACAGCCTGCCCCAACACGGACCTACCTACCACTCCCTCCTCGCAGAGGCAGTGGGACGAGCCGCTCTGCAAACTGGTACGGAATAGTCTCATAGATACGTCAACCAGTTTAGCAGAGCGTGCTCGTCTCCTAGCGGTGGGGGAGTGGGAGTCGGGTCAGTGGCTGAACGCCCTACCGTCACGCCATATCGGAACTTTACTAGACTGCACCACTTTCCGTCTCGCTACATGCCTACGTCTGGGTGCAACATCCAATGTCCCCCACTCCTGCCGCTGCGGTGGCGCTGTCGACCAGCTCGGCCGCCATGGTCTCTCCTGCAACAGGAGTGCTGGCCGCATTCCTCGACATGCCGACCTAAACGACATCATCCGTCGGGCCCTTGCCACCGCCGGAGCGCCGGCCGTTTTGGAACCGAACGGTCTAGCGCGCGACGATGGCAAGAGGCCCGATGGTATGACCCTCATGCCCTGGAAGATGGGACGGCCTTTGGTGTGGGACGCAACCTGCGTCGACACCCTTGCGCCGTCGCATCTTCCAGCTACGTCCAGTAAGGTCGGCGCTGCGGCCAGCACAGCGGAAAACCTCAAACGGCGCAAATATGCAGTCCTCGGGGATAACTACATATTTGAGCCGTTTGGGGTGGAGACGCTGGGACCATGGGGGCCGGGAGCACACCGCATCGCAAAAGAATTGTCGCGGCGCCTGGTCGAGGCATCGCGTGACCAAAAGGCTGGCACGTACTTCGCCCAGCGCGTTAGCCTCGCTATACAGCGGGGCAACGCGGCCAGCCTTTTGGGCACGCTGCCAATAGTGGGGGACCTAGGACAAGTTTTTTATCTCTAATTTTTATATATAGTTGTATTTGTACATATAGTTTTAGTTTTATAATAATTGTCCATTTCGAGTTCTTAAGATAAAATTGATAAAAATAAAAATAATATTTATATTGATTAAAAATTATTTAAAAAAAAAAAGATGGAAATATAGTATGTAGCTTAAAGTTAAATGTATTACCATAATAAATAACCTGACTTATTTTTTACCACATGAAGCAAGAAATTGATTTGATTTGATTTAAAATGTAACGATTCTAATTCTTATAATATCACGGAATTTATCCCAATTGAAGTCAGTCCGTGTTAAATCACAATAATGTAGATAAAGATAAGATAAGATAAATATTCTTTGTTGCAAAAAAGGAATTACACAAAAGAAATATGCTAATACAGTTAGTATCACAATTGGCGGTCTTATCGCTTAAAGCGATCGCTTCCATACAACCTTTTGTAGGCTAACTATGGCGGTTTTATCTGTTGGCAAAATTAGAAATATGTCACTGTTTTTCATCACCACCTCAGTAATAAAATACTTACATTGTAAAAAATATTATTGTCTTATACTAACTTATTTATGAAATTTAAAAATAAAAATGTACAAAATACGATAAAGTATGTCTCAAAATTGGATAACAAACATCATAAACGTTCACAAAAAGCGCACGTAAAAAGCACAGGTGCATGAAAAAATAAAGTTCACCCTGTAGAGCGGACGCGAAACGGAAAAGTACACTCGGGCAAAATAAAAACTGAACTCTTTGTGCAGACGAGCACTTGATCTTTTAAAGCGGTGGGCAGAACGTGGGATGCATGGAGTGGACTTTTGCGTAACAATCTTGTTTGATAAAATAAACGGAAAATGTTTTTATCGACATTCTGCTGCCTTATTCAGGACTAGCAGTGATCTGTTTAATATTGATTGCCCCTGTCTATGTATCAAACCCTGGTTGTTAATTTTATGGAAAATTGTAGATTTACGCCATTACGTTCAAACTGATCAACTTGGCTCACTTCACGACATCGACAGTCACTACATCGACGGTCGCTGTATCGAAAACGTTACATCGACAGGTCACTACATCAACACCACATAGACATGTCACTGCATCGACAGCCTTAAGCGGCGGGTTTGAGCTGTGCACCAAACGGGCGTACCGACCTGCATAATTCCCCAACTCCCAAATCCCGCATCGCAGGCGGGTACAATCTCACCATCGGATCAACATCCGGTGAGCTCATGCCCGGGTAGAGAGGGTATACCTCAAGGCCCGCACTTCTCCCCCAAGGTTAGGGGTGAAAAGACCCGGTCGTCGTCGTCGCATCGACAGTAAACCATATCGACGGGTCACTGCAACGACAGTACGCTGCACCGACAGTACGCTGCACCGACAGTACATCATATCGATGGTACGCTGCATCGACAGTATACCATATCGATGGTACGCTACATCGACAGTACATCATATAGCTTTATCATTTACCTTTTACTAAGGAAAAATATCAGGTTACCGTGTTATCCGAAAAGTGTGGATAAAGTCACAAGTTGAAAATCTATAGTTATAAAAATATGTATTTTAAAACACCTATTTACGTATCTAGGAGGAACTTGATGAAAAGACTTGAGAATCAGTTTGAGTGGTACGCTTTGGGAGAAGCCTACTAACATCCAAAAGTGGACTAATAGTTTGATAATGTTGATGATGAATCTAAAATGCTAATAGCATTAATAAATAATTTAGTATGCAATCCTCTCCACAGTTTTTTCGCCCGAAAAGAAAGCATGTACTTGATATACGTCGAAAAAAATCTACATTTGCATGTCGATCCGCAATGAATTTATTGTTATTGCCGGTAGATTTATTATCGTGCCGCTTTCCGAAAAAATCCACCGAAAATGACCGCGTTCCAAATTTAAAATTCAAATCGCATTGTTTTTTCGCTCGAAATTGAGACGATTTTGACGTTCGCCGTTCAGTCGCGACATGTGTTTTTACTTTTTTATTTTAACTTTTGTCTCAAGTCGACTGTACATTTGTTTTTTTAAATTTCTGGATAGTAAATCAATTCGGTGTTGTCGTGCTTTTTTGCATGTCGGCCTCTGTGTTATAAATATTGTTTTAAAAATGTTTTTTAATGATCCACTGAGGACCGAAAGTGGTCTTGAGTACTTTATAGTTGCCGCTTTTACATTTTAACATATCACAGAATTGTTTTTTTTTTTAGTTTTTAGACGGTTCTTCAAGACTTAAATTCTCTCTCATACTAACTTTCTAAGTTTATAGGTACTAAAACTCAAAATATAAGTAATCTTCCTAATTTGAAATATTTTATAAAACTAACATTTTCCATACTAATGTAATAATATTATGTTTTTAAAAGCCAAACTCTACAATAAATCAGAATCTCATACAAATCGATCAGCTGATTGGTATGTAGAGTCGCAAAAAATGTCGCCAAAAATTAAGAAATCGTAGAACGAAAGTTGTTTAGTGACACTGTGTCGACTTACTTAGCATTTATACAAAGTACTTACTTCGTATTTTTTTTGTAGTCAAATAGAAATTCAGTACTAAATGAAAGATTATATTGTAGAGTCGTACCGGGTTCTATTCTACATTTGGACTTTGTAGTGGACCAATTTCACAAGCTTTTACTTAATTCTTCATCATTATCAGCCCGTATCAGCCCACTGTTAGACGACCTCTCCCAATGCTCGCCACTCAACCCAATTATCGGCCCTTTGCATCCAGTCTCTGCCAGCTACCTTGCGAAGGTCATTCCTCCATCTGGTCCTGGGCGTCCCACGCTACATTTACCCGTTAATATTAATTAGTAATAGAATAGAAATCATTTATTGCAAAATCATGGTCGTGATTACAAAAAAATCGTACACATAATTCCAAATGAGCATGCAATGTTGTTTTCATTATATTTAATGTGAAAACTAAGTTCTTTAAAAAATCTACGAAGAAGATAAATAGGTCGGCTGTAAAATCGTTTTAGAAAATCTTAAAAAAATTTAAACAGCAAAAGAATCTTCTTTTTTAAAACGAGTTTGACTGTAACATCTTGTAACAAGTATCAGACGGGGTGGGGGTGTGCGGTAATTATGAAAAGTGTCCAAGAAGGGAGGAAAAAACGGGGTGAGGACGTTTAAAAAAAGTGGTTTAATGACCGAACGGCTTTTAACTTAATAGGTTTTGAAAGATTGTCTTGATAGTCTTGCTTTTTAGACGTATCTTTTTCATAATATTCTGGGCTCTTATAAGAAAATTTAAAAGTTAAGCAGACGTTTAAGGTATTTATAGAAATCAATATTAATATCTAACTTGCTATCCTGTTTATCAATTGCATTTTCATACAAATATGCGATAAAATGCGACATAAATCTTTTTATTGCGTTGACGTAGAAGTTAGATATTTTCACGGCTGCATGAGGTTGTAGACTTAAGAGCCTTCCATGAGCCAACTAGCGCCGCCAATCTTAAAAAAATAATATCTTTCAATATAATCAATTTTATTAAAAAAGCTATTTACGAAATGTTTATTACGATAAATACTATTTAAGTATTTGGTATTAATTCCAACTTGATCCGTCCACGCGTTTCTGAGATATAAGTCTTGACAGACAGACGGACAACAAAGTGATCCTATAATGGTTCCTTTTGACAATCTAAAAAGATTGGTGCAAAAGTATACACAATGTATAAGATATATGATAGGCGGTCGAGGAGTCCGGCGACCAGAGGGCTGGCTGCTTCCCCTGCCAACGTATTGCGTTGGCAATTCAGAGAGGGAATGCTGCCAGCCTTCTGGGCACCGTGACTCCCGATGCTCTCCTAGAGGACATATTTTATTTATAGGTAGTTTTAGTTTTTAGTTATTTAATGTTAGTTTTTAGTCATTTTATTGTTTATTTGTATTTTTATTCTAATTAATAAATTTCTTTATGGTCTGAAGTAAAAAAAAAAGATATATGATAACAATATCTTTGTTTTTCTCAAAAATAAGATTTCTAGTGTCTACCAGGGAACGTTGTTTATAAAGTAAGTACGGTACGCACGTTTGCGTTTGGTGTGATACATTTTTGAAAACTTTTTTACGATGGAGTTCGTTACTGAAACTTGAATCGTAAAGTTAGCTACTTAAATCCTCTGGATCGTTATAAAAAGCTGTTAATCATCGTCCCTGAAAAGTGCTGAAAAAGTTTCGAGTGCATAAAATTCCGAAAAATATCGAGGAGGATATTTTTTGAAATTTTTAAGCTTCTATACTATTGGCCTATAGGTTTTGAAGAGATGAGATAGATGACTCGATCATATTCATATCGGTGCTATGGGAGAGGCGTCCAGTAGTGGACTGATACGGGCTGAAGATAATAACTCGATCATACGTTTTAACAAGTTCTTGCATATTAATTAGATAAAACGGGAATTACCGTGTTAAACATTTATTATTGATGTCTCGATATTTCGACAGCATGTTTAACACGGTAATTCCCGTTTTATCTAATTAATATGTATACAAACCGTGAAAGTTTAAAAAGTGATATAAAGTTCCTGCATGTTATATTAATTATATTAGGTACGAGAGCGAATTACTTAAATAGGTAAGTATATAATATAATTCGTATTTTAAATGACTTCGACTAAGAAACTGCTTTGCAAAATAACTTACGTAAAAACGATTCCGCAAAAGCAGTTTCAGTAAAAAACATGAAATATATGCAAACATTTAAATTACTTAATCTATTTTTGTTTGAAACTGTAAATACGGCCTCAACTTAAAGCTTCCAACTTCCGCGGCGACAACATTTCTTTCACGGTTCGTTTTTTTTTCTCAACCCGTTATAACTCATACCGAGGAAGCGTTTTTTGGCCGAACTTGAAAATTTATTTCGCAATTAGTGGCGAAACACCCTTAACTCGCGGCGACATTATTAGAAAACTTTCTTAGTGCTCGTAAAAATTACGTTTTTTCGGACACCTGCCCGTTTTTCGTGTTTTGAATATTTTATGAGGATGGTGTTTTATTTATCTTAGCATTTATTCATACTTATTACACGTGAACATTTATCTATTTAGATAGGTATTACAAAATCACACCAGAATCATAATTATACCTAGTATTTTTTTTAATTTATTTATTTATTCACTATATAGAAATATATATAACAACATGGTATTTTGGTTATTCAAATAAGTACCTATATCTATTGATACATAGTATTAAACGTCTCTTTCTCCCGCAATAAAATGATTATTGAAGAATATAATTTTGAAAAAATTATAAATGCATACTTAAATAGCATTTAGAATTTTTTCAAACTTCTATTTACAAAATTGTAAAAAATGAAATTGTGTTTTACATTTTGACCCTATTTAAGCATATTATACCTTTAGCATATCGTTATGACATAATAAACACTGACCACAAAAATGTATGCATGCGTGCAAAAATGTACACAACGTGCTTATTTGCAATAAATAAATGTGACTTTGACTTTTGACCACACTAAAAAGAAATAATAAGTTAATTCAGAATTTGTATCACGCATTATCCATGTTCGGTGAATAAATTAGAACAAGTACTTAATAAGTTAATTCTTACAAAACAAATAAAACATACCGACTTTTGACAAAAAAATAAGTAGGTTAGTTAAAATCCATCAAGCCGTTTAGGCTGCAAAGAAAACTACCTACACAGGTATATCTACAGACTTTAAAAACATACACATACTCGAAAACATAACCTTACTCCTTTCAGCAGCCGGTAAAAAATAGTAAGTTGTACATTGTAAAAAAACGGTTAAAATGTAGAGTTAAAAATACGGTTGATTAGCAAGATACGGGCGACGTGACAACGGTTAAAGTTAAATTTTCACAAACACATACAAATTGGCAGGAAAACAGCGCCCTCTGGGGACCGGTGGAATAAGAGAAAAACGCGGCAAAAATTAGATTTCTTCTGTTACCCGAGCTTAAATGGTTTTGATACTTGCATTAAAATTAATCCAGATCACAAGACTTAGGGATCTTAAGCTTTTCTAAATTTTCATCTTGTAGTATTGTTGGTAAATAAGTATAATTATTATGTTATTACATATTTAAAAGTTCTGGGCACCTGTAAATTAAAAAAAAATCATGTTCATATTATACTAATTGAATTAATTGCAATAAAGAGATAATGATTTTGATTCCATTTATTTTTTATTTATTTGTAATAAAACCTAATTAATGTAAGTAGGTACAAGTATTTTTATATAAGTACTTATATAAAAATACTTTGTAAGTAACGTTGTAAGATTTAAGATCGCACTGCAAGTGTTACCATTGATCTACTGTTGTCCGTACAACGAGAGCCGTACGTAAATGTCAATAATGACAGAATACGAAATTAATTGTAAACTTTTCCATTGTAATTGTTATGGTGGCACTTCAATTGGCTATTCGTATTTGCGTAATTGTCATAATTGCCACGTGTGGTTGGTATTCTTGACAAAATATTCGTCTTATTTGTGTACGTCAAGTATTTGACAAATACGACAAACATCCAATATCGAATACGAATAGCCAAGTGAAGTGCCACCATTATAGTGTAGTAATACATTAGTGTACCATATTCATATTCATTCATTTATAGTATTAAACATACATGGTCAATAACAAAAATAAAATTACATCCAGTAAGTATTTATCAATATTATGTCATCAAATTTTTAAAATAAAATAATAGGTAATAAAAGTTGTTAATCATAAAATTAAAATGCCTTGTGGGTTAACCTATTCAATAAAAGGTAAATATTTTATTAATAAAAACTAACACCTATAATATCAAATAAAACGTGATTAAAATAAATACTTACTTCATACGCCGAATTCTCTACCCAAACGTTGTCTGGAAGAGATCGCTTTGAGCGATAAGCCCGCCAATTGTAATACTAACTGTATTAGCCAATTTCTTTTGTGTAACACTTTATTTTTATTTTTGCAATAAATAATATTTATCTTATCTTACCTAAATTAATTCAATGAAATAATAAACCAAGTATCAAGACCAAGTAGCCGAGTCTCATCGTAGCTAATGGCCTGTGCTACACAGTAAAAAAGGCGACGACGCCGGTAGAAGATAAAAATTAGCTGAAATTAAAACAGGCTAACGAAGGCCATTCTGTTTCCTTGCCTTCCTTCTGCCCGGCTTGAGCTACGTCTTACTAATATTCCAGCTTTATTTACTTAGCGTGGAAAAGGTTTTCTTAGAAAAATATTAATGAGGGATAAAATAATTCCGTTCCAAGTAGTTTCTGATAGAAATGTTTGGAAAAAAAATCCTAAAATTGCTCTACTCCGTCTAGTTATACAAAAAACTTCTAATATTAACTATCGTATCACAATAACTACTTGTATATACATAAAAATTTCAAAATTTTTGGAAAACAAAGTTTTTTAGATTAAAAACATATGACGTCGACTACCACTTACAACACTGCTCTCTCTTTCGCGGGTTTGCTGGTAGAAATCTCTTTTGAGATAAGCTCGCCCTTTGTGCCAATATGTTTCTCTTGTAATTTTATTTATGTATTTGTGTTGTACAATAAAGTGTTAAAACAAACAAACAATATGAGCTACCTATATATGTATATATAATTAGGTACATTTGTTTTAACTTGTTTCTAACAAACTTTTCGCAACAAAAATATGCTGCCAGTTTTGATATTTATGCGACATCACTGTTTTCTGCTAATACTGGATACATATTATATATAATTCGTAACTTCGATAAAGCCCAAACCAACGTAACACATTCTTAAACATTTCTTTTATAAATAAATATAAATCATTAAATTACCCAAGAGCTGGCAGCTACCTCGCGCAACGGATTAGCATCGCGATCCAGCGAGGTAACGCTGCCAGTGTCTTGGGTACTCTTCCTGCTACTAATTTTTTTTTAAATAGTTGTAGTGTAGTAGATTGTTTTTTTTTTTAAATATTGAATGGTTCTTTTTTATTTTATATTGTACCTTTTTGAAATAAACATTTACCCAATCATTAAATAATTGTCGATTCTATATTTTCTTATGTCACCACACATAATGACAAGCTCGGAATAATCGCCTAAGTATCACTTATGATAGTTTCACAACTCGTCATTACTCAAAGCCCTAATTCAGTTTGCCGCTTGGTTGAGCCCTAAGTACTGAATCGAAAGACCTAAGTAAAGACTGGGAACACTAGATATTCTTTTTTAATGGTCCAACGTAAACGGACATTATTAGTAGGTCGTTATAGGCTATTAACTCATTTTACGGGTTTTTGGTGCGGTTAATTATTGTAGTCGTTGTTTTTTTAATGAGACCGTTTTTATGGTTGAGTTACTTTAGATTTTTTAAATATGATTTCTTTTTAATTTTGTTTAGATAGATTGGTAACGATTTTTAGTTTAAACTTATTTTGATATAAGTAGGCTAATAAAATCTTTCGTGACTATAGTACGTACGCGTTAAGAAAATAGTGAAAAAAAGAGCACGTCTATCCACGGTTGACAAAATAGATGACTTGGACAAATGTGCCATAAGAAGGAAAGTTGAAATTTTTTATTGAATTTTCCTTCTTATGGCACATTTGTCTAAGTCATCTAATTTGTCAACCGTGGATAGACGTCACATAAAAAAGTTTTTTTTTATTAAAGAAACGTAAATCCTTTTGCTATAATTCTATACTCGGTACCTACTAGCTTACACATTAGCAAAATTATCTTGTCTACTAGTAGTCGAAGACAGAGAGAAGGAGAGAGAAGTATACGGGGGGCCTCAACAAGGTTGAGATTTTCTCAAAAACTATTGGACCGAATTTAATATTTTTTTACAGTTACATAGTTTTAACTTTTATCTATCAAACAGTGAAATAATTTTTGCAATAGGTCAAGTAGTTTTTGAGAAAATCTCAACCTTAAAAACTCTCCTGTATACCTTTCTCTGTGCTCCACCGTACTAGTAGGATTATGCCTTGCCAATCCTACTTTTATTTTATTTAGACCTACATGCCACTATTTTCAAAATACCTACCTATTTCACTATAAAAAAGGTAGAGTCCATAATCTCTTAAAATATATGTTGATATGTCATATAACATAATTTTTTAATATAACTATTATTAGTAACGATTGTAGTAATCCTTGAAAATGAAAGCTGACGTAATCAAGACCACCTACGAGTACTTTAAGTCGCAAACAAAAAACTGTTTCTATAAAGAAAGCTTCAAATAAGGCGAGGTATAAAAACGTATCTTGTAAAAAACCTGCGTCAGTAAGAGAACGGTGCAATGAAAAACTGCATGTATATCTATCTCGGTCGCACGCGAGCTATCGCGTAGAAATAACAAACAAATCTTGATACTTTCGCAAACGTTTTATTTTTAAATGAATCAAAAATAGTAAAGAAAAATAAATGGATGACGGACTGACTCTTGATTGATATTTTATAGTTCCTATCTAACATTTTTTTTACTTTAGCCTGAAACATAATAGGTATTTATTTACAAATAAAAAACTATTAAGCAAGTATATATTTACATTAGATAGTTTAAAAAAAAATAATGTGCAGAGCTCCATGCTAAACTAAAAATTATAATATACGCGTGTAGAATACATTCACATTATGAAAATGTTCGATAAATTTAATAAAAAAGGGCACCTCTAGCAACTTTACCGTTCTGAAATTCATAATAATTACTTAATGATATTTATATTCAACCAACCCATAACCAAATATCGAAAATTGGCATTTGTAAATTTTTGAATGTTATTTTAAATCACTCTCAAAGGATTTGACACAGTTACATCACTTAAAATTTTACACATGTAGAGTTAAATAGAGTCCCAAAATAACACATATACACTACCTTTTACCACGAGAAATTGTCATATTCCCATGGAACATACAAAAAAACTATTTGCTTTACATTAATCGAATACGTACTTAGTTAGAAAATATTAGTACATAACCATAGAGTTATTACGCAATCAACAATAGACAGTATCAAAACTATTTAATCAGACAACAAGCAAGCCTCAAACTAAGGAACCGCGCGCGGATATAAGTATAACTGACTATAATAAAAAAGTTAGCGAGTACCTACACATAAGTGCATTACGATGCTATACTATGACTATAGTACTTATAAACAGAACGCCTACGGGCCACGGCCTGAGTGCACTGCAATTTTTTGCCGCAGACTGACATTTGAAAAATACATTTTGACGAAAACGGACATATTTCTTGTTAGAGAGAAACAAAAAGAAAATAGCATAGCGGAAATCTTTGCTCTATAAAACCTTCATTTTTAAAAAGGCTGGTTCAAAAAACTGACATATGTTTTAAAAATAAAGTAACATATCGGAAGTTTGTACTCTATGGTTATGAGCGTGCTCTAAAATTAAACTCACACGTGACGCAATAAGGAACCTATTTACTCACTCTTGAATTTAGTTTTTTTTTGTGAAAGTGCAGTGATTGTTTTCTATCAGCTTTTGTGAGATGCGTAGTTTATGGCAAGTTTCTTTTGGACTTTATCTGAAAAGGAATCGATGCAGGTATTTTTTAGTTTAATTCTGAATTTTATTTAGTATCCTTTAGATATTATGAGTTTTGACCCAAGTTTGTTATGTTGGTATATGTTTTACGACATTTTTATTGATTTGTATCCTGTGATTTGTATCACGTCCCTACTTATGATTAATAAGTATATATGCAACTTAAAATAATAAACACAGGATTAATGAAGTTGCTATGTTAATTTTGAAGGTGCTATAGTTTACATTATGTCTGCCCAATTAAACAGACAGCCAGTTTATATAATAGGTTTTTACTTAGGTCTTTAGATCGTACGAAGAGAAAGTGACCCAACTAACCTAAACATACTATAAGCGCTAAAAGTCACGTTCCTGACATTTAGATGACTTTTCTACTTTTTATGGACTTTTGCAGAACATTCTTTTGTTGTACCTACGTATATATGAAAGTATTATTATATTATTGATAATAAAAATGTGGTTATTCAAAGCGCTATAAGTTTGAAAGTGATCAAACATCAGACAGTTTGATTATGAGTTTCAGCATTAGAACAATTTGATAAGAATATGATTTGATGAATGAATTGATTTGATTAAAAACCCTTTAAATTATTCATCCTTTTGGATAGCATACACAGACATGTCATACAATATATTTTCTTGTAATAATGAAGATATTTTCTTATAATGGTATCTAGTTCTTTTCAGGAAGTATTATGTTCATGTCATTGTCAATATGTATTTCAAATGACAATGCCAGATTCTGCCCCACCATCAACTGCAAGTTGTACAAGATAACGAATAAATGTAAAGATATCTCCGTTTTTTATTAAAATTATTAGTTTAAAATAAAGTTTTGTATATTTGCGATTCGAAAAAACAGCTTAATTAAGAATTCAGAAAATAGTAAGAAATCGAAGCGATTTATTCATTGTTTTTGTTGTTCTTCTATAGGAGTTGCGAGAGTAGTAGAAAATGATACTGATTATGATTATGCAATATGAAACCTGTAATAAGTCCCCAACAAAATGATAGGTACAGCTTAAATGGTCACGTAGTTTTGTAGGTGGGGCAAAGCTCCATTGAAATGTGGCAATGTCTTTTAGGAGTTTGAACGATGAGTGTTACTTCATTATGTTCTTTGAAATGAATAAATAATTTATCACATATTATTAGATGCTCTATTAATAGATACAATTATTTTCTTATTTTGTTCACTTTAAGTATATATTTTATGCTTTTAATCTAATATTTAGGCACTTAGTTTAATTAAGTCCATTGATACTTTCTTTAATTTCTTAAAAAACATATAGATAGGTATGGATCTACTTCAGAACTATCTCTCTTTGCAATAATTATTTTACGGGATTTACTTTCTCCGATACTTTCTTTAAAGAAAAGGTACTAACTAATAAACTAAGGTTGAGGTTTATAAAATAACTTGGCATGTGAGTGTGGGTAGAGATTATTTGATAGAATCTAATCTTTATGAAAAATATGTAGAAAAATACTAGTTATTTAAACTAAATAAATAATCTTCACTCTTTTCTAAATTATACTTAAAATTTTAATCAAAAAAGAATGAAAGGAATGAATAAAATAAACATAATTATTATCATTAGACAACATAATATTATTCACTTATAATAAAATCAGAGCAATTGGACTGGTGTATGTATTAACCTATATCGAATTTTCTACACTGTTAGGGCTATACAGATTTTTTTCCACATATGTCGGTAGAGATAAATGTAATAATGTTCGAACGGTTTCAAGAAATGTCCACTGATTCTTACAAGTAGTGAGGTTACTAAGAGGAGATGACATAATAATGAAAATAAATAATAATTGTAGTGCGAAAAGAAAGGCGTAGATCGACTTGTGTTCTCAATTCAAAAAAATATGTATAAAATTACGTAACGCATGCGTTGTACACACTCGTGCAGTGTTGTCGTAGGTCAAGACTCCACTCACACATGCAACGCGAAAGTTTAAAAACACCGAAGAGAGCAATGCACGCAGAAATATACGGTATCGATTTACGCTTATAAAACAAAATTTAAAGGATTTATAAATGTATAGATATGTATTCAGGCAATATTACACATAGTATATTATGTCTATAAATAAGGATAGTTCATTTAGTTAGAGTAATATAATTGCATTATAATGTTCACATTCATTATATTTTTTTAAATGTCTTTTTAGAAACTTATTTAGGACAATAAATTCTAGTGTAATGTAATATTTAAATAATACATAAAAATGATAAGTCATGGGACTGTTTAAAAATTCTAACAAGAATAGAATGCGCAAAAGCCATACCTAAAAAGAGAATAATATTTCTTCCGTTTGTCTAAACTCGTTCGGCGCACGCGCTGCTTTCGCATGTGGGCGTGTAGTTAGATGTGTGCGTGAACCCTGTGTACATGAACGTGTAGCGACCTACAAATATGGTTGTGTGGGTGATGCGTACGCGCAAACTCTTGTCTTAGGTTAGGGAGGTGAGCGACCTCTCTCGTTTTGCGCAGACTCCATTTATTTTTATTATGGCTCAACACGTGGACTGCCATCGACAGATACAGCGATTTTATTACGTTATCTTCCTCTCTAAACCAATTTATTGCTCATGTCCTTAAAATTTTACTGGTAGGATTTTTGTTAGAGCAAAGGACACCATGTAATACATTATATTGAATTATTGACATACCTACACTGAGTATTTGTAATTTTTCAGTATCCTACCCAGTTTTATTTTTATATGTATTTTGTATTTGACAATACAAATTAAAAAATGAACTTTTTCATTGGCTTAATTATGTGTTGACTTTGTATTTATTTGTAAAGCTTATCAATAAATATATTTAAAAAATAACAAATATTTTCCCTGTGAATATTTTTAGTAATTACCTAATATTGTAAAAATGTGAAGAGTAGAATGGAAAGCCCGAAAAAATAATTAAAAAATTACCATACAATAATGTAGGCATTTATTCGAAAAGCAAATAAATTCTAAAAACTGTATCGATTGCGTGTTGCATTGTAGTGTAATCGATTTAAAAATGCGAGTTCGACGTCCGTGATCGTGACCTGCGCGTACGCATGAATACTGTATGAACTTCACTTTGTGTATTTCAAATCACAATAAGAGTTTGTTTTGTATTGTGAATTTGCTCGGTTCCTCGTGAATAAAACTTATTTGATAGGTAGGTACGGTCGACGACAAAGAAAGGTGTACAGTAGAGTTTTTAAGGTTGAAATTTTCTCAAAAACTACTTGACCGATTATAAAAACTATTTCACTGTTAGATAAATAAAAGTGAAAACTATGTAACTGTAAATAATTGTTAAAATAGATTCAGTAGTTTTTGAGAAAATCTCAATCTTATTGACGCCTTGTATACTTATCTCTGTCATCGTGTGTACTAATTCGACAAAAAATAAAATTTTGAAACCATTGTGTCAGTCTCTTTCTAATTTCTGATTTTGATTGAATATCTGTAACTGATTTATTTTTCAACTAATTCGGTTTTCACATTTGAATGAACATCAATTTTATTGTCTATTTTATAATGATAATGAAAACAAACATTTAAAGATATCGTTAAATATTCCTTTTTGAAAATTAGGAAAATAAAACTTGAATTATACTTATTGATACTAGAATACAATTTAAAAAAATGCATACTCTTTATGAGTTATAAGAATACATGCTTGTTTATAAATAAAAAACTGCAATAACAAAAGGTACTAAGAAATCTATATAAAAATCAAGGTCTGCGCCCAGTTCAATACCCTAACATGTAAGTAAGTAGGGACAAAATACCTACTTACAGAGATAGTGTCCTTTGTTTTTCTTATCACTTAGCCCTGAAGGTGCGTTACCCTTGCATTTTAAGGCCTAAGAAGTTAACAGTATCTCAAGTCGCAATCTCAAAAGTAATTTATAATATTTTTTATGTGCATGTTTACTTTTCTTGATGTCAAAAGGGCTGGTACCGTTTTTATTATACGCCATTGTAAAATTCGTTTATTTATGACAAATAAAATATTCAATATATTTTCAGCTCCTCTTATATTTCGCGTTATTATTAGTGACATAAAAAACATTATCAAAATTTTTATTGAAATCGAATTAGAACATAACTAAATTTTCCGTATTATTTAACCTACAACGCATGATTACCAAAATATACAATGTATAATTCAAATCCATCCATCATCGCTAAAACTAAGCCTACGAAAAGAATCTCATTGAAAATAAAACAATGTGCCAACATTACATCACAGAATAAATATGCGCGGCGCGTCATTTCTCCGATAAAATACGATTAATAAATTGCATCACTGCACACATGTAAGTACCTATCACTAACACATACACACATATTTTTTTATTGCTCGATGAATAGATGTGTGCTATGCTACGACTAATGTTTTATTATTATTATGATATCAAAGTGTAGATTCTATATTATAATATTATAGGTATTTGATTTTATATGTGTTTGACCTATGTTGATACCTATTTTAAATATTTCCAAAAAAGATTGTTTTCTTCTCGGATTATTGGACGGCTACTAAGCAAGTATTTTACAATTAAATTATAAGGTCCTTATTCTAGAATTTCTATCAAATGCGTAGATAAAAGTATCAAGACTATTTTATCAAGTAGACGTATTTGATACACATCTTGGTGTGTCGTATGTATATGCGGTGTGTTTGTGTGCTATCGCGGAAAGAAATGAGGTTATCTGAATGCGCCTGTCATTGTTGTCTATGCTCCTTTCATAGAATTAAAAAGTTATAGAGGTCTTGAAATTTTATTTTATATTTTAGTATTCTTTCCTGTTTTTGAAATGTTACAAAATTAAGATTACTTAAACAATTTCGACAATTTTTTTAAATATTTTATTCCCTTTAAAAACTATACATAGGTAGGTAAATTAGGTAATTCTAAAGTCTTTGTTTTGTCCAAATTTAGGCTTTTTAGGTATTGCGTTATTTAGTAATAATTTAGTTAAGGAATTTTATTATACGAAAATAAATCTCATTATTATCTAAACTCATCTACCTATGTGTTTATTCATTTATTTTTATATTTTAGGAAGTTCCACACCAAACTCTCTACTAATTTCTTTACTCTACCTACACAGTCATACATTATGTAGCGTTACACACAGCCGCGTCGCTCCGTTTGTTGACATAGGTCAGTGTCGGAACTCACTCCTGTTCATTATACTTTTTTATTCTCTCTGCCAATTCAGCCATGGGAAATATACAAAGTACTTATAAGGTTTAAGATAATTTACCTTCTAATACGTACTGTTTTAATATGGACAAATGTTCAATATAAATGTTTTGTCTTCGCGTCGACAATAATTTGTTTTTATACTAACCGAATTAAATTAGGTACATATATTTTTTTTAATATTTATAGATTAACAGTTTAACATAATAAATAATGACTTCTAATATCATTTTTAATACGCATTTTTTTAATCGGCGTAGGTGGAGAGACGATATCGTTAGATACAGGGATGGGTGGCTGGAAGAGGCTCAGGACAGGGATGGATGGAAGAGGAGGGGGGAGATATTTGCCCAGCAGTGGGACAATTTATAGGTTAACAAACAAAAAAACGCATTTTCTCCTAAACATCATAATATATTAAAACGAACAACCAAAGAGAACTGAGTTACTCTCTCTCAAACTAACTCTGAGTAACTCAGTTCTCTTTGGTTTAGTTCTTATAAATAGATAATAATTGCATTTATTTCTTATATATTTTTTTCAAATAGGTGACTCCATAACTGGACGGTATTTCCCGAGGATGGGCTAGTCTCTCTATGTTATAAAGAACATTTTTCAATATATTTTTTATTTCTACATTTTTTTCTAAGCAGGAAGTCCACACGAGGGCACGGACTACGGACATTCCCCGTGGGCGGTGAATCGAGATAACACTATCTTAACAGCTATCTCTAAACTAGCTTTATGTTTTGTCTCTTTCGCACTACCACGCCTGAAATGTTATCTATAGAAACTAAGTTGATTCGTTCAAAAAAAGAAACGTTACGTTTAAAGAAGCACATTTAATTTTATTTTAGAATAGAATGGAAAATATGTTTATTGCCATACACCAATTACATAAGGTTACAAAAAATCAATCAAGTAGTAAGTTATAATCTAATATAGTTATGCTAAGTGATGTGGCAAAAGGTGCATCTTTCAGCTGAGCTGACACCGAGGTGTGCAGCGCTGTTTTTCGACATGCACCTCTTCCCTGCCAGAATATATACCTGATAATCGGTATGATAACAAGCTTGAACTAAGATAGCCTAGTGCTATTTTCAACTCAGTTCAGCAATTTATTAATAAATAAAAATTTACAAGGCATAAGTAATGCAAGTAATAAAAGCAAATTAAAAAATAGGTATTATAAACTATCATTATTATTATAACTGTCATTTCAAATGAAAAAAAAACAATGATAAAGTTTCAGACAACCGGTTGTTAGCCATATATCTAGTTTAACCTTATTTCACATAAACCTTGGTGTTATCTCTTAAAAACGTTGAGTTAGAAAGGCTTAGGTAAACAGATAACTAATTTTAATTCACGATTATAGCTAACAGTCTATATGTTACATATACATGTCATGTCATACAAGTAATATAAGATAACTGTTTCTAATAATACCTAATTATTTCAAACGAGTAGTAGATGCCACTGGTGACCCAAGAGCTGGCAGCTACCTCGCGCAACGGATTAGCATCGCGATCCAGCGAGGTAACGCTGCCAGTGTCTTGGGTACTCTTCCTGTAACTATTTTTTTTTAAATAGTTTAGATTAGGTTTTTTTAAATATAGAATGGTTCTTTTTTATTTTATATTGCACCTTTTTGAAATAAACTATAATACCTAATTATATTTCCTCAAAGATTTAAAAAAAAACAATTGGTTATCTACAAGGATAGTTACACACAGATAAACTACTCTGAGTGACTTTGCTTCGTCGAATGTAACAATTTTCGTTAATTTAATTTATTTTGCGAACACTTCAGTCTAATTAAAAATTATGAATATGTTTCACAAATGCCATAAACTGAAATCAGCACATTTTTCCTTTATACAATAACCTACCAGAACATAGCTGCAGTTTAGTATTTTGTTATGTCTGTTATTCAATCACTTATTATTTGCCTTGTATTGTAAAACTGTAAGGCATTCATAAACAATTCGAAATTCATAGACAAATGACAATGCCAGATTCTGCCCCACCATCAACCGTATGATGTACAAGATAACGAATTAATGTAAAAAAATGTCCGTTCTTTATTAAAATTATTGGTTTACAATAAAGTTTTGTACATCAAGCGAGTCGAAAAAAACAGCTTAATTAAGAATTCAGAAAATAGTAAGAAATCGAAGCGAGTTATTAATTGTCTTTGTTATCATTTTCTACTACTCTCGCAACTCCTACTGATTATGATTATGCAATATGAAATCTGTAATAAGTCCCCAACAAAATGATAGAGCTTCAATTGTCACGAAGTTTTGAAGGTGGGGCAAAGCTCCATTGAAATGTGGCAATGTTATTAGAGATCAATCTTATCGGGTGCTCGCTCTTACGTGCGACTGTTAAAATTTTATGAAATCTGACATTTGTAAGACCGCACTAAAACTCATACCTTATACCTTTACAATTCAATTAAGGTACCTATCAATTGTAAAGGTATAAAGTAAGGTAACTTTTAACTATATTAAAGTAACTGCCAATGACTGTCAGCCTTAGTTAACTTGTCATCAACAAATTAAACAACCACGACTGCAATAATTTCCAGTACCTATGTGCATGTCCGTTTATAAAAACCTGTAATTTCGCAACATATGTCAAGAGACCGTGCCGACTACGCCTTCGTGGCTGTTTTATAATAACTAATCATTACATCAAACAATACACGATAAATGATACATCAACACACTCAGACTTGGTCCAAGGTTGATTCGCTTATTGTGATAAAACACGTGTTATGGGGGTTTCTCAAAAAATAAAATAAAAATCAAGGGCCTTCCATGAGCCAACCAGCGCCGCCAATTTTTAAAAAATTATATCGTCCAATATAATGAATTTTATTAAAAAAGCTATTTACAAAATGTTTATTAGGATGAATACTATTTACTTTTTATAATCATTACCTTTTTATGGATAAAATAAGTATGCCTACTCTACTACTGTAAATAGGTGAAAAAAATATGTTGTAGGTACCTATTGCGGGTAGGATTTATACAATAGTATAATAAGCCTATACCTACCGCAAATGAGGTGCAAAAATAGTGATAAAAACAAACACGGCCCGTTATATCGGAGCGGCCTATTCAGGTCAGACGGGTCACGGGAGTTCCTAGTACAAAAGCTTCGCCTGCATAAGTTGACGCCGACTCATTTTAGTTTATAATCTGTCCAAGAAGAGTAGATATAGATTCAAAGATAAAAAGGGTTTTCAATTTATACAAACACAGGGCCTTAGCTAAGAAAAAAACAACGCGAACGTCCAAGTCCATACAACTTTGAACAAACCCCTTTAACCGTTATATTTTAAGATGTGTCACTTAGAGGATTCTACTAGGTCTATGTTTGAAAAATTTGAATTTCGAAGGATGGAACAGCAGTTTTACCACAACAACTAACACAAAATTTGAATGACGTACCGTCAGTGTTGTAATGTTGGCACAAACTCTTGAAAAGTGATTTGCGTATAATCTCTAGCTATGGAATAATTTGCACCTAATCATTTGAAGTTATCGAAGTTCATAGCTGTATCATCATTATGTGTTTCATTCGAAAATAAATCTCTTTACATAGTGAGACAACGTCGAATTTAAATTAACTGTACCTATAAGTTTATTTCTTGCTCTACATTATAAACTCACACATGTGCTTGTAATAAACAAGGTTGGTTTTACTGTAACTATTTCTCAATGTCGTCAAAAGTATAAACAACCTTAAAATCTCCAAAAAATTACAAAGAAAACATATTTGACGTATTGAGGGCAAGAGAGACAAAAATAACGTTGAAAGAATTAAAAAAAAATCTCCCGAACCCTTGGTAAATAAATGAATCAGATTCTTAAAGACTTTTTTCTTTGTTACAGTAAATTGCTTTCTTAGAGTCCAAGGTTGCATTTATTTAAAGAAAGACTTGATACTGATGAGTAATGTTTGCCTTGAATCGATAAGTCTTTGTTTAAAAATGTTTCATAAATATATTCCAAGCCCTTTTGCATAAGCATTGATTCTATTGGAATTATAAGTATTGATATCTATTGGAAGTTTAGTGAAGCCAATAACCGTCGAATTACAAAATATATAATTTTAAAATGTGTCATGATATCCTAGTAGTTTTAATCATACTAGGAAAAACATTTATTTCGAAAACAATAAAAAATAAAAATAACTATTATAATATTAACCTAGAAAATATAAACTAAACTAAAAACTATATATACAATAGGTCGGTTGAACTATCTGAATGGCTTAGCATTACAAATAGTTCAACCGATCCTCGTTGCCACACTGCCGGCGAGTAAGCGAGTAACTCTCGGCTATTTTCTCGCCCAAGAAACGCACAAAAGATACTACATTCCGTGTAAACATAAGATACGCATATATTAATAGTTCATCGCCGACTGTTCACACCGCCGGCGAATATGCGACACTCGCTCAGCGATGAACTATAAACATATCGCGGAGCGAGTATCGCTGCGTCTCTTTTGTTTACACGTAATGTAGGTACTATCTATTGTACGGTGGAACACAGAGAAAGGTGTACAGGAGAGTTTTTAAGGTTGAGTATTTAAGGTTGAGACTTTCTCAAAAACTACTTGACCTATTGCAAAAATTCTTTCACTGTTTGATAGATAAAAGTTAAAACTATGTAACTGTAAAAGAATTATTAAATTCGGTCCAGTAGTTTTTGAGAAAATCTCAATCTTATACTTATCTCTGTCTTCGACTGTATGTTTCTTGCGCGAAAAAATAGCCCATTGTTACTCGCTTACTCGCCGGCGGCCTATAGCCGAGCTACAAAACTATCACTCGTTTATAGTTTATAACTTTACTCGCTACTCGCTCATCGCAGGTGGTGTGACAACTGCCGAAAGAAACTACGTAACAACGACATAGACAAACATAATTTAAAAGTCATAAATACCCGTTCCTTCTCACGCACGTCCCGTCAAATCATAAACGCGTTTAATAAGCTAAAACACTGACAGGTGTCAAAGTGACAATTAGCAACTTATCGCTTCCCGTTAGCTGTGTAATTTTATCGCGTAATTGTATCGCCGCAAAAACGCCGTGTTACAAATTTTAAAAAAGGGGCAAAAAACAGTAATTAAAAAGTAGCGTGAAAACGATTGTTTTTGTCGGATGTTATTAGTGTTCTTTGTTTTATGTGACTTTTTATGCTGTGGTTTTGCATAAACGCATGTGAATGCAAGTTATGCAATAATAATAGTCTTAATTGCGTTATAAAAATGTAAAAAGAAAGAAAGATAAAATCATAAATGTGATTTAAAGTTCCCTGTCCCCTTCTTTTTAACGAAGTGTGAAAGGGATAGCAACACAATTTAAGAGAAGTCAGGTTTAACTAGGTTTATGAATAACAGCATTAGAGTGTTGTCAATTTACTATCCTTACTAATACGTGGTATTTATTTGAAGCCACATTACTCCAAACAAATCATATTTATCTGTAAAGTGTTCTATAGAAACCATAAAACATATATTTTAATCAAATCATATAAAAAAATCATTACAAATAATGGAAATTTTCTACGTAACATTTCCTAATCCCGAAAAATTTCTCTCGATATTAGATAATTTATGAGTCTAAAGACATCGACAAAAGCGACAATACTCAAATACAGCATGCTTATTAATCTAATACTAATAATTAAAGTAGGAATGAAATCTCTACATTTAAATAAATCTTAACATGTAAAGCTAAAAAAATGCACGTATGCTGAGTATAATACGAATTTAAAATCACTGGATCACTAAGTCAGTCGGTAATCGAGTGAGTGACGCATTTTTCTGAACTTGACTCGATTCTTTTTAGGACGTGAGTATTTTTAAACCGACGCAGTGACTCGCTTATTTCGACCTTTCTTTTTAAATGCTTCTTTGAAACTCTTGCAAAAAAACACCTTGACGTTTTTCGGCTAAAGATTTAACCTTAAAACAAAAATGATAAACATTTGATTCACATTTGGTTTTTAAGACCGGTTTTTGTAGTTGGTCAAAGATGTTTATATAAATAACCACATATGATTAAAAATTTGTTTTGTGAAAGATGCGATTCGTTAAATTATAGGCAATAAAATAAAGAATTCGATTTGTTAACTCCCAACACAACAGTTATTTAATATAATATGATGCGAGACAGTAGTACCTTTTTTGTAATTTTCGATCGGAAAAATTACCAGAATAAATTGAAAAAATTACTCTTTCTTCTTTTCTCGTGTGGTTTAGTGACCAAACCGAATTGTCAGAGTTATTCAGGCCGCCCGTAGGCCTCTGACGTGGCCTAACGACTGCTGTCAAGCGACAGCAACCGGAACCAACTGTTTAACGTGCTTTCCGAGGCACGGAGGGGCTCAGATGAAAGTGTCACTAGCGGTCACCCATCCAGGTCCTGACCTCGCCCAACGTTGCTTTACTTGTACGATCGTTTTCAACGTGTACTCGCAACTGGACTCACTCGTGGATATTATTCAAACAAATCATATGCAAGAAATTAACATCCCCAAAATGCACATTTCGATGAATATATAGAATAGGAAGGTGTTATTTTCCTTCACCTTGCATCATCATCTCGTACCAGTCTACTTCTGAAAGCCTCCAAAGGTGCACCACAGGATTCTCGACCATTTTCCTTAACAGTTACTTAAATTATTCATAACGTTCCATTTTTCGAGACGAGATTTTCGAGTAGCAATAAAAAACGTCAAATCCCGCCAAGGGTAGAAGTCGTTTTTCTTAATAGAGCAGTAATGCCCATCGTCGGAACAATTTGTGTAAAACGGACCGGGCATATTTCATTCCTTTTTTATGCCGTGGAAGCGCTCAATTTTTTATATTGCTAATTACCCTCGAAGGGGTTGGCGGCGTGTCCGTCAAAACGGCGCTGACACTTTTAATAAAAAAAATTGTACGTTTCCGGTGTCATTTTCTGAGATTTTCAAGCATCCTGTAGAATAAATAGATTTCTGAATTGACAAAGTCTAAAAATTATTAAAAATGTGAGGGTACCACCATTTAGTTATGGTGTGCTAAAATGCACCACGCTCATCATAAATGCTGTCAGAGATGACTCCGCCGAGCGCTGATTTTAGCGTGGGCACTGAGGCCCATATCAATAAATCACTCTCAGCTCAAAAGAACTTAAGAACGACCTCAAGATGGCGTTCCTATTAATAAACGTAATTTAGGTGCGCGTTTAGGAATCGGGTATCACGTAACGCCGTATTAATAAACAAAACTCAATTCTCAAGAGAACTGTCAAACTCACACTTGAGAATATATTTGCTGATTGCAGGCGAACCGCGACTTGAGAAAGACATCACGTCACGCCCTCAAGTTTGGTTTATTAATAAATAACATACCTGATATGGTGATCACGTCTTGAGAGTGTATCAGCTGAATTCGCTTTTGAGGGCGGGTTTGAGCTCAGACTACGGGCCTAAGAATAGGCACTATAGGAACAAACTTGAGTACTTAATACTAGTGCATTGATTGCCACAATAACTCATGTTGCCCCTTCCGGGAACAGAACCTGGGCCCCGGCATCATATCGCATCAAAAGCATAAATTCTTTGCAATTTCTTCGTTGCGTGACCCAGACGTCTAGTTCCACTTTCTAACACGCGTGAAAGGGTTACACTTGCGAGCAATATTAGCTGATCATGATTTTTTTTGATAATAATAAAAATGATTGGGTTTGCTAGAAAAAATCTCTCATTCAGATTAGTTACGTTTGTGGTTTTGTGCATGTTTTTCTTTATTTTGTTACATATTATAATGTATCAGTATGTACAATAAAGGGTTCATAATAATTATCATAAACAGATTTTGTGACTTCTATTGGACTTAAGTCTCTTTCATGGAAAGTAGGTAGGTACTTGACAATTTAAGATAATAATAAAAATAATTAAGTAAATTAATATATCTCTATAACACTCTCGAAATACAATTTCAACTCTTACTACAACCTAAATAAGAATAACACAAAGAAATAGAACAAATAAACGAATAAAAGTAAATACATTTTTGATGTGCTTTTGATTGTACAGTCGAAGACAGGGGTAAGTATACAGAGGGCCTCAATAAGGTTGCGACTGGACCGAATTTAATAACTATTTTACAGTTACATAGTTTTAACTTTTATCAATCAAACAGTGACAGAATTTTTGCAATAGGTCAAGTAGTTTTTGAGACAATCTCTACCTTAAAAACTCTCCTGTACACCTTTCTCTGTGTTCCACCGTACTATGATATTGAGCTCTCTGACTTTTGTTAGGTATTAAAAGTATTTAAACTTTATTATAACGTGAGCTCGGTGGCTCAGTGGTTGGGTCAATGGACTTGCAATATGGAGGTCCCAGGTTCGATTCCCAGCCAGGGCAGCCATGTACCAATGAGTTATCCTCGGTTTTTTCGACGGAAAAACTTACGTACATTTACCGAGTGCTCTCAAAACGGTGAAGGAAAACATCGTGATGAAACCTGCATGTCGTAGAAGAAAAAAAAAATCTACAGCATGTGAAATCCGCCAACCCGCACTGGGCCCGCGTGGTGGATTATGGCCCGAGCTCCCTCGATGTAAGGGAAGGTCTGTGCCCGAGCAGTGGGGCAATATAAATAGACTGATGATGATGATGATAACGTAAGCTGGAGAGTTTAGAAATAAATTAAATTTAAAACAATTAGGTAGGTTAGGTACCTCATTTATTTCTGCGTTACAGTAAACAAAGTTATCATTCAGATACATTTAATTAAATTTTGAAAAAATATTTCCTGTTTATACAAATGAAAAATATTTACCTACAATGGTTTAATTCCATTCGCATACGAGGATAAAGCCAAATTAAAAATAAACAATTTACAGTTAATTTTTAGTCGTTTATATTAGTTTTTCTGTGATTTTCCTCATTTGAAAAAGGAAGCACATTTTGTATTGTGCTGTCCAAAGGTGTCACACGTATAAGTTTGTCGACATAATTATTATTATTGAAACAAAAAAATTAAGATAATAAGATGTGGGGCTATGGACTAATTAAACACCCGCAAATATTAGCAGAGGTAACATTTTTTATATATTTTTTCACGGAAGTTGAAATGCTGATCATAGTTATTGTAATTTAAGAACAAATGAGAACCTACTTACTTAAATCCGATTTACGCAAAAATGTAAAATTCTTATTTAATTAAGGAGTTAACAATCAAGGCATAGAAAATTTCCCATTCTTTTGATATTTTCAGGATTTCGTTAAATATTTCTGTTCTTAATTTACTATATTTTTAATTATCAATAGTGCACATTTTTCAACATGTATTCTGTTGAAAAAATGTAACGATAATGAGACTTTTAACCTACTTCAAACCAATATCCAAAAAGATACGCAATCTATAGTGAGCCATTACTACTAATTATTATATATAAACGGATATCACTCACTATTTGCCGACTTCAACAATATAAGTGAGATATCTATAAGATACTTACATAATCCAACCAATAACCAAACAATAAAACCAATAAGGTATACAATAAGTTTTCATGGTTTAAAAAAAATGAAGCTCATATGTGGAGATTTGTAATTGGTATAGTCGTTATCTATATTAGTATGAAATAGCTGTAAATCTTCCTAAGAATAAATAAATAAGTTACGCAATCTAAATATACCTATCATATCTTAACATTTAAAAAATCTTAAATTATTCTTTTAACTATTTTAATGTTGGCCAATTAGTAATACAATATTCAATGAAAATTAAAAAAAAATCAAGTCCACATATAAACTCAAAGATCTTCATCTTTTTCGGCCAACAGTGTACAGTTGCGTGTCCGAAGTCGTTTCTTAGCAATCGCAGAAACGAAGGGTTTTCAATAAATATACCGGGGCCTTATAAAATACACCGCGCAGATTAGGCCCAGATTAAAGCCATTTGTACATGACAACCGTATTGATAAAACTTTGACATACTTTTCGAGTGTTTTATAATAGAATTGTGATAGTTTTACAGAAGATTAATTGAAAGCAAACCTGAGAACTCGTCTTTTAGAAATCGCTTTTATACATTTTGGTGTACAAAGTTGAAATGAAATGGCATGTTCCATTTTTGCCACGTCTATTTAGAATTAAAACTATAGTGAGCCATTACTACAAATTATTATATATGCTTAAACGGATATCACTCACCTATATTGTTCAAGTCGGCAATTAGACCGACAGTTTTACTTACGACACTTCTATTTACTATCATTACACAAAAACAACAAAGACTACAAACAATTAAATAGATGATGATGACGATGTCTTCCAGCGCGTCCCATCGAGGCAAAGTGCCCAGAACACTAAGTCTAGTGTCTTTTATAGTGTTACACTATAAATATGTTATTATTATTCTTCATTTAAGATACTTTTAACAGTCGCATGAAAGGGCTAGAATGAAATACCATTATCATCGAGCTCGACGCTAGCTACACAGCTTGGTGGTAGGATCCCTTCGTCTGGCTAGCTTCCATGGAGTGTTTGAAAGAGTCATGCCCGTATTAATAGTCTGAGCTCAAACTCAAGAGCGAATTCAGCTGATACACTCTCAAGACGTGATCATCATCTCAATTATGTAATTTATTAATAAACCAATATTGAGGGCGTATCACGTGATGTCTTTCTCAAGTCGCGGTTCGCCTGCAATCAGCAAATACGTTATCAAGTGTGACTTTGACAGTTTTCTTGAGAACTGAGTTTTGTTTATTAATACGGCGTTACTCACGTGATACCCGATTCCTAAACACGCACCTAAGTTACGTTTAATAATAGGAACACCATCATGAGGTCGTTCTCAAGATTGACTTTTGAGCTGAGAGTGATTTATTAATACGGGCATCAGTCACCCGGCCCAATCGTAGGCGACGATGACCGCTTACCATCAGATGGCTCGTTCTATCTGCCCTCTCATTAAAAAGTCACCTTTTTTATTAATGGACTCGACAGTTCGTCATTTGCCAATGTCAGGTTACAGAAAATTCAATGTATAATAGTCTTATATCTTCCTCTAGGGGAGTCGCCGTAGCGTCGTCACCCTGGGTAGCCGCGTCTTCTTGTCTTCATCCAGAGGAGACGCCGTAGCGTCAATCACTGTGGACGAAGCAGCTCGACAGTCACGTTCACTCCCGAGCTCGTAGTGGGAATCTTGACCATGGCGCCAAACTTCAGATCCTGCTTGAATTCTCCAATAACTTCACCATACTGTCATTCGCGAACATTTTCTGATTAATTTAACTTGATATTAAACACAAAACACCCACTGTAGACATTAAACTGAAAATTATTAAATAATTTCGCAACCGTCGTTTCCCGCCATTTTCAAAAAGCCAAAAAGTCACCTGTCTCCAGCGAGACATAACAATTTAAATTAAAATAGAAACAAAAGAACTCACACAAAATATGATTGCACCTCTAAAATCACACACATCAAAGCTTGGCTGGTATGAAAAGGCGTCGTAAGCACCACTATAAATAATATTAAGTCCCTATAATTCCGCCTTATCTGACTTACGGTTGGAAAGCAATTTCTTTGCCATGGCGAAATTATAGGACGCAGCGTGAAACTTTACCACCTATAACATACTTACATGTATGTAAATATATACGGCAAAGTTAGGTTAGAATCGCGTGTTGCGGTAAAAATATACGATTTTAAGATAGAGTTGAAATATTTTAGGGTATACTGGGTGTAATTTTTGTACCGTAACTGTAGGAAAAGTACTTTATATACAAATATGAAAGGTAGCAATTCTTTTATTTGTTTAAAGAAGCAAAACTGCGTTCAAAGATTATTAAAACAATGTTTTTCACTTCTAAGCATTTAGCACTCCTATTTGATGCTAATGCAAAATGCTTTAACACTTAACACTTGCAGTACGAATTCAACTCTTACGACGCAGATAATAAGAACGGTCCACAGTGTTACCTTGATCTGCTGTTAGCTGTACTTTCACACACTCATCGATAGGGTCAATCATACGCCAATTTTCTCTAACATACATCATCATCAGCCCGTATCAATCCACAGGAAAGGCCGACGTCCATCGTCGGCCTTTCCCAAAACACGCCACTCAACCTGATTCTCGGCCTTATGTATCCTGTCTCTGCCAGTCACCTTGCCCAGGTCATCCCTCCATCTGGTCAGCGGGCGTCCCATTCTACGTCTACCCGTTCGTTCGAGAACTCACGACTCCATCGGTTATTGGTTCTACGACAGATGTGACCGCCCACTGTCACTTCAGTTTACTGGTTCTATGATCAATGTCAACTACTTTTATTCTCTGTCGGACATAGGTACGGTGGAATACAGAGAAAGGTGTACAGGAGAGTTTTTAAGGTTGAAATTTTCTCAAAAACTACTTGACCTATTGAAAAATTCTCTCACTGTTTAATAGATAAAAGTTAAAACTATGTAACTATAAAATAATTATTGAATTCGGTCCAGTAGTTTTTGAGAAAATCTCAACTTTATTGAGGCCCCCTGTATAGTTATCTGTCTTCGACTGGACCACATTATTCCATCCACCAGAGAAATGCCAACCATAGTTCTTTCCATAGCTCGCTGAGCAACTTTGAACTAACCTGCCTAACATAGTTACGGATAACAACAGATCAATGGTAACACTTGCAGTATGCATTCTACTCTTATGACGCAGATAATAAGGACGGTCCAAAGTGTTACACTTGATCTGCTGTTAGCTGTACGTATCTCAGATGAAAGGAACACCAAGAAAATAACATGGTTTGATGCCAATCATCACAGTCTATTGAAAATTCAAGCAATGAACAAGCAGAAATTATTTTAATAACAAAAAACCCGACTGCATAAAATTTAAGCCCCTTTGATTACATTTTTTTAGCCTATGTCACTCCTTCAATACTTCAATACTTCATTTATTCAACCTTAGGAGCTCTAGGGAACACTTGGTTATGTCATACATAATATAATAATTTACATGTATAAGGTACAGAATACCAACTAGGTTACGGCTGGATGTACGAACAGAACTTCAATCAAGACGAATCTAACGACACCTCATGTTCAAAAATCCATCAAACCGTTTAGGCTGCAGCGCGTGCCAAAGAATTAGACATGAATGATAGATTTGTCATGCAAGAGCAATGTTTGTGATGTAACTATCTTACTCGATAGGGCGTTCCCTAGTTTCCTTATGATACCCAATGAAACCCCAAACCTTTGTTCCAGATCTTCATGCACAAGAACGCAATGCAGATGCACGCCCGCGAGCTCCAGCGAGGGTTAGGAGGCGAGGTGAAGCCCCACCAGTGCCAGCAGTGCCTCAAATCCTTCAGCTCCAACCACCAGCTGGTCCAGCACATCAGGGTTCACACTGGAGAGAAGCCGTACAAATGCTCGTATTGCGACAGGAGGTTCAAACAGCTCAGCCATGTTCAGCAGCATACGAGACTGCATACAGGTAAGTGCAAGTCCTAGACATAAAAGTGATTTAAAAGTCACCGTTTAAGTCTTCGGTTCCTTTGTAACGTGTTTAACGAAGTGTCAAAGGGATAATAATACGGTTTAAAGGTAGTGTAACTTAAGCCTTAAGGGGGTTATTCTGTATTGATAAATTATTATTTTTGTTATAAGACTTTTCTGTAATTCTTTAATGTACACAAAATAAATACACGTTACATGAAATAAAAATTGGATGTACATAAGGTGTGCTTAACTCTACGATAGAGTTCTCTACCAGCAAACCAGTGAGAGAGAGATACGAGATACTTTTCGATTTTCGCGAATAATTTTTTTGGCTTTTTCATACATTTATGAGACATTAATTGACTTTTATTTGTTATTCGAATAGTCGTAGAACAATAGTGATTTAACTACATTCGGCTGTTATGTCAAAAAACATGTTAAAAAATTTGTAAACCAAACCGGCTCCTATTACTGGCAAGTGATTATTGCGTAATTAGAATTACTAATTATTATAATTTTATATATCGGAAGACTTTATTTTTTACAACGATTAATTCATTCTATGAGTTCCTTCAATATTACACCACAAAAGGTAATTATCTTCTTCAGTTAACTGTATACCTTATTATAAGCAACGGTCACCATCGGCAAGCTGAGTTTGCAGTTGTGACTCCAGTTTTTAGGAATTTTCGTATTTATAGTAGCTTCTTGCACTAAGATGTAGAAATAACAACGAATACAAAACACAAAACATGCATTATTATGCTTTGATTTATTCCAATTAATTCTCCATCTCGCATTACCAGCAAACGCTAAACAAACTTCCGAAGTTATTAAATTAAAATGAACTATAGATCTATTACAATAAACTACAAACTCATAAAGCACGCATCGTAGCAAACGGGATGTGTCTAGCAATTCCAAATTTAAATCCGTCCGCCATTACAAACGGCTGGTTCCCGCGCAAAAACAACGTCAGTACCTACTCTACTGGCTGATAAAAAAGGTAAAATGTTTTTTTATGAATGGCATTGGCTACCATAGCCATGTCAGCCCACATCAGAAACAGTTAAATTCTCTAGCTATTGAAGTTGAAAATGTCACTTCTGAAAAGGTTTTTAGTGAGATTACACAGTTTGCATAATAAAATAACACTTTATTCGATTGTTCCATACTTTGTTAACATTTCATGGACATTTTTATAGTTAAATATCCTAAATTTTATCAAAGAACCTAAATATATGTAGTTTCTCGTCTCCATCCAATCTCCGTTCGTTCAAAAAACAGACTCTACTAACAAATGTACCTAACATTTGTGTATTTTTTGGAACAAACATGTACAATTTATTGAAATGAAATTAACAGCACAAAAGCCTTAATAAAATTAAACAGAAATAGGTAGCTATTGAAAAACATGAATCAGTTTTTACCGTTATAAATTCCTCGCATAAAACTAAGAATAGGTACCTCGTTACGAATTCCAAATTTAAATCAGAACGCTACAGTTCCGACGCAAAAACATAACACATACCTAACTGGCCAGCAAAAATGTTGGAACAACTTTTATAATTAAAACTACTACGTTCGCTGCCATTGGTTGGAATTTTCTCGGAAAAAATGTGTTACGTGAAAAGTAGGAAAAAAAATTGCCCAATGGCCGGCGGCGGCCGGCTCGGCTGGCCAATCACAGCGGACGCCACATAACGTACATCTACGTTGTTTAGAAAAAAATCACGTGGTTTTTTTCCACGGTCGAACTAACCAATGGGCGGAGCGCTCGGGTCATTTATATGCGCATTATAATTTGAAGCATGTATTTTGTGGGAATTTTTAAGGCATTGATGGAGATTTTAGTGAGATGATCTTAGTTGATGGTTTAAATATAAAATTAGTTTAGTTAAAGTTTCTAGTTTTCTATACTATATTGACAAACAAGGATATTCAATAGTTTTATTTGGCAGATGACAATAGGCGCGGAGACATAAATGTAGTTTAAAATAAAGTTATTCCACCGTAAGTTTTTTTAAAACGAAGTGTGGAAGTACCAATAACACGGTTTAAGGGATATGAGGTTTAATTAGGTTTATGGTTAACAGCAAAAGTGTTGAATCCACAACAGGAAAAATAATTTTGAAAGTAGGTAGGGTGTGTTCCAGTTTTAGATTTAACAGTAAATACTTTGAAACTAAATAGAAATAAAAAGCCCACTTGTGCTGTGTGTATGATCCTTGAGCCCTAGGTTCGATGTCTCGGTAGGCTATCTACAGTCGAACTCTACGCGTCGGTAATATGGCCTAAATTTGAATAGTCAAATTCAAGTTTAAAAGAAACAAGTGGAGTTTCCTTTTTTCTTTGTTTAATTTAAACCATAGACTATGCAAATTAAAAACCAAACAGCCAGTATCGATTCTACTACAAATGAAGTCCCTATTCTTGCTTAATAAAGTAACCTGTGATTTGTCTGTCATTAAGTGTACTTGGTGACGTGAATAGGTGAGCAACGCAGGTTTTTTAATTGAAATAATTGCTACTTTTCTATGTCAGTTTGACAACGTGCTATTTTTTTAATTGTTACCGACTGTCTCGTATTATTAACTGCAATTCAATGCGGTTAGCCGTAAAAAGTCAAAGGTTTAGGCCATTGGTCCCTTTCTAACTTAATGTTTTTAACGAAGTATGAAAGGGATAAAACACGGTTTAAGGGATTGAGCTTAACTAGGTATATGGCTAACAGCATACGAATTACGTGGCATATTCTAAACTTTAAGAAAATTCGTATTTTAACCCGGCGAGCGTAAGGTTGGGTGTAATTCACCCAGCCTGTAATAAATCGTTCGATATTTTTTGTCTGGTTCGTCACAACGAGTTGTGCGTCTGAGTAGCTGCGCAGGGGTAGGTAAGGAAGCGTTTCGTGTCACGTTGCAGTTATAGCCGCCGACAGGCGAGGTGTTTAGACGGTGTCCAAGTTGCGGCCGGGTGAGTTTCACCCACCTTACGCTTCTTGTCACAAATTCAAGTAAACATTTTTTCCTTAAATTCGGTATATTTTAGTTTGTTTTTATTTTTTCAGGTAAATAATTAATAATGTCATACGAAGAAAACCAAAAAAGATTATTAAGACTTTTAGAAGCAGCTGATGACGATGATTCTTATGATGATTCCGGTAGTGACTTCGAAATTCAAGATCAAGTTGGTGAATCCTCGCACTCACAACAACCTCCAACTAAAGGTCCTAAGCCTATCAGGAGATGTGAAATATGTCCTACTAAAAAGTCCGCAAGACTAAATACACTTGTTATAAATGTAATCGTTATTTATGTATGGATCATGCCGTTTTTATTGGTGGACATTGTGCTCAAAATGAAGATGGTTATGAGAAGTATGAATAACTATAGATATAGATTCAAATTTGATCTCATTTGTTGGCAAATTTTATTAGCTAGTAGGAAAAGCCTTTTGTTTTGTTTTTGTTAAAGTTTACTTTTTTTAAAAATAATAATTCAAGTGTCATGGTATGTGTAAGTAAAAAATATTGATTTTGATAATTTCGTAAATAAAAATTAAAAAAATATTGATTTTGCTTTATTTTTTCCTCTCAATCTATTCTTGAGTTATTAATTAATTATATTAGTAAATAAAAACATTAATAAAATATTAGGAACATATTAAAAAGTTTAGTCGACCATATGGGTTTTCTGCACCCACCTTACGCTCAATGTAACAAATATTAGCCTTACGCTCGCCGGGTTAAACGCCATTTTGCTATACAAATATGATTTATAATAAATGTTTAACACGGTAATTCCCGTTTTATCTAATTAATATGTATAAAACAGTGTAGGTTTAAAAAAGTTATTTAAAGATGATCTAAACTATGAATTTGATGTCTTAGTGATACAAAAAAATGTTTATTTGAAATTAAAAAACTAACGTGACTTTAAATTAGTTGGTGGTTTAAGCCATGGTCATTGATCTCATGGTCTTGATAAAGGAGATCAATGGCCTTTACTTTATAAGGATTTTAGTTTGTTTTCGCCTTTATAAATCAGAAATTCATCATGTATAAGTAAATTACCAGGAAATCTAAACTGAATGTAAACTGGGGGCGAGAGATTTACAAATAGTTATTGAATGATGCATGACTATAAAATAATGTCCGCCATTTTCTTTTGTTGTTGTTTTTAGACATTGTTTGGCTTTCAGTTTAATAGGCAAAGCATCTCTGTCCTCATTCCAATGAGGTTTTATGCATGTTGCATTATAAATAAGTAAAACCTACAGCAGACATTAAGGGGCGATTTTATATAATTACAAATAGCAGAAGGGTGGACAGAAACCTATGTCATGTAGGTAATTGTGGGAAATTATGGCTTGCATTAGAGTTTGTAAGGAATAGGAGTTGTTACGATTATGTTAGTATTAAAAATAACACCATTCCCAATGGAATTGATGAAATTGAAGGTTGCCTGGAAGAAATCGTTTAAAGCCTGTCTGTCCACTAGCTAATTTTGTTTTTTTATGTAACCGAAGTATTTTGACGTGACAACGTCTTATAAATTGGTTTGCCGGGTGACACTTCAAGAAACTGCGTTACGCTCCGCTCACGTTATGCGCTCACAATGAGAGCGAGTGAGAGGCACGCGTCCCTTCCACTTTCCCTTCGTCGTTGTCACGTAAAACTTTCGCCCGTATACCGACTTTACAGGCAACCATTTTTTTTCGGGTTCGAACCCGGTCCCTGAAACGGAAATCCAGTGTTCTATCCTAACCACTGCGCCCATTCACTATTTAGTAAGAATAATAAGATTTTATAAAACAAACAGACATTCCGATAATTTTGACCACTTCGTTACACAAATGGGGCGAAACAAAACTCCGACGAAAAACTCGAATCAATCGACCTTTTTGTCCCTGTCAATTATTTGGGCGACTTTTGCATAACAATAGAAACGAATAATGGAATGAAAAACATTACGATACAGAATTCGTCTTTTGTTTCTATTTATACTTACTTACGTAAAAGTAAAAACGTTGCGAAAAGTTTTGAGAATAGGCCCCCGAAATTATTTTTGTTAATTTATTTTGTGATTGTATCGTGTTATGTTTTATTATTTGATATCACGGTGCTGGTACACGCCCAAGGGTCACTGCGACCTTAAAGGTCTATTGTGGCCACGCACCGAGTTCTTATATCTCTTCCTAAGGTCAACGTCCTTCAGGAATCGTATGATGCACTTGGGTGAGAGAGTTTTAATATCCTCGGGTATTATGTGTCCACCTGGCTGTCGTTTAACATCATCATCATCATCATCAGCCCGTATCAGTCCACTGCTGGACGTAGGCCTCTCCCAAAGCGCGCCAATCAACCCTACTCTCGGCCCTCTGCATCCAGTCCCTGCCAGCCATTTTGCGAAGGTCATCCCTCCATCTGGTCGGGGGGCGTCCCACACTACGTTTACCCGTTCGTGGCCTCCATTCGAGAACTCGTCTACCCCATCGGTTATCGGTTCTACGACAGATGTGACCAGCCCACTGCCACTTCAGTTTACTGATTCTATGAGCAATGTCAACCACTTTTGTCTTCTGGCGGATATACTCGTTTCTTATTCTATCTAACAGAGAAACTCCAAGCATAGCTCTTTCCATAGCTCGCTGAGCGACCTTGAACCTGTGGGCCAGTCTCACCGTCAATGTCCACGTTTCGGCTCCGTAGGTCATCACTGGTAGGACGCACTGGTTGAAGACCTTAGTTTTTAGGCATTGTGGTATTGAAGACGAGAAGATATGACGTAGCTTCCCAAACGCTGCCCAGCCCAGCTGAATTCTCCTGTCACTCTCTTTCTCGAAGTTGTTCCTACCCAGCTGCAGAGTTTGTCCTAAGTAGACATATTTCTGAACAACTTCGAGGACCGTGGCATCGACTACTATTGGTTCCGGGACGACCAGATCATTGAACATGATCTTGGTCTTATCCAAATTCATCCCGAGTCCGACACGGCGAGATGCAGCATTAAGGCTATCCAGCATTGTCTGCAGATCCTGCAGCGACTCAGCCATGACCACTATATCATCGGCGAACCGAAGGTGTGAAATGTACTCGCCATTTACACTGATGCCACGTCCATTCCAGTCCAGTGTTTTGAAGACATCTTCCAGCGCGTTTGTGAAGAGTTTCGGTGATATAACATCTCCTTGTCTCACACCTCTACGCAACTGGATAGATCTTGTTTGCTGGTTCTGGATTTGGACGGTCATTGTGGCGGCGTCATACAGGCATCTCAGCACCTCGATGTATCGCCAGTCTACTTGGCATCGCTGCAAGGACTGCAGAACAGCCCAGGTTTCGATAGAGTCAAATGCTTTCTCATAGTCCACAAATGCAAGACACAGGGGCCGATTGTATTCCTCTGTCTTTTGTATAATCTGCCTCACTGTGTGGATGTGGTCTATGGTGCCATATCCTCCGCGAAACCCGGCCTGCTCCGGGGGCTGGAAGTCGTCAAATCTCCGTCCAAGACGATTCGTAATGACTCTCGAAAACAGCTTGTATACATGACTCAGGAGAGAGATAGGTCTATAGTTTTTCAATAGGGTTTTGTCCCCTTTCTTGAAAAACAGGACAACGATGCTCCTGTGCCATGCCTTCGGAGTTCTCCCACTCTGTAAGACGGAGTTAAAAAGCTTCTGTAGCTCCATCAGGACAGGAGTACCACCTGCTTTCAGGAGCTCAGATGTAACCCCGTCTTCACCGGGGGCTTTTCCATTCTTAAGCTGTTTGAGAGCCAGTCCGATTTCGTCAAGACTCACATCAGGCAGGTCTTCGGTAAAATGGCGTGTTAGCGTGGCTCGGGGATCATCGGTACTAGGCTCAGGTTGCGGTGCGTGAGGTGCGTACAATCGGCCGTAGAAGTCTTCGATCTCAGCGAGTATCTCTGGTTTGGAAGTGACGGTTCTGCCATTCGCCGACTTCAGTTTGGTCAGATGGCTTCTCCCCAACTGCTGCATGAATACTTTTGACCCTCGATTTTGCTCAATTGCCTCTTGTATGCGGCGTGTATTGGAGCGACGAAGGTCACGACGTATAAGCTTCCTTACATGCTTGTTGAGGGTCCGCTGTTCTGTCTGAGAGATTTGCGTAGCCTTTTCACGTCTTTCCTTCATAAGATCCAGAGTCTCCACTGAGAGCTTAGACTTCGTGCCAGTACGTTGCGACCTGCAAAACCTTACGCCTACGTCCCTGATGGTCTTCACCACTGTGTCAAACGCCTGGTCAACGTCAATTGTGGTTTCCAAGACATCGAATCTATTCTTCAGCTCCAGCTGAAATTTATCGGAGCTGGTTATGATCTGTTGCAGGTTAGGTCGGAGCGTAGACCTCATCATACGGAGTCTTTCTAGCTTAAAATCGATATTCAGGGTGCCTCGCACGAGTCGGTGGTCACTACCAGTGTTAAACCGGTTAAGTACAGAGACATCCCTGAATATATGCCTTTTGTCCGTTATGATGAAGTCTATCTCATTTTTCGTCATAGAGTCGGGGCTTTGCCAAGTCCACTTCCTCTGAGGCTGCTTCTTAAAGAACGAATTCATTAAGAATAGCCCCTCTCTCTCCAGGAAGTTAACTAGCATTTGCCCCCTATGATTCCTGCAACCAAGACCATATGGTCCGATTTTCGATTCGATGTTGCTCTGTACTCCCACTTTAGCGTTGAAGTCCCCCATGACAACGTTGAAGTGTGTCTTAGTGGTGTGATTGAGGGCTTTGGCTATGTCTTCATAGACAGCCTCCACTTCTTCATCCGAGTGTGCCGACGTTGGTGCGTAGACCTGTACTACCTTAAGAGAGTATCTCTCGGTAAGTTTCAAAATGAGGTACGCTACCCGTGGCGACACACTGGAGATCTCCATTACGTTGTCTACGAGGGCCTTATTCACCAGAAAACCTACCCCGCCTTGGGAGAGTTGATCGCCCTCTCGAAAGTAGAGTAGATGGCCCGATTCCAGGGTCAGTGTGTCCTCCCCCTCTCTTCGGACTTCACATAACCCTAGGACGTGCCAGCGTATCCTCTCCAACTCTACTTCGAGTTCCGTGACATGATCGTCCAGCCGCAGAGTTCGTCCGTTGTACGTAGCCAGGGTCAATTTTGTTTGGCAGCCTCCCGTAACCCGGGGATTCTTAGCACCCCCTGCCCCGCCGTTACCGTAGCCGCTGCCTTGGCTAGGAATAGCGGGGCGGCCGGGAACTGGGGGCCGGGGCCTTGTGGTGTACATCATGTTTGGGAGGTGATGCCCGTAATCGCCACGCTGGGCAAGCGGGTTGGCGATCGCAGAGCCGGCCACCTCGCGCCGGTGACGCTGCTGCCCGTCACCGACCTGCTGCACTTGGCGCCGGCACGGTGCGAGCTGGTTATACCGCCAACTGTCGGTCGCCAGAGCCCCGTCCGTTGGTCGGCAGGGTGCACCACGTGCCGGTGAGGTTGGCATTTGGGTGGCCAATATAGTCGGTCCCCACCCCTTACACCCCACGTCGTTTAACTGTTAAACCATATTGATTTAAAGTGGTTTAAATAAATATTAATAAAAGTGTAATAGTTTAGGAATGGACTTGCTATGAACTGGATTATTAAATGTTAGTTTAACTGTTAAACCATATTTAGTTAATTCATTGAATAACACATTTCATACCTGTTAAATGTCTACGAGACATTAAGTAGAGAACATTTTAGAATGATATTAAAATCGTAATTAAATTACTCAACAGACAGCGAACGGAAACAGAAAGAACTCCAAACAGATAAAAAACTGTTTCACGATAATGAAAAAAACTTGGAAACAAGTTTTAAAAGGGAAAAACTCGGGAAATTATTAAAATATTTCTCCTCGGACTCGGACAGCGGGTGTCTTTGTTCGTTTTCCACGAATTTTTCACCTTTCATAACTTTTCAGACAGGGGCGCACTCAGGGTAAATTGAGGGGCCTTAATTTATTATGCAATTTGCACATTTTATCTATAGTGAGACTGATTGGGCTACTGTGATTAAATACTGTGTAGTTTAGTTGTAGAGTTTCGTTCTCCCTCATTGGTTCTTACCACAAGGCCGAAAGTGTTAGTGGTCTAGGTTTACTCTATATTAGACATTAAGCCAAATCAGCAGATGGAATTTGGAAGTCTATCGTATATGCCTACCTTTACAGGAAATAGGCGCGAGTACTTATATAAATGTATGTTGTGTATTTGCCAAGTGTGGCTTGCACCAAGGAGGGTTAATGCTTGACCGTTGTATGGCGTCCATTACACAGTTAATCTCTTTGCTGCTTGTTGAACTTTAATAAAAGAAAAGTATGGCAGTGTGTTAGACCTTTTTAATTTAATTGATTTGTGCGCCCTCTAAACTTTCCTTAATACCTCTCTGTAACAGTTTAATATCGAGTTTTCGCGCTTTCGAGCGGAAGGATCGAGATGAAACTTGCTACGTCCACCTGCGCTTTTTATCTTGACCTTTTAAAATTTAAATTGTGAGTTAAAAATCATTGGCCACTTGTATTTGTACCATCATCAGTCTATTATCATGTCCCCACTGCTCCTCACAGACCTTCCCTTACATCGAGGGAGCTCGCGCCATGATCCACCACGCGGGCCCAGGGATTACATGCCTTAGATTTATATGGCATGCAGGTTTCATCACCATGTTTTCCTTTGCCGTTTTGAGAGCATTCGGTAAATATGATTTGTTCTTGTTTCGACCAACTGGTTCACCCAAGATTCTTGTTTCGACCACATTGTACGTTTTTCTCGTTTCGCCCAACTTTTAAGATACTGTCAAAAGTACAGTCAGTAAAAGAATTGGTAGACGAATCAAATACGTAAGTTTTTCCTTCGAAGAAACCGAGGAAAACTCATTGGCTGTTTTCCCCTTTTACCATGAACTCTTATAGCGGGATTATATCTTCTATCTTACGTTCATGTTACGAAATAACAAAGTATTATTGAAGTAATCCTGCTATAAGAGTTAATGATATGGGGGCTGGACGGGGATCAAACCTTCTGTATCGTAAGTCCACTGACCTGCGCCACCTAGTTTATCATCATCTTGTACTTGGATGATGTACTTATATCTGCTCATATCCTGACAGTATCTTCCTCGACATTCATAAGTCTTTTTATGCACGCTCGTCGGTTTGTAGTAAACCGCACATATATAATATATATGTATTATATACCCTTTTTACTCGACTGACGAAAAATACGAAAGGCAAGGCTTCCGAGTATGTCCAACACAATTTATTTTGTTAAGGGTTAATGAACTATGACCGCATTCAGGATGCCATTGGGCCAGTTTTTTTTACTATGGCATGAAAATCAGTAGCATTGACTTTCGCTAACGCTACTTGAGTAGAAAGGAAAGTATATAGGATTGACGTTTACTAACGTAAAAGCAAATGTCATCATACAGTTTCCTTTCTATTTTATTAGCATTAAGGGCCTTCCATGAGCCAACTAGCGCCGCCAATCTTGAAAAAATAATATCTTCCAATTTAATCAATTTTATTAAAAAAGCTATTTACAAAATGTTTATTAGGGTGAATACTATTTCTCACAATACATGGCATAATTGCGACAAGCTAAGTTGTAGTTCACAACTGTGCCAAAAACGGCCGTTTTTCGCAAGTATGCGAACTACTTACCGAAATTGAATCACTTTATAAATAAGCATTTAAAAAATAGTATTCGTCGTAATATACATTTTGTAAATAGCTTTTTTAATCAAATTTATTATATTGGAAGATATTATTTTTTTAAGATTGGCGGCGCTAGTTGGCTCATGGAAGGCTCTTAACGAAAGTTACCACTTGGCTAGACTGATGCACTAAAACTTAGCAGCCTGAATCATCTCAAATTTCGTTTAGGTATTTCTTGCATCATAACTCCATTGCATTGACACCATGAAAATTCTATCATTTCCTAATCTATTTTACGCACCATAGCAACAAGAGCACTGATATTCCATAATCAATTCCCACCTTTTAGGGGTTGCACGCCCAATTGCAATTATTTACACCCTACATCCCGTACTTATGTATACAGGGGGTGCGGGGGTGGTTTCATGGGTGGAGGAGGGGGATAGTGGAAATCAATAGAATCATCGCATCGCTACGCCACGGGATGACTATTCGCGAGTCGCTAAAGTACATAAATGACCTAACTACGGGTATAACATCATCGTATATAACTAGTTTTCTATCTAAACCATATCCTATATATAACTAAATCATATTATACAGGATATCAAATGGTTTTAGAACCGAATTGCATAAAGCAAAAAGAAAAGGCTTTTTCTAAAATAAGATATAAACCCTGTTGAAAAGACAGTCCTCATTTAGAACAGAGGGTATTAAGTATAGATAATTGAATAGTGGGGCTCGTAGTCCAGACGATCGTACAAGTTAAGCAACGTTGGACAAGGTCAGTACCTACCTGGATGAGTGACCCCTGTGACACTTTCATCTGAGTGCCTCGGAAAGCACGTTAAGCAGTTGGTCCCGGTTGTTGTCGCTCGGCAGCAGTCGTTAGGCCACGCCAGAGGCCTACGGGCGGCCTGAATAACTCTGACAAATAAGTTTGGTCACTACACCACACGAAAAGAAAATAAAAAAATTAATAACTTTGTTCTACGATGACTTTGCTTAGTCTAATCCGAAGCCTAAATCAATTGTCTTATTTTGTAAACAAAAACTTTACCCTACCCTACTAACATTTTAAGCTGTTCTGTGATTATTGCATAGATTTTTTCACAATATTAGATCGGATCACTTTATTATTCACAATGATGAACAGGTTCTATCAATCAGTTCCTTCAGTTACATCACAATAGGTAATTAGACGGTCATATTTGTTTACAAAATAAGACACTTGATTTGCGCTGTAAGTATACCTACTTAAAGCTTATATAGAATTGACAAGCAATCACTGTGTTATTTCAATAAAACATTTTCCGAAATAATTCGACGTCGAAAGACCTTATCAAACGCTTGACACAAATCTACAGACACAAATATTCATATTCCATCCCCAGTGTATCAAATCATCAATGAGTTTAGACCAAAACTGTTCTCATTAGAGGTCGAAAAGTGACATTATTTCTGCTGGGTCACCTCGACATTCTGACACATTTACACTTACCGACTATTCCCACATGGCTTTTAGATTGCAAAATTAGATTTTAGATAATAATTTCACAATCAAAGCTATTGGTTTGTCGATAAATAGTTTTGCCTCTCGGGATTTCAAGTGTCCGGGTATTTTCACGTTTTAAATACACTTTGCTTTCCATTTCATATACCAAATTGGTTTTATAATAATTATTATTATAATGAGGTCCTTTTGTGAGCGAAATAATGTAACTATATTGAAATTAATATTGGTTGTCCATTTTTGTGACGTGTTTGCTAGACCGCAATACAATTCGGGTAATATTCTGGTAATGTGAACACCTCAATTAATGAGAGTTCAATATCGGTAACTGGCTGAAAAAGTTTGTTCAATAGCTTTGGAATTAAAAAATAAAATGTCAGGAAAAAACTGTATATACGTCAGGTGGTCGGGATGAAATATATAGAGAAATTAGAAATGCCGTAGAACATAAGTTGTTCATTCGTCGACACCGAATATCCTTCAGATTACTATACGATACTGTCAAAGTCAAATCTCTTTATTGCAATAAAGAGAGTAAGCACGTTGTGTACATTTTTGCACGTCAACGAATTTTTTTGAATTTACACTTACACCACATTGCAAGGAAAAGATGCCAATGCTGTCTATAAAATTTAAAAAATGGTCACAATCTTAAATATTCCATAAGTAAGAAAAGTTATAAAGAATATAATCACACTAATACTTTTATGGACCCAGTGGTACATTCTTCTAATTTAATGGACCAAAATTTTATATAACTCTCGGTCGTATTGCACGCTACGCCGCCCACGGAAACTCTGGCAATATTTTAGTAAATATTAAAATGAAGATAGCAACTGTTAGACTGTTGTAGCAAAACATTTCTGGAAACCACAACGCTGTGGGAATGTGTGGCGCTCAAATGCATTTGTTAGTATAATTCATAGGAATTATACTAATGTAAAACATAGGGATTAGATTACTAAATAAACGATAATTTGTCGGTCTATTTGAGAAACTTCGTAAGAATGATTATTCAAAATAAACTTATTATATAGATGTTTAGCCGGTTCTATTATATTACGTAGGTACATACCTACGTCCGTAGCAGGTATTACGTTGGAACACCGAGAAAGGTGTACAGGAGAGTTTGTAAGGTCGAGATTATCTCAAAAACTACTTAACCTATTGCAAAAATTCTTGCACTGTTTGATAGATAAAAGTTAAAACTATGTAACTGTAAAAGAATTATTAAATTCGGTCCAGTAGTTTTTGAGATAATCTCAACTTTATTGAGCCCCCGTATACTTATTTCTGTTTTCGACTGTAATATATATATTTTTTTTAATTTGTCACAAAAGTTTTTTGCCAGGCAACTTTTGGGCACAAAATATTGCCCAAGAATAGGGCAATATTAGGTAGCTATCTAATTTCAGCCGAAGTTTCGCCATATTTCTTTCCTAAACCCCGAACAAGCCACTTACCCCTACCTTCACCATATAATTCCCTAAAAATAACCTCAAGAATAAAAGGGATAATGAACTTGGGACCGCTGGGAATTAATGTAACTCGAGCACGTAATCCATCTTATCATTTTCGAAAAATTTTAATGGAAAAATTTGTCCGCGCGAAAGAAAGCTGCGTCCCACTGGGGACCGCGAAGTGGGGTTACTTATACATATACGAGAATGTTTATGTTATGTTTTATGTTTAAGAAAATATTACCGACATCCCTAAATATTTATATATAGGTACTTCTTTAGGTAGGTAGTTGTTTTTATGGAAACAATAGTGTACCTAGATTATTGTTTTAATTGACATTCCTACATATTAAGATTTTTAAGGAAATAATCTAAATATGTAAGAATGTTATTTATGTAAATAATATACAGTATTATATTTACTTACATAAATTACATAAATGACATTCCTACATAGCTATGTTTTAGATATGGATAAGTACTTAGTTATTTTTAAGATTACAACTTTTATTTCAAATTACTAATTTCCTCTGTACCACCCAAAGTAAGCTATAAGCTATACTGTACAATATTCTCTTATGATAATAAACCAGAGATTGGAATCGAATGTTAATATGAATGTTAATTGTTTAAGTAACAATACGATTACTTACATAATTGACATTTACTTACCTAGAGAGGTATAAAACGCCACCCTTCTTTAAAAATATGGAAAATAGATGTAATTTCAATGATTGGTTCAACTCAGAGGGATTCTGTTATCTTTTTTTTGACGCTTTTTTTCCATTTTCCATCGCATCTTTGTGCCGCCCTCCAGAAAAGAGGACACGGTGTAGTGGGATTGACAGAATTTGATACTTTTACATTTTAATGTAGGTATATTAATTTGATTTTACATACACATGTTTCCTGTGTATGTAAAATCATACAGGGGTATACAGATACGATGGAATTCCATCTGTCGCATTCATTGCAGCAATACGGCTTACTGACCCCCATTTTTCGCCACTACGGGGCCATAGCGTGAGGGGTAGCGAACCCCATCGTTGTCTTTTTAGATCACCTTAAATTCACTTAGTCTCATAGTGAGTAGTTTAATTTTGTTAATTTAAAGAATTATCTACATTTGTAGGTAACTAATCGGAATGTGTGCTTTCCATTCCATGGCTTCTTAGCTGTCAAAAATTAAAAAAAAATTTGTAAATAACCTGATTTCTGGTAGAGTCGAAATGACTTCAAGTGTAACTTTTTGGATTTTGTGTAAATTTTATTGTACGCACTGAAATCGAACAAGGTTGGCAATGATGTTCCGTCGACTGTACAATATTAGATATTATGCACCACCCTTTTACATTCGTTCTTGCATGACCGACGCGACGACCCATCAGAAACTGCAGACTCTACACAATCGATTCCCCAAATGCAATTTCAGTCCCCGAATGAGTTATTAGGCCTATTTCGGAGACTATTTAACATTTAACTAATTAGTTGACCCGCGGCGATGTCCGCTACTAACCAAATTTCCCACGAGTATCTTTATTTCGCCAATATAATTAGGAGATAGATAGTTAATTTATTTTAATGTGGTGTCTGCAATTCGAATTAGAAGATTATTGATTGCTTTCCAATGCTTTTGTTTATTTATTTGGTACAGACGAAAACGGAGATAAGTATACAGCGGTCTTAATAAGATTGATATTTTCCCATGAATTACTTGACATATTATAACAATTTTTCTACTAATACATTTAGTTCTGAGTACACACTATGTAACTGTAAAGAAATTTCAAAAATCAATCGAGTACTTTTTGAGAAATACTCAACCTTAAACTCTCCTGTACACCTTTCTCTGTTTTAGACCGTACGTCTATTATTTCAAAAACTACTTGACCATTGCAAGTGTTATTTTACTGTAGATATATAAAAGTTAAAACTATGTAACTGTGAAAGAATTATAAAATACAGTCCAGTAGTTTTTTAGAAAATCTCAATCTTATTGAAGCCCCCGATATTTTTTTTCTCTTTCTGCGTGTGTGCACATCAAAGCAGAGTGTAACACTTTGGACTTTGATCCGTTCTTATTATGTGCGTCGTAAGAGTTGAAATCGTACAACAAGTGTTACTTGCCCGTACATACATAGTGGAGTTGTTCCACTGCATTTTCTGATACCAGTGTTTATTCGCAAGTATCAAAACCGTTTCTCTCATGTACAGGGAAGCCTATTTGCAGAAGCCGAGACGGAAAAAAGGTTGTTTCGCCCGATCGGTTTTTATTTGATTTTACCAATGTTTGCGTCTAAATTAGTGCGCTTCGCTACCTCCAGGGCTGTTGTGTTTGTTTTTTGTCCTTTTCCATCGCATTACTGTTCACTATACAGCTGTTTCGTTGGGCTTTTTAGATTTTGATGAGAGAACCATTAGAAGTGTTATAGAAAGTTCATCAATTCTTAGGTACAGTCGAGGACAGAGATAAGTATACAGGGGGTCTTAATATGGTTGATATTTTCTCAAGAATTACTGGACCGATTTTAATAATTATTTTACAGTTACATAGTTTGAACTTTTGTCTATCTAACAGTCAAAGAATTTTTACAGTCGGTCAAGCAGTTTTTCAGAAAAACTCAACGTTAAAAACTCTCCTGTATACCTTTCTTTGTCTTCGACCGTACCTATGCAGGTTTCCTGACGATGTTTTCTGTTACCGTTAGACAGCATTTGGTAAATGTACAGTCAGAAACAGTTCCGCCTGATCACCTTTAGATTATGTCAAACCGGGTATGTGTTACGACTTACGACAGTTAACAACAAAATAATTTTTTGCACACATGTTTTTATGGGTTATTTATCATTGGACTCTATATTATTTCAATAAGAATTTACAAACAAAACAATTATCTTAGACACATAAAAAGGGTCAATGTCCCTGATTGCTCAATAGGTCAGGTAGTCTTACCAGGGGGCCGGACAAGGCCCGAGTGCGGGTGCAAAGAATAACATTTGAAAAGTGAGCAGGCGGAACTGTTGCTGATAGTATGGCAGTTTTTTTTTTAATCCGAGGAAATCTGTTTATCTAATACTTACATGAATCCCCGGATTAAGGAGCTATATGGTTGTCAAAAGCAAGAGTGAGACACAATATTGCCCGCTGCGACGGAGTGAAGAGCACGGCGCAGTGCCTCGTTATTCGTATTTTTATGAATTTTGGCAGGGAAATAAAAATACGCCAACAAAAATCAATCTCTCGTATTAATAGTACCCTACATTTTAATATATATTTTGTATGAATAACTATTTCGGTTTACATATAATTTTCATTTTAAAAGACATGGAAGGGGTATGTCTGCGGTTTTTTTCTATCGAGCGAAGTTTGTCCAATCGTGTATCGGTATTCATCAGTCTCTAAATAGACACCCCAAGATTGCTATATATTTTTTTCAGACGTTTAATTTTAGTAGTTAATGCCGTAGCCTTCGTAGAAAAACTGAAAATACGCGCATACGAAGCCTTGAACCTGGGACCTCCGTTTCATAACTCCGGCGATCAAACCGTTAAGCCACCGATCTCCTCCGGAAAGTTTATAATTTAAAGTAAACGAAAGATTAGGTTTACGGTTAACCCTTGCTTTTTTAGAAAAGAATCGAACCTCGACCCTTGCGTTATCTTTCAATTAAGTTGGAGTATTATTCCCTGTGGAAAATGAGTTTTTAATCTATATGTTAGTTGGGTATCTAATGGTTTTCAAATTAAGCTAAATAATTACGGGATATTATAATAAGTATATTAGAACATTCAAAAATAATAATAAGTAGACATACTTGCAAATAGATAATGCATAACGTAACAAAAAAATAATATTGTAATAATAAAACAGGAACTATACCGCAGCCCAGAAGAATAACTAAAACTATGAATAATTCGCTTCGATTTCTTACTATTTTCTGAATTCTTAATTAAGCTGTTTTTTTCGACTCGCATATTGTACGGTGGAACACAGAGAAAGGTGTACAGGAGAGTTTTTAAGGTTGAGATTTTCTCAAAAACTACTTGACCTATTGCAAAAATTCGTTCACTGTTAGATAGATAAAAGTAAAAACTATGTAACTGTAAAATAATTATTAAATTCGGTCCAGTAGTTCTTGAGAAAATCTCAACCTTATTGAGGCCCCCTGTATACTTATCTCTGTCTTCGATTGTACAAAACTTTATTTTAAACCAATAATTTAAATAAAAAACGGAGATATTTTTACATTTATTCGTTATCTTGTACATCATGCGGTTGATGGTGGGGCAGACTCTGGCAATGTCATTATGATGCTAACCCTGGGCAACTATGCCAGCCTGTTGATTTTCTCATTAGAAACGGAGTCCTATTGGAATCGTACCTAACAGGATTCCAAAAGTAATATTACTGTGGAAATGGTACCTATAAGGCGAAACAAGTGTAAGCCGATGTATTCGGTATCAAAAGTAACATAATTTTCATTTTTTTTTAAACTTTTCATTAATTTTGTACCGAAAAGCTTATTATTTTTTGTTCGGCTCGACAAGCCTTTATTTAGGTTAGGTACAGTCGAAGACAGAGATAAGTATACAGGGGGCCTCAATAAGGTTGAGATTTTCTCAAAAACTACTGGACCGAATTTAATAATTCTTTTACAGTTACATAGTTTTAACTTTTATCTATCAAACAGTGAAATAATTTTTGCAATAGGTCAAGTAGTTTTTGAGAAAATCTCAACCTTAAAAACTCTCCTGTACACCTTTCTCTGTGTTCCATCGTACATACTACTCTTTATTTACAACCTGTAGTTCCAATATTACGCTGATTTCTTTTAAAAAAATAGAAAAAAAAATTATTACCTACCACATATTAACCGCAAAATAAAACCACACATCCTACACAAGTTCATAGAATCAATAATACATAACTACTACAGAAGCGTCACACATTTATACCTACACACGAACCACTTAACTACTCAAATAGTAATGGGAAAGAAATCACGTCTCCTCTCCCAACTCAACCCTCCAACGAGAGGGGAAGTCCCGGCCCCCAGATGTCGCGCGGACGATTTTTGAGCCAAAATGAGCTTTTGCCTAATTTATTTTTTGCCGCCTTCTTTTCCCCGAGTAAATATTGACAGTGGTCGGATCGAATGAGGTGGATACGACGAAGTTTGAATTTTAAAGTCAAATATGGACTTTTAAAGGTTTTAATTTTGAGTTTTTTGTGTTACTTCAGTATAATGATCATATTGCGAGTAGGTGCGGACAACAGCAGATTAATGGTAACATTTGCAGTACGAATTCAACCCTTGTGCCGCAGATAATAAGAACGGTCCAAAGTCCAAAGTGTTACACTTTATCTCCTGTTAGTTGTTGTACGTGTTGAAAACGAACATAAGGTAGGTACTTACTTATAAGTTAAATAACGTTGGACAAGACCTATTGGAGTTTTAATTTTGGAGTTTATATGGAATTAGTAGTCGTGACGTCACGTCTTCGGATTTTTAGAAGCCTGTAACTTTTTTTTGATTAATTTTAATTCACACTGTTTCCACAATTGACCACTAAACAATTAAATGCATTTTATTTTATTTTGTACTTATTTACATTCAGTACATGAAAATTGTCACAAACTGTTATAAAATGATAAACAGCGCATCCAATTTTGACAACATTATCACTAAAAGCGATTTATTTGAAGCAACGAAGAGGTAGATTTAGAGTCAAAAGCACATCTAGTGTAATACTTTTGACTTTGGACCGTTTTTATTATCTGCGTCGTAGTTGAAATGGTATTTTGAGTATCATTAATCTGCTGTCGAGTCAAACCGTTTAAAAAAAAATTTCAAGATAATCTTATCCACACAATTCTAATTCTGACAAGACGCTATTCTTCGAAGGTCGTATCTGAGTTTTTTGCGGAACCGGACGTGCGGCCCAGTGATTAGGAAATTATATTGGGGAGAGTTCCTTTCGTCCATTTTTATTCTCTAGGTGTCGGGGGCGCGATTGGTTATTAAATCGGACTTACTGCGCTCGTTCCTCTTTTGTTTTTAATTGCCTTTAAAAGATTTTTTGTCTGCGATTTATTTAATTTGTTGAGTTGTGTGTTAAAACTTTAATCAAATGTAATTTTGAAAAATGTAGTCATTGCAGATATAATAGGTAGGTACCTATGTTTGTTTTTAATAACATTAAACTTTTTAGTTAAATATTTACGTATACTATTATTAAAAAAAAGTGTTTGTTAAAATTTGTATAAAAATATGTTTAGATAAAGATAAATATTCTTTATTACAAAACTATTCTTTATTAAAAAAAGGAATTACACAAAAGAAAATATGCTAATACAGTTTAGAAATCTAGAAAAAAATATATTAAATCTCTTAAAAAATGTTTTTCAAACATTTAAAATCTGTGTAAAACAATTACAATGGCCAAAATACAAGTAAGTTTTGCAATTAAAACAATTCAAGATATTTTCATAAGTTTAACCCTACTAAAGCATATGGTTGAACAATAGTCACGAGGGGTCTTTTAGGCCCAAAGAATAAAAACAAAAAACCCTATAATTAATATCTGCAATTAGTTCATTTCTTTTGTAAATGTTACGAAGCAAATTGGACAAGAGTACGCTATTCATTTCGTTTCATTCTTTTTGACGCATCACGGGGTATTTTTTGTCTTTGATTAGTTTGTTAATTTTTTGTTTCCTTCGCGGTTCGTTTGAGATGGATTTAATTAAACTCATTTTTACAGTGGATATTTTGTTCTCCTAATGATTGCTAAAAATAATGTTTGGACATATTGTAAAAAAATTCAGTTTTATGTTAAAAACTTAGATATTGATATCATGTGTTCTTTGGATTGTAAGAAAAACGGTGAAAGACTTCATAACCCATATCTTAATTTGGGAGCCAATGTTCAATAATTCTAAGGCCCGCATTAATAAATCACTCTCAGCTCAAAAGTCAATTTTGAGAACGACCTCAAGATGGCGTTCCTATTAATAAACGTCTTATGTGCGCGTTTAGGAATCGGGTATCACGTGAGTAACTCAGTTCTCAAGAGTAGGTACTGTCAAACTCACACTTGAGAACGTACCTACTTGCTGATTGCAGGCGAACCGCGACTTGAGAAAGACATCACGTGATACGCCCTCAAGATTGGTTTATTAATGAATGACATACTTACTTGAGATGATGATCACGTCTTGTGAGTGTATCAGCTGAATTCGCTCTTGAGGGCGGGTTTGAGCTCAGACTATTAATACGGGCCTAAGAGAAGAACATGTGTAAAATCGAAATTACGTATCAATTAATCTTTTTTTCCTTTCATTTTGGTTCCTTTTTTCCTTGTCACATATATTCAAAGAAATATAAAACTTTATAAACATTACGCATAAGTACTTGCAGTAATACTAGAAGGTACTTTTTTCAAACAACCATAGACAACCTCTCATTTACAAATCGAGGACACTATTTGTAAAACAAAGATGGCGGATTTTACATTACAATTAACGTCGCATAATGAACTAACGAGAGAAACAATAATGTTAGAGAAAAACAGGTTTCCTGCTTTTGAAATATGCATTTAAAACCCCACAAAAGAACGTTCCAGTACTAATGCAGTCTATTTGTTTTAAATATTATTCTAGGCTACTTTTAGCGCAGAATCTAATAGTACGTTTAGTATTCACTTCACATTTTGTTATTATTTCCACAGAGATGACGGACTTCCATTGAAATGAAATGAAATGAAAGTTTATTGTCTAGTTATAGGTCAATTACAATCAGGTTTTACATTTTTTATGTCCAACTATAACTTGCCGGTAGGCGTACAATAAGTTGAATTTTACTTAAATATCTAATGTTATATTAAATCATTACATTATTATGTCCATTATTATTATTATTAGTTATCTATGTCAAAAGTATATAATATTATTATTATTTATGTCAATTTGCTGCTATCCTAGCCCACCACTTTCGCATCTACCACATTTGCTAGTAGATATAACTTGACCCTTTTTTTTAACACGTCGCCAATTTTGTCATCGTATGTCTATGTCCTTCTCGGTCTACCTCTACCGACCCTTCCACTAACATTCGTTGTATTCTTTTGTGACTTATTAATATTATACATACCTATCTATATTCAAAATTATTTCCTTTTTCCCTTCATTCGCTTTAAGTGCCCAAACAATTTTCAGTTCTAATTACTTCATCTTCTTTGAAAAACATCGTTCTCTGATAGCTTCATTCTTTGTATTGTCATACAATTCTTCATCATCCATATACTCTCTAGACATTTCCTAGTGTTATTTGATATAATGGGCAAGATTGAGGGGAAGAGGCATGGCAGAATGAAGAAATCGTGGTTCCGCAATATAAGAGAGTGGACAGGGATAGCCAGCGTCGAAGAGCTTTTCCGACTGGCTCAAGACAGAGGGAGATATGCGGAGCTGACGGCCAGCCTTCATTAGTAGAGAGGCATTGCAAGAAGAAGACGAAGAAGTGTTATTGAAAGCGATCATTCAATTACCGATAGTAACCTTGAATTGGTCATCGCTTCAAGATACTATCGTTTTATCAATCAATACGATAATGTTTATAACTTTGACATTATCAGCCCTTGTCAATCCATTACAGGACCCTGTATTACGTATTCAGTCCTTACCACATAGGTACTTGTTCGTCTAGCTGAAGGGTCGAACATCACGGTCTACGTCGTCTGCACATATGAAATCAGATGCAGTGCTCTTAACTATACAGGGTGTAACGTAAAGGGTATATGAAGCCGAAGGGAGGGTGGTCAGTATGGGTAACTGAACAACTTTTGTTCTACGACTTTTCGAATAATAATAAAAAATTAATATCTCATACAAATCGATCAGCTGACCGGTGCGAAATGTATGAAAAGTCGAAAAATAAATTTAATAAAATAAAATTTGTTCAGTTACCGACACTGAGCACCCACCCTTCGCCTTCATATACCCTTTACGTTACACCCTGTATATGTCTTATAATTGTCTTGTCTTCTTCTCTCTCTTCCTTTACTTCTATCTCTGTCTCTAGAATCGAAAAATCATCATCATTATTAGTTTTTCCACTACAAATGTACGCAATACAATACAATGCCACATCTAATTGCATATCCTGTTTTCCATAAGATAAATAAATTAAAACACAGCATAATAAATATTTATTGAACAGCTCATTCTTAAAAACCATATCACCTGTATTGACCGTTGCGGCGATATCATAAATCGATTCGAAATAACCACCGGTAACCGGGAACAGATGGCTCGATTCGATTCGGTCATAAAATCGGTTTTTTAAGAAAAAAACCGGAACACGCTCATCAATATCGACTGTACGTGATTTTTTACCAAGATTTTTGGGAACATCCGAATGGTAACAGATGCGAAGCGTAAGATGTTTCTTTTAAAAAACAAAGATTTAAAACATCGAGGTCAATGCTCTAAATAAAACTCCAACCCTAAAATACCAGTCAAAAACAAATGACTATCATAAAAGACTTTTAAACAAAGAATATAATCGTGACACAGATACAATAAAAATAATTCAAAAATGGAATCCCACAAACTGACGCGAACATGCAAACTCGCTCTCATTCTGTTTTTAAATCCCTTTTGTTTTTTTAAAACTCCTAACTTGCTACTTAAAGCGTTTCTTTCATTCTACCAAAGCCGTTTCTTTAATTAGCAACAAAGAACGGGATTGCGTGTTGCTTTTACTTTTTTAATTTAATTACAGTTCTACAAAAAGACAATAGATTGTATTCTACCATTACAGATTGTTATGACATGCAAATTTAATCTTTTGTTTTTTTCAGTTAAATTCCCATGTTAACAGCGATTTAGGAGGTAATATTATAAACGATTTTCGCTGTGTCCGCGGATAAGTGCACTATTATGTTATTATAGGCATCAAAAGTTGCATCAGTACCAGATGCGAGGTAACGGGACCCGACTGTGCAATACCGCACGTAACCGGCCGAAACTGGTTTTGTTTAGCAAAAATAAGTAGATGTATAACGCGTTTGGATTTTGTTGCGTGCGGGCCGTTTGTGACCTATGCTGCTGGGAGGGGTTAGGTTTGAAAATGCTTAGAGATTTGTATCTGTAAAGATAAATTAAGATTGTTCTTAGGCTGAGATTCATACACACTTTTGTTTGAAAGCAAGCTTAAGCTCGCTCTTAGGTACGAAAAACGTTTGACAGTTGTAACAGCGATCTCACGCTATACCTACTAAGGTCGTGTTCAAAACTGTATCTGAGTCTCGATTCATACCTAGTCCTAAACCGAGAGCTGTCACCCATTACAAGACGTTATCGTAAACAACAACTACAATGAACAACAAATAAAATCATACCTATATACTTACATACAATACACATATACGTTTGAACCCTATTTAATTCTCGTAGCTTTAGCCTTTGTCCTTATAAAAACACTCTCTCTCTTCCTAAGTTTTTTCACTTAATTTAAACTCAAAAGATACTCGAGATAATTGCTCTTCAAGCCTCCTTTCACAAATCGAACCCATTTCTTCGAGAGCAATTTTCGCCAGTTTCCCTATTTTTTGGCATTCTTCACTTGGCCTCCCTTCGCCATTGTAAGCAAAGAATCGGTGATTAAAATTCAATTTTGGAACAATCGGCCGAATGTGTTGGCGCTAAGATGACGCGGTGCATTCTAATTGGATGAATAATTGTGGCGGCAATTTAGAAAAGATTAATTATTTGGCGGCTCGATTTTTATTTTATTTGAAGGTGCCATTTGGATTGTCTTTTTTAATACAATCTTTGCGATCTTAAAGAAGTTTTATTAGGCGGGAAGTTGCTAGTATAAAAAAATAAACTACTACCATTTTTGTATGGATTACATATCAATTAAAATAAAATGTTGCAGAATTGGTTGTAATCTGAATTATTCCTTATTTCAGATTACATCACTTTTGAAAACATAATATTAGATAAGTAATCTAATATGTTTTCAAATTATGCCCTAATGTTTAAAATCTAATATGTTTTAAAAATCTAATTTAGATTTTGGAAGTTAAGCAACAAATACAATCATAAACTATTATTACACCTAAAATCTTTCTTTTATTTTGAGTGTAACAAAAGATGTTCAAACGAATGAAGAATAACTCTTCCAGTTTAGTTTTATAGGTTATTAAGAAAGGTAAGTAATTAAAATAACATGAATTATTTTGTTCAATGTCATATTAATATTATAAATATCACTACCAATGGCATGTGCACAATAATTCATCAAATTAGTCACGTCACATCCGCATCGGTCAAAAATTCCCTTAAAATCAACCCTTCCGATGCTCCGTCAAAAAAATATTCTAAACATAGGGTCCGTTCCGGACAATATGTGCCGGAAGATCTACCTGTAAAAGAATAGCTGTTGCATCCAAATTTGCATAATAATGGTGGTAGTACTATTATTTTTGAACACATTTGGCCAACGAATGCCCATTGTGACCTAAGGACAGCTGCAAGCCTTTTTACTGAGGTCATTGTCCATCGGAATTCGGATGCGCTTTTATAACAATGAAAGGTCACCCCAAAAACTATAGGCCTAAAATGAGTTAGTGTTTTAATAATAATTAAATTGTTATTACTGATTAAAATTGAAATATACAGATGGAATTTAAAAAAAAATTAGGCACTAATTGTTGAAATTGTTATTACTGATTAAAACTGAAATATACAGATGGAATTAAAAAAATAATGGCACAGATTGTATACTTAGAAATATCCTAGAGGACATATTTTATTTATAGTTTTAGTTTTTAGTTTTTTAATGTTAGATTTTAGGAATTTTATTGTTATTTCTTTGTATTTTCCTTAAAGAATAATGTAGTGTCTTAGGTATAGTGGTTGTTATTCACTGATTTAAAGTTACGCCACCGTTTGTCCCTTTCTATCTTAACCTTTTTTCACGAACTGTGAAAGGGATAGCAACATTTAAGGAAAGTGAGGTTTAACTAGGTTTATGAATAACAGCATTAGGGTATTATCTAAAAGTTCGTTTATATTAAAAAGTTTTCAACCCAAGAAATTTTATACCGTATGGGTTTCACTCATTGAATTGAAAATCACATAATACATTACAATTTTAGAAATGACAAAAAAATTAATTACAGTTTGATTAATCTCATTAAAATATCAAAAATAAAGCATAACATTCAATCTGAAAACTTGATAAATTCAAAATCCAAATTTCTGTTCCAATTATTCATCGAGATCCGACTTTCATCATAGAAAATGGTACAAATGACATACGAAACCAAATATTATACTTCGTTTAATAATAACCCTTGCCTTTGAAATAACAATTAAAAGCAACTGAAGAAAAAACTTAATACAGATTGACAGACCGGACCCTTTAGACCGATTGTAGTAAAAAAACAACAGGTAACCAAAGGGTTAAAATAATAGAAAGACGAAAACTGGATCAAGTAGGGTTGATTCGATGCGTATATTTTGTGTTGTATTAAGTGACCATTTTTATTCAAATTTAGAATTAGATTATGAAGGAATGACAAATGTTCTAATAAAAGCGATAAAAATACGATGTTGGAAATGGTTTATTATTTTCAAAAACGAGACGGACAAAATTCTTTTTGACGATCTATACATCTATAAAGGATCATTTATTTGATCGGTCACCAAATAAATGATCTATTATAGATGTATATTTATTTGGTGACAGAGTGAATGTAAAGAAACCGCTCTATTATGTGAAACTTAAAAATACCAAAATATTGGAAGTTTATGTCATTTTATCATCGATTGATGAATCTCTACCTGCCCCTCAAAAGATACGTGAACGACTGTCGTCTTCAGTCCACTAATTGACGTAGACAGTGCAAAAATTAGCAGCCAAACCGAAAGAAATGTCATGTTAAAGAATAGTGAATATCACGAAAACTATTTAAGATGCTGCACTGGATTTAAAACTCGATTTAACCCTGCGACTGCAGTTGAATTTTTAAATCGTCCGAACTTTGCCCTAAAATATCTTTTTGGACAGTAACTGCGATGTCTGGCCCCGACTGAGATAGGAATGAATAAAAATAATTGTCGAGTCGACTGATGCCTTTGCCAACGTCTTACTGTTCACACGAACTTAAAAATCAATAGGGTTGACACAGAAGAAAATATTACCTTATTTATAGGGGATAAATTGATTTAAGGCCTTATTAAAAATTGTCTAATTAAAGCTATATCTAAATCATACTTTGTGTCAATTGTCATGTTTGAGGAATAAGCTTAGCATAAAGCCGAACCTCTTTAGTATCGTAAAAAATCATAATGTATACCTAATCTAATTTCTAATAGCTAGCAAGAGATATACCTACATATGCCGCGAGTCCAATAAAAAGAGATTTAAATATTTTATTTAGGCAATTAGTTGCTCGATTTACAAACTAGTTAAACATAATATAATATATATCTCGCTTTAACAGCATCATAACATCAACGTCAATTGTGTTAACCAATTTGTAGTATGGATAATAAATAATGCATTAGTGGAAAATACTCATTTTAAATACACATTACAGAGTAAAATGGCATATGTGTAGCATAGTATTTATAATGAAATTTCACAAGAAACTGTTAAAACCAACAAAACAAAGAGTAAACCACAACAAAAATAACACACGTAAAACCAGATAAAACTTTTTAAAACAGGAAAAGTCGTTAGCGGCAACCCTCGCCGACGCTTGCCCCAACTTTGCGAAAACTTGCCAACTATAAGTTTTGTTCTTTTTGCATTTTTCTCTCTCTTGTGCACAAAACGGTTATTTTTTATTCGTTGCCTCCCTCGCTCCTCGAATCTTTTGAAACGTGTACCCTTTTCAGGAGTTGGCTGGCTATCTTTCTTAACTTGACTGCTTTGAATAGGGGTGGAGTGGAGTGGAAGCTGTTACAAAGTTTTTGAATTAACACTTCAGAATTTAAGGAAATATTGCTTAATGTCCATCATCATCATCAGCCCATATAGTCTACTGCTGGACGTAGGCCTCTCCTAAAGCACGGCATTCAACCCGATTCTAGCCCATTTGCATCCTAAATCTCATTTTAATCATTAAAGAGTTCTTAATTGTCATTTTATCAGGGATTGCCTGGAAGAGCATCATTTGTCTCTGTTATGATAATACGTATTTATAATGTAATAATACGGAGTCTACCATATGTCATCAAAATAATTAAAAAGTAGTAGTTATACTTAGTCAATCGTTTTAGTTTTTCATTTCGTAGTTTTATTTGTGGGTAACATGTAGAGTCGATTCCGTAAAGTCCGACATTTAAGTAGTTCTGTATGAGTACCAAAAAATTAATCAATTTTAATGATAAATGAAGTCTCCGAGGTTTTCCTTGCTCGTTGAAAACTCCTTAAGTTTTTATTTGACCACTGAAGCATTCGAGAGATAGCGCCGCGGTGAAAATTAAAAAAAAAACTCGAGAGAAAAAACAGGAATCCTGCTGGGAGGAAACTTTTTACGTGGGAAGGGGCACAGGCGTTTCGCTTTAACGGTTCTTGTTAACTTTAACAATTCTTTTATGAATTTTTGTTTATTCAGGTCTGTTTTATTTTATTGTTGGTTTTAAAAGTTCATAACAATTTTGTTTCATTCGATTTGGTCGAGTTATGGCGTCATTCCTTCATAATTTCTGTATTATTGTAAATACCTAACCCTTCCTTGCTGCGCAGTCGGGTAAAAAGGTGTTAAGGAGCGAGCTTGTTGAATAAATTAAAGAAATATGTGGATAAACTGGGTTTATTTCTGAATAGAGATATTTTTTAAAATCTTAAAAAAATAGTCGGAGAAAATCAACAAATCAATTCCAATACAAGTGAAAAAGTAAAGTGACAGCTTCTTTTATTAAAAACATTGCTATTTACAAAAGACATTGCCACATTTCAATGGAGCTTTGCCCCACCTACAAAACTACGTGACCATTTAAGCTGTACCTATCAATTTGTTGGGGACTTATTACAGGTTTCATATTGCATAATCATAATCAGTATCATTTTCTACTACTCTCGCAACTCCTATAGAAGAATAACAAAAACAATGAATAAATCGCTTCGATTTCTTACTATTTTCTGAATTCTTAATTAAGCTGTTTTTTTCGTATCGCAACTTGTACAAATCTTTATTTTAATAAAAAACGGAGATATTTTTACATTTATTCGTTATCATGTACAACTTGCGGTTGATGGTGGGGCAGAATCTGGCATTGTCATTTAGGCGGCCAACTACAAGATGCGGTCGAAAGAGACCGCATCGTAACAAGGGTAGTGCTGAGGTAATATTTGTAGTTAGGAATTTAGTACAAAAGTACGTCATACAAAAGTAACGAATCTGTATCGTTTATGACTGTAATGTATAATAAAGTTACTTAGGTGGTACCTAATGAAACACTTGCAGTGTACCCAGATCGAGAATTCAATAGACAAGAGTTAAGTTACAATTTTTAGAACCTAACAGAAAAGTATGCACAGATTAGCACAAAGGTTTATCTCATTAATAACTCGAAAACAAAATCCATTCAAAAGATTTTTTTTAAAACATAATATTTAAATTCGCCTATAGGCGAAATTTCCACGATCACATTTAATATGAAAACAAAATGGCTTCCAATATTCAACACAGAATGTCAATAACAAACTCCCCAGCGCAGGTGGAATACTATTATTTTTTTTCATGCCCACTGGCCACCCCGAAATAGTTGGGGTGAGGGGGAGATAGTTGGGGGAGTGCGTGACCCCGACCCCACCCACGTCACACCCCACCCGGTGACCCCACCCCCACTTTGGGGAGTGCACTTACCATGTGTGCACGCAAATTCGTGTCCAATAATTTAAATTTTCGATGCCCATGATTAATGTAATATTAACGGAACGGTATATGCCTAGATTTATTTTGTGTAGGTATTGTATTAAATATAATTAATATTGGATAGCTGGTATCTTAATTAGTAATTGTGATAAGAAAAAATAGGGATGTTGTATGCTCGTAGCCATGAAGATTGCTAAACGGTGGCTTATTTTGACAGTGCTAAACTACCGATTTTGTATGGCGAAAATCCATTAAATCATGGCTTTAACCGCATTAGAGTTAAGTGTTTAGAATCACAGCTATTAACTTACGCGAGTAACCGAATATTTTTTGGTTCATTTCATTTTTATAATAATACAGTTATAAATCTACATAATCAGTCGTTCTAATTCTAAAAAACTATTTACCAATTCAGATTGATTTACTTGTTAATCTAGTTGAGTACATTTAACACCACATCAAAAATAATACTCTAGACTTATCACCGTTGTTACTAATTCAAGATATGTGTCAAAATCGAATTTAAAGCTGTCGAGTGCATAAATAATATTTAGTCTAGAAACTCTTAGGAAGCTTTTAAATCATTATCCTAGTAAATGGAGTCACTATTACTACCTATTTAATCTATCGTAAGGAAATTTAATCGCACTCGTAAACAGCGCAAAACACGCAAGAATTATTCGAATACAAGTCAAAATGGCGCGTAAGTCTGCGTTCCAAATTCAAAAATAAATTCGCTACAAGCCCGCGCCGACGGCCTGTCGTGTTTTAAAATCGACGCGGAATTTATTTCTGCATCGTATGCAATCTACGTTCTGAAATGTTTTTTTTTTTTCAATTTACCTATAAAAAATTTCAATAGGTAGTTAAATTGATGATGAATTGAAATGTTTAGGCTGGTATGGGTAAGTGCCCAATGCCCTTATTGATTAAAAAGTAGCATAACCTAACTAAACCTAGGAGTTGGGATATATAATGTTTACGCGGCAATATATTGTCCTTCTGATGTTTTGTACAAGTTATTTAAAGTTTTATTTTGCCCATTTTAGTGCATTTTACCCGAAAATGTCCGATAACAGTGAACAAATGGAATATTCGAATAAAAATAATTCGAATATAGTTTTAAAATATGTTTTATCCAATCGTAAAGTTGGTGGTAATTTATAATGCGTTAGACTGATTCTTCTTCCTGCTAATTCTGCAAATATCTTTCTATAGAAAGTATCGAAAAAACACTAGTTTTCCAATAGCTATCACTTGAAGTAAACTGTTTTTAGATTGGGGTGATGTGGATGGAATACCATATAACGCATCTCCAAAAACAAATGAAAAAATTTACGATAAAAAAATGGTTTTTTTTCTGAGAATATAAAATAACATTAAGCATAACCAAGAATGCTTTATGCCTACGCTTAAGTCAAAAGCTGTTGCTGCAGGGAAGTACTTTTGTATGTAAATCAATGCGTAGGCTTTAGTCGGACTGCCTAGGTCTTTGTGAATGTTAGACCTGGTTTTCCTATTTACAGTAACTACTCTTACGGCATTTTTCGAATAATAGCTATAGATTATAGACTATTGTTGTCTTATACGAATCAGACTCGGATTGGTATGGTTTATTGCAAGTAGATGCTTTGGGTAATAGTGTTTTTGATTTTTTTATGCGTACGGTGGAACACAGAGAAAGGTGTACAGGAGAGTTTTTAAGGTTGAGATTTTCTCAAAAACTACTTGACCTATTGCAAAAAATCTTTCACTGTTTGGTAGATAAAAGTTACAACTATGTACCTAAGTGTAAAATAATTATTAAATTCGGTATTTTATAATTATCAATTATTAATTATTAATAATCGGTAGTAGTTTTTGAGAAAATCTCAACCTTATTGAGACCCTCTGTATACTTATCTCTGTCTTCGACTGTACCTTTTTTTTTGATTTTAGTCTACTTACGATAAGTAAGTCTTATGGCATTTTTCGACATCAATACAGACTTTGTCTTATAAGATTCAGACTTATGTCGTTTATTGGAAGGATTCTTTTCTCTTAGATGATTTAGTTTGAGGTTAATTTCAAACTTGTAAATACTTTTAAACAATTATCAATGCAAGCTTACCTAATGGTGTCACTTCATTTGGCTATTAGTATTCGCTATTGGATGTTTGTCGTATAGATCAAGTGTAACACTTTGGACCGTTCTTATTATCTGCGTCGTAAGATTTAAAATCGTACTTCAAGTGTTACCATTGATCTGCTGTTGTCCCGTACGTACAAATAAGACGAATATTTTGCCAAGAATACCAACCACACATGGCAATTATGACAAATATGCAAATACGAATAGCCAAGTGAAGTGCCACCATAATAACTACTTATTGGTTCTGACATGCGAATTTATGGTTAGAGTGTCGCTAAGGGGGCACAATATTTTTTTTTTTAATTTCGCTGAAAAACGAGTTAGCGTTATAGGGTTTCATTAGGGGGAGTTATTAAAACTATCTAACTATTCTCAATACGCTGCCTCCTATGCTTGTACTATAAAGTTATGAAAAGGGATATCATACTTATTGTGTCACGAAACTACGAGTGCATTTAAATTTTAAACTTGTGATTATTTATATTTATTAGTCAATCTATTTTTTTTTTAAGTTGTTGGCTATGGTTATGGAAACAATTAAGCATCACTTATAGTTTATATTATTACTATATAAAGCGTATTTTAGAAACTGCGTTAACACGTTAAATGTAGTCATTGAACTCCCATTCAACGTCGAACTAACGACAAACTAAATTCCAAAACGCAAATTAACAAATTAAATCCCCTCACAATCTCTCAGATACCATCCTTAAAGGCATCGTACATCTAAGTGTGCTAAGGCGAACGCCTTTCGCTATCCTACTTATTCATAGAGAAATAACAAAAATAACCATAGACAATTCCTATCCAGCGTAGACAGGCCCGTGTTGCCAACGCTGCTTTTTTGTATCCGCGAGCGTTTAAGGGTTATAGTCAATCTTACTAAAGGTCGGGTTATAGTGGTCGGTTGTTCTGCGTAGGTTGTGTAGGTTGAAAAATGGCTGCATGGTTACAATAGTATAGAGAACGGTGAACCAGGAAATATTTGCTATGGACGAGATTAATCTAGCGTATAGATGTTTTTTAGACGTATGTAGTTTTAATTTTCTTTTTGTAACGGCAATTCAATTCGAAGATACTCGTAATTCTAAGGTCTTTAGTAATCAAACTTTCTAAATAGTGGTGGATAGTTTAATTTGACAAGTGCCATTCTGTCCATTGATCTCCTATAAACAACTACATACACAGTCTGCCTTCTAAAAATGTCCGAGCGCAAAGAAGGTCCAAACAGATGAATCATTTGCTTTATTGGACATTATTTCGACGTTAACAATGGACTCTTATTTGGACGTTTTTTTTAAGTGTTTTAGTAAGACCTTTGTGTATTTAGTTGTTTAGGAGATCAATGCCACTGTCACTGTTTTGTAAGACGAAATCCACCTTAAACCACTGCCTAACTGTAAGTCACCTTTATCGCCACATGCCTAAGGAAGGTGTGACACGTAGAGGAAGGTAGGTTGTAGGTTCTCTTGAAAATGGCGGGAAACGACGGTTGCAAAATTATTTGATAATTTTTGTTATAATGTCTACAGTGACTATTTTGTGTTTAATATCACGTTAAGTTAATCAGAAAAATCGCGAGTGACAGTATGGTGAATTTATTGAATAATTTGAGCAAGGTCTGAAGTTTCAAGCTTTTATCAAGAGTTCCCGCTACAAGCTCGGGAGTGAACGTTCACTCTAATCGTTTAATTAGTCACGTGACTGTCGAGTTGCTTTGTCCAGAGTGATGACGCTACGGCGACTCCTCTGGATGAAGACATGAAGACGCGGCTACCCAGGGTGAAGCCGCTGCTGCGACTCCTCTGGAGGAAGATAGAGGACTATTATGTATTGAATTTTCTGTAACATGACATTGGCAAATGACGAACTGTAGAGTCCATTAATAAAATAAATAAATAAGGTAGGTTGTAACAATATTTTAAACAGAAAAAATAGTATCGTAGCACATCAGCAGTTGGACCACGACAGCAGAGAATGAATTCGGTGTTGTTATATTGGTTCACATACATACGTAATACGCGTGTAATCTATAGCCTAGGTCATTCGAGTTTGTCGAAGTTGCAATGTAGTATAAATATTGAATCACTGGTAGTGATTCAATTATTGACATAGGTACCTACTTACATTGTAATAAAGACCAAAGTATGCAGCGAGTAAGAACGTACGAACAAATGCACATCAAGCGTAACACTATGGACTTTGTATCGTTCTTATTATCTGCGTCGTAAGAGTTTAAATCGTACTGCACATTGACGTGCTGTCGAGGGTATTATCAATATGAAAAAAAATACGTCTAAGGGTCAGTTCATACCACTGTAATTTGATGTCACGAATAAATAAATAAATTGTTAAAGGTGGCGTTCTAGAATTATACTACGGGCTAATGTCATGTTCGTGCAAACTTTGTTCGTATACTCGTACTTATTGTATTAGGCTCTTTTAAGACGGATTACGCGAAAATAAAAACTTAGGCCGAGATTCATAGATAGTTTTGAGCACTAGCTTAGAGCTCGCTCTTACAACTGGCAAATATCTATATGGAACTTAACTTTTGTAAGAGCAACTTTACGCTAAGCTTGGGCTCAATTGTCTATGAATTTCGGCCTTAGTCCCTTTAATACAGTTAGCAATTAAAGTTTCATATTTACATCAAAAAAGTGCTCGAGCATTTTTTGTCTGCCCGTTTAGTCTGAATTGCCCTCTAAATATATTTTTTCATATACTGTTAATGTTACTGCATATTTTGACATTTTATTGTGAACCAGCTGTACCCCGCAACTTCGTTTGCGTAGAGGAGGAGGATGGAGAGGATGGTGGAGGTCAGGAGGCAGATCTTCCTCCCTGGATCCTTGTTTCCACATCACATACCGCCATGGCTTATAGCCTATGAGCTGTCCGGATATTTCAGCTATCTCCTAGTGAAACTCCCATCAAAATCCCTTCAGTAGTTATTGCGTGATACTTGCACAAAGTCACAGACAAACAGACTAAAAATTTGTGTTTTGGCATCAGTAGGTATCGATCCTAAAACACATTAAAGTTATTCTTTTCAAAAAATATCCAATATACAGACACAACTTTTTTACAGTCTTATTATATGTATATAGAAAGATATTTGATACTTTTGTTAATGCACAATGCATTTCTATTGCACAGTCAGTTCTAATGCTAAACGAAGGCAAAGTGAAGTTTCTTTACATTTTATAGTTAATTTAAATCCTAATTAGTTTAACGGGCAGTTAAGTGTTGTGACTACGGCTAAACCTTATTGGGCATAACTAATTCAACTAATGCGTCCAATCACCGCTTCGAATCCAAGTAATTACCTATACAGAATGAAGAAATAATAATAAAAAAAAATAACCACAAAATAATCTGTAAGTACAGGAGATTTTTTTTTCGAATCAAAAATAAAAATAAGTGAATGTATCATTGAAATAGATTGTATCGGAAAAATTTACGAATAGTCCAAAAAAAAATCGCGTAAATTGATCTAGAGTCTGATCGGAAAGAGAATAACTCTATAAATCCATTGACTGCTTATTAAATGAAAATTAAATTATTGGAATATATAGATTTGGTAGATATTGGTTATTTTGGAATTTGAACAATGACTTTTAATAATGATTGACATTGAATATTGTATGTCTGATAACGTACTCTGAAACTGTGATTAAACATTTATACCAATTGTTTATATTATAACCATGTTCATACAATAAAAAAATCTGATTTCAGCCCTTTTAATAATAATAATAAACGTTTTTATTGACTTAAGAATTTAAGAACAGAGTTTCTTGATTGAAAACTTATAGCTATAACAGCATTGTTTGGAAACAATTTACAAGAATGTGAAACGATAGCAACTGTACTAGTTTAAAAAACTGCATGACGGATGCTAACGCCTTCCAATCGGGTTGTAATGTCGCATATTGTAGTGTCAATGCCAATAATAAGGTAATTAACTTGTAAATGTCTAATAATGAATAACGAATAAAATAAAAGTCACTCAACGCAGCTTAAGGTCACGGATTTAAAAAAAAATACCTATTTATATCCGTTTTAAAATAATACAAGTATCGAATAATTTAATCACTTGCGAAGAAACAACCGACATGCCCAATTCCGCCAAAGCGTAAATACGCAACTCTTATTGGCATGTCGTTATGATCGAAAGCGCTTGACGAACTTCGGTTGCGGAACTTCGAGTGATGTTAATCATAAAATGCAGATATTTTATCACATCCTGTAGGTAGCCAACTATTTACAGGAAGTGATGAAAAGACATTGCCACATTTCAATGGAGCTTTGCCCCACCTACAAAACTACGTGACCACTTAAGCCGTACCTATCATTTTGTTGGGGACTTATTACAGGTTTCATATTGCATAATCATACTCAGTATCATTTTCTACTACTCTTGCAACTCCTATAGAAGAATAACAAAAACAATGAATAATTCGCTTCGATTTCTTACTATTTTCTGAATTCTTAATCAAGCTGTTTTTTTTCGAATCGCAACTTGTACATAACTTTAATTTAAACCAATAATTTTAATAAAAAACGGTGATATTTTTACATATTTTATTCGTTATCTTGTACAACTTGCGGTTCTTGGTGGGGCAGGATCTGGCATTGTCATTTGCCCTAATAACTTTCTAATGCAAGCAAAATAAATCTCTATTATAAAATAACCAATAAATAACGCAACTTTTATCTGCAAACCCCATTTAATAAAGTCAATTCAGTTATAAAATTTAGTGCCAATAAATAAAGCAATCGGACCGTTAGTACTGACCTATCGGGCAATATTTCTATAGCTATGTCGAACCATATATCTGGTTGCATCTAGGAAATAATTCCACAATATCTTACGAACGCACGCGCAATGTAACACGCATTCTTCCCATACATGCAAAAATCACTAACACAACCAACGCAAGGACTATGCAGAAAAGATAGCCTATATTAAATATATATCTGTGTGCGAACTATAGTGGTGTGCGTTCAGTCAATGACCTATGCATTTGCTTGCAGTACAGGCTAAAAGTATGCGTTCGTTTTTATTATGGTCTTATTTTAAAAATGGAACGGCGGTCATCGCTTTCTTTCGTTGGGTTAGGTCGGGAACAGTCGCGCCGTTTTGGAACGAAACTGCGGATTTGGGTTATTCGAGTACTCAAACTGGTTTAACCGTTCGATTGTGTAACGTTGAATGGTTACCGTTAAATCCTTCCGCAGTTTTATCGGTCAACTTTTAGAATTAGTTTTAGATAAATCAATACAATGTCTTTTTCAATTTCTCTCCTGATGTAGGTACGGTTAACAGCAGATCAATGGTAACACTTGCAGTACGATTTCAAGTCTTACGACGCAAATAATAAGGACTGTCAAAAGTAAAAAGTGTTACCATTGATCTGCTGTCGATTGATTGATGATTGATTGAATTTTGAATTTTGTATAGGGTAAGTCCGGGGGAGATGGCCATACGGGATAGATGGCCCACCGAAATATTTCGGAAACTTATCACCAGATGTCGCCTGTTAGCGCTCAGTTCGCTTCACATCGTGCCTAAGTGCAACGTCACAGGAATTTTTTGGCGAAAATAATACGAAAAGTCAGTAAAATCCTTCTAATTTGTTCCGTATACTACTAAACATTTTTAGATGGTTTATGTTTTATGTCGTGGTGATATGATTTTGTGAAAATAAAGGGTTTTTATGTATTTTATGCATAGTTCATGAACGGTGTCGTGTTATAACCTCAAAATTTCATATGAATTGTTTCTACTTGTTTACATTATAGGTATGGCCAACTGTCCCGGGCAATTAGGAGAGATGGCCATGTATAGTAGGTGTATGATGGCCATATGTCCATCTAACCCTGATACACTTTATTTTTTATTGTGTTGTTCTATTATGTATGAACTATTGACATCTGATGTACATATTGAAACAAGGAGGTGTGTAGAAGAGAAAAAAAGATTGAAAGACCAAAAAATAAAAAATAAAGTAAGATTGAACCTAGTCAGTCGGAAAAAAAAACCGAGTACGGCGAGGAAGCGAAAGTCAATTAGGAGAATATCTGACAGTAGTGAAGAAGATGCCGAACCGGTTTTGTGTGATGTATCAGACGAAGACGGCAATAAAGAAGATGACAAAGTATACAATTAAGTACTGGTCATCTCTCCCCTACTTATATGGCCAACTCACCCGGACGCTACGGGAGAGATGGCCCACTGTGTTTTTTTTTAAAATTAGTTTTAAGGTTCATCTCGCTACAATTTGTTACTATTGTGATAATTATCCAAAATATAGAAGTCCAAAGTTTATTTTAAAATAAAGATACATACAATAAAGTCTATACTTTTATTTTGACGGCTCTCCAAAAAAACTATGGCCATCTCCCCCGGACTTACGTCATTAAGATTGTTTTTTTCAATCGATGCATTTACATACCTTCTAGTAGGTGTTTTTATAGGTACCTATATTTATATATAATTTTGTAAACTTATCACTTCTCTGCAATTTGCAATAACTTACTTAAAATAAGATTTTCTTAGCACACTTATGAAAATCACACGGTTTGAAAAAAAATGGCACGATACTGGCTGGAAACTCCGCCTCAATATTGGAACTCACGCTAACTTTTAACTTATTGGAAATACTGTTATATAAAACATACATATATAGATAATAAGCCTACTTTAACTAAGTAAGAAAACGTAACTTTTTTGTAATCTACAGACTCCTATTAATATTTTATTGCCGGTCTGCGTAAGCGCAGGGTAATTACTACTTTCAAACACTCAGTACTTCACAGTTCAGCCGAAGATAAATGACGAATCAACGTAATGGTTTCTAATGGATATTAAAATAATTTTAGAAGCAGTTGTTTTTACGTCACTCCATTGCAAACGTCGAGATTCTCGAAGTGTCTACATTGAAGAAAATATTGTAGAATCACCAATGAGGATACTGTGATGGTTTCGAAAACAAGAAAAAACAATTTTGAATTTCACTACAAAGAGGCTACCACATTGATGTTGAGATATTTTCACAAACTCTTGACAAAAATTCAAAATTTGTTAATAGTTACTTATATACTAACTATCTACCACTGTACGAATTTTGAGAAAAATCTCGATCTTTTAAGATTAGTCATATACCATTGGCATTAGCTATAGGTAACTTTTCATGCGTTTGATTGAAAATCTTCTTCTGATAACCTCTTTTTCGTTTATTTGGAACCCTTCATTTGCATTCTTCACTCTTGACAACGCCTCTTCTTCTTATACCTGACATTCTTCTACCACTGGATCTTTCTTTGAAGAATCAGTTGAAGATCGTACTTTTTTTTCCTCATTATTTGCTTAGATCCTGAAGTGATAGTGTTTTATGGCCTTAAAAATCTCCACATCTCTGCCTATTCTCCGGATACTGTTTCATTTCATCATCATAATCAGTCCGTATCAGTCCTCTGCTGGACGTAGGCCTCTCCCAAAGCATGCCACTTAACCAGATTCTCGGCCTTTTGCATCAAGTCTCTGCCAGCCACCTTGCGAAGACATCCCTCTATCTTTTTCATTTAGGACTTGAAATTTTATTAAACTTCAATAGAACGTTTCCACTTCCAAATTAACATAGCTCATTTCTTTTCAGGCGAACGCCCCTACAAATGCCATTTGCCAGATTGCGGAAGGGCATTCATCCAGCTGTCCAATCTCCAGCAGCATCTTCGCAACCACGACGCCCAGGTGGAGAGGGCCAAGAACAGACCCTTCCATTGTAACATCTGTGGGAAGGGTTTCGCTACTGAAAGTAGCTTGAGAACGCATACTGCAAAGGTCAGTATTCTAAGAGGTTTTTGATTTTTTAAATTCCCTCTTACCACTTATTTATGTATTTATCTGTTAACCATAAACTTCGTAGAATCAGAATCATATTATCTTTATTGCAACTATTACAAGTACCTACGTTGTGTTACATTTTTGCAATTCAACATTTTTTTGGATTTACATTTACACTTTGCATGGAAAAGGTGCCAACGCTGAGGAGAAAAAGTTTAAATTTTTTTTTTGGAAAAGTAAAGTTCCACGGTTAAAGACTTTCTATATTATCTTATTGCTTTTTTTAAGGTGAAAACACAAACACGGTTTAAAGGAAATAATGTTAAACTAGGTATATAGCTAACAGTATTAAACATTGTCAAAGAATCAAGGCAGTATGCAAAAATTGTAAGCAACAAAATTATTAATTCCAAATATAGGTGATGAGTGTATCAGCAATCGAAGTTCTATAAATAGATTAACAACTTAAACATTATTATTTATTAGGTTTCATAGAGGACAAACAGATAACTAAATCTTACATATTAAAAGTAAATTGCAAAATTAGTTTTAACTCTAAATTACGTATGTATATGAATTGTGGGCGTGGGAATTCATCATTAGAAGTAACACAAAACTTTAAGAAACAAAGTTTTTAATATGATTTTATAATGTATTTTGTGTTTAAAAAAAGAGTCTCTAAATTTATCTTGAATAAATCTTGACGAAAGCCAGATTTTGAGAAGTCTTCAAAATATCAACGTTATCAGAGCATTGAATTATATCAGTAAATTTATGCTTCTGAAATGTAGAGCAATGCAGACGATGAATGATAGAGTTGATGAGCCAATTAAGTGTAGACTATTTTTAATGCATTCTCTTTAACAACTCTCATTGATATACGCGTAAATTATTTGATATATTTTATTATGTCTCTTTATAATTCAATATTTACCTATTTTGCTGAAGGCCTAGACTTGATCAGATAGGCCTTGTTCTCTTAGACCACAGTATTTTTTAAGTCGTGCTAAAATGATGAATAAAAGTTTTTAAAAATTATTTTCGTATTCGTTCAAGGTTGTCTCTTTTCTGTCTAGTTAGATGATACATGGTGATATTCTGATATATGAATTTGTTCTACATTTAACTGTTTTATGTGAATATTTTGTAAAAGAACCCCATTACCTAATATCAAAGTGTCTGTGTCCATCTGTCGACAGAATCACCATACTTCTGGACTGATTGAAGTACTGAGCAGTACGTCTTACGGGAGAAATTTTGAAAATCCATACCATGTAGGTACAATTCTGTATGTACATTATTATCCACACAGACATTTTGATATCCATCTCTCAAATTAGTGATCAAATTTGGAAACATTCTGGCATACAATGGCTATTTGAACAGTTTTAATTTCGAAACTTCATTTCTTTTTACATCAAAATTGCTTTTTGGAACGTTATCAAAATTCTTTCTGGCCAGTTCTGTTTTAGTTTTTTATATCAAAATTTGTCTTTTGGCTGATTATAATTTCAAAATTCCCTTTCGATTTAATTTTAAGTTTGTACTGTATTTCAATGATGCTAATGTTTGAAATGCTATGCCCGCATCGCCATCGGCGGAACAGGAGCTTCAGCTGCACCTTGGTGTTTTGCAGCAACATGCGGCCCTCATGATCGGTGGGGCCACCGCCACGCCTTGCCCAATATGCCACAAAGTCGTATTCGGTGGCGAAGCCCTTGTAGAACACATGAAGAATACTCATAAGGACCCGAACGCGTCCGGCGTTGCCAGTAAGTTTCCGAGCGGGCTGTTTGGTTTTATAATCGATTCGAGAAAAGAATCTTATCGAAAGATACGATTCTTTTGTCTGTTTTTAGGTACTCAAGATTTTCTTAGCATAATTTCTAGTTTTTAAGATATCTCTTCTGTTCTGAGCGTTTTTGTTTTTCAGTCAACTTTGCCAAAATTCACATATAATGTAGAGTCTGTGTTTGTTATTATATATACTGCTCTTTACAGACGGGATTTATTACATTTTAAGACATGTCACTGGAAGTTTGTCCATTAAAGTCGTTATTCTTGAAAATAATAGCCACTGCAATAGCAAAACATTTTGTAAAATTTATAAATTTTCCGTTTTAAAAGCTTCCAGCTGGCACAAAGCCATGAGGGGTGTTGGTTTTCCGAAATCAACGGTATAACAAAAACGTATCGTCTCCATAAATCTTAAGAGTTAATAAATAAGGTTACGTGGACGCCATCCGAGGGAGAAACTGTTATTGTTTCAGAATTATTGGAAGGGTAGAGTATTTTGCAAACATTTCTTGCTTCAGCAATAGATTCTTCGGATGGCTTCCAAGTGTTATCATAACATGTTATGTTTATGTATCTAATAGCGACATTTTCCTTGTTTTCTGTCGTCAACTCAGTTTTGTTGCCGTTAATTGGTTTATGTTTTGGTTTTACCTACAATAGTTTGAGTTATATTTACGTATTCGTTTATAGTTTATCCCCCTTCAATTGTTTTCATTTATATTATTTATATAAGTAAGTTACTTTTATCTTTGCGTCTATTTTCGTAGTTTTAAGACTGAAGACGGGTTTTTGTTACGATATACTTTCCTTTATAAAGACAATTATCAAAATTTCAATGCATATAAAATTAATGCAAAAACAGAAACCCGTCTTCACAAAAACGACAACTAACATCAGTGACTAACCTGATTTTTTTTTCTTTCCCCCTCTAACCCACTAACCTATCCTCATCCTGGTGAATGGCGAAGGTCCACCAGCCACCTCACCGTACCCAGCGCAAGCTAAACCAACTGATCCTTATGTAGCGAAGCGGCGGACGGCGAACCATCCCTGCCCTGTCTGTGGGAAGCACTATGTGAACGAGGGCTCCTTGAGGAAACATCTCGCGTGCCATCCGGAGACACAACTCACCAGCAGTCTGAGAATGTGGCCATGTTCTGTGTGCCAGGCTGTGTTTACACATGAAAGCGGTGAGTGACGATAGTAAATAACACATTTGTAGGAACAACGAATGCTGAAGACGTGACGACCACAACGTGATGATCCATGATCTGAAACTTTTTTTTTCTCGTGTGGTTTACTGACCAAACCTATTTGTTATCAAAGTTATTCAGGCTGCCCGTAGGCCTCTGACGTGGCCTAACGACTGGTGTCAAGCGACAACAACCGGGACAACTGCTTAACGTACTTTCCGAGGCACGAAGGGGCTCAGATGAAAGTGTCACTAGCGGTCACCCATCCAGGTCCTGACCTCGCCTAACGTTTCTTAACTTGTACAATCGTTTTCAACGTGTACTCGCAACTGGACTACGAGCCCCTTATCTGAAACTGACCAAATGAAAGTTTAAAAGAATATTTTTAGGCAAAGACATATTTATTTATTGGCTAATACAATTTATTTAATAATTTTTTTGGAAATTATCTTGTTGTAATTTCTCTGGAGATTTTATTTATATCTAGCCCAGCAATGTCATAGTAGGTACCTGCATAAAAACCGCATTATCATTTGACAAGCAACTCAACTCCAAGAAAATGTGAATATAATTGACTACAGATTAGGTTCTGGTTTTTGTTTCAATCTAAGTGTTTTTTTCAGCCTACCTTCTTAATGCAACATGAATATTAATATCACCTTGTCAACCTTGCAGGACTTCTATCTCACATGGAGCATATGAGAATGGAACCCAAACACCAGTTTGCTGCCCAGTACGTGTTATCCCGAGCAGCCGCCGAAAGACGAGAACGAGACCTCATTGCAGCTGTATCCGCCTCCGCTGGAGGTTCTGGTCTCCTCAACCTCGCACCACCGTCTCCAGCCCACTCTGACTCATCATCCAACGGACGTCTGTCCTCGTCAGCTGGTTCCGAAGCAGGGGCAGCAGTCAACAAGCTAACTGATTTACTGAGATCAGCAAACAATGGCCATCAAGCGTACGGAGACGAAAGGGTAGCGGCCATTGCCGCGGTTGCAGCAAACATGATGGCTCAACCCGGGGAAGGATCCAACGCGGTGCAAGTAGCTGCTGCAAATTTGGTTTCAGCCATGCGTCAGCAGCTAAACCGAGAACCGCCCCCTGTCCAACCCCCTGCTGAGACCCCTCCGGCGCCCACGGAAGCGGCCCTACGAATCCAGCAAGCCGAAGCGTTACTCCGAAGTCAGGCTGAGGCCCTCCGACTAGCTGTCTCCCAAGCAGCAGCAGCTCACGGAAACGAAGCTCCCAGTCCTTTGAGACACAACGGCGGGTTCCCGCCGCCGCCACCGAACGATGCTAGTGGGCAGTTATCTCCCGAATTAGTTGAGGCATTTAGAATGGCTCAAGAACAGAGATTGGAGCAGGCCTTGAGATTGCATGATCCGAGAATGTTGGGTTTTAATTTGCCGTCGCCTGCTCAACAAGCTGCCCAGCAGGCAGCTCAGCAGGCTGTGGCAGCTCAGCAAGCTGTCGCAGCTCAGCAAGCTGTAGCCGCTCAACAGGCTGCTGCTGCACAACAGGCGGCTCAACAGGTCGCCCAACAAGCTGCACATGCCGCTCAAGCCGCTCAGCAGGCCGCCCAACAGCAGCACATGCAGCAGCAGGCAGCTCAACAGGCCGCTCAAGCTGCCCAGCAAGCAGCTCAACAAGCTGTCCACCTCCAACAAAACCCTCAGCCATGAAAATTTAGCTATTACTAATCCGATGCGATTTCAGCATATAATCTTATATAAATCGTAGTATAAAAAGAAAACGTTACAATTTTTAGATTACTTTGGAACTGTTTAAAATGTTATTTTAAAAAAGAGTGTGAATATGAAATCGCCTCTGATTAGTAATGTGTTCATTGGTTTCATGATGATTCGAAACATTTATTTGAGTTTATAATTGTTTTTAATCTAAGCCGAAAACATTAAACAATGATAAAAATTATAATATGATAACATTACACTTTAGATAGTACTAACTGTTGTACATAACTGGGAAACTTAGAAAAAAAGCGATTTATATGTATATAAATATTAAAATTACCTATAAAATTAGATGAATCAATGAACAAAATGGAACACAAACTCGCCCGAACAAGTAATTAGATGTAGAAAATGTACGACAAATAATATTCAGTGCAATCTTCAATGATTATTTATTTGGTTATTATTGAGTGTTTAATTATTATTGTTGAAACATGTATTTATTATTTCGCATCTACAATTTGCACGTAGAATCATAGATCATATTATTTATAGGTAGACCGTTGTGTAAATTCGAAAAACTGATAAGTGATATTATAAGAAATACAAAATTTATTTGCACGTAGATCAACATTTATAAACTTGATCAAGGCAAAAATATTTTTGATCATCTTTCCAAAATAACATAAGGGGCCAGCCATAAATTACGTCGCATGTTAAGGGGGTGGGGGGGACTGTGTGACAAGAGGGTGGGAGGGGTCCTAAATTTCGTGACATCACATTTTAAAATCTATTATAATCTAATGATGTTATTCATCAACCTAGTTAACCATAACCGAAAAACACAATTTAAAGAAAAGCTTGAACTACAACTAATTTCGGAACTGGTGTTTTAATTCAATAATTTCTATATGTAAAATTGCAAAATATATGACGTCACACTAAGGGGTCACAAATGTGACCAGTGTGACAAGGACGGGAGAGGGGTCAAAAAATAATGAAATTCGTGTGACCTAATTTATGGATGGCCCCTAATAGTGATTAGAATTTATTGTATTGGAAATTATAAAACTACTTAATATATATATTTTAGAACTAGTTATTGCCAATGCTAAGTCGTCTAATTAAAAATGTAGCTAATTTATTCCATAAGTTGGCAACATTTATACTATACACATAATTCATGTTGGCAACATTTGATATAATTCTACGTGCAAATAATATCAGCCTTATTTTGTATTAGCTTTACCACAGAGCCGTGTATTTCTTAGCTTAGTACAAACTTTTGGATGTGCCAAACTGTTTTAAGCACTTTTTATAGCATTTAGTGAAACTGCAATATATTGTTGCATATTAAGTTTCCATATAATAGGTTATTTTATATTATATAGCAATTAATATTACGTTTATCTTGGTCTTTCTCACGCAATAACACGTCTTATGCTAGTCACGTTTTTGAACGCACAAATATTTTATTTAAAAAATTGGTTAAAATTATTTTTACATTTATTTTTTCATTTATATTTTAACTGAGAAATCTTTAAATCTTCCTCAAGGCGTAGAATTTTATTTTTTAATATAAAATGCCATACTAGATAGTAAACCTTGTACATACTGTAGGTATGTTATGTAAAGTTGAAGCTTTTGTTTATAACATGAAAATAACTGTTTATTTTCTTATATGATTATTATTTTAACAAAAAAATAATTATTTACAAACCATTTGTATAGTTGTATATAAAAAATTATTGATTATTATTTTTCAGAAGACTGCCGTTACTTACCTTTTTTGTAAATAATTGACATAAATGAAAGTGTACATTGATAAAAATAGCGATTTTTCACTAAACAGATATAAAGAAAGTCAGGACATCGACTTTACAAATTGAGATAAATGTTGAATTATTAACAGCTTTATTCGACAAACTACCTTGAATAGACAAGAAAAATGACACACGACATTCAATCAACACGAATGTTGACGAAATAGCCCAAATATTTACATATTTACTTTTAATTTAATACAATTCAACTTATAAATGAACCACAATAGCCCAGTGAATCATTTGAAATGGTTGTAATAAACCATTTTAACAAATACATGCATCTAGAATGCTCTCAGTTGCCACAGCAATAGTTTTATAGTTCACTGTCTATTGCAAAATAGCTAATAATGGCTATTTTGCAATCAGACCGTATAAGGGAATGTCAAGTGTTGCAGAATTTTTAATATTATCATCATGTAGTATAAATAAGTGACGATATATGTGTATATCAATTGCATGTCTAATCGATTGTATACACATACATCGAGGTATACGTGTAATCGTAAAATAGGTAAGGTATAGTAAGCCGATTTTAATGTACGTAATTGTTTCAATCTTCAATTAATATTGGTATCGCCGTAAAACAGTAATTACACCTCCAGTATCTAAAAATCCGTGTAAATTTACTGTTACGGTATATCATTGGTAAATAGATGAAAAAATACAATGCAATAGCCCAAAAATCATTACAATTTTGTGTCTTGAAGTTTTGGTTATGGAAGAGTTTTTATTGAAGTTCTGTTAAGTGTGTACTTTAATTTTGAAATACAAAACTTTTCGGCCGATTTTTTATGTATAATTTGGAATGAAAGGATCGAATTACATCGAGACGAGGATGATTACCCAACAAAGATTGTGTTTTCTAGGAAACGTGAATAATTACACAAAAACTATACTTATAAAACTTTGACTGAAAATAAAACCGGAATTTGATTGATACATCAAAAAAAAAGTGAACGGATCGCTATTTATGTAAAAATATCCTCAATAAATTTAATATATAAATAAATTAATATAACAACAAAAGAAGTTCCTATGAATATTGTATAAATGGTATTGTTTTAAATTTAGGTCTAGTAGAAAGGAAAAATTTATGGACGTTTGGTATTTTTAAAGTTATAATTAATCAAACATCGTGTTAAGGAACTGAACTCGGGCTGACGAGTTGTACAAAACAAAAAAGCACGGATCATGAATCCTACATTAGAATTTTAGATCAAAAGTTACGTTTCCAAGAAAGTGTTCATGAGATAACGTTAATATTTTTGTGTGACACTATGTAACATATTTGTACAGAAAATTGACTTTTATTTTGGAGACTACAGAAAAAATTTATTAAGTATCTAATAAGGTGTTTTGAATTCAAAAAGATATACTCAAAACAGTATAACAAATCAATAAAGTTGTCACACAAAAACATTAAAAAAAACTATTGTATTTTCTGTGATCATCGAAAAAGGAATATAGTAATTTATAAAAACAGATGGTGTCTGCAAGTTGTCAGAGGTTATTTTTTAAGTTTTCGACGGATACATTTTTTAAATGAAAACAAAAATTTTAAGAAAAAAAAAATGAAAATGTTTTCTACATTTATTTTATGAATGAAAAATCCATAGTTAAGCTGTGTACATTTAATAATATTAAAGCCTAATTAACAGTTAATAAATCGCTGTTCAACGCAACTAAAGAAAATTATAACTTTCTAAGAAAATCAGGACGATAGTTGTAACTTTCTTCAGTTTAGTTGGTTAGTTACAATAGAACTGGATTATGTTTATATAACACTGAAATATAGGATTTAGATCCTATTGTCTACAGAATGCGCTGTCAGTACGTTTTTTATTGGGAATGGATATGACGCACACAATGTTAGTTTTATTGGCCATTTCATATTACAGTTAAATAATTACGTTAATCGTTTTGTTACTAGGAAAATTCGTTGACGAAACATTAATCTAAAGACATGTTTCCAATATTCTTATTATAGTATTCTCTGTGTGAGAATATCATAGATATTGAACATTCATCATCAAAGTTCAACAAAAAAATCGCAATTACAATCTTGCAATGTAATCACATTACATTTTTTATTTCAAACGTTATTAAAAAAAGTATTATGAACTGTTCAGTTTACAATATTCTAAACGGTTCATAATAATAGTTGTTAAGTTTTATTAAAAAATAACTTGCTGTTGATTTACAATTAAACATCCTTATTGAATGTTACAATTGTTTTTTTGTCGCTTCGTCGTTTCTGTTAGTTGTATTTTCAGCTTGTTTTATGAAATATTTAGCCAAATATACACATTTATTCGTAATTTTAAGACTAGACAGGATAGCCAGGTTTTCAATTTATAACTCAACTAGTAGGTATTGCATGTATTTTTAATGTATCGTAAGTTAATTATAATCAATGTAATGTAATTCAATATGACTCATTTATAAAATCATATTTCCAATACAAAAACATAATGGGCATATTCTACTACAAGTGGTGCATTTAACCGTAAAAAATATCTTCTAATATATACCTTATATATTAGAAAATCTATGTATGAAGTCTCTACAAGTGAGTTAACTCGCTACAAGTATAGATATGACCCATAATTCATATATTATGTTATTTTTATAAATGGGTCTAAAAATAACATAAACTAAACACAATTTTCGATAATCCCCAATGTTTAGTATATGTTATGGAAGTAGTAAACAACGAAATAAAAAACACATAAATACAAAAAAATCCGTGTACTTAAACATACTTTATGTCTTAGGTAATTGAATTAATTGGTGTTTAAATGGGAGTATACTTATCCCAACACAATCAGGTACAGTGGGTCATATCCATTTTTAAATAGAAAATATTTGAGGCAGAAAAAACAATACTCTTTAAACCAGTCAAGAAGGAATAGTACACTTCAGGACATTAATAACGACAACATTCACATAGTCCGATCACATAAGGAAATGAACAACAAAAATAATTTACTATTTAATTTTAAAAAACGGGCTGGTTTTGCTTATACAGAGCGATATCGTAAACTATCGTACATAATAGGGTACATGGCAAGTATGTAAAAAATCCAAAAATATATTCTTTAAAATAACGAAAATTTTCTAAAATATAACTACATAAATAGGTAAAAACGAAAGCTTATTTCAGATATCATGATGATCAGAGTTGATAGACAATAAAAAATATTTGTTAATACCCTATTATGTCTTGTGGAGCTATGTAAAAATAAATTTTCTATTATCTAGGTACTACAAAAAACTGACAGCGCATTAGTCTTTTTGTCTACATTAACGTACGGTCTAGACTCAGTAATGTCACATACGGCATTTACGTTGTTACGTCTGGTGGTTGTTTTAACAACAAATTTAAATTTTATTACCAAATTGTATAAAAATATCTTTTCAATTGGTGAATTCTAGTCTTATTTACTTAAATTATATATCCCACTTGTGATAGTGTCGTGGCGATTGACGAAATTTCAATAATATTAATGCATTTGATTTACAATCAAGAAATCAAAAATATGATGGTACACTTTTTGGAGACGAAATTGTATAGATTGAACAGTAATTTAGTGGAAATGTTTAAAATTGTATAAAGTATGTACCTATTTCGGCGTATAAAATTGTAAAATTCCACTTGTTTAGACATTTAGAGTAAAATTTACGATTAGGTAGAAGTCAAAATTCGTGTTTGGCATGTTGTATTTATAAAAAAAATACTTAAACAAAAAATTGATTGTACATAACTTTTAGGAATGTGATGTGACGATATTATGTACCTAATCGGTGTTTAGGCGAAACTCATACATACTACATTACATAAATGTTGGATAATTCTAAATATTAGACACGACAGATCAATTAAATTTGTTTTATTTTATTATTTTTCATGTAAAGAGTTATTTTTTATAAGTTATTTCGTAAGATTATTGTATAATTAAAATATTATTATTATAAAACGATGCCATGTTTTATCTAATTATTTTTAGTGTTAAACTGCAATGTGTTTATTAAAATATTATATTTTTTATAGAAAGGTTATTTTTTTGTACTCGACGTGTAGTCAATACGAACTGCTATGTAATTAAATTAATAGTTAAGTTTTAGTGTTTTTTTATGTTTAAGTAATTTTTAATTTAGTTTTATTGATCAAAGTAAATTAACCCATTTAGTTTTTATTGTGAAAATTGTTTTCTAACAACGGAAAATGCTTATTGTGTCATTAAATCGAGAATAGTAACTATTATTGCCGAAACGGTTAGCTATAATTATTTTAAAAAATAAAAAGGATGATTCATATGGGTGTTTTTCTTTTATGTCCCATTAGGTTGTAAGTAGGTATATTGCATTGAAGCGAAGTGTGAGTACTTAGGTACTATTTTATAGTGTTACGGAATACCTACCTGGATTACCTGGTATAGGTTACGGGTCCCTTTTAAATTCAAAACGCTGCACATTCATTCCGTGAATGGTAAACTATAAACTAAAAGTATGGGTGTGACCAAAGTCGACTCGTAATATTTTAATTTAGGTGTGACCTAACATGGAAGCAAGGTGGAATAATTACATCAAATGCAGCAATAAATCCCATAGGTAGGTACCTATGATTTTTTAATTTGTATTGGACATGTTCTGTAATAAAATTGTAATGAATAAATAAATAACAAATTTGTTTATTTCTAAGCAAACAATTAAGGGTCGGGTGGAATACTAATTGTAGCCACTCACATTGATCTGATCGCCAAAAAATAATCATCTCGCAAAAAAGAAAATTATTGTAACTTATATAAAAAAAATATTGAGAGCTTGTAATATGAAACATTCGATGTGATAGAAAATCAACATCTTATTGAAGATCTAGTTCCTTTTTGGCAACAATATTTTTCACTGAGATAACTTACATTTTTGTAAATAAAATTCGCTTATTGAAACGGGCAGCGCCATCTCTCGTCGAGTAGCAGAACACATCGTACACTATGCTTTCAAATTCAACTTTCTAATTTTGATAATAACATCACTAATAGGTACATAAATTAATAACCAAAAATAGGTACCTAAGTATGGATTATTATTATTGGGTTAGATATAGGTATTATGTACCAAAAGTTGAGTAGGTACCTTTATCTACGTATCTACCTACAAATTAATAATTAACTTATTAAATAATTAACCAGGTAACATATCCTTATATCGTCAAACTGAACCATATTCAAAAATAATAAGTACTTACTTCTAATAAAAAAGAATAATTTTTCAAACTAGTTTCCAAAAATAATTATCACACCATCTGGCGGCATTATTAGGAACCAAGTTATACAATTAACTACAGCGCCATCTGTGCCAATACTATTGTAATATTATAGTACGTACCAACGTACGTCAAACACTACAACAATTTTCTATAACAAACTTCTCATTACCGTGCTACAGCTCGGAAGATATAGATGGCGCTGTCCATAATTATCACTATGTCACCGCTTGTAGAAGTTCTAAATTCTGTCTTTTGGTTTCAGTGGCGCCACTAGGATAAGCCACTAAACTTTATTTGATACCAAATAGTACCTATCATAAATTCTGCCCAATCTTCGAGATGGCGCTCTAAACAGTAATACTAATAATCCTATCCTACCTATCAATAATATCTTGGTGACTATTCCATAATTTTCTTTAGTAAGTACTAGGTACGTTATGTTATGGACCTTCTGGTGTACCACGGGAAAAAAATTCTTCCCGTGGACCACCGAGGTGAACAGTCGAGGTGGACCACGGGCAAATAACCCATCACAATCACACTTCGCTGTAAATAATTATGGAATGATGAATGGTTGAAGGCGTCGATCTCTTTTTTTAAAAATAAAAACGGCCAAGTGCGATTTGGACTCGCGCACCGAGGCTTTCATGCAACGCAACTTAACTGTAACATTTAAGCTGGACTTATCATTTTGTTGGGGACTTATTACAGGTTTCATATTGCATAATCATAATCAGTATCATTTTCTACTACTCTCGCAACTCCTATAGAAGAATAACAAAAACAATGAATAAATCGCTTCGATTTCTTACTATTATCTGAATTCTTAATTAAGCTGTTTTTTCGAATCGCAACTTGTACTAAACTTTATTTTAAACCTATAATTTTAATAAAAAACGGAGATTTATTTTTTACATTTATTCGTTATCTTGTACAACTTGCAGTTGATGGTGGGGCAGAATCTGGCATTGTCATTTATGCCCATTCGTCGATACACTCCTTATTGGTTCATCGCCTGCAAATATAAGTTTGTAATAAGAAAAAAAATATTAGCCCACACCCATCACATTACCTAATACTAAAAAGATATTTTTTTTAACATTGTAGGTACCTAGGTATTTATTACGTTTTATTGAAGTAAAAAAACCTTACTTTCGTTAACAGATTATAATTTTCTTTGGGCCCTGAAGTTCAGGGGGTCGCCGTAATCTGGAAACTATAACAGGGGTGCCATAAGTTTGAGAAACCCTAAGGGAAGCTCTTCGTCCCAACTGTGAGGACATAAAAATAGACTGATGATGAAGGTAAGCAATTCTTCTAACTGAATATTAGTCGCGGAAACCATCTCATCACCAGCTACCTGAGGGGCTACCGGAGCGTGATAATTAATATAATATTAAAATAAATCTGCGCGAGCAAAAAATACAGATACGAACATTGAGCGGACGAGCGTTGCGCGCCGATGTCAGAGAACGATAGACTAGTATGGATTCAACTTTTTATAAAGTTACTAAAATAAATTTATATGTATAATAAAAAATACCGACTACGTTGTTCTTATAATTATTATTATAAGACAGACAAAACGCTTTTAATTTAACTACGACGGTGTTGGTAATTGCATTAGGTAACTTGCATGTTGGCATTTTTAAACTACGTAAAACGTATACACGTTCACTCCCGAGCTCGTAGTGGGACTCTTGACCATAGCGCCAAACTTCAGATCCTGCATGAATTCTCCAATAATTTCACGATACTGTCATTCGCGAACATTTTCAGATTAACTTAACGTGATATTAAACACAAAACAACAAATTATCAAATAATTTCGCAACCGTCGTTTCCCGCCATTTTCAAAAGCCCATCGCATAATATTTCTTTTATTTATTTATTTTATTAATGGACTCGACAGTTCGTCATTTGCCAATGTCATGTTACAGAAAATTGAATTTATTCAATAGTCTTCAATCTTCCTCCAGGAGAGTCGCAGTAGCGTCTTCACCCTGGGTAGCCGCGTCTTCATGTCTTCATCCAGAGGAGTCGCCGTAACGTCATCGCTCTGGACGAAGCAGCTCGACAGTCACGTTCACTCCCGAGCTTGTAGCGGGAACTCTTGATAAAAGCTTGAAACTTCAGATCTTGCATAAATAATCCAATAACTTCACCGTACTGTCATTCGCGAACATTTCCTGATTAATTTAACGTGATATTAAACACAAAATAGACATTAAAAGGAAAGTTAACAAATAATTTCGCAACCGCCGGTTCCCGCCATTTTCAAGAGAACCCCCCATCGCATAATATTTATATTGGATAGGCAAGCCATAACCCTATCCACACTAACTTACCCCGCCTCGACATCGCGTGTAACGCTTATCGTAAAGAATACGCTAACTGCAATTTTTTCCTCAACTTTTTCACATAGCTGATATGTAATTTTCATTCCATATAGCCGCTTTTTCACAACCAGGGGCGCCACACACTTTTTTTGCTAACTTTTTATTTGGACAGTGCGTTAGTTTTTCTCAATCGCTCGACTTTTTTCGACAATGCTTCTTGTAATTCGATAATGATGTGTTTACATTTTTTCTCGTTTCGATTTCTATGAAGTGCGAAATTCAAGTGTTTTAGTTCGTGACAAATGTCAGTCTTTGCTTTTTCTGTAATTCTTGTCAGGTGCCGAATGCCGCCGGTGTTTTGAAGACATGAGAGTTGAATTAGTTTTCTTTGTGAATTGATTGCTGATTTCAAGTCAATGACCATTAATTTAACATAAGTTAAGTGTTCATTAATTCGGAATATTTCACTATTAAGTAAATTTCGTATAGGTATTTTAATTCGACAGATATAGATAGGTATTCACCAATACACAAATTCAAATACGCTTTACTATAGGTAAGTACATAAAAAAGACAAACAATTACTTACAAAAAAATAGAAAATATCACATACAATTTTGGCGTCCTTACCGCTAAATGCAATTTCTATCAGGGAACCAACTATCTAGAACTTTCCTCAAATATTAGTCTCCTAATGAAAAAAAATTAACAAAAAATATTTTTTTTCTACAAAATGTTTGCTAACCCTGCGTTTTTATTCTCGCGCAGCCAAACATCCACGCTTCGTGGTTTTCTAACAAATAAGTGTATTGCCATCTCTAGTTAATTAGTTTAAGAAAAAAACACCCCTTTTAATAATAAAAAAGATAGTATTATAAACTCTATTAAAACGTCATAAGAATAACTTTTCTATGACGTGAATAATTTCAGTTGCAACTTTATTAATAGGACGGATGTTCACCGTAACTTAATTATCTCATCGAGTACCATCATGAGACCTGAGATAATAAAAATGGTATGGATTGTGCTGCCTTAGACTTTTTAGTCTAGCTAAAATCGAAAACAGGGACAGGAATACAGAGGGTCTCAATAAGGTTGAGATTAGTACGTACATAATATAGAAATGTTATTACGCTTTTCATATTACCTGTCAAAAGATTAATATTTTAGAATTAAGACTATAGTGAGCCATTATTATAAATGGTTATATATAAACGGATATCACTCACTTATATTGTTGAAGTCGGCAATTAGACCGACAGTTTCGACCGATTTCGACGGTCTTTCTCAAGGTGAGCGCGCCACGCCCGCGTCGCCGGTGACGTTTCAAGTTATATCGGCACGCGCCCAGAGGGCGCCGATCCGGAGTGCGCGAAGAAACGTCACCGGGGGCGACGCGGGCGTGGCGCGCTCAATTTGAGAAACATTATTTACTTTAAATCTAATTTAATTTAGAGATGTTTGTCCATACTGCTCCACGTGTATTGTGAATCTTTATTATGTGATACTGATTTGATGTAACCGTGAAATATGATGATGATATTTGTCCTGGCCGATTTCGGCTACAGCGACGCTTTAAGCTTGACGCGGCCTAGCCGCGGCGTGCGTCCTGCGATCAGTTGAAACGCTTGCCCCGCCTCATTTTCTGGTCATTTTAACGTCCGCGGTAGCGATCTGAGGCCTGCTATCTACGTCCAGTACGTAACGACGGCTGAAAATGAGGCGGGGCATGCGTTTCAACTGATACGGCTAGGTCGCGGCTGTGTGTGGAAGGCATTACGGCTTATATTAGGTGATGAGGCTTTGCTGGTCTGCCATCTGGTGAGCTCTATGACTATCGTATTTAATTTTCGCTGTGAAGCTCCTTGCATATCGCGGACATGTAAAGACACCTTTCTCGTAGGTACCATAGGTTGTAGTGGTATCCGATGTGATATGATTTTCCGGTGAACACCCATACTATAAATTACTAAAGGGCAACATCATTATTGTTTTTCTACAGTGTCAGTCTGCGATAGTTCAGTTGGAAAATAAGCATCGAGGGTACAGGTTCAATTAATTACCATGTGTTTAAAGTTACTTGGTAGGTTAGGCGCTCGCTCGCTGCTCGGTGACATGCTCGCTGCTCGCGAGGATGTCGCCATATTTGTTGATAATATCGATCCTTTTATTGGCTACTTATATAGATATTTAAGTGAATGTTTGTAATGTTATTTTTTATGTTCGTAATGTCAATTTATATAGATTAGTATATTTTGTGAATGACATAAGTACCTACAGTGTTTTGGAGATATATCTCTGTGAACTATATTGTATGAATAATAAATAAATAATAAATTAATAAATACGGTCTAACACAGAGAAAGGTGTACAGGAGAGTTTTAAGGTTGAGATTATCTCAAAAACTACTTGACCTATTGCAAGAATTCTTTCACTGTTAGATAGGTAAAGTTAAAAGTATGTTACTGTAAAAGAACTATTAAATTCGGTCCAGTAGGTTTTGCGAAAATCTCAACCTTATTGAGGCCCCCTGTGTATTTTTATCTGTCTTCGTGTGTACGAGTATCTAACCTGGGAATGATACAGATACGAATGTAAGCCGTTCTGCTTCAATGAGAGTAAGTAGAGGGATACCAGATGCGTTGAGTTTGGAGGAGATGTGTCAGAATCGCCGCAGATATAATTCCGTCGTCTATAATCTACCTAATCTCAGTCCAATCAATCAGCCACAAATCTTGAGATATTATTTTTCGCATGACGAAACCCGTGTGAATTTTGACCTAATTAATAATATAATTTATTATTATTATTATTAAATGAAGTGTCAAAATATGACACTTTATTCACATTACGATCTAACCTAAATACAATAAGATTAATAAGTAATTTGATTTCGACCTAAATTTCTATAAATTGGCACTTATATCTATTTATTTTATTAATGGACTCGACAGTTCGTCATTTGCCAATGTCATGTTACAGAAAATTAAATACATTCAATAGTCTTCTATCTTCCTCCAGGGGAGTCGCAGCAGCGTCTTCACCCTGGGTGAGACGCCCGTAGCGTCATCACTCTGGACGAAGCAGCTGCACTGCTGCAGCTCGACAGTCACGTTCGCTCCCGAGCTTGCTTGTAGCGGGAACTCTTGATAAAAGCTTGAAACTTCAGATCTTGCATAAATAATCCAATAACTTCACCGTACTGTCATTCGCGAACATTTTCTGATTGATTTAACGTGATATTAAACACAAAATAGTCCCTGTAGACATTAAAAGGAAAATTATCAAATAATTTCGCAACCGTCGTTTCCCGCCATTTTCTAGAGAACCACACTTATATCTAAGAGTTAGTCCTATTACTTAGAGTCTATTAAGGGCGATCACTTTGTTCACGTGTCTTACATTCGCGCACTATCACTACGAATTGTTTTCACTACACTACACTAACTCAAAAGGTTTGGTTCTTTTCAATCTTCTCACTATGTCCGTGTTGTCTTGTGAGTGAGTGAGTATTATTTTTCGTATGATAAAACCCGTGTGAATTTTGACCTAATTAATAACATAAAGAACAGTTATTATAATACATTCGAATGCCTTAAAAAACGGGCGAACAATTTGCACACTTACACCGTTTTTTCATTAAAAGCGTATCGTGTAATTAACATATTATCACGTTTAATTATAAAAAAACGCAGTCGTCTCTTTGAACATGTTATGTTTTAAAAAGGTTAGTTAAGTACGAACTGAATTCTTTTCAGAAGGTTCAGTATACTCAGGCACGAAAGTAGGTACCTACACGTTAACAACGATCGTATAAGTTAATTAAGTAACCATTGGTTGCCATTGGAAGCTGTGAGCTTACCCTACGTACGTACGGTACGATGCTCCTCTATAACCAATTTGGAGCCAAGGTGTGGGCTGAAAACCAGCGCTGACGCACTCTGTGTTAGCATCAGCTGAAGCCTAAACCTTTTGCCTAAGTTATATGTTTGTTAATTGTCATTGTAATTTATTAAGACTGTTTTTATTTCTTATATGTATATACTTAATAGGCAATAAATGTTATTCTATTCTATTCTAAGTAATAGAAAAAGGCGTGTAATATAACATAAAGAAACAAAAATAATACATTTTGAAGAATAAATGTGAAGGTAGCAGACATTGATATAATCAAATTACAATGGCGCGTACCTATTCGTAAACGTTATTTAAAGTCCCGTTCTATCTTAACCTTTTTTCACGAAATGTGAAAGGTTAACACACGATTTAAGGGAAGCGAGGTTTAACTAGGTTTATGAATATAACAAGTACATGTTGGGGAAATTGAGTAGAAATTAAGAAAGTATTCTGCCACTTACCTCCGTACTCCCGTTTCTGGTCTTCCTCAGGGTACCCTGGTATTCAGAATTTGATTAGGTTTCGATTTTTAAGGAATTTGTTTATTGGCGAGCGGTTCGCACAGTGCGCGCAGTAGTCTAGCGACGGTTAGAGAGTAGTTCTCATAGGCTGCGGCAGAGGGCAGCACAATCAGCGAAGTGACAGATACTTTCTTTTGAGATAAAAGTAACGTTACATTTAAACTGGTTTGTGCTAACATCGTGACAAGTTACTAAAGTACGGAATTGATACAATACAAGCGAAAGTACGGAACAGTACCTATTCTTCTTTTTTTAGTAAAAATGTTTTGTATAGAGAGTTGATACATGAAGTGAGGTGACAGATATTGTCAAACAAAATATTTTTAGATTCTATTTTGTAAGAGGAACCCTAAAAATTATAATAAACAGTATTTACGTGTGCATCTGATAAACAGGCAACAGTTATGCTATCATTTCCAGTAGATGCAAAGGGCCGAGGTGCTTTTGTATGAAAATTGTAATAATAATTAGATTGAGAAAACTTTTCGTTGCGTATAATATGAACGAAAAAAACGTCCCTGGGGTTCGCTGCGTCGATTTTTACTAGCCAATGTCAGATTTTTTGCGAAAATTAGTACAAAAATTTCGTTCGGGCAGGCTTTGACAGAACAAAAAAGGCCAGTCGGTGTCTTTGACATGCTCTTTTCCAACAAAATCAATGTCACACTCATTTGTAATAATGGAATTATTAGTTGCGAATTTCGTAGAAAATTATCGTACAATCAACATTCAACGTTGGGAAGTGTTAGGGCCGACGCACAATGTCACGGTGCGGCGCGGTGCCGATGTGTTGTACGGATAACAGTAGATCAATGTAACACTTGCAGTACAATTTTAAATCTTACGATGCAGATAATAAGAACGGTCCAAAGTGTTACAATGGATCTGGTATTAGCGTAGGTACGTTGGCTCTTAGGACCGACTGCGACTCCCCCGGAGGAAGATAGAAGACTAGACTATTGAATATATTGAATTTTCTGTAACATGACATTGGCAAATGACGAACTGTCGAGTCCATTAATAAAATAAATAAATAAATAACTGTTTAGCGCCAGCTAATCTCTTTTTATATATGTCACAAAGAAACTGAGATACCTACTTACTCGAAAAACCATACTTACCTTCATTCGGCAGTCGGGTACTAAATATAACACTCTTGCGCATGAACAATAACAAAGCTTGTGCCTTGCATTTATTAAAATTAGCATATTGATCGTTCTCACCGCCCAGACATCTTGTTTTCATATTTAACATAAATTATTGCATTTAACTGTTAAAAATTAGCAATTTTAGCGTTCATAATTAATTCAAATGAGAAGCCCACGCATATTTAAATGTAGTGTGTGACGCCTCCCAACCAGATGGAGGGATGTCAGGGACTGAATGCAAAAGCCAATTGTGTTGACTCAACACTTGAGTGTGGCACCAGACCTATGGAGAGGTCTACGTCCAGCAGTGGACTGATACGGCTTATGATGATGATATTGGATTAAGAAACATGATAATGTGAAGGATGAGAAACGCTCGAAAGACGCTGTTGGTGTGACGGCGCTGCAAGCGTTGCGTCGATGCTGGGTTTATTCCACTTTGGTCATAGTAGACTTAGGTTACACCTTGGAATGCTTCCATTTACGTCACACCATATTACGATTCAACTTTGGTTACACCCATACTTTTAGATTATAGTTACGGAATGAATGTGCAGCGTTTTGAATTTAAGGGGCTGCCAGCTGTCATACTCGAGCGCGAGATAGAAGATGCCCCGCAGCGGGCGGGCGGAGTGAAGAGTCACAGCACACTGACTCCATATTTGTATTTTTATTAATTTTGGATGAATTTCGGCAGGGTCATAAAAATACGCCAATAAAAGTCAGTTTTTTTTAAAACAAGCTCATTTATTTTATAATACCCTACATTTTGATATATATTTTATATGAATCACTATTTCGGTTTAGACATAATTTTTATTTTAAAAGACATGGAAGTGGTATGTTTGCGATTTTTTTCTATCGAGTGAAGTTTGTCCAATCGTGTATTCATCAGTCCCTAAATAGACACCCCAAGATTGCTATATATTTTTTTCAGACGTTTAATTTTAGTAGTGCCTTAGCCTTCATAGAAAAACTGTAAATCCGCGCATACGAAGCCTTAAAAATTACCCATCGCTGACTCTGATAAGGCGTCGACGCTCTATAGACGCAAGTCTCTAAATAGTCCACAAATTTCTGACACAATGGAAGCCCATGCATTTCAATCAAATGTTTTTATTTAAATATAATTCGGTACATTTTAAATAACATTAGACACAAGACTGGTGCTCAAGCTATGAATTATCCTGTATTTTAAGTCACCAGGCCATCAGAAGAATTGGTTCACTCACTCTATTAGCCATAAACATGATTTTACGTTATTCCACTCTCGATCCCTTTCTAAAGAAGTTTGAAAGTGACAAAACACTGTTTAAGGGAAGATGTTAAACCTGGTTTATAGCTAACAGCATTAGTTTTAATTCTAAAGTCTACTGAACCTACTACTCGTAGCAATAACGTATAACCAATTATATCGGTGTTCTAAGAAAGTGTACGTTCACAAGCGGTTTCCATCGGCCATTGTGTGGGGTTCCACAATTCCACATACAGTTTAATGGCATTAATCAGTGGATTAATGTGTATTTAATTGTATAGCAGTTGTAATAGTAGCGATTAATAAAACTGATTGATCAATATGAATGCACGCATGTTCGCAAATTACATTTAGTTAAGTAAGTAATTATTTAGTTTATTAATGGACTCGACATTTCAGTATTTGCCAATGTCATGTCACAAATTAATATTATTGTTTTCTTTCTTCCCTTTTCCAGAGGAGACAGCTTTGGTCGTAGCAAGCGTAAAAGCGAAATTAACTAGGTAAAAAAATTCTACAATCGGTCAAGTAGTTTTTGATTTTTTTTAGTAGGTTTTGTTTTTTGCAATGAACTAATAAGACACATTCAAGTAATCTGTATATTTTCTCACAATCAAACTGTATAATACATTTTCAAACCCAAGAATCGAAGTTGGATCCCCAACGGAAGTCCAGTCTTCATCATTACACTTAATACATTTCTTTTAAGTGCATTGCACGTTATTGTATACTTTATTCCAGATATTAGTCATGGTATTTAGACTCGGGTCGGCGTTATGCAATATGTATGAACCGAGGATGTAATTCTAGTATAGCGTGCCTAGATCGCTCTCGGCCTATGAACCGTACAATAAATGCTTTAAAAAGATTGGAGTAGGCTTTAGTTTTTTTTTTGGAATATAAAAATTTATTTATTCATTCAATATAGGTATGTCAAAATCAATTATAATTAAAGTTAAAACTATGTACAAAATAATATTAAAAAACAAATAAATATATACCTATAAATAAAAAATTGAGGCCAAATCGCTGCCCTACGGAAGAGTGGCTTTAGTTGTATAAAATTTTGTTGAATAGTCGAAGACAGAGATAAGTATACAGAGGGCCTCAATAAGGTTGAGATTTTCTCAAAAACTACTGGACCTGGAAAATTCTAAGGAAGGTTTAATCCGCACTGGGCCCGCCGGGTGGGGTCTTGGCCTGAGCTCCCTCAATGTAAGGGAAGGTCTATCAAACGCGCGTTACCAAAGCTTTACCAGCTTTGTACTGTCTCAACAGTTTTAAAACACATAGGTACTTATTGGTTGAAAATTAACCTATATCTGAAACAATCTATCCCCTCCCACTGTAACTCCTGTTTGAAAAGGATCACCAGTGGCGTACTATTGGACCGTCATACAGTGATGGGTTTAAGCGACACAATGGGGCTGAAATGCCGTACATTACATATAGTCACGCCTCGGCTATTTAAAGAAAAGAAAGAAGAATAGAGTATGAAGAAGTTGTTGCTCACTGTTGTGAGCTATGAGCTGTAGCAGAAGGCTAGCTTCTGTAATAGTGCCAATAATAGCTATGGCAGAAGCGCTTATAAGCTCTGAAGTTGGACCGGGTCGCAACGAGGTCGCTGTAATACACGGGGTGGCAGGCTGGTGCGATGTCCTCCAGCATGAGTCTGCGTTCGGCAACCCCTCACATTCCCACAAGATGTGATGGGCAGTCTGCGACTCCGCGACACATTCACACATGGGCGATTCTACCAAGGCAAAAACGTGGAGTTTGCCCTTAAGGGCCTTCATAGAGCCAACTAGCGCCGCCAATCTTAAAAAAATAATATCTTGCAATATAATCAATTTTATTAAAAAAGTTACTTACGAAATGTTTATTACGATAAATACTATTTTTTAAATGCTTATTTATAACGTGATTCAATGTCGGTAAGTTGTAGTTCGCATAATTGCGAAAACGGCCGTTTTTGGCACATTTGTGAACTACAACTTAGCTTGCCGCAATTATGCCATGTATTGTATATTGAAAAATAGTATTTATCGTAATAAACATTTTGTAAATAGCTTTTTTAATCAAATTGATTATATTGGAAGATATTATTTTTTTAAGATTGGCGGCGCTAGTTAGCTCATGGAAGGCTCTTACAGTTCCCAAGTGAAACAATCTATTGCTGTTATTCATAAATCTAGTTAAACCTCACTTGCTATCCCTTTCACACTTCGTTAAAAAAGGTTAAGATAGAAAGGGACAGGGGCCTAAACGGTGGCGTAACTTTAAATCACGTGACCTTGTATAATCTTATGATCTTAACTTTTAATTAGTAATCATCAGTTTGTAAATTATGTGACAAAACTGTTTTCCTCCTGACCCCTTCATTTGTGAATCACCAAGATAGATAGATAAATAAAACATTTATTCATTTCTACAACACACAATACATATTACACAGAAGAAATACACAATTGGTAGATAAATATAGATAACTAGAATAAAGAAGGTTACAATATAAATAGAAAGAATACAATTATACAATAATGAAAGTTCTACAAAACAAACAATATTTTAGGTATTGTCTGTGTGTCGCAGTAATGAATGGGCGCTGACTCAGCATGTTGCTGCGCGCGCGCACGCGGGGCGGTGCGCGCGCAGCGCTGGTATTCTGTCAGTGCCTGTAAGATTGTTGAGATTTGAAACTTTGTCTACTCCACACCACTGCTGTTCTAAGAGCCCTATCACACCGGAAACGTTGACATTTCTATATAAAAGTTATGCACTTTAATTCCGTTTATCGCGCAAAAAACAGGTGTTTTGCAACGATCTAAAGGTCAGGTGTGCTCGACCGCGCACGCGCATACCCAGCGCCGAACCACCACTTGAGTTATAACGGCTTTCTGTAGCACTGGTTATTAAGAATTGGTTATTATATTGCAATAGCGACAACCGTCTTCAGTATTGGAAGCTCAATTGGATTAGTTATACATACATTTATAATGAACATAATTCTTTAGCGGCCACTAAGTCGAAGCCTGATCCTAAACGCAATGAGAGGTTTTCAAAGTGATATATGTGAAGTTTTAGTTCTAAAAGACATTGCCACATTTCAATGGAGCTTTGCCCCACCTACAAAACTACGTGGCCATTTAAGCTGTACCTATCATTTTGTTGGGGACTTATTAGGTTTCATATTGCTTAATCAGAATCAGTATCATTTTCTACTACTCTCGCAACTCCTATAGAAGAATAACAAAAAACAATGAATAATTCTCTTCGATTTTTTACTATTTTCTGAATTCTTAATTATGCTGATTATAATTTAGTAACCGTTAATTTCCCACAATTTTCAAAAGCCATGGCCGAGTTAAGAGGTCTCGAGCGATATAAGTACAGTCTTAGCCAATAACATGTGGCCCCAAAGTGTCTCCGCTGATTCCCACGCATTGGCACCAGATCGACAATGGCAATTACAAAAACCATTGATTCTCACCGCAAGCAGACTTTCCCCTGGATACGATCAATCGGGACGTTTATATAAGAGTATAGTTTCTTTTGTCAACCTAGTTCCAGGTACAGTCGAAGACAGAGAAAAGTATCCAGAGGGCCTGAATAAGATTGAGATTTTCTCAAAAACTACTGGACCGAATTTAATCATTATTGTACAGTTACATAGTTTTCACTATCTATCAAACAGTGAAAGAATTTTTGCAATAGGTCAAGTAGATTTTGTGTCATTCGCGAACATCTGATTAACTTAACGTGATATTAAACACAAAATAACCACTGTAGACATTATAACAAAAATTATCAAACAATTTTGCAACCGATGTTTCCCGCCATTTTCAAGAGAACCCCGTTATCTAAATCTAATCTAATCTATTTTGTATTTAAATATTTAGTATGCAATAATTTACGAGGCTAACTGTACTTATCCACAAAGTTATAATTATTTAATCTATTCCTCTACTGATTACACACGACTGGGACTTTTTCACACGTGTGTATGTTCGTCCGTGTTCGTATAACTTTTCTTTGGCATAACAATAACACTGTAATTTCAGTTTGATTGTTTGTTATTTAAAATAATAGTTGTATTGATTCTTACATGTGTAGTTTTTATCTCTCTATACCTACTTATAATAAGACAGTAAAAAGTCGAGTCTGTAAGTCTTATGTTGGATATTTTTGAAATGAATTCATTTTAGAATTTTCCGTGGGCGCCGGGAGCTATGTCGGGGCGGTTCGTGGAGTCCACGCGTGACCGAAATGCTGGCTTGTATTTCGCCCAAAGGCTCAGCCTAGCGATCCAGAGGGGAAATGCCGCCAGCATTTTGGGCACGTTGCCGGACAACGGGGATCGGTTGAACTATCTGTAATGCCAAGCCATTCTGATAGTTCAACCGACCTATTGTACAATATAGTTTTTAGTTTAGTTTATATATTTTTTTAGGTTAATATTAATATTATGATCGTTATTTTTAATTTTTATTATTGTGGCAAATATATGATTTCCCTTTTAGAATTAATTCTGATGCCAAAACACCAACTTGTACTATTTTCTGTTTGTTGTGTCGATATTCAAATATATTGAAGGATTTTAATGGGACTTTCACTAGGAGATAGCTCAAATATCTGGGCAGCACATAGGCTAGTCATTGTGGTTGTGACGTGGAACCGTTATGTAATATCTCCTTTGCCACCACTGATAATGTGAAATAGTATATAAGTATAAGTTAATGTATCTGTTGTAATGGTGGAGCCTGGTGTCATAAGATATAGGTTCATTCCTAGTTTAGGCACCAGTCTCCCCACAAACAAGGCTTATATAATTGATTATTATATATAAAATATTGTAACTGTTTGTTGGGAGAAATAAACATTTTTATTATTTTTTTATTATAATATCTTTAGGGTTGGTAATACTCATACTTATTTATTCGGCCTTAGGTACACTATGGAACACTTGGTTACGTCACGTTTCTTACATATTATATGTTTGTACATATTGATTAATTATATTTCAAATCACATGGCTGGGTGATGTGAGCGCAAAGAGCAGCACAATAACACTGTGCTTAAGGGTTGGTAATAGCCCCGTATTAATAGTCTAAGCTCAAACCCGCCCAAGAGCAAATTCAGCTGATACGCTCTCAAGACGTTGTTACGATGCGGTCTCTTTTGGCCGTATCTTGTAGTTGGCCGCCTGAAATTAAAATTATAGAGATATTTTTGAAAAGAAAATGACTTTTTCACCGGACTTCGTTGTTTGGAATTGAGTGATCACCATTTCAAGTACTTATGTCATTTATTAAACGAATCTTGAGGGCGTATCACGTGATGTCTTTCTCAAGTCGCGGTTCGCCTGCAATCAGCAAATACGTTCTCAAGTGTGAGTTTGACAGTTCTCTTGAGAACTACGGCGTTACTCACGTGATACCTGATTCCTAAACGCACACCTAAGTTACGTTTATTAATAGGAACGCCATCTTGAGGTCTTTCATCTAGAGTGATTTATTAATTTATCTTAATATAGATTTATTAAAAAGCTTTTTTTAATCAAATTCATTACATTGGAAGATATAATATTTTTAAGATGGCGGCGCAACTTGGCTCATGTCAGGGCTAAGGGCCGGCGTACAACTCTACGGCGCGGCGCCGTGTCGTCCGTCGCATGGTGCGGCTTGTCACGGCGGGCGTCCAGCGGCGCCGGCCACCGGTGTACGTTGTAGGACGGCGCAAGTTGCCGGTGGGCGGCGCCGTCCACAGACGCGGTACACGGCACCCGCCGTGCGCCGGCGGACGTGCCGTGACGTTGTACAACTGACAGCAGATCTAATGTAACACTTTGGACCGTTCTTATTATCGTCGACATCGTGCACCGGTAGACGGTGCCGGCAGACGCCGTGACAAGCCGCACCATGCGACGGCACGGCGCCGCGCCTTAGAGTTGTACGCCGACCCTTAGGCACTTAAATAAAAAAAAATGACCTAACTCTTGCGGCACTTATCTTGTGTAGATCACCGATCCTTCTGTCCGGGGCGCACGCTTATACTATGTTTACTTAAAGTCTCCATTCTGCAACTCGTCTCGTCTCATCATCATCATCAGTCTGTTTATATTGCCCCACTGGCCACTACTCGGGCACAGACCTTCCCTTACAACGACGGAGCTGGGGCCATGATCCACCATGCGGGCCCACTGAGAATTGGCGGATTTCACATGCCATAGATTTTTTTAAACGGCATGCAGGTTTCATCACGATGTTTTCCTTCACCGTTTTGAGAGCACTCGGTAAATGTACGTAAGTTTTTCCGTCGAAAAAACCGAGGATAACTCATTGGTATGTGTAACGTACTTGGCCCTGGCTGGGAATCGAACCTGGGACCTCCGTATTGCAAGTCCATTGACCCAACCACTGAGCCACCGAGCTCTCGTCTACCCATCATTAAAATCACACCCATTCATTCAATTTAATATCAAACTATTTTATAAGCTGTGGAGTAGCACAGTCATTACAGCAACCTGTCTCATTCTCGCTTCACAATAATAAACAAAGACAAAAAGCTTTCTCCGATCCTTTCAGCATTCCAACCAGTTTAACTTGAACTCTCGAGAGTCATACAATCCTTTTGAGGATATCCTACAAGGAGGCAGCCTCAAGTTTATATGTGAAATTTAAGGGGTTGTTTTTCCGCAGCGAGATGATTTTGTATCGGTAGTACAGCTAACGGCAGATCAAGTGTAACGCTTTCTACATTGGACCATTCTTATTATCTGCGTCATAAGGATGGGCATCGCGAATCAATAGTAACACCGTGAATCGATGCGCGTGTTGTTTGGTAGAGCTACGTCTGGTGAGTTACTCTCGTCTCTTATCTTATGTTATCGAGTTGAAAAAACTATTCTTATTATCTGCGTCATAAGGATAGGCATCGCGAATCAATAGTAACACCGTGAATCGATGCGCGTGTTGTTTGGAGCTACGTCTGGTGAGTTACTCTCGTCTCTTATCTTATGTTATCGAGTTGAAAAAACTATTCTTATTATCTGCGTCATAAAGATGGGCATCGCGAATCAATAATAACACCGTGAATCGATGCGCGTGTTGTTTGGAGCTACGTCTGGTGAGTTACTCTCGTCTCTTATCTTATGTTATCGAGTTGAAAAAACTATTCTTATTATCTGCGTCATAAGGATGGGCATCGCGAATCAGTAGTAACACCGTGAATCGATGCGCGTGTTGTTTGGTAGAGCTACGTCTGGTGAGTTACTATCGTCTCTTATCTTATGTTATCGAGTTGAAAAAACTATTCTTATTATCTGCGTCATAAGGATGGGCATCGCGAATCAGTAGTAACACCGTGAATCGATGCGCGTGTTGTTTGGTAGAGCTACGTCTGGTGAGTTATTATCGTCTCTTATCTTATGTTAACGAAAAAAATCTTTTACTTTTTCAAGTTTAACTCTTTAACTCATAGTCGCGTTCATATAACACGAAGACAGAGATAAGTATACAGGGTTCTCAATTAGGTTGACATTTTCTCAAGAACCACTGGACTGATTTTAATAATTATTATACAGTATATAGTTTTAACTTTTATATATCTAACAGTGAAAGAATTATTGCAATAGCTCAAGTAGTTTTTGAGAAAATCTCAACCCTAAAAACTCTACTGTACACCTTTCTCTGTCTTCGATCGTAATACATACTGACGATAAAACATTCTGCCACTGGAAAGCAACCACTAAAACACGTTGTATCATAAAATAGGATATATCTTCTAATGAAATATTTTTTATTACAATACTTTACCAAATCTTCATCATTCTAAATACTCATTACCAACGCGATTAAGGTGCAACGCTAGGCCCCGTCCTGCATACAAAACATGAACATCATAAAACACGTTGTTGGTTAACTTTTTTAAATAGCATTGCATCTTAAAGTCGTATGTGCACGGATTTTCAGTTTTTCAGTCCACGTTAATGCATTATTACTAAAATTACACGTCTGAAAAAATTATATAGCAATCTTGGGGTGTCTATTTAGGGACTGATGCATACCGATACACGATTAGACTAACTTCGCTCGATAGAAAAAAATCGCTAACATACCCTGTTAATGTCTTAAAATGAAAACTATGTCTAAACCGAAATAGTTATTCATACAAAATACCTATATATTAAAATGTAGGGTACTTTAAATACGAGAGCTTGTTTTAAAAAAATCAGATTTTTGTTGGCGTATTTTTATTTCCCTGCCAAAATTCATTCAAAATTCATAAGACTATCGACACTCAAGTCTGAAATATTTTTTTTGATTTTGGATAAGATTGGAGGCACTGTGCCGTGTGAAGAAAGATCCTTCACACGGGACATCTTCTGTCTCACCCTTGAGTTTGACAGCTGGCAGCCCCTTAATATAACCAATTTGAAATCTATGGATCTATTGATAATTTTCTTTCTTTTTCTGTAGATTCATTGGATCTATAATGAGATTTTTCTTTATTCTTCAAAGTAACTTTGTTAGACATTACGATGTTACTATTGCCATAATCGATAATTAATAGTTTTGTATGCAGAACGAGGCGGTGTTGCACCTTAATGGAATGTCCGGCAGAGGTTGAAAGGTCAGCTGTGGCTGGTCGCAGGTGGTGTTGTCTCGCTCTACGGCGTATGTGATGAGACGTTCGGTAAGGACGCCCTTTTTGCGCGTAGTCTGCACGGCTAGGCGGCATATTTCTAGAGAATATAGAGCGGGGTAGAGACGCTTCTATAATAAATATATATGCATTTATTTCAATTTTGTGGTCGTAATAGGTAATGGACGAATTAATGTAAAATAATTGACACTATTTGGCCACATAGATAACTTATTAAGTGTTTTTATATATATATTCTGGCGCTAAATGCCACGCCATGGCTCTATTTTTTCCTTATTATACGTTGTTACCTATTTTTAAAAGGCTATCTCTTGGCTACAATGCCATAAACTCTCCCTTTTTTGAAGGTTAGAGGTGAGGTAAGTAGTTTGTTTTATTTCAGAATGAGGTTTACCTAATTAGGAGCAAAAGGAATGATTTTATTCTAAGGATACATACTGAAAAGGTTTTTTTGTATAAAAAACAGAGTTTTTCATTTTACGAATAATCAGTATGATTAGAAACCATGTTTTGAAACACTTCGTTCGATTGTTCAGTATTTACAAGTAAAATACAGCACGAAATATATGAACCTCTTTATAACCACTACCTATTTATAAACAACATGAAAATAAACTAGAAAAGAGTCGTGTTCCCAGCCCAAATAAGAATATCTATAGTCGCGTTTAGGGAATTTAGCTCTCTCCACTGTTTATCATTGTACAAAATTGTGTAAGTTAATATGTAATATGTGTTGATAAAATAAACACTATTTTTGCTCAGAATTTGAATTACGCATTATCCATGCTCGGTGAATTACTATTGTCCGATAGATGGAATTGCGTAACATACCCTTTAAGTATGTATAAAGCGATGAAGATTTTCGGTGGGCTCGGCGTGGCCTGTGGTGGCTCAGTTGGTAAGAGCGTGTCACGCATGACAAGGTCGCAGGTTCAAGTCCTGCCCACGGCAAGAATTTTTTCATCATGTTCTCACTATTTTTGCTGTTAATTTTTTACCCTACTTCGCAAGAATGTTATGTTTTTCTAGTGGATGTATGTATGTATATTCTTTGGCACGCCCTTCTTCGTAAATGCTTGATGGATTTTAGCATATAAAGTGTCGTTAGATTCGTTGACTGTAATATAAAAATTTAATCAAATTAACGGGGATCCTAATTTTTTTGCAGTAAGAAGCTTTTTTGTAATTTAATTTTAATTTTATTTCATGTCCTCTCCACTCCACAGCTTCCTCTGTCCTGCGCAGATGACGGGCGGCATTGCGCGGCGGCTTTTTGCCGCTCGTCCGAACTGGACGTTCCAAGTTCAAATTTGAAAATTGGAACCGAAGACATTCGATATTTGAAATTTTAAATCAAATAAAATACTTTTAGAAATGCGAAACGTTTTTCAACTTAATTCTTAGAACAAAAGGGAAATTAACATTTTGGAATTATCATTACGTGAACGAGTTGTTTGATGGCGAAAAAAATAACATTATTTATGTACATTTAAGTAGGTACGGTGGAAAATAGAGAAAGGTGTACAGGAGAGTTTTTAAGGTTGAGATTTTCTCAAAAACTACTTGACCAATTGCAAAAATTCTTTCACTCTTTCAAAGTCAAAGTCAAATTTCTTTATTGCAAGTAAGCACGTTGAGTACATTTTTGCACGTCAATATATTTTTTGAATTTACATTTTAAAGAAAGCAATCGTAAAGCCCATACATAAAAAGAACGCAAAAACGGACCCCATAAATTACCGTCCCATTTCATTACTACCCGTTATTTCAAAAGTATTCGAAAAGGCAGTGTGTGACCGGCTGTACTCTTTTTGTGAGAAATATAATATTATTGATGACTCACAAAATGGGTTTCGCAAGAATCGCTCCACAATATTAGCTACATACAAATTCATTGATCAGGCATTAAACATAATAAATAATAAAAATTACGCTATTGGAATATTATTTGACATGACGAAAGCATACGAAAAAGTTAGATTCGATATATTGTTAAACAAACTGTATGGAATAGGTGTACGTGGTATAGCTCATAAATGGTTTGCCTCATACCTAGAAAATCGAGAACAGTACGTCGAGATTGAACATGTCAATGCCGAGTCGAGAGAAGTTCAGACTGTCAGATCAGAAGTACAGAAAATGAGAAATTCTATACCCCAAGGAAGTATACTCGGATGCATTCTGTTTTTAATCTATATTAACGATTTGCCAAAAATTTTAAGTGAACCGTGCGTGATGTTTGCGGATGATTTCTCGGTCTTAGTGTCAACTACCAATAACATTAATTTAAAGGAACAACTGGATGTAATTATAAATAAAATTGTAGATTGGATGAATGAACATAATTTAGAGATTAATTTTTCAAAAACCAAAATAATGCAATTTAAACCCCGCCAAAAAAATGACTTGAACATAAATTTTTATTTTAATAATATTCAACTAGAATGTGTACCTAGCTTCTCACTACTTGGAATAGACATTGATTCAAATTTAACGTGGAAACCTCATGTACAAAAAATTAAAACAAAATTATCCCAATTTACATATGCTCTTAGAGAACTTAAAAAGACAACTGACCAAAAAACAGCTATCACAGCGTACTACGCCTACGCGCACGCTTGGCTCAGTTACGGCGTGATGCTGTGGGGAAATAGCACGGACGCACACGACCTTTTTGTATTGCAGAAGAAATGCATTCGCATACTCATAAATATAAAACAAATAGAAAGCTGTAGGCCACATTTCAAAAATCTAAAAATTCTACCCCTGCCGTGCATCTATATATATGAATTGTGTAAATTCGTCCGTAAATATCCCAGTTTATATTCTAGAATAGGAGATGTCCCTAGGCGCTATGCATCACGGTATAATAATAATTTAATACAAGTCCTATCCTCAAAATTGAAAATGCATAGCACTGGACCCCACCCTATGTCAATAAAAATCTATAATGAATTACCAATAAATATAAAAAATGAAAATAACAATACAAAATTTAACAGAACATTGAAACTTTTTCTTATTGACAAATCGTACTATACCGTCGCTGAATTTTTGGATGATAAAATGAAATAAATTAATTAACTACATAATTTACTAATTGCCGCAATGTCTGCCTCTGTCATTCCATGTTGCTGTGCCCTACAGGGTGCATATGTCATAGTTTTAAGACCTAATGTATTAATGTACATTCTGACATGTGTATGCAATTAAATAAATTGAAATTGAAATTGAAAATTAAATTTGATCCAGTATACTTATCTCTGTCTTCGACTGTACATTTTAGTTTCCGACCAGATGGAGGGCTGGCCTGGGCAAGGTGACTGGCTGAGATTGGATACAAAGGACTAATACGGGCTGATGGTGCTGATTTAAATGGGAATGAATAAAATAACGGTGAGACTAGCCCACAAGTTCAAAGTCGCTCAGCGAGCTATGGAAAGAGCTATGCTTGGCATTTCTCTGTTAGATAGAATAAGAAACGAGTATATCCGCCAGAAGACAAAATTGGTTGACATTGCTCATAGAATCAATAAACTGAAGTGGCAGTGCGGCATCTGTCGTAGAACCGATAACCGATGGGGTAGACGAGTTCTCGAATGGAGGCCACGAACGACCACATCGAGGGATGACCTTCGCAAGATGGCTGGCAGAGACTGGATGCAGAGGGCCGAGAGTAGCGTTGAGTGGCGCGCTTTGGGAGACGCCTGCGTCCAGCAGTGGACTGATACGGGCTGAGGATGATGATAAAGTGGTCGCCGTCGAGTTGTCTAGGTACACGGAAAGAAAAGTTTAGCTGTGTTTGTTAAGTATTCGCAACTGCAGCTAAAACCGTTACAAACTATAAGGGATAGCCAAGTGTTCTGCTGTTTTGGCTAACTAATACATATTTATTTCCTTAGCTTTGCTATTTTATAGTTATTGTTTACATTAATTGTCAGAGCAAATAAGACGGTCAAGATATTTTGAGGAAATCTTAATACCTACATACAGTCAGAGAGAAAAGTGGCTATGAAGAGGGCCTCATATGTTAGGATCACGCAAAAACTACTTACCCGATTGTATATATATTTTTTTTGTTAACCTATAAATTGTCCCACTGCTGGGAAAAGGTCTCCCCCCTCCTCTTCCATCCATCCCTGTCCTGAGCCTCTATCAGCCACCATATAAATTATTTTACTAGTGAAAAATATAAAACAACGGTGAAACATTTTTTTAAAAAGTCTCAATCCTAATGAGTCTTCCTCCTGTGCACGGTGGAACACAGAGAAAGGTGTACAGGAGAGTTTTTAAGGTTGAGATTTTCTCAAAAACTACTTGACCTATTGCAAAAATTCTTTCACTGTTTGATAGATAAAAGTTTAAACTATGTAACTGTAAAATAATTATAAAATTCGGTCTAGTAATTTTGGAGAAAACCGCAACCTTATTGAGGCTTATATATCTCTGTCTTCGACTGTACCTTTTTCTGAGTTAAACTGTACATATTTGCATGTCTGTTTATTGTAATTCAAGATCTACCCTGAAATCTACACTTTTCACTGTCAACCGAAAACGTGAAAGCCGTCGGTCTAACTTCCGCCCGGAAAATCTGAAAAACCACACACAACTATCGAACCACATTTTCCCGGACCATTTAACCAAGTGATCTGCCATTTAAAAGCTCGTAGCGTCAATGAATCCTAACCTACCACAAGAACGAAGCATCACTATTTCATAGTTTCATCCTTAAAAAACCGTCAGACAATGCACTCGACGCAAAAACCAGTAGGACCACATAAAGAATCGACCGGCCACGATACAACGTATTTCTGTACAGAGTAACCTATCACTTATGCAAACTTAAGCCACTCCTACAAGGACACGCCTACACCTCTATCTTTCATCCCTCTCTTGCAAACGAAAAGGCGTATTTCCCTCTCGCACGGATGCATAACGCCTACACATTTTCAGCGCCAAGTTTTTAGTTGTCGCAAGACATCGTTCGGTGTCGTCGCTTCTCCGAGCGTACGAATAAAACGCAACGGGGGAAAAAAACGTTTTTTGCGCCCGTTTTTTGCTATGAATAGTGCTGTTGAGGTTTTTAGGGTCCGTATCGATGCGATAACGTTATCAGTGAAGTTAACAGTATGTGAGAGTGACGGGTGTATTTGCATCTCGCTCGCACGATAGTTTTTTTTGACTGGTGTTTTTTTGTGATGTTTGTGCTATGGTGTCTGGTGTTCTTATAAGTGAAGGTAGTTATTTATTAGATATAATTGTTTACTTATCTACCTCGTTAATTAGCATTTACCTTAATTAACGATGCAACCTTCAAATACATGTGGGTAATTATCTATAGGTGTTGGATTTCTAAGGGTCGCGCATTTCATTGGTGTAGGTAGTATCGTCTCTAATTTTATTACATTTTTATTAAATGGCTTCTACAGTCCAAAGAATAAAAATAACGAATAAACGGTTTTTTTTTCTTCATATTACTGCATCTAATCAAAGTTTTGTGTAACTTGTAGGTAGCGTTAAAAAAGTGACCACAAAACTATTGGTACTAATAATGTAACTTCAACTGAACCTTCAAATTAACTTTAGTTGTTTCTTAAAAAATGAAGTAGTTTTGTTATTACTTTCTTTCAGTGTACCTCTATTTAAAGAGGCAATGTAGCCGAATTAATTTAAATTCAAAATATTTATTTCAGACATTAGTGATGGTATACAATACAATATAACTAGAATGTTAGTAATTACTACATTAAACTTAAAAATATCATAATATCACTAAAACTATCTGCCGCCTGACCATGACTTTGTTTTAACTTGTCATTGATTATTGTAGGTAGGTACAGTCGACAGCAGATCAATGGTAACACTTTTTACTTTTGACAGTTCTTATTATTTGCGTCGTAAGACTTGAAATTGTACTACAAGTGTTAACATTGCTGTCGACTGTATCTAAACATTTATAATGCTTCATTTTAATTCATATTTTTCATTCCAATACAATGTAAAAAAAAAATTAATAAATAAACTGAAACTGAACTCTTATAGCAGTATTACTTCAATATTAGGTATTTTGTTATTTCATACCGTGACGTCCTTAATAAGGTTACTTTAAGGACGTCATGGTACGAAATAATAAAGTATTATTGAAGTAATCCTGCTATAAGAGTTCATGGTAAGGAGGCTGAAGACGTAATGAGTAACCGAATGCCTTTCGAATTTCACAACAGTTTATTTTTAATACATACATACAAAACAAGCTATTAGGAACTGCTTCTTACCTAAGTACTCTACGGAAATGTCAGATAAAAATATTGAAGTAAATAATTTAAACAATCACGTTCTAAACAACAATTAATATAATTTATTTCTTGTAGCCACGGATACCGGGATCGGTGGGTAAAAACATTAATTATTTTTTGTGTTGGAAACCGATCCCGGTATCGGTGGAGACAAACTGCCGGGATCCGTTTCCAATCCAAACGGATCCCGGGATCGGTGGTAACAACCCCAATTAAACAAGTAGTAGGAAAATCATGTCTGTTTTAAGTTTAAAACCCGTATTAATAAATCACTCTCAGCTCAAAAGTCAATCTTGAGAACGACCTCAAGATGGCGGTCCTATTAATAAACGTAACTTAGATGCGCGTTTAGGAATCGGGTATCAAAAAACTCAGTTCTCAAGAGAACTGTCAAACTCACACTTGAGAACGTATTTGCTGATTGCAGGCGAACCGCGACTTGAGAAAGACATCACGTGATACGCCCTCAAGATTGGTTTATTAATAAACGACATACTTGATATGGTGATCACGTCTTGAGAGTATATCACCTGAATTCGCTCTTGAGTTTGAGCTCAGACTAAGAGTAGGTAACTGAGAGTGCCGATTGCCATAATAATTTAGGCAATAATGATGGCATCATAAGACGACAATTCACAATCGTCGGTCTCTACAAATGTCATTTTACTAAGTACCTAGCATATTAAAACATACAGACCAGCAATCTAGGCCGTATTACCGAGAATTAGAGTGGTGTAAATATGCAGAAAACTACACCTGGGTGTCGCTGGTTTTGATACAAAATAGGTGAAATGAAAATACAGGCATCGCCTTAAATTTGCAATTTACGAAAAGCTAAAAAAATGCATAGTAATTAATTATAGGTAAGTAATAAGTAAATTTTCTGAAATAAATTGAAAACAAGAATTATATAAACTAATTGAGTAAGTAATAAAATTACATTCGTATGAATATGCAATTGCGTCAGAGTTTTAAATTATTATATTAAAACGTCTGAGTTTATTATGGATTACCAAGATTATTAAATTTTATTTATGTTAATCGATTCAATCATTGAGTAGGTACTGATTAAATGCACCTAAATAGATGTCCACAAACTAGTAATTCCACAGTTAGTTCATGTTTAAGACTATTTCATCAAATATAGGAAAAACACCACTATAAATAATTAAAAATAATTTCCTTATTAAATTTCAAGAACCCATAACCATAAATTATGTCCCTGCACTTATTATTTATTTATTTTATTATTGGACTCGATAGTTCGTCATTTGCCAATGTCATGTTACAGAATATTCAAAATATCATATCGTCTTCTATCATATCTCTTCATCCAGAGGGAGTCACCGTAGCGTCGTAACACTGGGTATCCGCGTCTTCTCTTCTTCATCCAGCCCCCTTGCCATGAACTCTTATAGCAGGATTACTTCAATACTTAATACTTTGTTATTTCGTACCATGACGATCTTAAAGTAAGCTTATTAAGGACGTCATGGTATTAAATAATAAAGTATCATTGAAGTAATCCTGCTATAAAATATTTTAGTTCATGGTAAGAGGGCTGAACCATAATATTATGTCCCTGCACTTCCCTGCCATTTTCTTACTTCTATAGTTTTCAATGTTATAGGCAAAGGTACCTACCTAAGTTCGTACAGCCACTCAATGATGATTTTTAAATACCTATAGGTGCAACTTGCTTAATCTAGTATCAAATTAATCAAGTTGAAACATAAAATAATGGATAAACAGACGGACAGCCGTCAAACTGTGAACGCGAACAATCATTCAGTTCACGGCTAATTTGAACCAATGAGCGCCATTAAATTTTAACCAACCGCCTTTTTAAACGGCCGCGGCGCCCCGGCTATTGGCTTAAACTACATACTGAAGCGGACTGAAAATTAATATATTACATATTAATTACCATTTAGGACGGACGTCCAATTAATTACGAGTACATGTTGAAAACGATAGTACAGATAACAGCAGATCAATGGTAACACTTGCAGTACGATTTTAAATCTTACGACGCTAATAAGAACGGTCCAAAGTCTAAAGTGTGACACTTGATCTGCTGTTAGCGTACACACGAAGACAGAGAAAAGTACCTATACAGGTACAGTCGACAGCAGATCAATGGTAACACTTGCAGTACGATTTCAAGTCTTACGGCGCAAATAATAAGAACTGTCAAAAGTAAAAAGTGTTACCATTGATCTGCTGTCGACTGTACATCAATAAGGTTAAGATTATCCCAAAAACTACTGAACCGTTTTTAATCATTCTTTTACAGTTACGTGGTTATCACTTTTACCTATCTAACAGTGTAAGAATAGGTGACCCCCCAAAATTGGGGTAATAGAACGTCCAGTAGGTAGCGATCTGAGGCCTAAGCCGCAATCCGTTACCTACTGGATTAACGACGGGAGAAAATGGAGCGAGGCATGCGTTTCAACTGGTCACAGGCCGCAAGCCGCGTGTAGGCCGCTTGTGTGAGGAAAGACTTTATTAAATTCGCTCCAGTAGTTTTTGAGAAAATCTCAACCTTGTTGAGAAAATCTCAACCTTGTCTTCATTCTTTATTTTGTGACTCTACATCAATGAGTAATTACGAGTACGTCCGTTCCAATGCAAACTTCCAACATGTACTCGTACGAGTATGTACATTATTAGAATATAATCAATATGTAAATAAACTTTTTGTCAGTCTGTCTGGCACGCATTGCGTAGTGTTAGATAATAATAGTAGATGTAGAATATGTTTTTCTGTCAATAAATGCACTTGAACAATTACTATGTTAATGTTGTTCCGATGTGAATGCAGTCTGGACATTTTTTTGCATTGGACACTGACTTCAGCTGCCAATAATAATAATTCAACATCAGTCTATTTCTATGTCCCCACTGCTCGGGCACAGACGTTTCCCTTACGAGGGAGCTGGGGCCATGATCCACCAGGGCCCAGTGCGGATTAGCAAATTACACATCCCTTAGATTTTTTTTCTTCTTCTACGGCATGCAGGTTTCATTACGATGTTTTCCTTCATCGTTTGCTCTCAGGATTCGGTAAATGTACGTAAGTTTTTCCGTCGAAAAAACTTTCCTGACTTACTCGGAATACTTGGTACAATGTGTCCCTACAGCAGGATTACTCCAATAATACTTTATTATTGCGTACCATGACGACCTTAATAAGCATAATTTAAGGTCGTCATGGTACGAAAAAACAAATTATTTAATTGAAGTAATCCTGCTATAAGAGTTCATGGTAAGGGGGCTGGCCGGCAGTAGCCGGGGATCGAACCTGGGACCTCCGTATCGCAAGACCACTGCGCCACCGAGCTGTTTTTAATAAATGATTGATATCAAGACTAATCAAGAGAATAGTGAAAAGGCTCTTAGCGATAAAAACGACTTAATTTTACAGAGTCCAAGGGTCACTGCGACCTCGTACATATATTATGACAGCGCACCGAGTTTTTATACACTACTCAAAATAAATTAATAGTTTAGACAACTACCTAATAACGACGCCTTACGTACTAAAAACTGAAATTTTGGTAATTATCCATGATTCTGAACAATTTTTGATTGAATTATTTATTTATTTATATTTATTGGTAAACTTCACAGCCATATACATAATATTTCAAATAAATACAAAATCAACACATAATAAGCCAATAAAGAAGTTCATCTGTTTAAGAATAAAGTGAGGAGAACGGAACACAGTAATAATAAATAAAATATCATGAATAAAATAAACTAGGTGCTTAACATAACATATTGAAAGAGAGAGAGAGAAAAAAAATTATCATTCCTCCTTCTTCTCGTGTGGTTTAGTGACCAAACCTAATTGTGAATTTTTTCCTTTACTTGTGATGTAATACCTAGCTTGCCAAATTTCATGATTCTAGGTCAACGAGAAGGTTTTTTTACGTTTTCATACAAATATGCGCCAAAATTCGACATAAACGGCCATATCTTTTGATTGCGTTAACGCAGAAGGTTGATTTTTTCACGGCTGCATAAGATTGCAGATTTGAGTATTTGGTATTAATTTCAACTTGATACGTCCACGCGTTTTCGAGATATAGGTCTTGACAGGACAAGGTGGACAGACAGGCAACAAAGTGATCCTATAAGCCTTATACCTTTGGCCTTTGAGCCTGGGCTTTTGAGGCCTTCAAAAGGCCAGGCTCAAATGGCCTCAAAAGGAAAAAAGGAACCCTTATAGTATAAGGGTTCCTTTTTTCTTTTTAAGGGACGGAACCCTAAAAAGTAGAGTTTTTACATTGGATATTTTTGGAAAAGAATAAATTATGATGTTTTTTATGATCGATACTGATGCTAAAACAACCAAATTGTATGTTTATCTGTCTGTCCATATTCAAGCATAACGCCCAAAATTACTGGAAGGATTTTGATGGGACTTTCACTAGGAGACAGCTCAAATATTTGGATAGGACATAGGCTATAAACCATTGCGGTATGTGATGAACCACGTAACCAGAGAGGAAGAGCTGCCTCACAGTATATTGAAAGTACTTCGTAGAGGTCTACAGTAACCAGCAATTTCTTCGTATATGATATTGCGGATATGGCTAGTACCTATGTAATTTGTGTGCCAGGAACATTGATCTCCTATAAACAACTAGATACACAAAGGTCTTACTAAAACAATTTATAAAATGTCCAAAAAAGGGTCCATTATTAACGTCCAAATAATGTCCAATTAAGCAAATGAGGGTCCATTCATCAGTTTGGACCTTCTTTGCGCTCGGACATTTTTAGAAGGCAGACTGTGCATCTAGTTGTTTATAGGAGATCAATGGCCAGGAATGAACTTATAACGCTACACTCGCTACTCGACTCTACCCAACTAAGCTATCGTAACTGGACCATGCTTTAGCCCAAATCCATTTACCCGACGAAATTACGTCATTATGCCGAAATGCGAGTGGGCGGGGCTTGAGATAGGCGTGTCTTATAGGCGTGGTTTACCGGTCATTGAACTCTACATATAAATAAATTGTATGTCTGTTTATATGGTGTTTAGTAGCTGATTTGCAATTCTATGGTCGTTAGGTATGTTAGTTGGTACTGAAATAGATAGTAGGTGTTTGTCTTATGACCGAGACATTTAGAAGGGAATTTATTTAATTTATTAGCAAATTAAGTAGATAGTTAAACATAGCGTTCCAGAAAAGGATTACACACTACACTGAAAGAAAACCGTCCAATTGCGAGTCGAACTCGCGCACCGAGGCTTCGTAGAGACCAACTTATCTATGCCATTATCAAAATATTATGTCCAAACATCGACATAATTATCCTGATTAGTTGATCATCTGCAAATATAAGTTTGTAATAACAAAAATATATGTTTGGAGCATTGATCTCCTATAAACAACTAGATACACAGTCTGCCAACTAAAAATGTCCGAGCGCAAAGAAGGTCCAAACGGATGATCATTTGCTTTATTGGACATTACTTGGACGTTCACAATGGATCCTTACTTAGACGTTTTTTAAATTGTTTTAGTAAGACCTTTGTGTATCTAGTTGTTTATAGGAGATCAATGGTTTGGAGGGATGTAATTTCAAATTTAGATTTTTCGGAATTTTTCCTTTACTTTTGCTGTTAGCTAGCTTCTTGCCAAATTTCATGATTCTAGGTCAACGGGAAGTACCTACCCTATAGGTTTTGGCTTTCTTGCATTTTCATACAAATATGCGGGTAAATGCGACATAAACGGCCATATCTTTTGATTGCGTTGACGTAGAAATTTTATTCACGGCTGCATGAGGTAGCAGACTTGACTTGCGGACTGAATTTCGACAGTACATTATTTCGACACGTTCCGAACTCCGAAAACACATAGATCGACAAGTCATTGCTTCGACAGACAATACTTAGACGACACACACCTTCGAATGACCACTACTTCGACAGTCGATTGTTCGACAGACAATACTTAGACAACACACACCTTCGAATGACCTCTACTTCGACAGATTTTTGTAATAGAACATTCTAACATTCTACCGGAATAATAATCCCCTGAATTGTATAGGTAATAAAATTTACATAATTAAGTATCTACGAAATTAATTTATTTTCCGGTTAAATAAAAACACAAATGTACCAATCAACAAAATTATCTTTAATTTGAAACTCGTACCCATACAATATTTTCATAAAATAAAATCAACAAGATGGAGAACATTGCTTGTAGTTCGGTGTACCTGATAGATCATTAATACTTATTAATACATATTGATTAATAATAATAATTCACACACATAATATAAGGTACAGTTTTTATTATTTCTTAGGCATGTAAGTAACATACGCTATTCGACTAAGGAATGAAATTATATCCATGTCATCTTTCAGTAACAAATGTTTTTGTAGTCTTTCATTTAACTGTAACTGGTTTTTTTTCTTCGGTTTTTCAATGTGAGCCAGTATTCTCTGTATATCGTTTTCTGTACTCTTTATTTCTTTTTTAACTTCGTCCAAAGTTTTGAATATGTTCATTTTTTTTCCTATTTAGCAGAGTATTCCATCTCGTATGCCAGCTTTCGATAGAGTTTTGAGTTGTAGAAAGGAAAAAATACCACCCACCTTTCCACTAGAATTGTGGTCGGTCGCAGATTCCATTGAATGTGGAATTCCTACAACTCTATCGAAAGCTGGCATACGAGATGGAATACTCTGCTAAATAGGAAAAAAATGAACATATTCAAAACTTTGGACGAAGTTAAAAAAGAAATAAAGAGTACAGAAAACGATATACAGAGAATACTGGCTCACATTGAAAAACCGAAGAAAAAAAACCAGTTACAGTTAAACGAAAGACTACAAAAACATTTGTTACTGAAAGATGACATGGATATAATTTCATTCCTTAGTCGAATAGCGTATGTTACTTACATGCCTAAGAAATAATAAAAACTGTACCTTATATTATGTGTGTGAATTATTATTATTAATCAATATGTATTAATAAGTATTAATGATCTATCAGGTACACCGAACTACAAGCAATGTTCTCCATCTTGTTGATTTTATTTTATGAAAATATTGTATGGGTACGAGTTTCAAATTAAAGATAATTTTGTTGATTGGTACATTTGTGTTTTTATTTAACCGGAAAATAAATTAATTTCGTAGATACTTAATTATGTAAATTTTATTACCTATACAATTCAGGGGATTATTATTCCGGTAGAATGTTAGAATGTTCTATTACAAAAATCTGTCGAAGTAGAGGTCATTCGAAGGTGTGTGTTGTCTAAGTATTGTCTGTCGAACAATCGACTGTCGAAGTAGTGGTCATTCGAAGGTGTGTGTCGTCTAAGTATTGTCTGTCGAAGCAATGACTTGTCGATCTATGTGTTTTCGGAGTTCGGAACGTGTCGAAATAATGTACTGTCGAAATTCAGTCCGCAAGTCAAACTAGTTACGAAGATAGCACAAAACATTTGGCTGTAGTTTGTAACGGTTTTAGCTGAAGTTGCGAATACTTAACAACCACAACTAATCTTTTCTTTCCGTGTAGATATTTACATAGCATTCCATAGACCTATTGGTAGATCAAAGAGCGACCTACTGGTAGGTGTAAGAGTGACATACTGGTAGGTTAAAGAGCGGTCTATTCTGAAATTTTTAGAAAGTAGTCGATTTGGGAAGTAGACATTTTGGGAGTTGTCCTTTCGGGAAGTAGACTATTTGGGAAAGTGGACGATTTGGGAGAGTGGTCATTTTGGGAGTTGCCGTTTTGGGAAGTAGACGATTTGGGACAGTGGTCCTTTTGGGAAGTAGACCTTTTGGACCGAAAGGGTCTACTGATAGGTCAAAGAGCGACCTACTGGTAGTTCAAAGAGCCCCCTACTGGTAGGTGAAATGGCGACCTACTTGTAGGTCAATGAGCGACCTAGCGGTAGGCAATGGATTACACTAACTATTATACACACATTGTCTATGATTAATTGAACATCACTTTTTATTTAATATTCATAATGATCAGTCTATTATAATCCACTGCGTACATTACATACCTTCCCTGACATTGAGGGGCCTAATATTCAATCACGCAGGTTCAGTGTGGATTGATAGATTACAAGTGTCTTAGATTTTATTGTTATTATCATGCAGATTTTTGAGAAAATCTTTAAATTTTCTTTGGAAAAAAATTCTTCGCGACACATGTAGGGAGCTAAGGTATATTTTGTATTATTTCTTAATTAATTCTTTTTTGTTTGTTTCAGATGCTGCTCAGAAGACCTCAAAACAAACACAAAAATATATTACTTTTAATATAGTTAAATTATGTTAATTTAAAAATCGTACTTAGTGCAATATTTAATTAATTTATAAATTAAAAAGTTTGATTCAAAATCAAATTAAAACGGGTTCAATTTAATTGATGGTGCGGTGCTTCTTTAATTTGTTTTTAAATTAACTTCATTCCGGTTTAAATATATTTGTTTAATAGGTATATTTTTTTATTTGAAAAAAAAAAAAAAATAATTAAACTGTGATTAAATGAAATACGAACTTATCCTTAATATACAGTGAAATTTAATAATAAAGAAATATTTTGTTTTATATTTTTATTATTATAATCAAAAATACTCATTTTTTTTAAAAACAATTCTCTTAATAATGTTACGGACAGCTAAAACTATTTATTGTTATAATTTGAAAGTACTTTTATGATTAATCAAATGTGTTCAAATGTTTTCTATAGAACACAAACAATACCTAGCACAATACCACAACTAAGACTAAAGTGAACAATGATGATCAACTCGATGTGTTCAAGTATAAAAAGTGAACACTGATGATTAATTAATCAAATAAAAAGAGTGAACAATTCTGAAATGAACACAAATGATAAAACTTGTACACAAGGTGATTAATAAACTACCAAAAATGCGGCCGTAGCTTAAACAATGAATACAAGTAAACATTGAAAGTGAACAGACGTGATCAATTTAGAACACAAGTGATTAACCTTTACACAAAGTGATTAAAATGTGGTATTTATGAGTGACTGTTGCGAGCAAAGCTACGGGATGTATACCACGTGGTACAGTAGGGGGGACAGTGGTATGCACCACCATCAGATGGGTCAACTGTACCATCATGGACCCCCCATGATAAAGACCGAGGCGGGGGTCAATAGTGACTGCATGATGGCAGTCGACTACGCTCCGCCGATTAAGGTGAGATTTATTCTATTAATTAGATACTGTAGCTAATTCTGTAGCGGCCGCTAAGTCGAATCCTAACCCTAAATGCAACTGTCACTGTCGTTCGAATGCTACATCGCGCAAGAGCGAGCGGCTCGCTTAGCGGCGACTAATATTCGCGTACGAATTCTAGAATTAGGCAGTTGTCCGACCACCGGCGAGTAAATACCTGCCATATTCTCGCCCAAGAAACGTACAAAAGATACTACATTCCGTGTAAACAAATGAGATGCATATAATAGTTCATCGCCGACTGTTCACACCGCACGCGGGCGAGTACTCGCTCGGCTATATTGTCGCCGAGCGAGTACTTCCCATCGCCCGTCGACACTCGCCCACTCGCTGAGCTACACTGGCGAGTGTGCGAGTGAAGCGAGTAATCGCCCGTCGCTCAGCGACACTCGCTAATAGCCGAGCTACAAAACTATACTCGCCACTCGCTGCTCGCCCACTCGTTTTATAGTTGATAGCTTTACTCGCTACTCGCCGGCGGTCGGACATCTGTATTCTGATAATTGTGTTTTGCAATTTGGGTAAACAAACTTCTGTATTCATTAAGCATTGATCTCCTATAAACAACTAGATACACAAAGGTTTTACTAAAATAATTTATAAACGTCCAAATAAGGGTCCATTGTTAACGTCCAAATAATGTCTAATGAAGCAAATCCATTCATCCGTTTGGACCTTCTTTACGCTCGGACATTTTTAGAAGGCAGACTGTGTATCTGGTTGTTTATAGGAGATCAATGGCATTAAGCTATCAATTATTGATAAAGTAATCAATTTTCAACTTTACTTAACTCAGCGACCAAAAATAACGAAAGTTGGTACAGAAAAAAATAAACAATTAGGTATTTAAAACTAAATTAAATACAAAAACATATGTTTCCATTTTCCACATACATCAATCTCTTCATGCACACTCGTCAGCTTGGAGTATACCTTACCTACCCCCTTTTAAATCATCGCCAACATGTCAGAGTAACTACATTGGACATTTAGAGAGAATCACAAAAGAAATATATATAAAGTTAAACTTAGCGATTTTTCTTTTTCAATAAATTAAAATGACAATCTACTAAACAATCAACAGATCTTATAAAAACATTTAATTTTCGTGAAACTTAAACTTGTTTTTAATTTAAATGCCAGAGCACCTAATCTGAAGTTAATGAGTTTAGTGCACCTAATTGGAAATCAACGAAGCTTGAAGTCTAGGTTTCCTAGACTATCATTGGTTTAATAGTTTCCGCTTCGAATGACTGGGTGAATGTTGCTAACCAATCATTGTTAGGAAGTGAGGCACTTTTGAAAATGGCAGGAACGTGACAGATATCTAATTTTATTTGATAATTAGGGGTTTTCAAGGCTACATTTAAAAAAGAAAGAAAGTACCGCTAGCCCCGGTAGATGGCACTGACTGGTCTTATGTCAACATTAAAAGCGTTGTAGCTAGTATTAATTTGTACTGTATTGTTTAAATTACACAAACAAACCAATAATAATAAATTAATTCAAGTAACATTGATTTTTTTTCATGGTGCGGTGTTTTTTTTTTACGACGATATCGTACTTCAGTGCAACGCCCTCTATTATCAATTTAAAAAGCTTTTTTTTTCTTTAGAACTGTCACTTTGAAAACCTCTCATTGATTGCTCATTGTGACTTTTTGACGAACCTCCTAGGGACTTTTTGACGAACCTCCTAGGAATTATTTGACGAGCCTCCTTGGGACTTTTTGACGAGCCTCCTAGGGACTTTTTGCCTATAATTATTTGACGAGCCTCGCAGGCAATAATATTAAATTTAATTAAAGTAAATTGTTTTAATTTGTGTGACATTAATTGTAAAATGACAATCTATATTTTTATGAGGCTTTCATTAGTATCGTTATTTAGTTAGTTTATGTTGTCACAGCAACCGAGCAATGTATGATAGAAATGGGAATGGGTTTACTGTCACTGTCAGATCCACAATTGGGGGGTTTGTGGATGATAAAGCAATGTCAGAATTCCTTTGACATAAAAAAGATCGTCCTCATAATACTGGTACTGCAGCCGTCACTGGCGAGTAATTTACAAAGCTGATGGAATTTCAGATAACAAGCCAAGAGAAATTGCGGTTGACTGAGTAAAATATACTGTTAGAAATAATCATCGACTATAACACCGTAAAGTCTTACAAAGTTACATGACAGGAAAAAGAAAAAACCCGAACAAATGATTCTACAGAGAAAAAAAGAAAATTGTCAATAGACACATAGACTTCAAATTGGCTCCATAGAGAAAATAAACTCAACATATCCAAAATGAATCTGGAATAGATGCTACAAACAGGTAAAAATTGTGTGGGACGCCTCTAGACCAAATGGATGAATGGATGACTTACTCAAGGTGGTTGACATGGACTGTATGTAAAAATCTAGGTATCGGGTTGATACAACGTCAAGCAGCGGACTAATTCTTGAGGGAAATTTTCAGTAGTAGGTACTAAATAATGAGCAGTACCTACCTTTAAAAATGGGGTAGAGGATATTACATTATTTTACAGTAATAGGTACTTTATAGTGTGCATATCGTTCTTGAGAGGAAGCATCGTTATCAATCCAATAGGATTTAGCGAAAATGATATCTTGTGCAAACCTACAAAATGTACCTAATTTCTGTGCAATAAAGATCTTATCTGAATAATGGACGTAGGCTTTTGTATCCAGTCCCTGGCGACTTTCGACTACCCTGCGTAGCTCATCCCTCTATCTGGTCGGGAGCCTTGATAGAGATGCCATCTTCTAACTGATGAACACATCCACATCCAGATTATAACATCTAATCCATTCACCCATCCATGAATGGGTGACTACCATTCACCAAACGGAACAGGTGTCCAAAGTCAACAGTTAACGAGATGATTACCCACGTACCGTAGACGTGACGTTTTTTTTGACCGCAGCCTCTCGCGCATGGATCCAATAGGAAGTCAATCGAATTTCAAAAAAAGAACGCCTAGGATCGCCCGCCCGACGCCGGAACCATAGAGAATCGGCGCGGTCGTGCGTGACAGTTTCAGAATAAATCCAAACAGGTTGTTTGATTTTTTATCCGTGCATTTTTTCTTTTTTAATATCGAGCACGGGCTGTGGTCATGGACCGTCTTGTTTGAGACGAGAGCGTTAAAGTTTACAGAAAACTTTGGAAACGTGACGGCGATAGTGCTCTAAAAAATATTAGGTTCAATTTTCTAACCAGGTTCAGAGAAAAAAGAGCAAGAAACTGTGAGGTGAAGATTATTTGCTTGAGGATAAAATGGTTAATGAATTACCTACTAAGCTTGGCGTTCTTTTTCAACAAATAAGTTGAAGATTGAAAGCTGATGTTACAATAGATACTCGTAGTATCATGGAACCAATAAAATAAAAGAATGTCGTTTAAAGGAAATAAACAAAAATATAGAAAATAATAAAATTGGTACGATATAAATGTATACTTACCTACTGTATTTTGATGTAACACAAATACCAAGCTAGAAAATTAAATAAATCTTATGAAAATCAGGAGTATATCGATGTAAGTGTATTGACATCATCATCAGCCCGTATCAGTCCACTGCTGGACGTAGGCCTCTCCCAAAGCGCGCCAATCAACCCTACTCTCGGCCCTCTGCATCCAGTCCCTGCCAGTCACCTCGCGAAGGTCATCCCTCCATCTGGTCGGGGGGCGTCCGACACTACGTTTACCCGTTCGTGGCCTCCATAATCCGTTGTATGGACATAAAAGTTTAATAATGGCAAAGATCTAAATCTAGTTTATCTTTTTGTTAGAGCGAAGTTACGGGGTTAAGTTCCGTTGCACGGAAGCTTCGGTGCTCGGTACGAAAGACTCGCGTCCGACTCGCGTCCGACTCGCGTCCGACTCGCGTCCGACTCGCGTCCGACTCGCACGTGGCCGATTTTTTCATTATCAAAATGTCAATCCATACTTAGGTACATGTTTATTTATTTTCTGCTGACGTTACCGAAAGGGGAACTACTGAACTACTATTCATTTGATTCTCTTGAAAATGGCGGGAAACGACGGTTGCGAAATTATTTGATAATTTTCCTTTTAATGTCTACAGGGACTATTTTGTGTTTAATATCACGTTAAATTAATCAGAAAATGTTCGCGAATGACAGTACGGTGAAGTTATTTGATTATTTATGCAAGATCTGAAGTTTCAAGCTTTTATCAAGAGTTCCCACTACAAGCTCGGGAGTGAACGTGACTGTCGAGCTGCTTCGTCCAGAGTGATGACGCTACGGCGTCTCCTCTGGATGAAGACATGAAGACGCGGCTACCCAGGGTGAAGACGCTACTGCGACTCCCCTGGAGGAAGATAGAAGACTATTAAATATATTGAATTTTCTGTAACATGACATTGGCAAATGCCGAACTGTCGAGACCATTAATAAAATAAAATAATACTATTCATTTGCACACTCTACGTAACCTGACGTCATAATTGAAGATCATTGTATTAACCTAATAACCCCGGACAGAAACAAAGCCATCAACTATCCCGGGACAATGATCGGGACTATCCGGGGCATTCGGGACGGTGCCCCGGTAACGACATCTCTGCACTGTGACGTCATTAATCAACGTGCACTAGGGGGACTTTTGATGTAACTAAGAACCTAGTATGTGTGTTTTGGAACGTGCTCGCATTTAAAATAAGTGACGATTTTATGAAATCTACAAAAAAATTAAGGATTTTCACTTTACGAGCTCTTGGAGCAGTTGGGAATTAATGTATGACAATGCCAGATTATGCCTCACCATCAACCGCAAGTTGTACAAGATAACGAATAAATGTAAAAATATCTCCGTTTTTTATTAAAATTATTGGTTTAAAATAAAGTTTTGTACAAGTTGTGAGTCGAAAAAAACAGCTTAATTAAGAATTCAGAAAATAGTAAGAAATCGAAGCGATTTATTCATTGTTTTTGTTATTCTTCTATAGGAGTTGCGAGAGTAGTAGAAAATGATACTGATTGTGATTATGCAATATGAAACCTGTAATAAGTCCCCAACAAAATGATAGGTACAGCTTAAATGGTCACGTAGTTTTGTAGGTGGGGCAAAGCTCCATTGAAATGTGGCAATGTCTTTTAAAATATCAGAAATTGATTCAATTTTGAGCTCTATTGACTGTTTTGGAGTCACTGGGAATAAATCTATTTATCTGTAATTTACTTTTGGAGTCGATGGGAAATAATTTTGGAGTCAGCGGGGACGACCCATTTAATAATCTAGTAATGAAATATACACAACACATAGTGAATTAGTTTAAGGCTATAATGGTATTTTTAGATGAAATAAATAATTATATATACATTTTTACACTGGATCTTTTAATACCTACTAAACCCATAGACAAATTGAATTACAAATCAGAATATTAAATACATAGCTTGTTGCTTATATTGCATTTAAAGTTCCGACTAATTTTATTTATACTTTGTACATATTGCACTTTCTACCAGCTCATCCATTAGGCATGCATAGAAAGCTAATGTATAACAGAAAATAAAATAATAATAAATCACACGTAAGGGTTTTAAATGATCAACATCAGACAATAATAGTGTGTGTAAATGTAAATAATTTAACTGTGACAAAGGAGATTGACCAAAGCAGTCCACCCTTTAAAGAGCTGTAGGTACTGTTATTAAGACAATATTCACTATTCATCGCAGATTTTTCTTCCTCCCGCTAGATCGAAATATTATTCAATTCATATTTGCAAATAAATTAGTTTCATGGTTAGCTTTTATTTCATTGCGCTCCATTCAAAAGTGGACTATGTCCTTTGCAATTAACATGTATAACAACATTTGTATTATTCACGATCTTAATATCATCATCATCATCAGTCTATTTATATTGCCCCACTGCTCGGGCACAGACCTTCCCTTACATCGAGGGAGCTGGGGCCATGATCCACCACGCGGGCCCACTGCGGATTGGCGGACTTCACATGCCATAGATTTTTTTTGTTACTCTACGACATGCAGGTTTTATCACGATGTTAATATAACAGGACTGATTCTAATAAAAATAGAATTCCAATTTACAAACGCGGATGACAATTTTTTGCTTATCAAAGATCATGATTCATAATCTATTGTCAACTGTATATTGTCACGTAGTAGAGACCTAAAAAATCTATAGCCTAACTGCAAGCTAAACCTATTTCGAATGGCCGATATTTTTACAAAAACACCTGGCGAATGATATCTGTTGTTATTTTAGAAAAAAATATTCATTTTCATTTGAAGAAAAAAAATTATCCAAATTTTTACAGTGTAAAAAGTATCTAAATGGGAATTTGTTTGATTAAAATTCAAGGTAAACATATCTGATTACAAGATGTTTCTGTAAGAAATGTAAAAACATCAATATCTTCTTAATTATTTTACAGTTTTTATAAACCTATACTGTAATATCCTTGTCTTCTATTTTTAAGTATGAACTTTGTTTCGAAAACATCTAACGGACGCTGTTTAAAAACGAATCGATAAATCCTTTTTTTACATTAGAAGCGTTAATCAAAACGGGCTTACGATCATTCTCTCTCGACTAAATCTTCAAAATTCTTCATACCAGTCGCCGAAGCGTCTGTAACCCTGGATGGAGGAGCTCACTATCTTCTCCTGTCTTCCTCCAGAGGAGTTACAGAAACATTACAACCCTGAACAACCTCAGCAGCCCACGTCCACTCCTGAGCTATGTACAGGCACTCTTGAATAAAGCTAGAAACTGCAGATCTTGCAATAATTTGAAAACTCTATCATATTAATATTCGCGAACATTTTCTGATTAATTACCAACAAATAAAATCTATTTACTGAAAGTAAGCAAGTTGTGTACATCAACATTTTTTGAATTTACATTTACACCACTTTGTAATGACACGATGCAAATTACAATGCTGAGGAGAAAAAGTGTCAAAAAACTTTTAGTAACAATTATTTTAAAATAACAAAATAAATTACTTACAAACTAGGAAATTAAATACATAAAATCTCTTATTATTAACCATCTAATGTGTTTAATAATAAGATAATGGTTAATAATAATAATGATTCTTTATGTGGAACCTGTGACACACGGCATGCATACACCATACAAAATACAATAAAATTTAAATTATCAAATAATTCACCAAACACTTTGAAAATTCTGAATGTATGTTCGATACAGTGTTTTGCCGCCTAGCAGTGGCTCGGAGACATCAAGATAAACGTCTCGAATGATTCGTCGGATTATTTCGACTCGTCTCCGCGCGATTTAGCGGCAACGCACAGTTGTGACGATATAACTAATTGTCTTCTGCGTTTGTTGAGTTTCTGAAGAAAAATACGTCCAAATACGTAAACCTTGGGTCGCTCCATTCTGGGGCAAGTTATTTTTTTCATTTCATTTCATTTCATTTATTCGCAATAAATTGTAGGTTACAAGTTGATGGTAAATATGTCATAATAAGTTCCATACAATTTAACCCATCGGGTGTAGCGAGAGGAAACAATACATAAAAATAAACATTTCATTACTTAAGACAATTATAAAAATTATTAAAAACAATTCTACTACCATAATTAAAATGTCATTCTAAAAACATATTATTCCACGCATCATAATAAAATATACAATAAATTAGTCAATATTAAGTATGTCACAGAAAATAAAATAAAAATAAAGGTCAAGCAACCAATCAATAAAGTTGGAGCCATAGAAAAGAGAAAGAAATCATTTGGTCTGATTTGGCAATAAAGCTTTTATAAATAAATTACTTGATCCCAACGAGTGAATCGAACTCATTCATATCATAGGGACCAATTGTTAATAGTAAGCCATTAAGTTTTTTTACTTTTTTAAATTCTCTAATGTAAACATATCTTAATAGTTTCTTATTGTAAATATAAGACAAAAGTGGTTGACATTGCTCATAGAATCAGTAAACTGAAGTGGCAGTGGGCTGGTCACATCTGTCGTAGAACCGATACCCGATGGGGTAGACGAGTTCTCGAATGGAGGCCACGAACGGGTAAACGTAGTGTGGGACGCCCCCCGACCAGATGGAGGGATGACCTTCGCAAGATGGCTGGCAGGGACTGTATGCAGATGGCGGAGAGTAGGGTTGAGTGGCGCGCTTTGGGAGAGGCCTACGTCTACGAGAGCAGTGGACTGATACGGGCTGATGATGATGATTGTAAATAAATATAAAAGGCATATTTAACTAAAAGTATTATGTCCTGCCATTTTTACGATAACACTGAATAACTTTGTAAGGTACCTACTTATATTTAAATCTCTACATATACAGGGTGTTGTTTTGGTCAACGACGAGCGACTCAGGGGTGATAATATACACGATACTGATGCCAAAGAAATATAAAAAGTAAGTATTTTGAACTGAGAGTATTTTATTAATACGGACCTAAGATTATTTAGACCTCTGAGTCGCTCGTCATTGATCAAAACAACACCCTGTATTATTAATGTTATTATTTACACGTCTATATCACAGACATCAAACCAAATCGACCAATTGCGTGCTTATTTCTTTGAAATAGACGATTGTAAAAACGGTAATTGGTTGTAACTTGTAACATAAATTGGATTTAGACTCCGAAGCAGAATAATAGCTCTTTAAGTATCATTTAAGTATTAAGTAACATCAAATATTTACTATGTAGATACCTTATACATACCGCAGCCCAAATCAAGTGTCTTGTTTTGTAAACAAATATGATCGTCTAATTACCTGTTGTGTGTAACACTGAAGGAACTGATTTCTCGAATTGTAAACAAATAAATAAAAATAAAAAAGCCTTTATTGTCCTTACACAGTTTTTATCGCATGCACACTTATATATTATATCAGTCTTAATTTACTTTATTTATTTATTCATGTCAGTACAGAAAATTCAATATATTCAATAGATTAGCATACTAATATAAAAACTTAAAATAATACAAATAATAAAAAGTAATATTTACAAAATATTTACATAATTAGCATATCGCCTACGTCGCCCCCATGCGGCAGGGTTCCCAGGATGCTGGCGGCATTACCTCGCTGAACGGCTAAACTCAGCCGTTGAGCGAAGTAAGCGCCAGCCCTGAGATCCCCTGTAGCGAGGACCAGTCTTTTGGACATACTCTTTGCAAACATTTTTGTATTTTGTCAGTACTCAATTTAATACGTATTCAATTAATTATCATATCATTCAATTATTTAATAAATGTCATGCATAGTATAATTTTAATCATAATTTAATAAAGTCTATTGCGATAAGGACCCCTTTTGGGTGAAGGCCTCCTCCAGGTTCCGCCAGTCGTCTGTTTTGTGCTATTTGTATCCAGTCTTGTCCAGCTGTCTCTACTATATCATCTGCCCATCTCTTCCTCTTAACTGAAGGAACTGATTGATCGAATTGTAAACAAATATGATCGTCTAATTACCTGTTGTGATGTAACACATCGTATTCATCCTAGTTAACATTTTGTAAATAGCTTTTTTTAATAAAATAGAGGGGCTCGTAGTCCAGTTGCGAGTACACGTTGAAAACGATCGTACAAGTTAAGCAACGTTGGGCGAGGTCAGGACCTGGATGGGTGACCGCTAGTGACACTTTGATCTGAGCCCCTCCGTGCCTCGGAAAGCACGTTAAACAGTTGGTCCCGGTTGCTGTCGCTTGACAGCAGTCGTTAGACCACGTCAGAAAAGCACACGAGGAAAGAAAAGAAAGAATAAAATTCATTAAATTGGAAGATATTATTTTTTCAAGATTGACGGCGCTAGTTGGCTCATGGAAGGCCCTTAATAGGAATTTTTACAGTCGACGAAGCCTCAATCTAAATTCCACTGTACGCTTTCCTCAGAGTTACTTAAAGACTTTATCCTGTAAACTTTACCTACTTATTACTGTCAACCACATCTTGGCGACCACAAACCCCCACACCCCTCGTCTTATAAAGCCGCGCCCACACGGGCGGATCTGAAACAATTAATTTAAAAGACAAACGTTGTTCTTTCAACCGCACGCTGGCATCATTAATATGTGAAGCCGGCTTTAGTCGAGGCTACACTTTGCGGGAAAATTTTGTGACGGAAATCTTCGTGGAGATGTGATAGATAATGAATAGCACATTTTCGTGGCGAGGAGCTCGGTGGCTCAGTGGTTGGGTCAATGGACTTGTGATACGGAGGTCCCAGGTTCGATTCCAAGCCAGGGCAGCCATGTACCAATGAGTTATCCTTGGTTTTATCGACGAAAAACTTACGTACATTTACCGAGTGCTCTCAATACGGTGAAGGAAAACGTGATGAAACCTGCATGCTGTAGAAGTAGAAAAAAATCTAGGGCATGTGAAATCCGCCAATCCGCACTGGGCCCGTATGGTGGATCGTGGCCCCAGCTCCCTCGATGTAAGGGAAGGTCTGTGCCCGAGCAGTGGGGCAATATAAATAGACTGATGATGTTGACATTTTCGTGATGTTAGGATGTTGGGTGCTGTCTGTATTTGGATGGGTGACCGCTAGTGACATTTTCATGTGAGGGGCTCACATGTCCGTGATTTAGAAAGCCGGTTTCTAACGTTCGGTAGCAGTCGTAAGGCCATGGGTCACAGTCACAGGCCGTCCGGTCTTAACTCTCTGATAATAGGTTTATCTACTAATAGAGAAAAAGAAAAACTGGCCAAGTGCGAGTCGGACTGGCGCACCGAGGCTTTCGTGCAACGCAACTTAAACTTAACTTTGTCCATACATCGACATACTCCTTATCAACTAAGATCATCTGCAAATGTAAGTTTGTAATATACAAATATGAAGAGCTGATTGCCAACCTTCACTAGTTGGAGAGGCAACCCCCAAGAAGAAGATCCTTACACTGTAATGCCGATATTCATAGACAGTTTTCAGCACGAGCTAAGCGTGAGCTCGCTCTTAGAACTGTCAAACGTATAAATAAATGTGCCCTGCATTCCTATCAGTACCCCAGTTATCTAACGTCAATCGTGCGTTGACCCGACCCATCAAAACATGCACCCCCTCCCCCAGGGGGTGAAAGTGACGTCGCAGATGATCGTGAAAAATCGTTTCTCTTCGTTTTTTGCGCTAGGGATGCGCCACGCCTTGACGTGTGTGTACGGCTTTAGGGTGCGTTCCAAAACGCCGTAAAAGTATTTGGAGTAAAATTAATATTTTTGGAAATGACTCCAGAAGCAAAGTTACGTTCGAAGACAGAGATACAGGGGCCTCAATAAGGTAGAGATTTTCTCAAAAACTACTGGACCGAATTTAATAATTATTTTACAATTACATAGTTTTACCTTTTATCTATCATATTTGATAGATAAAAGAAAGTTAAAGTGAAAGAATTTTTGCAATAGGTCAAGTAGTTTTTGAGAAAATATCAACCCTAAAAACTCTCCTGTACACCTTTCTCTGTGTTCCACCGTACCATGACGACCGTAATAAGCTTACTTTAAGGTCGTCCTTCATGGTAAGGGGGCTTAAAGTTCTGAATTAAGCATGTCACCTACACAGGCGGCCTGTACGTTGATTGCGGCCTGCGGCCAGTTGAAAAGTTTGTCAGGCTTTACGCGTGATATCAAACCAATAACTTTCCTGTAAAAAAGCCTTCGAATGAAAGTCACGTCGCGCCCTCTGCACGGTGCCGCGGGCCCCTCCGACCGGACAGTTTTTTACAGACTCCGTCCTGAAAAAACCTCTGAAAAAACCGTTGCCTCACATTAGTAATAGATGGCGTTACTCGTAGACTCATGAATGAACTGTTTTTTAGCGAATCTTGTTTTGGATCGTGAGGATGGATACGTGATAGGGATTTTGTTTGGTTTAGAAATTAAAGGCTTTAGTAGGTTCTCTTGAAAATGGATTTGATAATTTTGGTTTTATTGTCTACAGTGGTTATTTTGAGATTAATATCACGTTAAATTAATCAGAAAATGTTCGCGAATGACAGTACGGTGAAGTTATTGGATTAATTATGCAAAATCTGAAGTTTCAAGCTTTTATCAAGAGTTCCCGCTACAAGCTCGGGAGTGAACGTGACTGTCGAGCTGCTTCGTCCAGAGTGATGACGCTACGGCGACTCCCCTGGAGGAAGACTATTGAATATATTGAATTTTCTGTAACATGACATTGGCAAATGACGAACAGACGAGTCCAATAATAAAATAAATAAATAATAACATTCTTAAATATTGTTGAGCTGTAGCCTAAACGCAATTAAACCCCAGAACATGTTTAAAATCTTGTTAATCAAAATTTAAATGCTTAGGGCTTGCGTGAGCTTTTATGATTCTAGGTCAACGGGAAGTACCCTATAGGTTTTGGTTTTCTTACATTTTCATACAAATATGCGAGAAAATGCAACATAAACGGCCATATCTTTTGATTGCGTTGACGTAGAACTTTGATTTTTTTTCACGTCTGCATGAGGTTGCAGACCCGAGACAGACAGACCGACAACGTACCGGTACCGGAAAGGGGTATACCTAAGTAGTATTTTGGGGCTAAAGAAATATATACAATATCCGACGGTGCCATAATGTCGAATTTTCTTCTTACCTTGTATGATTATTCTGATGAGATTGTGGTACAAGTGTGATCTTCTGAAGTTGTGACCCATCTAACCGAATACAGGTCATTGTACCTTATTGCATTTCAGATTTTTTGTTTCACTTCTTTCTCCCTCTTTATAATTAATTACCTATAACACTAAAACGTAGACAAGCTTAGACAACCATTGTATTGACGACTCTACGCGAATGCTACGGCGGAAAATCCTAACTTCAACGTAAAACCCAGGTGAATTTAAAAGTAGCATCTCACGTCTTTCCCAAGCGAATTAAACGACTTTTAGTTTTAAACGGATAACACCAGTTTAACCCTTTACTGCGCATGCCTACATGCATAAGTAGTTGAAGGGAAAAAAACACAAATTTATACCGGGTAAATTTTAAACGTATACTTTTTTTTTCGCCCCAGCATTTTTATGTCGATCCTTTCTATGTGTGCGTTGGTGCCAGTTTTAATTACGTATCGACTTAATTTGCGTGCGACCCGGTCCGAGAGGCAGGGTTTTGTCGTTTTCAGTGAAATTTTGCTAGTTTTTTTGCAGTTTCCCGACGTTTATTGGTGTTACTGAACTGTTGTGCGTGTAGGTTATGTTTTGATTGTCGTTTGAGAGGTGAAAGGTAGTGTTTTGGTGGGAAAATCGAAAAAATGTGTTCGTCTAAACGATTTTTGTGACCGAATACATTTTTCTCATCTAATCTTGAAGTGTTGTTATTTAAAATGTGATTCAGGTACGTATTTCCAATGAAATATAAGTCGCTTTAGTAGTTGATAAGTATTTGATAAGTTAATAAGTAATTGATAAGTGAAAACTAATATCGTAATAGATTTTTATTGGGCATTTAAAGGGTTAATAAGAATAAATGGATTTATTTTATCATCGTATGAATTTATGATATGATGAATATTAATGATCTAGATATCATAACAGTCACGTGGCAATCCACCTGTTGACAATGTCATGCATTTTATAATACGGTGGGGATATTTTATTAGCCTACTGCTGAAGGGAGGAGAGTAATGTTTTTCGAATAATAGCGTGTATATCGGTTCCTTTGTGACCTCCTGTAGCTAAAACGGCTTGATATAATATATTTTAATATTTGAAGTATCGTCAATTTCGTTTTGATCAAGGGACTGATAAATATGATTTTATGACAAAAAGGATTCATTTAATTTAATTTGTATTGTAATAATATTGGTTTCAATAATGGTGGTGGATGAGCTACATATCAAAAGACATTGCCACATTTCAATGGAGCTTTGCCCCACCTACAAAACTACGTGACCATTTAAGCTGTACCTATCATTGGGGACTTATTACAGGTTTCATATTGCATAATCATAATCAGTATCATTTTCTACTACTCTCGCAACTCCTATAGAAGAATAACAAAAACAATGAATAAATCGCTTCGATTTCTTACTGTTTTTTTCGAATCGCAACTCTTGTACAAAACTTTATTTTAAACCAATAATTTAAAAAAAAACCGGACATATTTTTACATTTATTCGTTATCTTGTACAACTTGCGGTTGATGGTGGGGCAGAATCTGGCATTGTCTTTTTATAATACTTATTTAGTTAAGTATTTATTTTGCTACTATTTGCTTTTACCTGCAATTTAAGTCAAATATGTGAAATGAAAAAAGGTTTTTTTAAATCAGGGATTACCTGAATTTTTCGACTTTAAAAAAGTGATTCATATAAAAAAATATTCCGTTTGAGTTTTGCCAAAACAAGAATGCCTAGTTTTGAACCCTACCTCTTAGTTCAGTTGAGAAAAAGTACAGAACCACAGACAGGCTCTATGTAGAGTCTAGCGCTCTCGACCAGTTCAGTTTAGAATCTTCAGTTTAGTCTAGGTAGCTTTAAAAGTGATTTTTCTAGACTTGAACAGATGGCGCTCAGAAGGATATTTTGTGAATTTTTACACATTCATGTCTTATACTTGTGGTGGTAGGCGACGACATCCATCTGCTGCGATTCTGGTACACAACTCTCGCTTCCTCCACATTCATCAATCTTTTCACGCACGCTCGTTCGTAGCATTTGGCCCTATTTTCAATTAATCAGTTCCTTCAATGTTACATCACAACAGGTATTTCGTCATCATCATCAGCTCGTATCAGTCCACTGCTGGACATAGGCATCTCCCAAAGCGCGCCACTCAACCCCTCGGCCCTCTGCATCCAGTCCCTGCCAGCCATCTTGCGAAAGTCATCCCTCCATCTGGTCAAGGGGCGTCCCACACTACATTTACCCGTTCATGGCCTCCATTCGAGAACTCATCTACCCCATCGGTTATCGGTTCTACGACAGATTTGACCAGCCCACTGCCACTTCAGTTAATTAGACGATCATATTTGTTTACAAAATAAGACACTTGATTTGGGCTGAGTTATAGTTACTGCCAGTTTGCGAAAAAAAAACACTACAAATATTTGCTCAACATAATATCAGTATCCCACGTTCTGAGTTTTAAAATATTTATTGCTAATATAATGAACTGGCAACTTTATAGTGCCGTAAAATACAACCCGTGGTTTATAGGTTACGCCCGCGTTCAAATGTATTTGGAATATGCGTATTGTTGTGTGTACGGACCACAGCAGATCAATGGTAACACTTACAGTACGAATTCAACTCTTATTACGTAGATAATAAGAACGGTCCAAAGTCCAAAGAGTTACACTTGATCTGCTGTTAGCGTACATATTCTTACTAGCCCAGTAGAAATCGACATTAAAATCGCAAAGCATGATTTTTATTTTTGTAAAATTCTTCCCAGTGGGAAAGGCGAAGCCAACTAGGGCATACAGTCTAGTCAGATGTTAATAGAATGTCTGAATTCTTATAAATACATACATATATACGACGATAACCTAACCTAAACCTACGCACAACCCTCCCAAATCCCTTAACGAAATAACTCAATGATCCACGCAAGCATCAAGTTATGCAAAAGGAAACCTAGCACAAAACTTCACAAACACGACTTCTTTCGAGCACTTCGCAAAGCATGATGTAGTTCTGCATTTTTATTTATACGTGCATTCTTGAGGCTTTTTGAAAATGGCGGGAAACGACGGTTGCGAAATTATATAATAATTTTCAGTTTAATGTCTACAGTGGGTGTTTTGTGTTTAATATCACGTTAAATTAATCAGAAAATGTTCACGAATGACAGTATGGTGAAGTTATTGGAGAATTCAAGCAGGATCTGAAGTTTGGCGCCATGGTCAAGATTCCCACTACGAGCTCGGGAGTGAACGTGACTGTCGAGCTGCTTCGTCCAGAGTGATGACGCTACGGCGTCTCCTGTGGATGAAGACAAGAAGACGCGGCTACCCAGGGTGATGACGCTACGGCGACTCCCCTGGAGGAAGATAGAAGACTATTATACATTGAATTTTATGTAACATGACATTGGCAAATGACGAACTGTCGAGTCCATTAATAAAATAAATAAATAATACGTGCATTCTTATTTATTGATGGACTCGACCATTTGTGTCATTTGCCAATGTCAGGTTAAAGAGGAGATCTTTACTATTTATAAAATAGTATTTATCCAGAATTTGAATTGCGCATTATCCATGCTCGGTGAATAAATTAGAACATGATGAAAAAATTCTTGCCGTGGGCAGGACTTGAACCTGCGACCTTGTCATTCCGTGACAAGGTCGCAGGTTCAAGTCCTGCCAATAATTTTTTCATCATGTTCTAATAGTATTTTTTTTTAAATAAGTAAACACAATATGCATGGTGTATTTATTTATTAACGACAAAATAAAATAATATATAATATTAATTCTAATAAAGATTTTCTAAGTAGCATTTTTAATCAAATTGATTATATCTTAAGTTATAATTTTTAAAAGATTGGTGGCGCTAGTTGGCTCATGTCAGACCCTTAAATAAGGTGTTAATTAAAGTCATTTCTATTCATTCTAAAGCATATCGTTTCATTCACTCTCTCGCCATAAAACCACCATACAGCCTCCTATACTGACAGCTTATGGGCGGAGAACGAAATAATTTAGTATGGCTTACATTTTAAACAAATAACGCATACTAATGTGGGCGTTCGGGTTGCGTTCCATTGATTCGGTTTGATGGGTGTAGTGTAAACGGACTTGCAAAAGCTCAGCAAACATCAAATCATATGCCACCAAAAAAAGCAAGATCCGAATAAGGGGCTTATTATTAATTATACTTACTTATACTTATAATAAGTGCGTCCTGTTGTATAAAAGTACATTAAATAATAATAAAATAAATAACCTAAAATAATAAAATGACTAAAACTAACTCTAAAAATCTAAAAACTTAAACTACCTATAAATAAAATATATCCTAAATATATCCACTAGGGAGTCGGATCCGGTCCTATCGGATCCGGTCCTATCGGGAATCAATATTATTATAATTAAAATTATGTATACTTATAATAAAAGTTTGTGGGAATAATAATATTTTACTTTCATGTACAGCTCTATTCCAGATGCAAAATTCGTACAAACAGACAGATTTGTCTTGACGGTGAATATACAAAATTATGTACCTATTGTTTCTTTACTCCTGGTGTGAATCATGTTAAAATGTAGAGTCAGGGTCATAAGTCAAAGCTCTCGTAAATGTTGATGAAATACGTAAAACCAAGATGACTTAGTTGGGTTGAGAGTTACTCCTCCTTACTTTTATAAAGGGTAAGCCGAAAGGAAGGTGTTCAATATCGGTATCGATATCGAACGATTAAGATTTCGATTTTCGCGAAATATTCGTGATTATCCATTGATCTCCTACAACTAGATACACAAAGGTCTTAATAAAACAATTTAAAAAATGTCCAAATAAGGGTCCATTGTTATCGTCCAAATAAAGCAAATGAGGGTTCATTTATCCGTGTGGACCTTCTTTGCGCTCGGACATTTTTAGAAGGCAGACGGTGTATCTAGTTGTTTATAGGAGATCAATGTGATTTTCATTAATTTTTACCTTTAGGTAGGTTGGTAGGTAGTGCTTTCAAAACGGTGAAGGAAAGCGTCATAATGACACCTGCGTGCCGTAGAAAAAAAACCAGGCATATGAAATCCGCCAATCCGCACTGGGTCCGCGTGGTGGATCATGGCCCGAGCTCCCTCGATGTAAGGGAAGGTCTGTGCCCGAGCAGTGGGGCAATATAAATAGACTGATGTTGATGATGATGAATATTCATAAAATAGAAAATAGGTTCAGTCGAAGACAGAGATAAGTATACAGGGGGCCTCAATAAGGTTGAGATTTTCTCAAAAACTACTGGACCGACTTCAATAATCCTTTTACAGTTATATAGTTTTAACTTTCATCTATCAAACCGTGAAAGAATTTTTGCATTAGGTCAAATAGTTTTTGAGATAATCTCAACCTTAAAACCTCTACTGTACACCTTTCTCTGTCTACCGTACCTTGAGTAAGTTCTACGTCAGAGTATCTATAGTAATGTAATACAAATATAAATATCCAAATCGAATTCGTCGTCGTCGTCGTCAGCCTGTATCCGTCCACTGCTGGACGTAGGCCTTCTCGCAATCCTTCCATTGTCTTCTATTTGTGGCCGCACGCATCAATTTCTTCCCACATGTGCGAGAGATGTCGTCAGACCATCTCATCGGTGGTCTTCCCACTGCGTGGCCTCCAAACTGTAACTATGTACAGTCGACAGCAGATCAATGGTAACACTTTTTACTTTTGACAGTTCTTATTATATGTATGCGTCGTAAGACTTGAAATCGTACTGCAAGTGTTACCATTGATCTGCTGTCGACTGTACGTCCAGCAAATTAAATCTAAATAAAAATGATACCAAGTCTAAATAATTTATGTAAATCGAATTACAAAACAAATAATACAGTCATTAAGACAAGTGGAACTATTTCATGTAATAAGTAACCAAGAAAATAAATATATGATATTAAGGGCAGTGTGCTCACCACATAGTGGATAATTTTAACCCTAATATTTTTTTTTAATTTTATTTAGTATAGGTATTAGGCTAGATTGTGATAGATTGTAAATATACATAATTTTCGTCATTTACTTTTTTTTAAAATCTAATGAAACGAATCAGTATACAACTTTTGTATTTTATCCATTTGTATGGGACAATAATAATATAATATTAATAATAATTATGATCATGTCAGGTATCCGACGTCTCGCTCTATAGACCAGACTGACTGACCCACCAACACCCCAAACCAATAGCCCCAATTAGGTTTTAATTTCCAATCACTGCAATAGTTTATGCACCTGACGGGGTCTGTCATTGAGTGCAGTCAGATGCGCTCAGAGACAGGTCCCTCTATGTGCATCACATACCCTTTCAAATTAAAGTTCTCTAAGGGGCATCTACGCGTTGGACCTATGTTTCCAAGGCTGTGTTTCTAAGCCTTTCAAGGGACCGGGTTTTCTTAAACCCGTGAAACCTAGAGAGAGAATAATTAAACGATCATATTTGTTTACAAAATAAGACACTTGATTTGGGTTGCGGTATAAGTCATGCTGCTTTAGGAAGAATCAAAAATTTCTCTTATTCGTCTACTTTGTTGAACCTATAGGTAGGTACCTACACAATATTATCACCAAACAATCATGGCTGAATGTGGACATAGCTTAACAAAGCTCATCGGACATAGAATAAGATATAAACTAAAAAGAACTTAATGATACCAAAATTCGTTCCGCGCTGCCTTGCCGGCAGCTTCCGTTCGTGCCATGGAGCTGGGATTAATGCTATTGGAGGGAGCTTAGATTACTTTTCGCTATTTTTAGCGTTTTATACCTCAAGGTAATAAGGAACCCTTATAGGATTACTTTGTTGTTCGTCTGTCTGTCAAGACCTATAACTCAGAAACGCGTGGACGGATCAAATAAGAAGTTGCACGGAACACGGAGTCCAATAGCCGACTCGCACTTGGCCGGTTTTATTAGTCCATAATTTAGTCTCCATACTCGTATATGTATATGTCTCTGTAAATACAAACTGGTAATAATCAAAACTGACAGTTTTTGATTTCACTTGATCGGCGTAACGGCTGTTAATCTAGTTTCAGTACCATGTTCTGTGTGTTGTTATAAAAGAAATAAAAAGCTTTAAAATAAAAGTCTTTAAACGACTTAGTAATTCGACTGTAATTATATTGATCGTAGACGTAGTTTTCAATGTAAAAATCTATATTTGAAAGATCAGTTGACCGATACCAGTACCTATGGTAAACGCCTACCAAAAGTATTATTGGGATTTCGCTGTTAAAAAAAAATTATTCATTAAATTATAAAAACCTCATTATTTACGTAAATCACTCTACTTATTGTTAAATATATTAGGTAAGTACACTTAATGTGTAGAAAGAAGATGACAAAATTGACTTCTTTGTTATATTAGGTCGCTGTAGACACAATAAGAATCTTTCGTCCACTATCTGAAGATTCAAATTTAGAACTTTTCTTTTTCCCGTATCGCTCTTTTCGTTTTTTCGTCAGGTAATGGTTTTTGCGTTTTTTCTGCGTTTTTTTACCGGCCAGATATTATTGTTTTCGGAACTTATGATGTTAATGATGATTGTTCGGCGTAATGCGGGGGTTATAATGAATTGCTCGAATTTCGCCTCCATTCGGGATCGCCGGCTTATTATTTTCGATAAAAACGTGTGCAAAATATCGCTTGTACATTTTTAAATAAGGACTTTAAAACTAAATTAACTTTTAGCATTACTTTTACCGCGCATTAAATTACATTAATTCGGGTAATTTATACTTGTATTATTAATTGCTCTTCTGCAAACTCTAAAATGTCACTTTTTTTTAATGGAGTCGACAGTTCGTCATTTGCCGATGTCAAGTACATAATATTCAAGATATCATTGCCTTCTCTTTCTTCAGGAGAGTTGCCGTGGCGTAATCGACCTGGAAATCCGCGTCTTATTGCCTCTATCCAGAGGAGTCGCCTTAGCGTCATCACTCTGGACGAAGCAGCTCGACAGTCACGTTCACTCCCGAGCTTGTAGCGAGACTCTTGATAATTGCTTGATCTTGCATGAATTATCCAATAAATTCACCATACTGTCATTTGCGAACATTATCTGATTAATTTAACGTGATATTAAACACAAAGTAACCACTGTAGACATTAAACTGAAAATTATCAAATAATTTCGCAACCGTCGTTTCCCGCCATTTCAAAAGCCAAATGACAATACCAGATTCTGCCCCACCATCAACCGCAAGTTGTACAAGATAACGAATAAATGTAAAAACATCTCCGTTTTTTATTATAATTATTGGTTTATAATAAAGTTTTGTACAAGTTGCGATTCGAAAATAACAGCTTAATTAAGAATTCAGAAAATAGTAAGAAATCGAAGCGATTTATTCATTGTTTTCATTATTCTTCTATAGAGTAGTAGAAAATGATAGTGATTATGATTATGCAATATGAAACCTGTAATAAGTCCTCAACAAAATGATAGATACAGCTTAAGGCGAGGTGTTGGGACGTTTTTAAGTTTTTCGATGAAGGCTACGGCACTAACTACTGAAATTAAAGGCCTGAAAAAAATATAAATCAATCTTGGGGTATCTATTTAGGGACTGTTGGCTCCCGAAACACGATTGGACAAACTTCGCTCGATAGAAAAAAATCACAAACATACCCCTTTCCTGTCTTTTCACTGAGTAGTGTGTCGAAACTAAAACAGTTATTCATACAAACTATATATCAAAATGTAGGTTATTATAAATAGAAGAGCTTGATGAGATGAAAATCTGTTGTTTGTAACGTTTTTATTATACCAGGCAAAATTTAAGAAAAAACACAATTTGTATAAATACAAATGCACGGCGCTACGAGCTTCAGTGCGCCGCTGGGCGCTGTCGAGGTCGGACCTGTATCGATTTTTGCCAAATGTTCCACTTTGGTCTTTACCTGGAATGCTCCCACGATCGTCATAACGTAATAAAATTTAAAATAATACGAGTCGAATTTGGTCACACCTATACTTTAAGATTATTAGTTTACTAATCACGGAATGATTGTGCATAGTTTTGAATATAAAAAGGACTCATAACCTAAAACAGATATTCCTTAACACAATAGATTTTTCGCGAACCATGTTTTTGAAGTCATCATATTACACGCGACACGAACACCAGTGTCGAGTGTCGTATATTGGGAGCGAGCAGTGGTCTGATAATTGCAGATGAAGACAAGTCGGCTAACATTACAGTGGGGCTATAACATTACGGTTCTCAAAACGATCAAATCATACCATGTCATAGCGGCCGTGAAAGGGACAGTGCTATTGCATTGGTATAGCGGCGTCTCTGTTTGGCGCGCCATGACATGGTATAATTTCATCGTTTTGAGAACGGTAATAGGGGGGCTGATCAGTAACTTTCAAATAGACCAAAGTGGAACAGGCCAAAACAAATGACTATTGACGGTGATTTGTCCCACAGAGCAAACAAACAAACAGCAATCGAACTTAAAATAGTTTGTACGTAGTTGCTACTTGTAAAACTATGTACAGTGAACATCACATAAAGTTTGCCACATTTTACTCTAAGCACAGAAATTTCAATAGCTACGTAGTTATAGACTGATGCAATATACACTGTGCCTACTTTTAAAAGTACAGTCAACAGCACATAATGTGTGTCATGTTTTACCCTACGCAGTGATAACACGGGCCAGATTTCACCATCACTGACGTCACACCTGACACCAATAATAATACTTACCTAACATCACGTTACAAAATTCGTCATTTATTTAGTTTTATTGATACACTTGACAGTTTGTCACTTAAAGTCAAAAACAGATTTGTTGTAATGTAACCTCTATGGTTATTAAAATTTTAATAAATTTTGTATTTTATAAGAATTTATGCTCAATTTTTTATTAAATCGCGTGAAAGTACTTTTAAAATATATTCCCCTAGCAAATAATTTGATTATTCCTATTTTTCACTTTTATTACAACAATATTACCTAATTGACATTCCTATTATTCCAGGTCTTTTTTTCCGTCAGATTAGTATTAACATAGTATTTTATTCTACTACGTCATACTACATTACTACGCTACGTTACGTCAATATAAATAACTTAAAAAATAATTAAAATATATAACCTGTAGACGCGAATTTGACTGCACTGAACCCACTCCGGACGGTCGGTTTAACGTATGTCTGCTTATGACCTTCCGTATAAATAAATACGTTTAAAAGTACAAATTGCTTTACTTTATTGTCAACTAGCTTCTGCCCACCACTTCGTCTGCGCAGGATTATAAATTATAGCCTATGTGTTATTTTGATGTATAATATGAGCTATATTATTGTAAAGTTTCATTCAGCAACATCCATCCATCCATCCAAACTTGCGCATTTATAATATTAGTGGGAGTGGTATGGGATTGTCACGAGCACAGCCCGTGTTAGGGCCAGTGTAGAAGTTGAAGCCTGGTTGGCGGCGAGAGGTGAACAGGAGGGGTGATGATGATACGGTTCCGAGTTGACATAATGTGCGACAACATTTAGTATAGACAAAAGTTCAAGATTTGAAAGAAATATTTTCCGACAATCGCGAAAATTGAAATAAGTAACTCCGAAGCTGTCAGACTTGGGATATCCCTATTTGGCATTAAATGGGTCGATAATGTTGGCACCGACAAGTGGACTTCGGTATATCGTCTATCCGTGGGACATTCTGTATAGGTATTATTATGGGTAGCGAGCTGTGACGTCACAGTGAGGACACTGGTTACGCTTACTCTGTGTACCTGCGCGAGTAATGACCCCGATCAATGCGCGTCATCCCTCTCTCGCCCCTCCCTCGCCCCGCACCTCACCCCCTCACTAGGCTCAAATGACCCCATGGCCTCGCCTTAAATGGTCACGTAGTTTTGTAGGTGGGGCAAGCTCCATTGAAATGTGGTAATGTCTTTTCACTTATTATTATGCCTATGACTATCGGGCAAAGAGTAAACGACCACAGACCCCACAGTCCAACCACTACAAGTCGGATCATGATTTCATGAATGAACGCCTTTACCAAATTACCCAGAAGCCAATATGAACTTGATTTTGCTTCTGATCCGTTTTTTTACGAACAGTGGCGGGCGCCCTGATTGCTATTCGTACTTGTAACGATGGGCCCATCCGGTCGCGGTCGGGCATAGATTATGTAGTAATAGATGCGCACAGAAGGTACACGTCTTTGATCTTGAAAGTTAACTTCAAGATCAAATGAATGCATCGTAAAGTAGCTTACATTAAAGTATATTATAGGATATTCACATTACTTTAGTATGATAATAATGCTTCATCAGTTACAATTTAAATGTAATTGTAAAAATATTTAATAAAACATGAAGGAAAAAAAATCGCCGCGCTCTCTTTGGAGATAGTCTAAAGTATATTTTGTACGGTAGTTGTTACTTTCTCTCTCATAGGCTAGAAATAATAAACATGTATTTTTGTATGTCAAACTTCTATTAAAATATAAATAATGGAAAAACAAATGAATGGCACACAAATTAAAGGTAATAAAATAGCCGATCACAGACAGCAATAGCAGACGACGTGCCGCCACGACAAGCGGTCGGGCGACAGACGACACGTAGCCCGTAGTGCTAAGGAATGGACCTTAAATATATCGCAAAAAATGATTTGCGTCCTTGTGCGTGCAAATTGTTGATAAAATGTAAAACTAGCCTATGATATTAAGTTGTGCCCTTGCAGGGTTCATTGCGAATGTTAGACATAGTTGTCGAAATACTACTACTATTGTCCGATAGATGGAGTTGCGCAACATACCCTTTAAGTATGTATAATACGATGAAGATTTTCAGTGGACGTGGCGTGGCCTGTGGTGGCTCAGTTGGTAAGAGAGTGTCACGAATTGACAAGGTCGCAGGTTCAAGTCCTGCCCATGGCAAGCTTTTTTTCATCATGTTCTAATTTATTCCCCGAGCATGGATACGTAATACAAATTCTAAATAATGTAACACCTTGTATGTAGCACATTAAGTAATAAATTGGGTTCTCTTGAAAATGGCGGGAAACGACGGTTGCGAAATTATTTGATAATTTTCCTTTTAATGTCTACAGGGACTATTTTGTGTTTAATATCACGTTAAATTAATCAGAAAATGTTCGCGAATGACAGTACGGTGAAGTTATTGGATTATTTATGCAAGATCTGAAGTTTCAAGCTTTTATCAAGAGTTCCCGCTACAAGCTCGGGAGTGAACGTGACTATCGAGCTGCTTCGTCCAGAGTGATGACGCTACGGCGACTCCTCTGGATGAAGACATGAAGACGCGGCTACCCAGGGTGAAGATGCTGCTGCGACTCCCCTGGAGGAAGATAGAAGACTATTGAATATATTAAATTTTCTGTAACATGACATTGGCAAATGACGAACAGTCGAGTCCATTAATAAAATAAATAAATAAGTAATAAATTGATTTGATTTGCATCGGCAACCCTATACAAATCTCCCAGACCGTTAGAGCTCGTAGGCACTCATCTTAACGTATTTCTATAGCCATTCTGCTGCTACATGTTGGATCTTTGACCATGTTGTACATTTGTGGTTGGCTGCAACCGCGACCGCGACTAACGATATTGGTTTACTGTACTTTTTCAAAGATTAAGATTTGGTTTGATGCGTTTTGGAGATTATAGGCCTCTAATAGAGTAATTCTCATTGTTGATTTTCAGAAAAAAAAAGTAAAATTACATAATAATGATAATGGTAATTGTATTCAGTATTGGTGATCGTTTTCATGTCAATAAAAAGACTATCACAAAAGACTGTCATTGTAAGAACAGCATTGATCTCCTATAAACAACTACATACACAAAGGTCTTAGTAAAACAATTTAAAAAAACGTCCAAACAAGGGTCCATTGTTAACGTCCAAATAATGTCCAATAAAGCAAATGAGGGTCCATTCATCCGTTTGGACCTTCTTTGCGCTCGGACATTTTTAGAAGGCAGACTGTGTATCTAGTTGTTTATAGGAGACCAATGAAGGACAGTCTAAAAATCAGCGCTGCGTGTCCTGCCAGCATTATGCTGAACCTGCTGCCTATTGCATGAAACTTCGGTAATCAAATAACCCGGTGCAAAGGCACATACATGAGTGATTGTAAAAACATTACCTATTGGATAGTAAACTATAGTAAAATAATTTTTAAAATTTCCAAGTATTTTTACAGAAAATCTCAACCTTAAGGCGAATAAAAAGCTAAGTAAATTAACAAAATGGTTACATCCTGTACAACCGACCTTTGGTGTAACCGACATGCAAAAAACGATTTAATATCGATGTAATGTGGATTGGTGTTCCGTGATATTGAAATTTAACCGCCCAGTTAAAAACCTTAGGGTTGCCAGCCAGGCCCTGACTAACGAAGGAGAATAATGTTTTTCGGGAGTACGTATCTGTTCTTTTTTGCATATTATAGCCAAACGGATTTTAATTTATCCTATTGTATAAAAGATGGGTTGATAGAGATTTAAGTGTTGTTTTTTTGCTATTTTTTTTCCTAGTAGTTAGTTATAAACAACAATCAATGAAAATAGCAAAAACCTTAAAACACTTGGCTATCCCTAAACAATTAGTTCTAACAGTCTGCTGTAAAACGGTTAACAGTTAACGGTTGCAGTGGCAAATTTTTCTTTCAGTGTAAGTATCTTTTTTTATCTTTATTTTTTAAAAGGACTTGGTACACAATGCTGAGTGGCCATGTCGTCCTCATAGAGGCTGCATACATAATTGATAACTATAACTAATTATCTTAAACAATAAATATTATGGTTTATTCTGAACTCCCACCTTAACTAGTTTATATAATGTCCTGGCGTCCTTAGAGGAAGGACGCGACAGGGCAATGTTACAGCCTCCTATTTTAACAAACATATTATTATTAAAAATCTGCCTTCTCATAGCTTCGTTACGGACACACTCCATCAAAATATGATAGACGTCTTCCAATATATTACACTCCAGTGTAAGTATCTATCGTGTGCAAAGTTTGTCAAGCTTATATGTTACAAATACATAGTAGGTATACAGTGTAAAGTTACGTAACTTACATAACAAGTAAGGTTTAGTAACATAAAAATATTTCATACATAGATGGGAATATCCTGGCCATAAAGTTCTCTAATGCATTATCCGAAACTATAAGTTATAGTGTGGAGATAGTGGTACCGTCAACAAAACCTTTATACATTCCAAGTCACTATTAAAGCTCATAAGATCTGTTCGAACTCGAAAGCACAGCTAGACCTGTGCTTTCGAGTTCGAACAGATCTTGAAAGTTAAGCACCGTTGACGGTGCGGTAAGAGGTTGTGGATGGATGACCGCTTAGTGCAATTTTTACCGACTATCGATCTAATAAGTCAGAGCTCGGTGGCTAAGTGGTTGGGTCAATGGACTTGCAATACGGAGGTCTCAGGTTCGATTCCCAGCCAGGGCAGCCATGGACCAATGAGTTATCCTCGTTTTTTTCGACGGAAAACCTTACATACAATTACAGAGTGCTCTCAAAACGATGAAGGAAAGCATTGTCATCATGAGTATCCTTATCTATCTATATATATCTTAAGGCATGTGAAATCCGCCAATCCTCATTGAGCCCGCGTGGTGGTTTTTGGCCCGAACTCCCTCTAAGGGAAGGTCTGTGCCCGAGCAGTGGGGCAATATAAATAGACTGACGATGATGCAGTCAGTAATAATATTTTATTACGTGTGTCAATCTCACCTGATGGTAGGCGACGATGAGGCCGATGATGGGGAACGATGGCTTAGTGCCAGAAGAAGGCAGTTGGATGAACAGCCCAGAGCTGATCTCCCGGTGGCTTATCCAGACATCACGCTGGAACACAAGTCGCTTGGCCGTGTCTTTATCTGGAGGGTGGTGACTACACAAAGACCACTACCAGAATGTAGGACAGTGGACAACCTACTGTCAAAGTTGCTCAAGCCGCCCATAAATCCTTTGACATGGCTTAACGACGTTATTAATTTATAACAGGCTTTTTTTGTTGCCCAGGAGAAACATAATGTATACCATCAAATTACTAATGTGTATTTTAAGTATTGACATAACTGTAAAAATGACATTGTAGTCTGAAATTAATGAATCTAATCTAATCTAGCACCCGTCCTGGGGAACGGGGGATTATGTTGGACTCGCACCAACTAAAACTCCTGGGGTTTTCCACCTCTGCTACCATGGACAGGACCACGGGTACATCTTTCGAAAACTACCGGGACAATTTCCTGGACCAACGGTATAACATGCTTTCTGAGGCACGGAGGGGCTCGTTGTTATTTTAAGGTGATTTTTACCCTTGATAAGGACCTGGCACAGAATAAACCTAAAAGCCTGCAGGTTCTACGGAAAACCCCTGAAATAAAATTCATAGAATATTTTATAATATTTTCTGACCGTACGGAGCTTTCCATTTACACGCGGGGACAAATTAAGTCGCTAGCTGGACTTTTAAAAATAGCATAAAAGCTATCGCAGTTCCAATGGCTCGGCAACAATGGCACGAGGTGAAACACCCTAGGAACTTTAGTCTGAATTCCGCCCCTTCAGGGCGGCGAGCCCGATATAATCAACACGCTCCCCCGAAACGTGTTTTACCTGAAAAAAAAAGGAACTTGACAGTGCCCAGACATGGTCTATAACTAACAGGATCAGGCGTCAAAACTCAAGGTCTGCCAACGCGCAATGGAACGCAGCATATTGGGCGCGAGGAGAACGGATCACAACCCCGCGAACAATAACTGGCGTAGCAGACGTGGCCCGCAAAGCAGCTACATTGAAGTGGAACTGGGCGGACCACGAGTGCCGCATGCAGCCGGACCGATGGATCTGTCACGCAATGGGTGCCACTGGACAGATCCCGGTGCAGATGGAGAGATGATATCATTAGATACAGGGATAGATGGTTCGAGGAGATGGGTGGCAGAGAAGAGGAGACCTTTGCCCAGCAGTGGAACGATATTTATCTACCTAGGTTAAAAAACGAAAGTGACGGTTGTGAAATTATTTGTTAATTTTGATTTTAATGTAAGTATAAGTGTTTCATCATCAGTCTATTTATATTGCCCCACTGCTCGGGCACAGACCTTCCCTTACATCGAGGGAGCTCGGGCCATAATCCACCACGTGGGCCTAGTGTGGATTGGCGGATTTTACATGCTTTAGAAAAAAAATCTTCGCGAATGTCAGTATGTTGGGTTTTTCGGATAATTTATGAAAGATCTGAAGTTTTGAGCTAGAGTCAAGAGTTCAGGAGTGAACGTGACTGCTGAAATGCTTAGGTAAGATATAATTTTAGGAACTGTCCTTTATTTTGCAAGGAAGTGTATCCTTCGAGGCGCGCAGTATAAGGGCGTAAGTGCGATATGAGTTCGGATCGTGTAGTGTACGTGCAGCCTTCGTGTGTGCGAGTACACACGGATGTAGGGAAAATGTGACGAGACTCTACTAGATGTGTCATAAGCTCTACATTCATTTTTGGAACCTTAGACAATGTGTGGCTAGATTTGAGGAGCAGCGATGGTAAATAACGGGATCAAAGCAAATCAGAATATGATTAAAGCAAAGCAGAACATGATTATTAAAGGAAATTATTATATATAATAAACGGCAATTAGACCCGACAGTTTCGACCGATTTCGACGGTCTTTCTCAAGGTGAGCGCGCCACGCCCGCGTCGCCGGTGACGTTTCTTCGCGCACTACGGATCTGCCCCCCTCGTTCCGAAATATTGATGGCTGTAGTTGTTGATTCGTTGACCGATCTCACTTGTCGGGGAGTCACCGCCACACAATATTAGGTCCCGTCACGTGACGGGACAAATAATAATGACCCTATCTTCGTATATATGTATGTATTTAGAAAAATTCAGACATTCTACTAACATCAGACCAGGCTGTATGCCCTAGTTGGATTTGCCTTTCCCTCTGGGAAGAATTTTACAAAAAAAAATAATAATAATAATGACCCAAAATAACTAGGTATTACACAACTATTATTTTAAGGACGTCATGTTACGAAATAATAAAGTATTATTGAAGTAATCCTGCTATAAGAGTTCATGGTAAGGGAGGCCCTCTGGTTGACAAGTGATTTTTAAATTATTATTAATGGACTCGATAGTTTCGTCATTTGCCAATGACATATTATGGTTACAAGTACTTATATTGGCATAAAATCAGGCTGAAAGTCAAACTGATACCAGACGATTCTAGTATAGTGCTCATTTCTGACATCTACGCCAGTCCATACGCGAAGGTGCACTCACTCGCACACAGACCTGCGCTCGACTCTAGGAATAGCTCACAGAGACATCCATAGAGCCATGTTAACTGTCACTAGTATTTTAACCAATTTAACAATATATTTATAAAGTTGCGAGTACACGTTGGAAACGATCGTACAAGTTAAGCAACGTTGGGCGAGGTCAGGACCTGGATGGGTGACCGCTAGTGACACTTTCATCTGAGCCCCTCCGTGCCTCGGTGCGCACGTTAGGGCCGACGTACAACGTTGTACGCTAGCCCTTAAGCAGTTGGTCCCGGTTGTTGTCGCTTGACAGCAGTCGCTAGGCTACGTCAGAGGCCTACGGGCGGCCTGAATAACTTTGTCAAATAGGTTTGGTCACTAAACCACACTCAATAAAAAAGAATTTTAACAATCAGAATTTGAATTACGCATTATCCATGCTCGGTGAATAAATTAGAACATGATGAAAAAATTCTTGCCGTGGGCAGGACTTGGACCTGCGACCATTTTTTCATCATGTTCTAATTTTAACAATTTTAACCGATTTAAAATAACTCTATAAAACGACATCACACTCGTGGCTCAATCTATATTCCATGTGCAATGGATCCATAGTCATAAACAGAAAGATAAATTTTGGATATTTTTTTAGTAACAATACTCTATGCCTTTCCCAAGCCCACTCACACACGCGCGTCTACCTGCATGTACCCGCCTTGAGAATAATATATTTTTGTTGCTTTTTATATATTTTTTTCCGCTGGCAGTATTTTATATTTTTCCTATATATATATAAACGAGAATCTTTTTATTTTCCTTGCGTCTCTCGCTGCAGGTTTTTTTATGTCTTATATTTCTTTTGAACGACGGAAAAATTGAGTAGGACGAGTATTGTATACGGGGTTTAGAAAATGGGTTTTTAGAGTAGGTACCCTTAATAGTCCGTCGAGCCAGTGTGCCTAGTTTTATAAAGACATGTAATCTACCAACCCCCACTGGGTGTCCGTGGTGAGACAAATACAGATTATTTATTTCATTTGGTAAACCCTTAATGAAGGTCTATACCATAAGGGTCAGCGCAGACCGACGGAGTGGAGTGGAGTAGGGACAAAGCAACAATTTAGTAATAATTTGAATTCATACTCATAATCTTTATTAAGATCGTAGGAACACTTCGGTACACTTGATCACGTCAATAAACTGACAATCTACTTAAGTATATATATGAAAATCCTGCAACAGGTCAGTTACTTATATCGATGTGATATATTAGCGGTGCGAAACGTGGCCGGAGAATGATCCATGTGAGGCGATGGCGAGGTATTCAACTTTATTTACTTCAACATACGACTGTAATCGCTATAGCGAAGTAAATGTCACTGAGAGCTGCGACTGACAGCGCTCGGAGTCGCGCGGAGGCTCTCAATTCGCTAGGCGGCCATGGAAGCCCGCCGGTCGGTGTGCCTTGCGACCGATGCGGGCGCGGCGAATGCTCTTAGTCGCCACTCCACTCCACTCTGTCGGGTCTGCGCTGACCCTTATGCAAGCTACTTTTAGTCATGGCAATTTTAATTTCAATCAATTTAATTTAACGATCCACTCAATCAACCCAGAGTCATGAAAGGAATCCTTGAAAGAACGAAACTTCAGAAACTGATCTTCTTTAGAAACATTCGCGGACATTTCCTGAATTAACTTCCATTGCTGTTATTCATAAAGCTAGTTAAACCTCCCTTCCCCTAAATCGTGTTGCTTCACACTTAAGGTTAAGATAGAAAGGGGCAGGGCGCCTAACTGCTGACGTAACTTTAAAACACGTTTATGAATACGCGCCTACATACGGTAACTATTAATAATAATAAAATCACAGGCTAATGTCGATTTCCGGCGCTTTTTAAGCATTCCTCCAGTTATTATATATAAACGGATATCACTCACTTATATTGTTAAAGTCGGCAATTAGACCGGCAGAAACTGTCGGTCTAATTTGACTTTGACTTTAACAATATAAGTGAGTGATATCCGTTTATACATAATAATTTGTAGTAATGGCTCACTATAGTTTTAATTCTAACATTCCTCCAGTTTTAAACAATTTAAGCTGTTAGCCGTAAACCTAGGTTAACTTCACTTCCCTTAAACTGTGTTTTGTTATTTTCACACTTGTTAAAAAAAAGTTAAGTTAGAAATTTGATAGGTGGGTATATGTTTTGGTCATAAATAGTGGTGGGAAAAGTATCTCTCTCTGTGCTCGGTCCCTCATATCTGAGGATCGTGGTCAGCATCAGGTTTGCATCTGGAGCGGATGATTTGTCTCCACCGGTTCCTGTCCAGCGCGTCTCTTACGATCGCGTAGAATTTGGAGGACGAAGATTCTTTCACTTGATCGGTCCATCTTGTTGGTGAACGACCCCGCGATCTTTTGCCTTCGGTGTTCCCAACCACGATCAGTTTCTCCAAATTTTCGTCCTCTCTGCGCACTGTGTGGCCGAAATATGAAAGAACGCGTTGTTGGCTGTTGGGAAAAGTATAACGAACCGTTAATTTCACGCGAAAGATTCCCGAACGAATGAACTGGTGTTAGTTTTCGCCATCCCTTCCGACGCCTCAGTGGCGCAGTTGGCAGCGCGTAAGTCTCATAATCTTAAGGTCCTGAGTTCAATCCTCACCTGAGGCAAATGTTTTTGTAATTAGTATGCTATTTTAATTTATTTCCAAACTTTTAATTATAAAGATAACGTCCATAAGTATTAGATTTAAAAAAAACGTACTTTCCAAATCAGTTTATGCTTTCATTTCTTTAGTATTTTCATATAAAAATCCTGCAACAGGTCAGTTACTTACATCGATGCGATATATTAGTGATGCGAAACGTGGCCGGCGAATGATCCATGTGAGGCGATAGCGAGGCATTCAACTTTATTTACTTCTACATACGACTGTAATCGCTATAGCGAAGTAAATGCCACTGAGAGCTGCGACTGAAGGCGCTAGGAGTCGCGCGGAGGATCTCAATTCGCTAGGCGATGGAAGTCCGCGCGCCGGTCGGTGTGCCTTGCAACCGATGCGGGCGGGGCGAATGCTCTTAGTCGTCACTCCACTCCACTCTGTCGGGTCTGCGCTGACCCTTATGCAAGCTACTTTTAGTCATGTCAATTATGATTTCAATCAATTTAATTTAACGATCCACTCAATCAACCCAGAGTCATGCGAGGAATCCATAAAAGCACGAAACTTCAGAAACTGATCTTCTTTAGAAATATTCGCGGACATTTCCTGAATTAACTTCCATTGCTGTTATTCATAAACCTAGTTAAACCTCACTTCCCTTAAATCGTGTTGCTATCCCTTTCACACTTCGTTAAAACAGGTTAAGATAGAAAGGGGCAGGGCGCCTAAATGGTGACTTTAAATCATGTTTATGAATACGCGCCTAAAGGTACGGTAACTATTAATAAAAAAAAAACAGGCTAATGTCGATTTCCGGCGCTTTTTAAGCATTCCTCCAGTTTTAAACAATTTAAGCTGTTAGCCGTAAACCTAGGTTAACTTCACTTCCCTTAAACTGCGTTTTGTTATTTTCACACTTTGTTAAAAAAAATTAGACATTGCCACATTTCAATGAAGCTTTGCCCCACCTACAAAACTACGTTACCATTTAAGCTGTACCTATCGTTTTGTTGGGGACTTATTACAGGTTTCATATTGCATAATCATAATCAGAAACATTTTCTACTACTCTCGCAACTCCTATAGAAGAATAACAAAAACAATGAATAAATCGCTTCGATTTCTTACTATTTTCTGAATTATTAATTAAGCTGTTTTTTTCGAATCGCAACTTGTACAAAACTTTATTTTAAACCAATAATTTTAATAAAAAACGGACATATTTTTACATTTATTCGTTATCTTGTACAACTTGCGGTTGATGGTGGGGCAGAATCTGGCATTGTCATTTGATAGGTGGGTATATGCTTTGGTCATAAATAGTGGTGGGAAAAGTATAACGAACCGTTAATTTCACGCGAAAGATTCCCGAATGAACTGGTGTTAGTTTTCGCCATCCCTTCCGACGCCTCAGTGGCGCAGTTGGCAGCGCGTAAGTCTCATAATCTTAAGGTCGTGAGTTCAATCCTCACCTGAGGCAAATATTTTTGTGATTAGTATGCTATTTTAATTTATTTCCAAACTTTTAATTATCAAGATAACGTCCATAAGTACCTATTAGATTTAAAAAAAAACGTACTTTCCAAATTAGTTCATGCTTTCATTTCTAAGTCGTATACTTAGGATACCCTTTAAATTCATGTACGGTCAAAGTCAAATTTCTTTATTGCAAGTAAGCACGTTGTGTAAATTTTTGCATGTCATCATCATCATCATCAGCCCGTATCAGTCCACTGCTGGACGTAGGCCTCTCCCAAAGCGCGCCAATCAACCCTACTCTCGGCCCTCTGCATCCAGTCCCTGCCAGCCATTTTGCGAAGGTCATCCCTCCATCTGGTCGGGGGGCGTCCCACACTACGTTTACCCGTTCGTGGCCTCCATTCGAGAACTCGTCTACCCCATCGGTTATCGGTTCTACGACAGATGTGACCAGCCCACTGCCACTTCAGTTTACTGATTCTATGAACAATGTCAACCACTTTTGTCTTCTGGCGGATATACTCGTTTCTTATTCTATCTAACAGAGAAATTCCAAGCATAGCTCTTTCCATAGCTCGCTGAGCGACCTTGAACCTGTGGGCCAGTCTCACCGTCAATGTCCACGTTTCGGCTCCGTAGGTCATCACTGGCAGGACGCACTGGTTGAAGACCTTAGTTTTTAGGCATTGTGGTATTGAAGACGAGAAGATATGACGTAGCTTCCCAAACGCTGCCCAGCCCAGCTGAATTCTCCTGTCACTCTCTTTCTCGAAGTTGTTCCTACCCAGCTGTAGAGTTTGTCCTAAGTAGACATATTTCTGAACAACTTCGAGGACCGTGGCATCGACTACTACTGGTTCCGGGACGACCAGATCATTGAACATGATCTTGGTCTTATCCAAATTCATCCCGAGCCCGACACGGCGAGAAGCAGCATTAAGGCTATCCAGCATTGCCTGCAGATCCTGCAGCGACTCAGCCATGACCACTATATCGTCGGCAAACCGAAGGTGTGAAATGTACTCGCCATTTACATTGATGCCACGTCCATTCCAGTCCAGTGTTTTGAAGACATCTTCCAGCGCGTTTGTGAAGAGTTTCGGTGATATAACATCTCCTTGTCTCACACCTCTACGCAACTGGATAGATCTTGTTTGCTGGTTCTGGATTTGGACGGTCATAGTGGCGGCGTCATACAGGCATCTCAGCACCTCGATGTACCGCCAGTCTACTTGGCATCGCTGCAAGGACTGCAGAACAGCCCAGGTTTCGATAGAGTCAAATGCTTTCTCATAGTCCACAAATGCAAGACACAGGGGCCGATTGTATTCCTCTGTCTTTTGTATAATCTGCCTCACTGTGTGGATGTGGTCTATGGTACCATATCCTCCGCGAAACCCGGCCTGCTCCGGGGGCTGGAAGTCGTCAAATCTCCGTCCAAGACGATTCGTAATGACTCTCGAAAACAGCTTGTATACATGACTCAGGAGAGAGATGGGTCTATAGTTTTTCAATAGGGTTTTGTCCCCTTTCTTGAAAAACAGGACAACGATGCTCCTGTGCCATGCCTTCGGAGTTCTCCCACTCTGTATGACGGAGTTAAAAAGCTTCTGTAGCTCCATCAGGACAGGAGTACCACCTGCTTTCAGGAGCTCAGATGTAACCCCGTCTTCACCGGGGGCTTTTCCATTCTTAAGCTGTTTGAGAGCCAGTCCGATTTCGTCAAGACTCACATCAGGCAGGTCTTCGGTAAAATGGCGTGTTAACGTAGCTCGGGGATCATCGGTACTAGGCTCAGGTTGCGGTGCGTGAGGTGCGTACAATCGGCCGTAGAAGTCTTCGATCTCAGCGAGTATCTCTGGTTTGGAAGTGACGGTTCTGCCATTCGCCGACTTCAGTTTGGTCAGATGGCTTCTCCCCAACTGCTGCATAAATACTTTTGACCCTCGATTTTGCTCAATTGCCTCTTGTATGCGGCGTGTATTGGAGCGACGAAGGTCACGACGTATAAGCTTCCTTACATGCTTGTTGAGGGTCCGCTGTTCTGTCTGAGAGATTTGCGTAGCCTTTTCACGTCTTTCCTTCATAAGATCCAGAGTCTCCACTGAGAGCTTAGACTTCGTGCCAGTACGTTGCGACCTGCAAAACCTTACGCCTACGTCCCTGATGGTCTTCACCACTGTGTCAAACGCCTGGTCAACGTCAATTGTGGTTTCCAAGACATCGAATCTATTTTTCAGCTCCAGCTGAAATTTATCGGAGCCGGTTACAATCTGTTGCAGGTTAGGTCGGAGCGTAGACTTCATCATACGGAGTCTTTCTAGCTTAAAATCGATATTCAGTGTGCCTCGCACGAGTCGGTGGTCACTACCAGTGTTAAACCGGTTAAGTACAGAGACATCCCTGAATATATGCCTTTTGTCCGTTATGATGAAGTCTATCTCATTTTTCGTCATAGAGTCGGGGCTTTGCCAAGTCCACTTCCTCTGAGGCTGCTTCTTAAAGAACGAATTCATTAAGAATAGCCCCTCTTTCTCCAGGAAGTTAACTAGCATTTGCCCCCTATGATTCCTGCAACCAAGACCATGTGGTCCGATTTTCGATTCGATGTTGCTCTGTACTCCCACTTTAGCGTTGAAGTCCCCCATGACAACGTTGAAGTGTGTCTTAGTGGTGTGATTGAGGGCTTTGGCTATGTCTTCATAGACAGCCTCCACTTCTTCATCCGAGTGTGCCGACGTTGGTGCGTAGACCTGTACTAGCTTAAGAGAGTATCTCTCGGTAAGTTTCAAAATGAGGTACGCTACCCGTGGCGACACACTGGAGATCTCCATTACGTTGTCTACGAGGGCCTTATTCACCAGAAAACCTACCCCGCCTTGGGAGAGTTGATCGCCCTCTCGAAAGTAGAGTAGATGGCCCGATTCCAGGGTCAGTGTGTCCTCCCCCTCTCTTCGGACTTCACATAACCCTAGGACGTGCCAGCGTATCCTCTCCAACTCTACTTCGAGTTCCGCGATATGATCGTCCAGCCGCAGAGTTCGTCCGTTGTACGTAGCCAGGGTCAATTTTGTTTGGCAGCCTCCCGTAACCCGGGGATTCTTAGCACCCCCTGCCCCGCCGTTACCGTAGCCGCTGCCTTGGCTAGGAATAGCGGGGCGGCCGGGAACTGGGGGCCGGGGCCTTGTGGTGTCACTCATATTTGGGAGGTGATGCCCGTAATCGCCACGCTGGGCAAGCGGGTTGGCGATCGTTTTGCATGTCAACATTTTTAAATTTACATTACACCACTTTTCAAGGAAAAGGTGCCAACGCTGAGGAGAAAAGTGGCAAATTACTCTCAGCAGCACATCTTTTAATAATAATAACACAATTACTTAATAACTAGGTAATACACACGGACAACAGCAGTCAGTACGATTTCAACTCTTACGATGCAGATAATAAGGACGGTCCAAAGTGTTACACTTGATCTGCTGTCGGCTATACAAGCTACTCTTGTTAAAATACTTTCTTCTATGATATTTTTTATTGAACAAATAAAATTCATTGTAGCAAAATGATTGGAGATGATATTTATACGGAGTCCCTGTAACTAATTAAATTATGTCAAAAATGATACCTTCACAATTAAGAGTGTTTTGATGAGATGACTCAAGATTAAGGATAATCTTGTATAGGTGTCAATTTTTCGTGGGCACAATAGATGAACGTATACCGCAGCCCAAATCAAGTGTCTTATTTTGTAAACAAAAATAATCGTCGTGATGTGTGTACGGTGGAACACCGAGAAAGGTGTACAGGAGAGTTTTTAGGGTTGAGATTATCTGAAAAACTACTTAACCTATTGCAAAAAATCTTCCACTGTTTGATAGATAAAAGTTAAAACTATGTAACTGTAAAATAATTATTAAATTCGGTCCAGTAGTTTTTGAGAAAATCTCAACACCTGAGGCCCTGTATACTTATCTCTGTCTTCGACTGTACCTGTTGTGAATCTAACACTGAAGGAACTGATTGATTGAACCTGTTCATCATTGTGAAAATAAAGTGATCCGATCTAATAATGTGAAAATAGCTATGCAATAATCACAGAACAGCTTAAAATGTTAGTAGGGTAGGGTAGTTTTTTTTATACAAAATAAGACACTTGATTTGGGCTTCAGTATAGAGTTAAGTATTATATACAATAACTATATTAGCTGTTAATAGATTGCGACTTAGACTGAACTTAGTATCTACTTAGTACTTACGTAAGTACTAAAATATTTTCACCAACTTTATACTTACCCACCAAAGCGACTAGAAAATTTCCGCGCCATTTCCTCTACATCAATAAAAAATAACCTTAAAAAAATAAAGTAAAACCATAAAAGCAGCCGTCTTGCGATGCGTTATCATTTTTATATGTTCCCCCACAACCCTTTTAAGAACCCCCTACCCCCCTAGATGCAAGTCTACGCACACATACTCGCCGATCTATAAAATGGGTTAAAGAAAAATGTGTCTACCTGAAAACGTACGATGCATGCATTTTTTTATTCCTCTTACATTTTCTTTGCTATCCGCGATTCTCATATCGCCGATATAAAACTGAAAAATACATTCCGGAGACCCATCACAAAATCACCCTTCTCACCCACGGAATACGGTAACATATTCTTTGGAACTTATCAAAAAAACAGCGCACCCATACATAAAGAATACGTTCGCATACACGGAACCGCGGCGTTTAGAAAAAAAATAAAAGCTCACACACATATAAATTGCATGCAGTTCGAAAGGGATGCACTCAGAGTCATAAAATACCACCACAAATGTAACATTCCACGCACACACGCTCCGGCCGCCTTCAGTCTGGACTCACAGACACGACCCACACTATACGTGAACACTCACACATGAAAACACCTGAAGAAAACTATCCATGTGTTGTGAAATGCTTTTCCTTGCAGCAAACTCTCGGGAAGAGTTTCATAGCGAATACCTCGCGGTAAAGACATCCAGTCGTTCTCAAAATTCCAACCTTTTTACTAAAAACCAACAAAAAATTAAAAACAATAACGGAATTATTCCGTAAAAACCGTTCGAAATTGAAAACAATTCAAAAAATCCCAGTAATCGATCGGCCATGCTGGCCGTTCGTAATTTAAAAAGAAATTCTTCGCCCGTTTCGTTCAAAAAAGCGCGTTCCAAAATCAAAACTGTTGACAAAAACGCGCGAAAACGTAATAAAAACGTTACAGTGTGAAATCGCGGTATTTTCGCGCCAAAAGCATCGTTTAGTGATTGACCGTGAATTGAATCAGTTAATTGATTAATTCATAATTGAAAGTTTTGATAGTAGACGTTAAACGCGTTAATAGTTTTGGAAGACACGTGCCCGAGTTGCGCATTAGTGATGTAAATGTGTTCGCTAATGAGAGTGTGCCTGTGTGCGACAGTGTAGTGCCTTACTTTGTCTGTAAAGATTCATTAAACGTTTGCGTGTTGTTGAAAAAAAAACGTAGAGATGCGATTAGGAAAATATTTTCTTTGTGTTACGTGCTTCATGCTTTATTATTAACTTGTCAAACGTTATCTTTAAAATACTATAAGTAATTAGTTTCTAATTCAAATGTTTTCTAATTCAATTCGTCTTTTTGTGATAAGATATTTTCTTTCTACTTTGAATTTTCCAATAAGTTACTTATAGAAATTTTCTTTTATAAAAAGACTATTCTTTGTTCATAGATGGGACTTTTGCAAAAAGCATGGATATTATCAAAATTCAAAATAGCATTAATAAAATTAACCGTTAATTGATTACAGTACATCACTATTTTATTCAAAATATATTTTTCTTATTGGCCGCTTTCCGTCATATTTCTTATTAGATGGATGTACAGTCAGTAACATAATTATATTTCCTGGCTTCATTCTTCAGATATAAGATATTTACAACGTAGTCCCTTAAACCTACAAGGTAGCATCGCACAATTTAAAGAATCGATTCACAAAATCGATATTTTTTTTTTTTTTTTTTTCACTCGATATCAAATCCATGCCGCCATTTTCATTTTCTTTAGAGTACATTGTGTACAATACTTGCAAAACTTTCTTTTTGGGGTTCTGGGCGGGAGGGTGTTTATATCTTCGAATGAAGCCACTCATATAATATTGATCGAACTTCACTTCAAGAAGTTCGTTTGATCGTATAGTTTATCGCTCTCTTATTGTGATTGAAATACTTAGTACTTTTTTTAATGAAACTATTATAATTAGGTATAAGTGCTACTTACTTAACTATTTGGCAATACAGACAACTTTTAAAATTAGGCAGCCAATTACCGTAATTTTTCTCAATAACTAGGTATGTAAATGTACTTACTTAGATATTTAAAAAAATAACTTTGCATTTAATATTCTTTCTTTTCTTGTAAAATCTTCGATATCGATTCAGTAGGTATTATTTCTAATAGGACAAGTAATTTAATTTGTGAAAAGTTTCATAGAAGATTTAAACGAGTACCTATCTCTCTCTCATACAAACAAATACAATATCTCTTTCATATAATTTTAATACATGCAAAACATTTAATATTGATGTCTAATGTATTCAACTCACCTACTAATTGTCGGTTATATAAATAAGCTGTACAAATTTTTACAGCCTTACATGATAACATAAATCGTAGATGGATTTAGAAATGTTAGCTGTCACGAGTTGCCGGTCAATTAGCTATTTCTGCTCGCAAAAATGACCGACCGACCGGTTAAAAACCACCCATTTGAAAATATTTATCTTTAAATGTTTTCTCAAAAGATGATAAGAAAATTTGCAGAGAACATGAGCTTTTCCGAAACAGCGATGGTATTTTCCTTGCAAGATGGCCTTTAAATTAATTTTAATTCTGACGTGCATTAATGTTTACTTAATCTGAATCAGAGAAAGGAAATGATGAATTATCTTAATCGCGAGTGCAACTGTACCCGCTTAAAATACGAAAGTTCACCAAAATATTTTTACATCGTCGACCTACATTTGCGAATAGGGCCGTGCCGTTCGGTCAAGTATCGATTTTGATTTTACTTGAATTATTTTAAGACCGACCAATATACAACCTAACATGATGACCTAGTCTAGACGCTGGCGTGCCTAGTCTATGCAATGGGTTCTCAATTCGATTTCCGATTGGAAAGCAAAATGTTGAAACGTAATCGATATTGATAAAATTAAAAGTTATTGGATATCAATAGTTTTGAGCAAAATAAACAAAAGAAATCTTCTTAATTTTTTTTACAAAAATAACAAATTTAGCGGATTTTGGCCAATAAAAGACATTGCTACATTACAATGGAGCTTTGCCCCACCTACAAAACTACGTGCCCATTTAAGCTGTACCTATCATTTTGTTGGGGACTTATTACAGGTTTCATATTGCATAATCATAGTCAGTATCATTTTCTACTACTCTCTTAACTCCTATAGAAGAATAACAAAAACAATGAATAAATCGCTTCGATTTCTTACTATTTTCTGAATTCTTAATTAATCTGTTTTTTTCGAATCGTAACTTGTACAAATCTTTATTTTGAACCAATAATTTTAATAAAAAACGGAGATATTTTTACATTTATTCGTTATCTTGTACAACTTGCGATTGATGGTGGGGCAGAATCTGGCATAGTCATTACATTTTATTGTTATAAATTTATTTGGCCAATATATGAACAACAAATAAATTTCGTTCCTGTAGCCTTTCTTTCATGGATCTTAATGTATCGTTAGATTCGTCTTGATCATGAAACTGGCATGATATTTTATGACAAAAGACAGTTGGTTTTTTTTAAATAATTCGCCGAAGTTATTAGTGGAGACTACTTATACTTACATCAAAAACAATCGTAATTTTCTAGGGCTGTCCGCAAGAAATGACACACTATTATTCATGTATTTATATAATTACCGATGATGTCTTAAACATTGGTCAAATGGAAGTTCCTACATAATATAAAAACATAATTTATTTCATATGATTTTTGAGGTCACACTGTATTCGATTTTCAGAAAGTTAATAATAAATAATCCTTGAATTTTTTCTTATAAGAAGAAATATTACCAAACTCTAACAAGGTTACAAATCTCATTAGAAATCACAAAAAAATCAATCAAAGTTCTTTTAAGTCAATATTAAAAGTATCATTAATTCGCAAAAACTTTAATGAGGTAATTACGGTGTCGCAAAAATATTCTTTAAAATAAAAACATCGATAAAAAAGACTTAGACTTCGTACGAAACGGGTGAAGTTTCTCAAATAGTGTAATGGAAAATATGATTATGAAAATGTATAATTTTTTCTAGTTTTGGTCCAGCACCTCCCAACCCAACGATAGTTCCTATAAATACCTAAATAATTTTAACTACGAAGAAGATATTTATTATTATTTCGATATAATTATATACTTAATAGACATTAGTGAAGAAAATATATTTGTAATTAATGAAACAGTGTTTTAAAAATTAGTGCCAATAAAAAATATGTCTCTTAAACTTTCGAATTCAAACGTTTACATAAAAACTCCAATGAATTTACAAATGAAGAGAGAGTTTGAAGACTATTCTGAAGAAGCTGATAATAAAATCGATCAGAACGATAGTAATATATCTAGCGATGCGAATTCGGAAGCTAGTGATGTTGAAAATAGCGGTCCAAACGATGAATCAAATAACACAGCACTAGACTATACAGAAAACGCCTTATCACTGCACCCAGTAGCTGATTTCATCAAAAAAGAGTTCCTACCAGATTTCGATTTTAACAATCCGTTTAGAAACCAAAATTTGGGTTTCAAAGATGGCTTTCAGAATCGTTCACCGTTTCTTTTGCCAACTCAACTGTATAAGACGTTCCTGGCCAGTCTTGGGAAAAGGCGAAGAAATGTGGCAGACTGTTACTCTCTGTATCAGAGAAATATGCTGTTTTCCAATGGATTAGGCTTGGAGGCTTCTGATGATGAAAATAATGGAGAATCTGATTCACCAGATGAGGTAACTGCTCCAATAAAGTACTGTTCTAGTACGAAAATATGTATAATTGGTCGTATAAGATTCTGATATAGTTCTAATATTAGGGATTGTTAACAGAACAAGTAATCTAATAACATAAATGAGTACATACAATTAATTATAAGATACTAACTTTTTACCGCTCATAAGCGCTATGCCTCAAACGCAAAATGCCTAAGTGGCCAAATGCCTAATTGGCTCCTAAAAAAATTCTAGACTCGTCCTGGAATAGAATAGAAATGAAATGTATAATTGGTAGGCGGATAAGATAAGAAAATCCACAAACCATCATCAAAATCCATAATTTAAACCAATTGTCAAAAACGTCTGACAATGATAGCTCATTACAGTTGTCAGTCTTACCTTATTTCCTTGACGAAGGAAATCCTTCAAGCCGAACACGTCAAGATTCAAGGGTGAAAGATAAATTCGACAAGTTTGACAGATGTGCTAGTGCTCAAAACTGTCTATGACTGTAGTTCTAAATTACTTTTTTCTTCCATGTCGTCACGAAACTAGTGCCGTCAGTAAAGACCTATAAAACGTCGTTGTAAATTCATTTGTAACATGACGTTGGTATTGTTCCAGAAGGCGGGTGCGTCGTCGGCATTCGTGTGGAGCGGAGGGGGGGTCGCCGGTGGGGGGCAGGAACAGCAAGCTGCACAGCCCGCCGCCGTACCAACTGGTAAGACTGCTTTTGTGGATAAAAGCTAGAAATTACAATCTACAATATTGCTTCCTTCTTCTTCTCCAGCACACTGCAGCCCACTCCTGAACATATGCCTCTCTATTAATCCTCCACCTGGCCAGATTCCAAGGTTCCCCTGGTTCACACCGAGACAGCGACTCTCTTAATGTCGTCGGACCATCTGGCCGGTTGTCTTCCCACGCTCCTTCTCCCCGTCCGGGGTCTCCACATAAGAACACATTTACTCTATCGACCATCGTTTCGGCAACAGAGATGCCCCGCCCATGCCCATTTTAGTTGGGCCACTTGTTGCCTTTGTCGGTGACACGGATATGCAGCGGGTCCCATTTCTCACTCTGTCACGTAGAGATATCCCGGATATCATGCGTTCCATGCTGCAGCATTACAATATCGGTATTAATTGCGCGAGAAAATTTTGTCACTAAGGGGGGTTCTTCAGAGGGGCCCCAAGACCGTGGGCCTGTTGGCCGATGAGACCCCGCAGGGGCAACGAGGGTAACCTCGAAGCCCGTTCGTCGTCGGGGAATTGTAGTGGTTCTAAATCCACCAATCCGAAATTGGCTCACGTTGTGAATAACGGCCCGAGCTCCCTCGATGTGTGATGGTCTGTGAGCAGTGAGGATATAAAATAGACTAATGACGATAGAGGTTTCTTCTGAGAAACTGGCATCTTTCTTATAGGGACTTCAGGACGAACGTAAGCGTCTAGACTCTGTCCCGTTAATGGTCCCATTGGCGAACCGTCTCTTTTCTTCATGAGCTTGGAAAAGTTCTGATTATAAAAGCTATGTTAGTAAGTTGCATTTAACGACTAGCAAAATTGGGAACATTTTAGGGTAGACACTAGACAGACTGTCTGACGGGTTTCCTTATCGCAGGATTTCATCAACAGCTAAAACACAGTTTATTCTGAAGAACCCTTGATGGCTCATTTCAAGCTGCCTTAATAGTAAAAAATCCCCATAAAAATGTGCTTCACTCAGAAGAATATAATGATACTTGACAGGAAACCCATATCTTCTAATTTTACTTCACTCCATTGGCTTAACTTAAGCTCTTGATGACCTATGAGTGTGCTTCGCCAGTTACATAGATGAATCTTAGGTCCTGCTGCATTTCATCTCTCAAGAGTACACGCTAAGCTTGCGCTCAAAACCGTCTCTGAATCTCGGCCTCAAGTACCAGGGAAGCATAGGTGTGACGTGACGTTTGTTGCAGGCACGCCAGGCGGCGGCGGTGCGCAAGGGCTCGTGCACTGGATGTCGGTCATGGCGGAGCACATGGGAGGGGGGCATCACGACCCCTCCCACTACGCGCTCCCTCCCTGGAACAACGGTGGTGTCGATGTGAGTATTACCATATTTGAAGCTCTATATAATTCCTGTGTATAGAAAACGTGACATCTTGAAGGATTGAAATTAAGCATGAGCTGAGCATTTAAGGCCAAATTGGACTAACTTAAGTCAAAGTTAAACCTAGTTTAATTCGGTTTTTTTCAGGTCGTAGAAAATCATAGACAACTAATAGAGTTTCCACGAGTAAAAAGTTTAACTTACGTTGCTCGCTCTATCATATTATTCGCTCTATATATTTCCTTCGTGACTCTTTTTTAAAACATGTAGTTGCGGTATAATTTAATAAAAGGTGCAAGCAAGGAATCTTCAAGTATCTACAAACAGTAGTTAGTTTAACTGTATTATTTAACGAGGCCGCTGGTATTAATTGCCATTAACCGGATGTGGATTAGCATAACGTTGTGTTACTTGTGAACTCGAGTTAAGGGCTATTAAGTACACGCTTAAGTTCAAGTTAAGGGTTGAAGACATTATTTCTTAATATGTCGTCTAATAAGGCACGCTATTTAACTTAATCGATTAATAATGTATAATGAAAAGTTAATGTTTTTAATAAGTTTTAAAGTGTCCGTACGTATAGAGAGATAATGCCCACAGTAAAATCGTTTGTCTTCTAAGGATATACACCTACAGTGGCTATTCCTATTAGTAGTTATATCTACTCTATATTTGTTCCTAAACAGTCACTTAGAAAATGCCTCCAGGTACAAAATTTTAAATTTGCAAAATGTTGAGTTACCAAGAAATGCTGCACCGTTGCTAAAAAAAAGCGTCTTACCCACAGTTTTTTTCTCACGATTCTTAGCATTTGCATGCTACCCTGTCTTTTTAGATCATTAGACGAAAAAATCGCACATCGTGTACTAAATAGACAAAACCTGTTTAGAGATTCGGAACGCATCATTACTAGCGTCTATACAATTTTCTATTCGTGCCCCATTTTTTTCGGAGACTCTTATGTCTTTAAGCAAAAGAGTTACAGTCCATATTGAAGGCAGCATTATAATTGCTACAGTTTTGCATTCTCAAAGTACTCGATTCAATGAAATTTTTGACGCCCGCAGCGTTACAAAAATATGCAAATATTTTTTGACAACCCTATTTTTATACGTCATTGTTCCAAACAAAAATGTCCCCTTTGCCAATTCAATTTAAGTATTAGTTTTGTGTGACAATTATACGTTTAAATTTAGAAATGTATTTTCAATTTTAATACTAGTGTGTTTAAAGTTTATTTTTAACTGATTTTTGAAGGGTGCTTTTAATTTACATATGATGGATTAGGTAAATCAGCCTATAGATAGTGGGACACTTGAAGGATTTAGGATAATTTTGATTAATTATTTTCAATATTTCTTGAGGACATAACGGGAGCTCTTAGTTTTGTTCTCGATAGTAATATTTTTGCATAAATACCTACCCTGAGATATTTTTTGGCATCAAATTTAAATACTGTGGTCATTAAATAAGGATATTTAGCCATATTATTATTCTAATTTGGTGGTATTCTTTGAGAGAAAAAAAGTTTCGATATTGGAGATCGCTATTTTGTGTTATTATTATTGTTCAAGTATTACTTCCTGCCTTTGTATAGTGGCTACAAAATCGTTGAAATATCGACCACGCGGTAATTTAAGTTCGATCATATTTCTAACACTAAAATCTTACATACACTTTTGCCACTTTTTCCCCTCAGCGTTGGCACCTTTTCCTTGCAAAGTGGTGTAAATGTAAATTCAAAAATATGTTGACGTGCAAAAATGTACACAACGTGCTTACTTGCAATAAAGAAATTTGACTTTTGACTTTGACACATTTAGGTAATAACCGAAAAATTCTAAAGAATTCATACAAAATAACAAAATAAATATTTTAATAAAAAATTTCGTAGTTCTTTATATTCCAATTTATATTGATTAAATACTGTTATTTCACAAAAATATAATTAATAAATCGTCAGTTGGTACGGTCGAAGACAAAGAAAGGTATACAGGAGAGTTTCTAAGGTTGAAATTTTCTCAAAAACTACTTGACCTATTGCAAAAATTATTTCACTGTTTGATAGATAAAAGTGAAAACTATGTAACTGTAAAAGAATTATTAAAGTCGGTCCAGTAGTTTTTGAGAAAATCTCAACCTTATTGAGGCCCCCTGTATACTTATCTTTGTCTTCGACTGTACTACCGAGACAATATCCTCTCGCTGCTGTAATAAAACCACTAAAATTTCAAGTTGTATGTTTAATAACTAGGTACCATTTGAACCTATTAATTAACACATCGTAAAAGGCGTTTAAACTAACCGAAGGGTATAAATTTCATACTTTTGCAATAGCTTTAACCGCAGTTTTAACTGGTCGAGTGCACTTGCCAAGACTATCATGTTATCAGATCGGGCGAGTAACTGGCCTGTACCACTGCTAATTAGGGTTCCGTAGATAATGTTAGGATTTGATAAATGACTCTTACCTTTGTATGAAGGTGTAGCTACACGTATACCGCAGCCCAAATCAAGTGTCTTATTTTGTAAACAATATAAGATCGTCAAATTACTTGTTGTGATGTAACACTGAAGGCATTGAATAGGTGCCTTTACACAGTCACTCTATCGCGCGTTCTCAGGAGCTTACAGGATTGCATGCGGGAAAGTCAACGCGATTACCTATATAAATGCGCTCATAAAAACGTCAAGTTCGTCTTCGTCTCAAAAAAAAAATCCACAAAAAACTTTTTACCTATAAGAGAAGTGAGGTTTTAAACTAGAAATATTCATTCTTTATTTTCACTCTTGATAAGACTATACAGGGTATAGTAAAGGGTATATGAAGCCGAAGGGAGAGTATTCAGTATCGGTAACTGAACAATTTTTGTTCTACGACTTTTCGATTTTCGCGAATTTATTTTTTGACTTTTCATACATTTTTTACCGGTCAGCTGATCGATTTGTATGAGACATTGATTTATTTTTATTTTTTATTCGAAAAGTCGTAGAACAAAAGTTTTTAGTTACCGATACTGAATACTCCCTTCGGCTTCATATACCCTTTACGTTACACCCTATATAATTATTGAACCCCATTTATATAGCTTACCTATGAGGATATTGTTTTATTTATTTAGCTCTATAATCGTATAACCATGACGTTTAAATTATACTTACGTACATTACGATAGATATCTATTAAGTAAACATTATTTACACTTTTTCGTTTTTACGAATCGCTAAAACTATACGATTCCGAATTAGATACATATGTAATCGACGTTTCCTTTACTAATAGACTAAGTTTATTTGTACGGAACTATCCCCGTAGAATCGGTTTACAATTACATCATAGATACACCTTACACGATTCAAAAACATTGCTATTCCAATGTGCCTAAAGAAAAAATGATGGAAAATAAAATTACCGCAGATCAATTTTCAAGATCAACATTTACAATTAGAAGTTCTAATTTAGAACTGCGAACCAATATTTGACAGTGACAGGAAACGATTCCCATTTTAAAGTCCATTACTCGGTTTTTGTGATACGAACATTGATCTCCTATAAACAACTAGATGCACAAAGGTCTTACTAAAACAATTTAAAAAACGTCTAAATAAGGGTCCATTGTTAACGTCCAAATAATGTCCAATAAAGCAAATGAGGGTCCATTCATCCGTTTGGACCTTCTTTGCGCTCGGACATTTTTAGAAGGCAGACTGTGTATCTAGTTGTTTATAGGATCAATGGATACGAAAGATAATTTTCGTTTTAACACTTATTTTAACTGGTGTGTTAAAATGTGCATGTTTCTACTAACATCGAAATGAGCAGAATTTTACAACATTAGTCTCATACACTACCTTGATTTTGTGATGTGCTTTGGTATTTGATAATTCTTTGGTATCAATGATAACAAACGTTCAATTCCCAATTTCCCAGTATTAAAATCGGTAATTCTCGTAGTGTCATTCTTTTTATAAGTTTGGTGTTGGAAAGGCACCATTATGGATGGATTCACCTAAGCTTGAAATCAGTTAATCAAAAACGCTAAAATTGACACAATATTGTCGTAAACGCAGATTTTGGCTGATAATTCATCGGATCTCGATCCATATCACGGTGAATATTAATATGTAGTCGCATTTTGGTTTAAATAAACGCACGCCTAAATTAACTACCAATATCATAAAATCTCGTTCAAATTACGCCACATTTTCTTCCAACCAAGTTCTCGAAGAGGCATATCTTTAAACACTTGTTGACCGGCTTTTTATCAATACACGCACGAATTTTCGCGCCGCTTCACGCGAGCTGCGCAGGCGCAGCCGAGAAAGTGTTGTCGCCATGTCTAGCGTTTAGTTAGGTATTTTGTGATTAGCAACTGTTGCACAAAAGTATTTTTATTTTCATGGATGGATGGACAATGTTGGAAATAAATTTTAATGCCACTAGCGGTCACCCATCCAGATAGGTACAGACCATGGTGAACGTTGCTTAACTTGTACAACTTGTTGCTTGATTTGCACAATACTGATTGTGAAAATTTAGCCTCTATATAGGATCTAAGAACGGGTGACTTTATTTTCACAATGATGAACAGGTTCAATCAAACAGTTCCTTCAGTGTTATATCACAACAGGTAATTAGACGATCATATTTGTTTACAAAATAAGACACTTAATTTGTGCTTCGGTATACCTTGCCCTTAACTACTCCAAGACTATTTAATAGATACCAAATCTTTATTAGGATAAATACTATTTTTGAAACTTACAATATACCCAAAAAATATTTTATTAATAAAAACTAATACCTATAATAACAAATAAAACGTGATTAAAATAATAAAACGAAATGACTATTCACATTCCTAACAAAGGCAATATATTTCACACTCTTTATAACGCAGAGACAACCCTAGCTTAAAAAAAAAAAGCAATAGCGACCTTACCCATCTTACAATACCACACTGCTACATCAAAACACAATAAAAATGATGTAAGCGTCGGCAAAAGTAAACTTTTTGACTTACGACAAAAAAATTGCCAATATACACATTGTACTGAACCCTGCTAACGATATTTTGATGACTTCCATACAATAATGAAATAACAAAGACAAAAAAGACAAAAAGTTATAAGACTACTGTGCGGAGATTCCCGATGCACGGTGGGGAGAATTCACCATTTGTCGGACAAAAAAACGTAGCCTGTGAAAATAATAAATGAAACGGGGCTCTAACATCGGTGCTCGAAATTATACTTATCATTGATTTCTGTATTTATTGTACGGTCGAAGACAGAGAAAGGTGTACAGTAGAGTTTTTAAGGTTGAAATTTTCTCAAAAACTACTTGACCTATTGCAATAAGTCTTTCACTGTTAGATAGATAAAAGTTAAAACTATGTAATGTAAAAGAATTATTAAAATCGATCCAGTAGTTCTTGAGAAAATCTCAACCTTATTGAGACCCCCTGTACACTTATCTCTGTCTTCGACTGTACATCTAAGATAAGGTGCCTCAATAAGGTTGATATGTTCTCAAAAACTACTGGACCAAATTTAATAATTCTTTTACAGTTACATAGTTTTAACTTTTATTAATATAACAGTGAAAGAATTTTTGCAATAGGTCAAGTAGTTTTTAAGAAAATCTCAACCTTTAAAACTCTCCTGTACACCTTTCTCTGTGTTCCAACGTACAGTAAAATAAGAGTATACTGATGCCTCAATAATTTTGAGACTTTAAAAATCTACTATTGGCTTGTAAAAATTCAACCAGTAGATAGTTTGATCGCAGACCATGAATTTTTAATTTTTTTTTAATCAGTGAATTTTTTGAGAAAATGTCAACCTTAGTGAAGCGTATTCTGAGTTAAACTGTACAATAAGTCTTGAACTTTTGATTGCTTTAAATATTTAGAATAAGATTCCATTCATTTGTGATGTTTTTTTTAATTGGAACCTTAATTGGAAATATTACAGTAGCTAAAATATTATTATGAAATAACGACTGAGGTGGTAGCTCGACCACACAAATCTCAGAGAAAGGTAGGTGACACCTACATTTTTTCCAAAGGTGGCTAGTGTCGGTATATGTAGAAAAGATGTGAGGGTATTTTGATATCATAAATAAACAAAATCTCGAGCCTGTGTTTGATTGACGCGTCCCATACACTTCGACATGGCGCAGTCGGTTTAGAACTAAATAATTCGTGGTTATTCGTTATAAACAGTGATTATAGGTCAAGTGACGAATACTTAGTGAAATATAACGTAAAGGGTGTTCACGAATTCATCCGACAATGGAATCTGTACTGGCGCCACCGCCGCCATTCTGTTATGTGAACAATCTGGAAAACATTACATCTGGAAATATCTCTAAAGATTGGGAGAAGTGGAAAAAGTCGTTCATAATATACTATGATGCGTGTGAACTCGAAACCAAGAGTGCTAAGGTGCAAAAGAATATATTTTTACACGTCATTGGTGAGCAATGCCGTGAGGTATACGAACAATTCACTGAGAAAATTACTGATTTAAAAACATTGATAGCAACATTTGATATATTTTTCTCTTCTAAGAAAAACTTAACTGTGCAACGTCATCGTTTTTTCACTCGTGACCAGTTGGAGTGCGAATCAATACAGCAATATACCTTCGAGTTGAAAAAGTTAGCAGCTAACTGTGAATTTAAAGATTTGTGCGATGATTTGATACGAGATAGATTGATCTGTGGCATTAAAGAGAGTGCGTTGAGAGAACGTTTGCTTCGAGAACCGGAATTAACACTAAAGAAGTCGTTGGACATCTGCAATCTCGCTCAAATGTCCAAAGTGCAAGCTGGAAGTATACAAAAGGAATTTGGGGAGCATCGTGCATACGCTGTTGAAAGCGCAGGGACGTACTCAGGCGAAGAAGAGTACATGGCTCATTGGATTTCTCGTCGGGGAGCGGGTGCGAGTCGCGGGGCGCACGGAGCCGCTGCTGTTGGTCGAGGCCGAGGCGCTGCACGGGCGTACTACTCACCGCGCGGGGCGCCCCGTCCCGCCACTGCCGTCGGACCGTCCGCGGCCGTCTCGCCGCCGCAATCTGCTGTTTACCTAGCGCCGGCCCAGCGCATGTACAATAACAATACTCGACAACGAGATATGAGACGTAACTATTCTGATTCGAATTGTGGAAAGTGCGGTATGATTCATAATTACAATAACATATGTCCTGCGAGTGGAAAGAGATGCTTAAAGTGTAATAATTTGAATCATTTTTCTCGAGTATGTAATGTTTATGAGATGCAAGCGGAAGACTCCCCCGATCAGGTAATTTACTATTTTAATAAATGTAGTAATGATTGGAATGTGAAATTAATAATTAATAATTCACATATTTCATTTAAATTAGATACGGGCGCTGACGTGAATGTATTACCCCGTAGTTATTTGCAACAAATAGGTGTTTCAGAAAGTGATCTTGTAACGACTTCTGTCAAATTGCGAGGTTATTCGGGTGGCGATATCAAAGTAATAGGTAGATGTAATTTAAAATTAAAATATAAAAGTGTAGATTACGTTTTGGATTTCATTATAGCAGATGTTAATTCTCCACCAATATTAGGTCGTCATTCGTGCCAGGAGCTAGAAGTAGTAAAGCTAACTCTGTCAGTCACTGGGGTAGAAGGAAATGACACGCAGATTAGGATTTTAAGTGAGTACGTAGATGTTTTTGAGGGAATAGGTTGTATGCCTGGCGAATATAAAATAGGTATTGATGAGAATGTCCGTCCAGTGGTACATGCTCCGCGAAAGTTACCAATTGCAATTAGAGAAGGGGTCAGAAGTAAACTAGATGAAATGGAGAGGCAAAATATAATTGCAAAAGTGGAAGGTCCTAGCGATTGGGTGAATAGCATGACTGTAGTTAGAAAGCCAAATGGTGATCTTCGTATTTGTTTGGATCCGAAAGATCTAAACAAAGCTATAAAACGAGAGCATTTTCATTTACCTACGTTAGATGAAATAACATCAAACTTAGCAGGCTCCCGATTCTACAGTACCCTGGACGCAAAAAATGGATTTTGGCAACAAAAATTACATACAGACAGTACAAGCCTGTGTACCTTCAATACGGCCTTTGGAAGGTATAAATTTTTGCGTTTACCTTATGGTATAACTTCAGCATCTGAAGTTTTTCACAAAAAGATGTATGAACACTTTGATGACCTTGATGGTGTATGTCTGTTCGTTGATGATCTTCTTGTGTATGGGAAAACTAAAGAAGAACATGATTTTAGATTGAAAAAGGTATTGGAGAGATGTAGGTCGATTAACTTAAAACTAAATAAAGATAAATGTAAATTTTGTTTGTCGGAAATAAAATATTTGGGACACAAAATAACACATAGAGGTATTTACCCAGACGAATCCCACACGACAGCTATAACCGCTATGAAAGCACCAGAAAGTGTCAAGGACCTGGAAAGGTTCCTTGGTCTGGTAAATTATGTAGGTAGTTTTGTTCCAAATTTAGCTGAAAAAACCCACGAGCTTAGGCAGTTGTTAAAGAAAGATATAGAATGGCATTGGACAGATTCACATCAAAATTCTTTTGAAAATTTAAAAAAATGTTTGATGTACCAGTTTTAAAATATTTTATGGTAAATAAACCTGTAATTATTTCTGTCGATGCGTCTAGGAATGGCCTTGGTGCCTGTTTATTGCAGGACAACCATCCTGTAAGTTATGCCTCAAGATCTCTAACAAAAGCAGAACAAAACTATGCACAGATAGAAAAAGAGTTGTTAGCTTGTGTGTATGCATGTGAAAAGTTCTACTCCTATATTTATGGCAAAAATGACGTCACAATCGAAACTGATCATAAGCCGTTAGTAAGTATAATTAGCAAGCCAATAGCTAGCGCCCCTGCTAGGCTACAAAGGATGTTATTGAGACTACAATTATATACATTTAAGTTGATTTATAAGCCAGGGAAATATTTATTTATAGCAGATGCATTATCACGCGCATCACAACCTATATCTCGCAACGAGATCGAGTCACGTGATCATTTCGATATGCAAGCTCAAGTTTGTGTTGTAACTGCGTGCAATCCACTCACGGACTCTCATTTTGTGCACCTACAAAAATGTACACAAGATGATGTAGAACTACAAAGTTTAATTAAATACATCAAAGAGGGTTGGCCAGAACACAAGCAGCAAGTATCAGATGCAGTTAGCTCGTTTTGGTACTACCGAGATGAATTGACGACGTCTTTTGGTTTAGTTTGGAAGGGAAACCGTGTAATTATTCCTAAAGTATTACGGGGAGATATGCTTAAAAAAGTACATGTTGGCCATTTAGGGTTAGAGATATGCAAGTTGAGAGCAAGGGAGACTATGTTTTGGCCAAATATTAACAGCCAGTTAGAGGACTACATTAGTAAATGTTCAGCGTGTTTAAGTCATAAAAATGAAAATAGACGAGAGACGATGATTCCACACGATATACCTAACATGGCGTGGTCTAAAGTAGGCATAGACACGTTTCATTTTAAGGGTGAATTATACTTGATTGCAATAGACTACTATAGTAAGTTCATAGAAGTAGCTAAGCTGAGCTCATTGCGATCTGAAGAAGTTATAGATAAACTAAAGCTATTTTTTTCTAGGCACGGCATTCCTACTATACTTATGTCAGACAACGGGCCTGAAAGCAATTCAGATAGCTTTAGGTTATTTGCCCGAGACTGGAATTTTAAGCACGTTACATCATCACCTCGATACTCACAGTCCAACGGGCAAGTAGAAAGGGCAATACAGACAATAAAAAATATGATGAGAAAAACTAATTACGATAAATCAGATTTTAGATTGGCTTTATTGCAACATTTGAATACTCCAATTAGTAGTGATATGCCATCACCATCAGAACTACTTTATAATCGAAAAATGAGAACTATCCTTCCTTGCTCACCACAATTATTAAAACCAAAGATACCTAAACACGTTCAATGTGGGTTAAGTCACCGACAGGAGACTCAAAAACACTATTATGACAAAGGTGCTAGGGATCTTCAACCCATTACGGTTGGACAAAGGGTGAAAGTGAGAATAAATAAGCAATGGGTTAGTGGAGTAATTAGCGCGCTAGTGGGGAAGCGGTCGTATGCAGTAAAGATAATAAAAACAGGGGGAACATTGACAAGAAATCGTAGGCATTTGAATATTGACCCCAGTTCGGGATCACAATCATCAGATTTCAATGAGTGTCAATGTGAAGCTTACGATGATATCGCCACCGGAAATGAGCCTGTCACTAGCGTATCCTCGTCATCACCACGTCCGCGCCCTCCTATTGTGTTAAGCGCGACTCAACCTCTTGTCACTCGTTCTGGCAGGGTAGTGAGTCAGCCTGATCGGTGGGCCATTCCAGCGGTGCATCAGCTGGCGGCGCGCCCGCCGCCGCCGCCGCCGTACGCGCAGTGACGTACACACCCATGCATGTATTTAGTAAATAAGTTATTAATTTTTAATAATTTCTTGTGTTGCATGCCATAGAACCACTCACTTATTGTGCACTAAACTAGCTATATATGATATTTTAATTATAAAGATTAAATAATACAAATAATTACTTATATAAAACCTACCTAGTTACCTAAAAACTACAAACACATTTAGTAATAATAAAATCAAATTAAAAACAAATATTATGTTAAATTATTTTTTATAAAAATGTAAAGAATAAAAAGAACTTATAATTAACTATTGCATGTAAATAAATATCAAATAAGTGAATAATACTTTAAAATAATAAGTGAATACTTAAGCAATGTGTTAAATTATTGTATGATGAATTTATCTTATTTTTAATTATATTGTTTTGTAAAAAGGGGATTGTCGGTATATGTAGAAAAGATGTGAGGGTATTTTGATATCATAAATAAACAATCAGTCTAAATCTCGAGCCTGTGTTTGATTGACGCGTCCCATACACTTCGACAGCTAGTTCTTGTCAGTTTGACAGTTGATGTCAATAAGGCATAGGTAACCCGATCGTCAACCCCTCGGACTTTTGGTCGACTCGACCACTAACGGTTCAGGTAAGTTGTCCACTCGACCATCGTCCGAGAGATTTGTGGCCGAGCTGTCACCTAAGTCGAAATAATCATCTAATACGTAATACCTACTTTATATATTCAAAATTATTATTGCACCTTTTAGGCAAGTAATCCTTGCAGAAACGATGGTTATTAATAATCATCTTTTTATTCTAATGCATGATTTTTACCTACAAAACATTTAAAATATCCATTTAATATAATCACAAGCATATTTCTTCGTCAATCAATACAGCCCACAGTAAATCACTTAAACTCAATTAATAGAATCACTTTCTCACAGGAAAAGATTCATTGCCAATCAGTCAAGCGTCAAAAATGGATTAATAATTCAACAAAAAAATTAACCGACTGTCAAATATCTATAACATCTTAATTACTGTACGTCAAAATCAATTATGCACGAAAGGAATATTTGAATAAGACGTATTCGGTAATCATTTGTCAAAACCGCTTAAGGGTTAAAAAACAGTAGACCGCCATTGTCTATTTCACCCTACTTTTTTTTGTTCAGCACAGACGTTTTTTTGGTTCAATGTCCAAAGCTTGTTTTATACGACAATGTTATATGCGAATTCTTTCAAATGCAGCAATGTATTCTTGTAGCCTTATAAATGATGAATATGCATGTCTTTAATAATAATTTTAATGCACAAACTCCATTGGTTTCGTCTCAGATATTTTATGCTTGATTTAACTTGAATAAACGCATATTAATTGCATCCAGGTGGCTGAAAATAAATCGTATATATTCACGCCTATTTACATTAGTAGCCAGAGGCAGTAATAATAATTGATAACTTCTCATTTGTTTACTACCCGACTGCACAAAAAGGAGGGTTACATACCGGTACATGGGATAATTTGAAAAAAAACTACGGCTCTTGTTGTTTAAACTACATAATTATATACATGTTTTTGTTTTTGAAGCCTCGAAAAACAAAAGTTTTTCAGTTACCGATACTGAACTTCTCCTTTAAGACTTAACTACCTATTGCTGTTATTCATAAAAGCACTCTCAAGCTCATTCTAGATCGTATTTGCTTAGTGCAGTCTTACCACGGCTTGAGTGCATGTTTGCTCAAGATTGGTATATTAATCAACGACGTACTTGAGAATCTGATCACACCTTTAGTATTACCCAGCTGATTTCGCACTTGAGATCAGTTTAAATAAATATTATTATTATTCATTTAAACGGATTTTATTTCTCACCACGGACACAATATTTTTCGAAATAAAAATCAATTAAGTATAAGCTTTGTTTGTGGGCAGACAGTCAGTCTATTAGATAATAGGAGCCTTAGTCCCCTAGGATTCAAACCAGAACTTCACCAGATTAGAACCTGGACTTATCTCAAATACTTTGACGTAAAAGCCAGCAATAACGCAAACAAAAGGCCATAGTGAGTAGTGAGTGAAACAATAGCGTATCCTCCACGTATCTATCGTGCGGTGGCCACGATTTTGACAGCCGGGAGACCGGTCCGGGAAGATTAATGGTGGCTCTACTCATCGCCGTAATGACACCCCCTCCGCTCTCGCTCTAATGACATCCATGTAGGGTGACTGCAGCACTGGATTATACAGACCTGGATTAGTTTTGTAGCTTTTTGGACATAGGTCCGAGTAGTTTTAAACACATTTCCTGCTAATAAAAATGGTATTTGTACCGCGAAAAAACTATTTAAAACGAACAATTTTTTTAGCCAAACTGTGGCTATAAATGTAATGTTTTTTTAGCTTTATGGAAGTGGGTTTAGTAGGGTTTTATCATTGATAGCAGCCATCGAAAAACTACTCCATGAGAGTAATAAAAATAATTATATTTATATAAAATGGAAACAAACGCAAATAAAAGTATTGTAACTTTCTGTTGAGTAGTTTTTTCTTCTTCTTACTGAGAGCATATAGCGAAAAAACTATTGCATACGAAAAAAAGTGTCCTCACACATGTCTACAAATCAACAAAACGTAAAATAAGTATTTATTATGACATTACCAAGAATAAGGTGAATTTATTTCACTTACTGCGAAGACGGACTCTTAAAAAATCCTTACTTTTAAAATGCATTTAAATTTTCTAGAAACACGCACATAAAACAGACCAAACCAACTTACAACCCTCACGAGTCCTAGAAACCCCCTAACGCATATCCACCAACACAGCATCCTTGGTTAATGTCTTTGCCGTAACGAAAAAAAAAGTCTGGCATGTTTATCTTGGCCAAGACGCTGCGTCGTTGCGAATCGCCGGCCCCCGTGTATTTCGGGCCTAATCGATTTTACTCGGGACGCGTCTAATTTGGTGGATTAATTGTGGACACCCTTGTGTACGCCTAATTTCCTTGTTTATGGAAAATGATAATGGCTGTTTCGATGTATTGTTTTCTTTTTGCGAATTGTTTTTTTTTTCGAACTGATCAAAGACAATTTTCGAAAATATGGAACTGGCTCTTGACAATGGCGGGAAACGACGACGGTTGCGAAAATATTTAATATTTTCAGTTTAATGTCTACAGTGGTTGTTTTGTGTTTAATATCACGTTAAATTAATCAGAATATATTCGAAATGACAGTATGGTGAAATGATTGGAGGATTCATGCAGGATCTGAAGTTTGGCGGTATAGTCAAGAGTCTCACTACGAGCTTGGGAGTAAACGTGACTGTCGAGCTGATTCGTCCAGAGTGACGACGCTACGGCGACTCCTCTGGGTGAAGAGAAGACGATATGATTTTTTGAATATTCTACAACACATGTAACATGACATTGGCAAATGGCGAACTATCGTATCCATTAATCAAATAAATAAATAATAAAAACTGCTTAACGTGCTTACCGAGGCACGGAGGGGTTCAGATGAAAATGTCACTAGCGGTCACCCATCCAGGTACTGACCTCGCCCAACGATGCTTAACTTGTACGATCGTTTTCAACGTGTACTCTCAACTGGACTCCGAGCCCCTGAGCCAAAGACTAGGTGCTGTTATTCATGAACCTAGTTAAACCTCACTTCCATTAAATCCCTTTCACACTTCGTTAAAAACGGTTAAGATAGAAAGGGACAGGCGGGCTAAACGGTGGCGTAATTTTAAATCATTTTTATAATAATAATAATAAGGTTTTTAATGACTATAATTTAAAAACAGAGTTTCTTGATTGAAAACTTATAGCTACCAGCGTTTTTTGGAAACAATTTTACAAGATTAATAATGCACAATGTAAGTCGAATTATAGCTTCAATTGCCTGCTTATCTTTTTCATACAAACAAATGTGCTACAAAGCCCACAAATTTAATAGTATATGTAAACTTACCATGATTACATATTAAGTAAGTGCTAAATTTAATTAAGTAAATATTAAGTTTAAAATGTCGCCACTACTGGCGACCTCTTCCAGCTCATATAATCACAAATGAGATTGGGAGCCCGGAAAGTGATATAATTTTTGTAACCTTTTTTTCACTGAAATAAACAGTTTAAATTTTAATTTTTGTAAGAGTGTGAAACGATAGCAACCGTACTAGTTTAAAAAACTGTATAACGGATGCTAACGCCTTCCATCGGGTTGTAATGACGCATATTTTAGTAAGTTTATGAATACGCGCCTAGGCTGGCCGGGGATCGAATCTGGAACCTCCGTATCGTAAATCCAGTGACCTAACCACAACTGAGCTTTTCCAGTATGAAAGGCCAATAAAAAGTTCGTTTACGGCAGCAATCTATACTTCCCCAACTTTCCCTGGTCTCTCACAAGACCCCTGAGGATTACGGAGAGTAGTTGTGACCAGGCTTTTGTATTTTATTATTATACATCTTAAGAGGAGCGAAGGTTTTCACAACGCTCATTGAAACCTGATTGATATTAAACGATAAATGGAAATAAATTCGTTTCGCAAAGCGCATAAAAAAAAATTCAACTTTCCTTCTTATGGCACATTTGTCTAAGTCATCTAATTTGTCAACCGTGGATAGACGTGCTCTTTTTTTCACTCTTCTAAACGCGTACGTACTATAATTTTTAGATTTTTTGTCTGTTTGTCTGTGACTTTGTGCAAGTATCACGCCATAACTACTGAAGGGATTTTGATGGGAGTTTCACTAGGAGATAGCTGAAATATCCGGACAGCTCATAGGCTATAAGCCATGGCGGTATGTGATGTGGAAACAAGGATCCAGAGAGGAAGATCTGCCTCCTAATCTGATCTCCTCCATCCTCTCCATCCTCCTCCTCTATGCAAACGAAGTTGCGGGGTACAGCTAGTAAACGATATAATCATACAGCAATTTTGAAAGAAGACTTCTAAGATGGTTACGCATCATAAGGCCGAAAGTTCCTAAGGTCGAATAAATAAGTGGTCAGATTTCGAAGATTTTCGAATTTAATTATTATATTCCAGTAAGTATTGAGTATAATTTAATTTACATTACACTTTTTTCATTATTGTACATAAAAATCATTTACAATCGTAAAAATAGACTAAGTTTTATACCGATTTTGATCCTGATCAGTAATACTGTAGATAATATTTAAAAAATAGTATTTATCGTAATAAACATTTTGTGAATAGCTTTTTTAATAAAATTGATTATATTGGAAGATATTATTTTGTTAAGATTGGCGGCGCTAGTTGGCTCATGGAAGGCTCTTAAACGCAATGTATAAAAGAATACTAAAATAAATTGACTTTGTCGTAAGGAAATTATGTAAACAAAATACTTTTTGTGAATATTTGTGTCAAAATTTATCAAGAATCCTTGTGTTACGGTTCTTCATTTATTTATACGATTGTATATTTAGTTGTAAATTCTAAGTTTTTATAAATAAGTATTAGCAGGTTTTAAAGTAAATAAGAAGTCTGAAATATCTTTAGCAAAGGCATCCAATAAATAATCTGTCAATACAATATTATGATGTCCCATAACAATGGTATAGTTGATAACGGGCCGTATTATTGGGAGTATAAATTGTGAGGTGATGTCTTTTAAGAATTATTTGTAAAGGGGTGAGACAGTAAGGTGGATAGGGGATGAAACGATACGGAAGGACATTTGCTAGTTGGTTTATGTAGTTTTGATACTTTCGCTGACACTTGCGATACTTTCGCAGGCTTGTAGTTAGTGATGGGTAATGGGAATTTTTCAGAAAGAATAGAAAAGTAAGAAAAAATATTTTTCCGAAATATTTCCGATATTTTTCCAAATAAGATTCCTCCAAATTCGTGCAACGAACGCGGTGTACAGACACTAGACAGTCGTTGACGGGCCGCAATTTCTCAACAACTGCTTGACCGATTTTGAAAATTCTTTTACTATTTAGTAGATAGTTTAGAGTATGTAATTATATAAAAAAAATTAATAACCAGTCAAGTAGTTTTGAGAAAATATCAACCATAATAAAGTCTTTCCTACACAGGCGCAATCTGCACGCGGCCTGCGGACAGTTGAAACGCATGCCCGCCCCATTTTCTCCCGTCGTTAACGTCCAATAGATTGCGATCTGAGACCTAGGCTGCAATGCGCTACCTACTGGACATTAACGACGGGAGAAAATGGGGCGGGGCATGCGTTTCAACTGGCCGCAAGCCGCGTGCAGATTGCGCCTGTGTAGGAAAGACTTTATTATGGTTGATATTTTCTCAAAACTACTTGACTGGTTATTGAAATTTTTGATAATTACATACTCTAAACTACTTATCTAATAGTTAGAAAACTTAACTCTCCTGTACACCTTTCTCTGTGTTAGACCGACAACGAATTAAAAAAAATACACAACCATTTCTTTTTTCAATACAAGATGTTTTCAAACTCTATTGATTGCTTAATATGTCTTGCAATGTCTTGTAGGTATTTGATGCAATAAGATGACAGCTCTTCCATTGTATCAAAATTACCAGATCCAACTACAAATTAAATGACATCCCATCATTTAATTCTCATACGGCGACAACATAATTTCCAAAACGGAAGGGCGCCTAACCGCTACAATTTTTTTTCTCTAACATTTGTCATCGTCTCGCTTGTATGGAGACATTATTTTTTTAACAAAAGGCATTAAGAAGATTTACTAGCTTAGTTCTTGTTGGCTTTTTGGATTTTTTTTCTGTAAGATAATGAGGGTACTCGAATAGTCAATGGATTTTGGCAAAGGATTAGGAAGATATGGACCTCCCGCGGATTCGTTCGCTCTTTTCTTAGTTATCTGACAGAAATTGAATATTAAAAGCATTTCATTCTCATTGAATAACTGTAATAATAAAGACAATTATTTTTTAAATGCTTATTTATAACGTGTTTCAGTTTCGGTAAGTTGTAGTTCGCATAATTGCGAAAAACGGCCGTTTTTGGCACATTTGAAAACTACAACTGAGCTTGTCGCAATTATGCGATGTATTGTATATTTAAAAATAGTATTTATCCTAATAACGATTGTGTACATAGCTTTTTTAATAAAATTGATTATATTGGAAGATATTATTTTTTTAAGATTGGCGGCGCTAGTTGGCTCATGGATTAAGCAGAAATATTTTTAATTTATTAATGAATATTTTATAATTATAATTTATAATTCCTATAAATGGAGACGTTTGCCCAGCAGTGGGACAATTTATCGGTTCACAAAAAAAATGAATATTTAAGACAGCTATGAATTTCGATTCCATGGGTTACAATCTGTGTTGCGTTATATTTTGTGACGTCACCTGCCTCCCAACAGCCTCAGCGTAATGTTACGAAACAGAAATAAATACGAATGCAGTAAGATCATTAGCTCGGCACAAGTGGGAACAAACAATGAGAGGCCAATTGCTTAGAAAATGCTACCTAATAATTACCTACGTAGGCGCGTGCCGACTAATTACGGCGAATTCTCGCAACGATCAGTCTAATTCGATAGAAATTAACAATAGTTGACAAAAAAGATTGCATAAATCAACTCACGCTGAAAATATTTTAAAATAGTTTTTCGAATTTACCCCTGTGGCTGGGCACAGCATTTCAGCTGATCACAGTCCTTTTACGCATATTATTTTAAGTTAGCTCTTATTTAATAAGGTCACCTTGTATGTGTAATAAATATTTTTCATTTCATTTCAATTTACGCCGCAGATATTAAAGCTCAAAATCGCGTTTCATCCCTTTTTGGGAAAACGTATTATAGCACTATCGAACTGATGGCTGTCAGATTCCTGACATTTAAATACCTGGTTTTTTCAACTATGTCCTTTCAATTATGTTCCCACAGATGACCTTCAATTTATATTAAGTCCAATTCGTAAAATTATCGCACTAAAGTCTAATTCGTACTATTTACATCATTTATTTCTTAAATTATGCTAGAAATGGGGCTTATCCATAATTAAATTGTGAACGACGTTTAATTTGCTATTGCTCTACCATTAAATATTTTCATTTTTCCACTACAATTATCTTATCAGCCTGAACTAAAATTTAAAAGCCGTAAATTCTGAGAATCTCGCAACTCTTTTCACAAGCGAAAACGTTAAACCATTTTCTTGTATTCGTTCACAAAATTGCTTTTCCAAAATTCGGCGCAGCGAGCCGTCCCGCGAAAGCCTGCACCGCCATCCATCTTAGGGCGGCGACAGACCGCCTCACGGTCGGCGACTCATCACGTTAATTTGTTTCCAGTGTGTACACCGCCTTAGGAGACTCCTATTTGATTAAATGCTGCATTTTATTTGTTAGAAGAGACGTATAGAATCCAGCGGCGGGCGCCATGTATAGGCGCTAGCAGAAGTAGGTATAATGATACCTACTTCTGCTAGGGAGACCTGGGTTTGATCCCCAATCATTAACCACGTGGGACCAGTGTGGATTGGTAGATTAGGTTAGGTTACACATGCTTGGGCCACGGTAGTTTTCGAAAGAGTACCCGTGGTCCTGTCCATGGTGGCGGAGGCGGAACACCCCAGGAGTTTTAGTTGGTGCGAGTCCAACATAATCACCCGTTCACCAGGACGGGCGGTATACATAATGTATTTCTCCTTGGCAACAACAAAAAAGGGTTATACATGCTTCAGATTTTTTATTCGGCAACCATGTTTACTTACAATGTTTTGCTTCACCATTTTGAGAGCTTTCGGTAAATGTATGTAAGTTTTCCTTCGAAAAATCCGAGGAAAATTTATTGGTAAGTTCATGGCTGACGGTGAAGGAAAAACATCGTGATGAAACCTGCATGCCGTAGAAGAAAAAATCTAAGGCATGTGAAATCCGCCAATCCGCACTGGGCCCGCATGGATCATGGCCCCAGCTCCCTCAATGTAAGGGAAGGTCTGTGCCCGAGCAGTGGGGTAATATAAATAGACTGATGATGATGACATGGCTGACCTGACCGAGGATCGAACCGGGACCCCCGCTGTACCACGTTTTTTCCTTGTTCGCAATTGGTTACGAAACACCGGTTACCACGTAGGCGGCCGAAGCGTTCTTACCAACTAACAGACCTATTACTCCCCGAAGGTGTCGTCGCCAGATAATCTGACTCGTCACAAAGGCGGCTGTAATCTCTCTCGGATATATCTGTCACTGTCACTCGCACGCACACACGCGATTGTTATCTGAGACGGCGAGACATTGATGTGATTTTGAGACCTATCCGATCATGAAGGAAAAATTTCGCCGTACCCTATGGAGAGAGCCTATAGTGTATTACATATGGGGATAGGTCTCCATGCATCACAGATCACTTACCCAATAGACCTGTAATAGGAGGGCGACCCCTGTCTCCCGCTTCGTATCTATGCGCTCATTGTTATAATACAAGAAATAGGGATAAACTTGCATTTCCCGGATTCAGACTACGTAAGGTTAGTACATCCTTCATGGGGCACTGTATTCGCTTTTATAACAAGTTGCCAGAAAATGTCACGACGTTGACAGAGAGGAAATTTAAAAATTTCATTAAAGGAACACTTGTTAAGAAGGCGTATTACAGTATAGATGACTATTTAAACGATGAACATGCATGGTGTGTGTCGCCGGTTCCGCATGAGGGATAAAGTCTAGATTACTAACAATAGTAATAGTTGTGTAATACCTAGTTATTAAGTAATAATAATAATAAAAATCTTTATTTATCTCACATCAAAGAATGGTAGGTACAATTACAACTAGCAATAACAATGTATGGTTCTAAGATGCGAGAGTCTGGTGTCTGTGCTAGGCGTAAGCCTGTGTTACAGATCACCAGGCCCTCCCCATTTAGAAGCAGAAAGTAATTGTGTATTATTATATTATTTTAAAAGATGTGCTGTTGAGAGTTTTTTGCCACTTTTTCTCCTCAGCGTTGGCACCTTTTCCTTGCAAAGTGGTGTAAATGTAAATTCTAAAATATATTGACGTGCAAAAATGTACACAACGTGCTTACTTGCAATAAAGAAATTTGACTTTGACTTCGTTGACAGAATTTTTCGCTTGCAAATTTGTACCGATTTCATGTCTGTAGTAAGTGGTCTGTGCCATGTATGAACCAAACCTAACCGTTGTTGATCAAAATATGGAGTCTAAGGTCTGTCCCAATCCAATTTTCCATGAAGGTAAACAAATCAGTGCCCGCAACTTCGTATGAGTAGATATCGCTGGTTATACATAGATGTCCACGAAGTACATTCAATGTACTGGGAGGCAGCTCTTCCTCTCTGGTCACGTGGTTCCACATCAACCGCAATGGATTATAGCCTATGTGCTGCCCAGACATTTGAGCTATCTCCTAGTGAATGTCCTATCAAAATCCTTTCAGGAGTTTTGACATGATGCCCGAACATCGACACAGACAGACATACTTTCTTTTATCTCCATTATCAATAGTCCCGCTACGAGCTCGGGAGTGAACGTATGACTGTCGAGCTGCTTCGTCCAGAGTGATAACGCTACGGCGTCTCCTCTGGATGAAGACGAGAAGACTATGATATATTTAATTTTCTGTAAGATGACATTGGCAAATGACGAACTGTCGAGTCCATTAATAAAATAAATAAATAAAGTAGTCAATATTGTGTTAAATGACAGTCAAGGTTCTCTTGAAAATGGCGGGAAACGACGGTTGCGAAATTATTTGATAATTTTCCTTTTAATGTCTACCTACAGGGACTATTTTGTGTTTAATATCACGTTAAATTAATCAGAAAATGTTCGCGAATGACAGTACGGTGAAGTTATTGGATAATTTGAGCAATATCTGAAATTTCAAGCTTTTATCAAGAGTTCTCGCTACAAGCTCGGGAGTGAACGTGACTGTCGAGCTGCTTCGTCCAGAGTGATGACGCTACGGCGTCTCCTCTGGATGAAGACATGAAGACGCGGCTGCAGGGTGAAGACGCTACTGCGACTCCCCTGGAGGAAGATAGAAGACTATTGAATATATTGAATTTTCTGTAACATGACATTGGCAAATGACGAACAGTCGAGTCCATTAATAAAATAAATAAATAATGTCAGTCAAAAAAACTCCAAATCGTCCCAAATCCCAAATCTTAGGGCAACGACCGGAGGCGTCACCCTGTGTCCTGTATTTGACGGTGACGGATGCATCTTTAGCGATGCGGTTCAGCTTATAGTGATAGATACGTAGGGGAGTTCGCTATTAGCAATGCGTCTTAAGTGGTGGCTAATAATCGCTGCAGATATTTGAGGAGTCTGAAGGATTTGCATATTTGACCATTCATATTATATTATATGCAATTCTGGAAAAACATGGTATAGGTCAGAATACGAGACCCGAGAGAGAATATTTTATAAATTGTATTTAAAAAAATACAATGTAACATATTTAATTCATCATCATCAGTCTATTTATATTGCCCCACTGCTCGGGCACAGACCTTCCCTTACATCGAGGGAGCTGGGGCCATAATCCAACATATTTAATTATATTTGGTTATTTAAAAAATCCTTTTTGGCAGTCCACAAATCCATTATAATTAAATCACTTTGAATTTTTACAAATCAATTTTGAATTTTAACAAACCAGTTTGAATTTAAGAAGTCGATTTGGAACTTTAACAAATCAGTTTAATTTTTTACAAAACAATTTGAATTTTTACGTATAAATTTGAATTTTTACATATCAATTTGAATTTTTACAAATCAATTTGAAATTTTACAAAACAATTTTAATTTTTTCAAATTAAGTTGAATTAAACTCCATTATCGTTTAAATGAGGCTAAAATTTTAGGATAACAATGATAAGCAAATGTCAACACCGTATAAAATCAACCTATTCACTTATAAATACGTTTTCCTTTTCTTGCATCTCCCAAACCGTTTCAATGGCGGAAATCTTATAAAAAGCTAAAAACAGAGAAATACGAGAATTCAAGGAGATTTGACGTCAAATTTGAGAAAGAGGGAGCTAATGATAACAGCCAGTGTGACCGGTGTGGGGACCATTGATCCGATCAATCACACACGGTGCTCGTACACTGTGGGGTACTGTCTGTAGCTGACATATTCTAGTATTTTTATTTATTTATTTATTTATAAACTCACGCCTGGGGTAGGCAGAGACGATGGACTTCCATCTGCTGCGATCCTGGCACACAACCCTTGCCTCCTCCACATTCATCAATCTGTTCATGCATGCTCGCCGGTTTGTAGTAGACCGTACTTGGACCTTTTTCTAGTATTTTTCTTCAAATAAAATAAAATCACAATGCCAGATTCTGCCCCACCATCAACCGCAAGTTGTACAAGATAACGAATAAATGTAATAAGTCCCCAACAAAATGATAGGTACAGCTTAAATGGTCACGTAGTTTTGTAGGTGGGGCAAAGTTCCATTGAAATGTGGCAATGTCTTTTATTGCTAGTAAGGACGTTGTAAATTTTTACACGTCATTTTTTTTAAATTACATTTACACTTTTCAAGGAAAAGGTACAAAATCAATACACAGTGTCAAAAAAAACTTTTAGCGGTAAGTATCTATTTTAAAAGAATGACAATTAAATTATTAATTATTCTTACTACAATCTAAACTCGATCCTGCATATGGAACTGGCGAAGTGGCGACACATATTTCTGAAATCAATTTGAATTTTTGTAGGGTAAGGTAGTTTTTGTTTACAAAATAAGACACTTATTTTGGGCTTCGGTTTAGTTTGTGAGAAAATCTGAACCTTAATGAGGCCCTAAATATATTTCTCCCTGTTTTGTCTGTACTTCGACAGTCTCAAACAATGTACAGTGGAACACAGAGAAAGGCGTACAGGAGAGTTTTTAGGGTTGAGATTTTCTCAAAAACTACTTGACCTATTGCAAAAATTATTTCACTGTTTGATAGATAAAAGTTAAAACTATGTAACTGTAAAAGAATGATTAAATTCGGTCCAGTAGTTTTTGAGAAAATCTCAACCTTATTGAGGCCCCCTGTATACTTATCTCTGTCTTCGACTGTACTACAACTTCTATGTACAGTCGAGGACGTAGAAAGGTCTACAGAAGAATTTTTAATGTTGAGATTTTCCCAAAAAATCCTTGACTAATTTTTAAAAATTCTTTCCAAATGCATAGCCTTTTTTTCTTTTCTCGTGTGGTTTAGTGACCAAACCTATTTGTCAGAGTTATTCCGGCCGCCCTTAGGCCTTTGACGTGGCCTTACGACTGCTGCCGAGCAACAGCAACCGGGACCAATTGCTTAACGTGCTTTCCGAGGCACGGAGGGGCTCAGATTTTATTTTATTTATTTATTTCATTAAAATTACAATCCCAACGCCTTTACAGGTTTTCACCCAAGTCGACGATGGTAACTTAATTAATTACAATTCATCCATTCACCATTAAATTATATAAACCATCAACCACCAGATAAAAGTGTCACTAGCGGTCACCCATCAAGGTCCTGACCTCGGCCAACGTTGCTTAATGCTTCGTATGCGCGTATTTTCAGTTTTTCTACGAAGGCTACGGCACTAACTACTAAAATTAAACGTCTGAAAAAAATATGTAGCAATCTTGGGGTGTCTATTTAGAGACTGATGAATACCGATACACGATTGGACAAACTTCGCTCGATACAAAAAAATCGCAAACATACCCCTTCCATAGGGTCCTATAAATACGAGAGCTTGTTTAAAAAAAATATGATTTTTGTTGGCGTATTTTTATTACCCTGCCAAAATTCATAAAAATACGAATATCGAGGCACTGCGCCGTGCTCTTCACTCCGCCGCTGCGGGGCATCTTGTGTCTCACTCTTGCTTTTGACAACCATATAGCGCCTTAACTTGTACGATCGTTTTCAACGTGTACTCGCAACTGGACAGCCCCTTTACATAGTGTTTACTAAACTTAGATTAAAAAAGAAATTCTCGAGAAAATCTCAACCTTATTGAGGTCTCCTTATCTCTGTCTTTATGTGTACGAGCATAAAGGATAATCGCCCGTTTCCGGCGCGCTTCGCGAGTTCGGCTCTGACGTGACGAGACGCGGTGACAAATGGACACACACCGCAAATTGAGTTTGGATGCCTTCAGACGTCTCGCGACGTTTAGACATTATATTCATTACTCTCTGTTAAACTTCTACGTTTTCTCTTTTAAAGGGATTTATATATTCCTTTGTTTCTCATACAAACTTCTTATTTTTATCAATACCTAACTTGCATATTAAGTAAGTTTTGTTCACAAATGTACTGTGTCACCGTTTATGTAAAAAAATGGCTGGTTGTCTATCAGGGAACCAAAAAGTACCTGAGCAGGTGCCGAAGACTGAGCAGGGGACGAGTAGGTACCTTAAAAATAAATTAATATTGCCTCGTCTCCTGCCGGGGGACCAATGGGCACCTATATCGGGGCCGAATCTACAACTTTTAATCCGGGGGACGAATATTAGGGACCAATGGGTTCTGACCCATAATTGCGTAAGTAAATTAAGTTTTGATGCCTTAAGAGCCTTCATAGAGCCAACTAGCGCCGCCAATCCTAAAAAAATAATATCTTCCAATATAATCAATTTTATTAAAAAAGCTATTTACAAAATGTTTATTACGATAAATACTATTTTTATACTTTCGTCCCGCGTACGGACAACAGCGGATCAATGGTAACATTTGCTGTACGGTTTCAACTCTTACGACGCAGATAATAAGAACGGTCCAAGGTCAAAAGTTACACTTGATTTGCTTTGATGTGTAGGGTATATGCAAAATGTGGAATGATCTGCCACCGATCGAAGTCTTTCCACCAGAGATATGATATGAGATGCTTCAAGACTGAACAGAGCAACCACGACAGACCTCCGGTGTTTGTGTCCCTTGGCGAAGACGGTGACAGTCTACCATCATGGCTCAGCAGCTTATCTGTCCTTTCTTATATACAAAAATCATGTACTGATATGTACAGTCGAAGACAGAGATAAGTATACAGGGGGCCTCAATAAGGTTGGGATTTTCTCAAAAACTACTGGACCGAATTTAATAATTCTTTTACAGTTACATAGTTTTCACTTTTATCTATCAAACAGTGAAAGAATTTTTGCAATACGTCAAGTAGTTTTTGAGAAAATCTCAACCTTAAAAACTCTCCTGTACACCTTTCACTGTGTTCCACCGTACCTACTTACGTCATTTGTGATTTGTTGTGCATTCGCGTGCCTTAAGTTAAAGATTCTTCTCTTTTCTCGTGTTGTTTAGTGATCAAACCTATTTGTCAGAGTTATTCAGGCGCGAGTTATTCAGGAGCTACGGGCAGCTCTGACGTGGCATAACGACTGCTGCCGAGCGACAGCAACCGGGACCAACTGCTTAACGTGCTTTCCGAGGCACGAAGGGGCTCAGATGATAGTGTCACTAGCGGTCACCCATCCAGGTACTGACCTCGTTGCGTAACTTGTACGATCGTTTTCAACGTGTACTTGCAACTGAACTTTCGAGCCCCTCGCTCGTTTTTGATTATAACAATAGGTTGGACAAGTATCGGAAATCGTAATATCTCTCGGTAATTTTACATAATATACAGATGCCACTGGTGACCCAAGAGCTGGCAGCTACCTTTACATAGTGTTTACTAAACTTATATTTAAAAAAAATCAATCACACAAGAAGTACGCCCCAGTTAAAGATTAAAACCTCCTAAACGTAGCATATGATATCTCCATAAATATGAAACCACAATCAGCTTTGCCTCTGAAAAACCAACTCTTCCTGAAAACCCGCAAACTGTCCTGAAAACTGAAGATTGAACATAAAAATGGTCTGTTATTGATTATCTATACAATGTTATTTCAAGACTCGACAGCATAATATTTTACTACCCAAGACGGGCACACACACACAGCCCACACAGGCACACGTGCGCACACATACGTGGAACACACAGGGAAAAGTTAAGAAAAATACTCGTGTCGCGGAGGTTTCCTCGGGAACATGGGAGCGATGGAGTTGTTTGTTATTTTTGAAGGTATAAAAGTTTTAACGAAAATGTCGGTTGAACAGTTTAGTTTACGTGAAGTCCCTGTCTAGATCTAAAGTTTAGGTCGATTGCAATTCTAATATTATAGTGGCACTTCACTTGGCTATTCGTATTTGCGTATTTGTCAAAATTGACAAGTGTGGTTGGTTTTGACAAAAATTTCGTCTTATTTGTATGTACGTCAAGTATTTGACAAATACGACAAACATCCAATAGCGAATACGAATTGCCAAGTGAAGTGCTATAAATAGCAAGCAGAGGTTGTACTATTATTCCATTTTCGAAGAAAAATAAGTTTCCATGTATGTAAATAGAAGTGGCTAGTTACCGATACTGAACTCTTCTTATTGCGGGTTACTCCATTCTACGTTACACTCTGTATAATTTATATTAAGGGGCGGCGAGCTGTCAAACTCGAGCGCGAGACAGAAGATGCCCCGCAGCGGCGGAGTGAAGAGCACGGCACAGTGACTCCATATTTGTATTTTTATTGATTTTGGATGAATTTTGGCAGGGAAATTAAAATACGCCAATAAAAATCATATTTTTTTTAAACAAGCTCTCGTAATTATAATACCCTACTTTTTGATATATATTTCGTATGAATAACTATTTCGGTTTAGACATAATTTTAATTTTAAATGACATGGAAGGGGTATGTTTGCGATTTTTTTCTATCGAGCGAAGTTTGTCCAATCGTGTATCGGTATTCATCAGTCCCTAAATATACACCCCTAGATTGCGATATATTTTTTTCAGACGTCTAATTTTAGTAGTTAGTGCCGTAGCCTTCATCGAAAAACTGAAAATACGCGCATACGAGGCCTTAAGTATTATCGATAAATATAGGTTGTCTGGAAGAGATCGCTTTAAGCGATAAGACCGCCAATTGTGATACTAACTGTATTAGCATATTTATTTTGTGTAATTCCTTTTAATTAGCAATAAAGAATATTTATTATTTTCGGCTTTTTGAGACTCCCGTATAATGAAAGCGTCGGCGGCGTAATCTTCATCTGGTAGGCATAGTTCAATCTTCTAAAGTAGACCCATATGTTATTTGTCCTATATCTTAATTTTTCCCCATTATTTTTGTGAATATCTCTAGATATTATTAAATTAGACCATGAGTGCAATATCCTATTCAATAATAAATCATAGCTTTATCCTCACCTTATTCTCAAAAATATAACTTCAACACCTCTCCACACCTCCCGAAACCCTTCAGCTCCACGTATCACATACATGCACGTCTCGCTGCGTCACACGTGAATATTCTCATCTTTTTCACACATATGAAATCAGAGCGAGAGGTACACCGAGTTTAGGACTAACATTTTATATGTTGGCCGGGTCATGGATATAAAAATCGTTTTTCCAACATACATATAGTCTAAGTACAATATATGTAACGGCGCCGTAGAAAGCATTAGAAATCTTCAATAATAGAGAATTATTGCCATAGCGCGGGCTTTTTAAAAGAATTATGTCAGTTTTCCACCGTTTCCAGAGTTTATGTCTTGCTTTAAAATTGTAAGATGGGACAAAGGAAATATGACTTGAGGATTGAGCTTATAATATTATTAATATTTAAAAAATCTACGTGATTATGGCGAATAAGTACCTACCTATTGAAAATTACATTATTTTATTAATTGTGCAAAGTATAGACAAATTTATTTATTTATTTAAGCTTTTACACATTGTGTACAAAAGGCGAGCTTAATGCCTTGCGGCATTATCTACCAGCTGACCTTTGGGCATGCGGAGAAAGCAAAGGCAGGTGTAATAATAATAAGATACGAGTAAGATAACACAATTTAAACCAAAAATAATTCCCACGTAAGGTTAAAATATACTTATTATAGATAACAAAACAACATACTTACTTACAAATAAACCTCAATACATACTGAGCATAATATAAGATAAATTGGTGGTCAACTATGGAAATATCATATTTACAGAATGATATTTGAAAATCAGATTCAGTAAGAACTTAGAATTGATGTCACGTCTTACTAATTCCACTTAAGAGCCCCCCCCCCCCCCCCCCTCCTTCCCAAAAAAAAATGTTTACATAGTTTACATCGGCTATTAGCCTGTTGTAACTAATAATCATTTAGCTTAATCTACACTAAGTGTTAAATGTATTTGATTTCTATTACGAAATAAAGATATTTTCAAAACAAAAACTTAAACCCCAAACTAAGTTATCTGTTGCAAGCTCAGTTGGTAAGAGCGTGTCACGGAATGACAAGGTCGCAGGTTCAAGTCCTGCCCACGGCAAGAATTTTTTCATCGTGTTCTAATTTGTTCACCGAGCATGGATAATGCGTAATACAAAGTCTGAGTAAGTGTGACGTATATAGTGTTGATGTCACGTCTTACTAATTCCACTCAAACCCCTAAGTTATCTGTCTTTACCGCTGTTCGTTCAGGCATCCTGGGCAAAAAAAAAAAAAAAAGGCATCACGCCCAAACTACTGGAAGGATTTTGATGGTACTTAATACTCAATACTCAATATATTTATTGCATTCCATAAGTTATAATACAGATGTTCACAGACTTAACATTAAAATGTTACAATGTTCCTTATGGACCTTGTTTAGGCACAGCAATACAAGAGAGAGATGACATTTTTTCTTCAAATATAAAGTAAATTGTAGTTACTAAGAAGTTAAGTTACTTTAGGAGATAGCTCAAATATCTGGGTAGCACATACAGGGTGATTGGAAATTCGATACATTCCTTGAAAGGGGTGATACTAGAGGTGGTTTGCAACAAATTAGGCCCTATTAACGAGGGGTCGAAAATGAGTGGTGGATAAAAAAAATTCAAACGTCGTGATTTATGACCTTTTATTTTTGAGTTAAGGGGAATTATAGGCATGCATTTTTTAAGGTAATCTCTACTTTATCAGCTTTCAGAAAAGTATTATTTCAATACTCAGAGTAGAGTAGCTAAATAAAATTAAAGTTAACGTATCTCAGAAACCACTCATATTCGACCCCTCGTTAATAGGGCCTAATTTGTTGCAAACCACCTCTAGTATCACCGCTTTCTTATAAAAAAATATCCAATGTACAGACTCAACTTTTTTACAGCCTTATTATAAGTTAAATTATTAAATGCTGTGACTACATCGTTGGTTATTTGTCCAACAGCACTGCCAACAAAAGGATGGCCTGGAATACGCCGCGTGGTCCCGGCCACGGGGCGCCATGGCCATCAAGCAGGGCTACGAGGTGAGCCGGGGCCACTTCTGGCCAGGGGGCATGGCGGGGCCACTTCTAGCCACTGGGGGCATGGCGTGGCCAGGAGGGCTAATCTCTAAGCGCAAACGTCCTTGCAGTGAGGCATAAGCTGAGGTCTGCATTTGTGTGTATGATTAGTAGCAAAGGTGAAGTGCGGAAAGAGTCACCGCGACTGCCATCGTTTTCGTAATCGCTTTCAATTTGATACAGGACGCTATACATTACTACAATATTCTTGCAATTTTTAACAAACGATAACGAAACGCAGCAATGTATATCGTTCAAGTGTCAAAATGTAAACGATTGAAGTCGTGGTCTAGTCACCCTTAGGACGTATGACCGGGCAGTGTATAAACTCACGCACTCACACAAAAGCAAACGTCATCTTATGCCTCGCGCATTGTACAACTTTGAAATCAACGTTGAAGACAAGATTGTAAGGAGGTTTGCGTTTACAGAATAGCACTCCAGTAAGCGTTGTCAGTTATGCTTATGGTAATATAGTAGTATTGTTGTAGATATTCATTTAGTAGGGCTACGCGATGAGCCGGGGCCACTTCTGGTCACTTGGGGCATGGCGTGGCCAGAATGTTATGTAGCTGTAGCATGTTTCAATGTTTGTAGTTTTTTTTTTATTATTTTAAAAAGAGAGATAAGAATAGAGATTTATTTTTTATTTAAATGTGAGTAACTGTTACCATCTCATCTTATCCTGATTGGGTGCCAATGTGGCGTCACTTCGACCCATTGGGATCTCTTGTGCTCTCCCCTTTCCTTTATGCTCCTTCCTCCTCCCTAAAGATATAACTCAATAGGTCCGCTATGCAGCTCTTGGGAAGGAGCCTGTAGTCTTCTGGTTCTATAAGCCAACCCCAGGACACTCATTCGCTTTCTAGCTAGTATTACCATAGTATGATGTTGTAGGTAGTTGTAAATATTTATATTTCATGTTATATTTCGTAGTTAGACACGTCTAATTTTTCATTCAGCTCAAATTGTGGGCCACATGACAGGTCCCCCTTTGGGGGCCATCTATGACAAAGGACCCCCATTTGCCACTGTCCCCCGCAGCAGTGACGCCCACTGATACTAGATCAAAACTTTACTAGTTCGGCTTGTCTAAATTGTAATTTTATTCCTTTTCTAAGAAACAAAGATGAAATGAGGGTATTTTTTCGAATTATACGTTGTCGGTTTCCGTTGTGACCTTCTGTAGCAAAAAAAGCTTCTCAGGTTTTAATGTATGAGATATCGTTAATTATACTTAATGCTTACCTAATTCTTCTTTCAAGGTTTTGCAATCGCCAAGTTACAATGCGGTTTTTTTTTCAAACCGATTTGAATTTTATTCAAATCATTTTGATTTTTACAAATCAGTTTGAATTTGTCATTAATATTTTTAGTTAGGTAAGTACCTAGTTTTTTAGTTTAGTTTTTAATGTATTTTTAAGTAGTTTAGTTTTATTATATTTGTGTAAGGTTTCTTGAATAAAAGCTATAAATAAAATTGATATTATTAATAATAATAAATAAATAAATACTTAAACTAATAAAATTACAAATCAAATTGAATTAAACATGATTCTAATAACCCTATTAGAATCATGGCCTTTTATACCAAATTTTTGTCAATCTGTTTTGGCGTAAGTAATATATTTTAGATGTAACAATTTATAATTAATGGAATAGTATACCTAAGTATTTTGTAGAAAATATCTGTAGTACCTATATAAGAATGAGATTATTTACTTAAATTAATTAATTGTGTAAAATAATTAAATCATAGCTTCATAGCAAACTCCCCTTTTGAACAAAAAAACTAAACCAAAAAAACTATGAACTATGATCCTTTGCGTCGGAGGTTAAAAATAAGTGTCAGCAAAGGCATTTTATTTAAAACGATTCTTATTATTATGCTTCCAATGGTTAGAATCGCATTTTCGAATGTCCACAATAACCCTAAAATGGAAAGTGGGTCGAAAAACACCCATGTTTGTCACTGATCGCGACACTTGCCGTCAAAACTTGCCATTAGCCAGCGATAGATGGCGCTGCTCTGAAGAAGTCTGCAAAACCATCCACGGATAGAAGCTTTTATTAGGGTTGCTCACTCATATATTTATTTTTAAATTCACAAACAACGTAGAGTCGTACGGTGGAACACAGATAAAGGTGTACAGGAGAGTTTTTAAGGTTGAGATTTTCTCAAAAACTACTTAACCTATTGCAAAAATTCTTTCACTGTTTGATAGATAAAAGTTAAAACTATGTAACTGTAAAAGAATTATTAAATTCGGTCTAGTAGTTTTTTAGAAAATCTCAACCTTTTTGAGGTAACCTGTATACTTATCTCTGTCTTCGACTGTATCTACATACAATTCAACGTCTGGATGTCTGTTCACTAATTCATGAAGAAGGGGCGTGATGCGGTGGTCAATTATGGTATTCATAATTGAGATTTGGCCCAGAAAGGTCCTAATTACCTACAAGGTCTAAACTAATCTATCATGAAATAACAGACGAGAGTTTAATATTTTTGTTACATTCATAATCTCGCACCTCTTTCCCGTAGCGATAGGCAAAAATGATGGACTTTGATCTGCTTAGATCAAGCCCGACTCACTCTCATTTCCTACACATTCATCAATCTAGTTATGCACGCTTGTTGATTTGTAGTAAATCAGTAGATCAGTTTAGCCATTGACTACCCCAGAAGGAGGGTAATGTTTTTCGGTATGTATGTATGCCTATCCTAACCTACGGTGCCCAGACATGGTCATTGACTAAAGATCAGACGTCGAAACTCAAGGTCTGCCAACGCGCAATGGAACGCAGCATATTGGGCGTGAGGAGAACGGACCGTGTCCGAAACACAACCCTGCGATCGATAACTGGCGTAGCAGACGTGGCCCTCAACGTAGCTACATTAAAGTGGAACTGTGCGGGCCCCGTGTGCCGCATGCAGCCGGACCGATGGGCCCGGACTGTCACAGAATGGGTGCCATCGGACGGTCGCCGGCGTCGGGGCAGACCTCGGCGTAGGTGGAGAGACGATATCGTTAGATACAGGGATGGGTGGCTGGAAGAGGCTCAGGACAGGGATGGATGGAAGAGGAGGGGGGAGACCTTTGCCCAGCAGTGGGACAATTTACAAAAAAAAATGTATGTCCATCCCTTCCTGCCATCCTGTAGCCTTAAACGACTTGTAAAATTTTGGTGTATGAGGTATCGTTAGATTCGTCTTGATTACGGGAGTGTGATAGGGTATAAAAAATTAATCAAAAGGGGATATTTTTTGGCAGTAGGGTTTTTTGTTTTTTTGAAATAATTTATAGTTGTTAAGACATCATATTTGGTCGACGCCTGTATCCACCATGCGTCGTCTGCATATTCTTATTTTTTGTTAATATACGACCAAAATATATATGATGTTTTCTTACAGTTTTAGTTCCAAAAACACCAGTAGATGGTGCTGACCACTGGCATTCTAATACATATTGTAGCTCAAAGCGAGCTCGCTTTTAATTCGATGACTATTATAAGTTAAGACTACTGTACTATTAGGCATGGGTGATCGCTCCTAGTAAGCTCTTAAGCTTTCTTGTATAATTAATAATATAATTTTATAAAAAATGAATTTGACAACCCTAACGTCCAAATTTTCTTTTTACGACACAGCATAAAAGTGTTTGGTATATCGCAACCTATTTACTTTGTAGTTTTAAAGTTATTGGCTTAGTTGAAATTGTGTTTAGGGTCAAAATTTTACGTCATTTTGTATGACTCGTGTCATTATTACATTTTTCATGCCCTATGTGCAATAAATAGCCCATCAAGTGCACTTTAATCAACGGTAATATGGCCTTGATTGCAATGGGTTTGTATAATATGCTAAAGGGGTAAAATTATAAAAAAAGTCGATGCAGCGTACCATCGATATAGTGTACTGTCGATGTAGCGTACCATTGATGTAGCGTACCATCGATATAGCGTACCATCGATATAGCGTACCATCGATATAGCGTGATGATGGTCTCCTGGCCGATTTCGGCTACAGCGACGCTTCACGGCTTAATTAGGGGATGGGGCTTCGCTGGTCCAGAAGCCGTTTTTCAGAAGCAGTCAAATGCGCAGGATATATTACAGTGCATAAGTGGGCGCGCAGGCACAGATGCACTCTCTCGTCCACGCTCTTCTTAACCCGATGGAACAGAAGACCGCTACGACCGGAGAAGAGGTTAGATGCAGTATCTGGCCGACGGTCGCTGCAGACCCCTACCGTCGCCCTTGGCCTTCTACAATGCCGTGCTGTCCCGCCGATTCCGCCAACATCTGTCGCTTATCAGCTTTGAGTTGCCTTCGTCACCGAGCCAGATATAGCGTACCATCGATATAGCGTACCTAACTGTCGATACAGTGACCCGTCAATGTAACGTTTTCGATATAGTGACTTTCGATGTCATGAACCAGACCCGGAAGCCCCTCTGTATTTCTTTCGCTACTCTTCTATCATCCATTCTTTTAAACATGTAGCTGTACAGTAAAGTCCAAATTTTACAACGCAAATAATAATATGGCTCCCAATTTATGTAAACATCAATTCTATTACATATAGTTAACCCTAAAATACTGAAGCGATTAATACTCGTACTGAAATTAAATTTCCCATCCCGTCGTGTAGGGCGTTATCTGTTCTAAATTAATTCGCAACGAATGCCGACGGGTTACCGTACCGCTGGCCGCGGCTCGCATAGTTTGTGATTTATGCGTGTTTGGGTATAACATTGTTTGTTACACGCATTTTCTCATCTATAGTTGTCTATGGGTCGATTCTTGCTCCATGATAGGCTCCTATTACGCGTGCAGAAGATAATTCTACATTTAAAACATGGAAATTCCAGTATATATAGGTCACGCTCACATAATAAATAATAATAAATACTTGTTTTTTTGGTACGGTGGAACAGGAGAGCTTTTAAGGTTAAGATTTTCTTAAAAACTACTTGACCTATTGCAAAAATTATTTCACTGTTCGGTAGATAAAAGTTATAACTATGTAACTGTAAAAGAATTCTTAAATTCGGTCCAGTAGTTTTTGAGAAAATCTCAAGCTTATCGAGGCCTCCTTATACTTATCTCTGTCTTCGACTTTACAGACATAACTTTTTTACAGTCTTATTATATGTATAGATTGGATGTTTTTCGTTTGACGTACATACAAATAAGACGAATATTTTGTCAAGAATACCAACCACACGTAGTAAGTATAATACGCAAATACGAATAGCCAAGTGAAGTGGGAGCTTTAGAAGAAGATCGAAACTGATTGAAATAATAAATTAAGAATATTCTTAACTTGTGACGTCAACATCTGTTGCCGATGCAACATCTCTTTAGAGTACGGATTGTACTTTGGTTTTATAAAAATATTTTAAATTTATATTTGTTTCGAATGTTTGGTTTCTATTTAGTTTTTTTATAATTATATTGTTCAGTGTTGTTTGAGTCGATTATAAGGTTTTATTGATGCAAGTCGTATTTATCTGGTCTTCCTATCATCTTCACCATATACTGTGATTCCTCGCACTACAGGGTGATTGGAAATTCGATACATTCCTTGAAAGGGGTGATACTAGAGGTGGTTTGCAACAAATTAGGCCCTATTAACGAGGGGTCGAAAATGAGTGGTTTCTGAGTTACGGTAGTTTTAATTTTCTTACTTTCAAGGAATGTATCGAATTTTCAATCACCCTGTATAATAGAACTAGGGTGCACTTAAATTCAATAATTTATCTAAGGACCGTGGCATATTAATAACACACGATTAGTCCCGAGGCCCGGTGGTCACACTAAATTATGATTCCTTTAGGTTAACATTAAAATATTAGCTCGGCACAGTGATGCCAACTCTACTTGTCAAAAAGTCGCTAGCGTACGCTTGAAAAGTCGCTAAATGTCGCTAGCTGTATTCAATGATCAAAAGTCGCTAGAAGTCGCTGAAATTCGATTCTCGACTCCGATTTTTATTTTACATAATATTCTATTTCTAGAATCGATTAATATTTAAGAGTCGTTTCTTTCGATTTTATATCGATTTCTAGGTACATTAAACAATTATTTTATAAAAATATATAAAATCCAGTAACAAGTAGTAACTTGTTAAAAAAAACTAAACTTTAACTTTACTTTAACTTTAACTCTTTACTTGCGTAGATACGCTGGTTCCGTCCCACATACGGAGCACTACCAGAAAGACATTGAAACGACGAAAATGACGAAAATCTATTATGTACATACCGGCATTTCGTTAAGTATTAAGTGTCCATGCCCTACTCGAGTTCCCATCAAAGTTATATGAACTCGTTACTTTGTTGTGAGGTTGGCGACTGACAAGTCTTCTCATTCAAAGGCTAGTGGGAAAAAGACAGACTCCTGTCAGAATTATATCCGAATTAGGAATGCGGTATAAAAAGAAAAAAAGAAGATAGATTTCTGGGCTGAGATCTTTTCTTAAGTTGAGGATAGTTTTTTCTAATATATGTATATTTTTAGTTAAATTTTAGAAGTCGTTAGAATAGTCGCTAGATTTTTTTTGTCGCTAGACACGAAATTTAAGCCGCTGTAGTCAACGAAATGTCGCTAGATTTAGCGACAAAGTCGCTAAATTGGCATCACTGGCTCGGCACTGCCCTTTGATACGTCTTCGGTTCGGGCTAAAGATTTATATAGAGCGCATTGTAAAGATAGGACAATAGTTTCTGTGTCAATAATTGGTGACGTCGCTGCCATCATGGTATTTACTTGAGGCCACTGACACACAATCAGGATTACACATGCCATGCAAGTGGCAGTGTTCATCGCGTAAGATAGAGCAGACGGTTCGTTTAATGATGAATAAAAACATGGGACATGAAGTAATCTGCAGAAACAAGCACTATAATTATGAAGGATATCCTAAGCTGAATGCTAAAAAAATACGTATTTTTGAAAGCAATTGATAAATTAGCTTAAGGTATCTCGAAAAACTAAAACCAAGCCATCGATTAACTCTAAATTAGAACATAGAATCATCGCTGAAAGCGGTTGCACTGATGTGGTATCGGCTGTATATGACATGACTGTATGTAGCCTATTGGTCTCCAAAAATTGAAAAATAAAAATAAATAAAATGACCGATCTGGGATTTGATTGTAACCTGGGTCCCCACAACAAATATCAATGTCCTAATTACATTCTCAAAATGATAATATAATGAGGTGTCATGTTCAACAAAAGACGTACGGCGCTATTCCAACACAATATAATTCTATCACTGTCACGGAGGTCATTTCATGATAATACATTTTCTAGTCATTTTGAGTACGGTAATAACTGCTCTATCTATTTGGACGTAATAACAACTCTATGCACATATCTCGTTCACCTCTACCCGAGATTGGAGTGACCATTTAAGGGTTGTTTTTGCCACCCTCCTCCCCCGGCCGGCAAAAGTCAAGTGTCGAAGCAAGTTCTAAACAAGTGCGAAAGGGGATGAAGTCACTTTGGGACACACGGTTGAATGGGTTTAAATTCTAAGTGCATTTTATCCTCAGCGTAGCTCGTAGGTACCTTTTCATTGCAAAATGGTGTAAATGTAAATGCAATGCAGCTTTGCCCCACCTACAAAACTACGTGACCATTTAAGCTGTACCTATCATTTTGTTGGGGGTTTATTACAGATTTCATATTGCATAATCATAATCAGTATCATTTTCTACCACTCTCGCAACTCCTATAGAAGAATAGCAAAAACAATGAATAATTCGCTTCGATTTCTTACTATTTTCTGAATTCTTAAATAAGCTGTTTCTTTCGAATCGCAACTTGTACAAAGCTATATTTTAAACCAATAATTTTAATAAAACACGGAGATATTTTTACATTTATTCGTTATCTTGTACAACTTGCGGTTGATGGTGGGGCAGAATCTGGCATTGTCATTTAAATACTGCCAAAGAATGGTTAATAGATAATGTATTCTACGATTTAAATGAGTATTTTGCAAAGTGTGAGTCCCTGACATGACTATTGACGTATATTTGAATATGTGTAATTGTGGAACTTGATTGTGGAACGTATATTGTATGTAGTACCTATTCACAAATGACTGCATGTTTTTATTGTTTATATAATTTATTGAATGCCCGATCTGGGTACACTGCAAGTGTTTCTGTACCACCTAAGCAAGTGTAATTGCTACTTTATTACCTAACAGTGTCAATAAACGATTCTGATTCTCCTCGATAGTCTGAGCTCTCCCGATGCGAGGGAAGGCCTGTGTCCCAACAGTTTAAAAATTAAAAAAAAAAATAACAGAATCGGTACCAAAGATTTTGGTTACGAAGTTCGCTAAACGCCAAGACGGTGTAACCAACATTTAAATGATTTATCCGGCGGCGTTATCGGAATAACTCATACACGTCTAGTTAGTGACAAAGTGACCGCTATTGTAGCGGCCCTTTGTCTCCCCGTTATTTATTATTTGCCAGTTAGACGCGTTTGCCGGCCGGGTGATTTGTTAGTTTGCGTCGGTATCTTAATTTAATTTTGACCTCTGGAGTAGGAAGATACCTAGTCTAATGCAAGATATATTTATTAAGTTTTCATTTATACTAATACTAATATTATGTATTGTGTTGTGATATAGTGCTATCTGTTTGTGTATATCATGTTCATACTATGTGACTGTTGTTGACATTTTATATTTTATTATTATTGACATTTTCATTATTGTTATCTTATAAATTAATTTAATAATATGTAACTATAACTAAGACAATTTATGAAATGTATAGTGCATTAGTTTAAGACTGTAATGCTAGACATTTAAATGAAATAATAAATACATAAATAAATTACAATGCTGACTTACTATACGTTTATGAGACTAATTGACAAGGTCTAAAAATTATTAAAATCCTAAAAGAAAAATGCCATTTGAAGATTTTGTCTCTCTGAATCATTGATCTCCTATAAACAATTAGATACACAAAGGTCTTACTAAAACAATTTAAAAAACGTCAAAATAAGGGTCCATTGTTAACGACCAAATAATGTCCAATAAAGCAAATGATTGAGATGGGTCCATTTATCCGTTTGGACCTTCTTTGCGCTCGGACATTTTTAGAAGTCAGACTGTGTATCTAGTTGTTTATAGGAGAGCAATGCTCTGAATACGTTGAATTTTTTTTTAAAATTTCGTAGATAAATTCGGAGAAAAAAAATGTTTTGTGTCAAATTGGGCTATCCGGAAGAACTGTGACTGATGTAGGCAATCTAACTACAGCCAAGTAATACATTGTATTTTTGTTTGTAACACTGTTTCAATGCTTTCTATAGGTACCTAGATGATTTAGGCGCATTATGGCTAATTCTCATTATGGCAACCGACTCGCTAATGGACTACTTCTCATTATGGCCACTTCTCATTTTGGCTACTTCTCATTAGGGCTATTTCTCACTTGGGCTACTTCTCATTAGGGCTATTTCTCACTTGGGCTACTTCTCATTAGGACTACTTCTGATATTTCGGGAATGTTTATTGAAATAAGTACTGTCTTTATGTACATAAACATGTTTATTCATTCATAAGAGATTAATCATATTTGGCGAGTCCTCAAGAAAAATGTCAATGTCGAGTTTTGGCCGAATTTGGCGAAACACAACATTATGTTTCATATTCGTCACGCTGAAGTCGGTGAGCGTTGAACGTCAGAAGGGTGACACAAAACGATCTACCGCCTTTGCGTGTTCGCTGAATGCGTTGGTTACCATTTTTTCTCGTTATATTACAAACCTGTACCTAAGTTAAAAAGTGATATCATTTCTGATATCTTAGTAAAAAAAAAAAATTTTTTTTTGTTCACTATATAGAAATATATAATAACATGGTATTTTGGTTATTCAAATAAGTAATATCTATTGAATATATGCATGGAGAGGGTTGGGGTTTCCGCTATTGGATACGTTTACCGGTGGACCCCTTCCAAATTAGGTAGTTAGGTAATACAAACTCGTATGTTTGTATTACCTGACTAAATAAAAATTGTTAACATATTAGGTAGTACCTAATACGTTAACAATTTAATTGAAGTTACCTACCTATTAGGTACCATGTATGTAACCTAACGTAACTTATTATCAATTTTTTTTTTAATATCTCTATATATATTATATAGATAGATATCTTAGTACTAACAATGGTATAATGTTCATCTGTTTCAGGCAAAGATGAGCACAGGAGACGGCACAGTAGGCATTCACCAGAAGGCAGACGACAGGCTCGGCCACCACCAGTCCATGAGTCAAATGCTGTACGGCGCTGGGCTTGGGCCAGGACGGTCAGGTTGGTCTTCTTAATGTTGTCAGTTACTGTGGTTTGACCTATTGTCAGAGCAGTTGAAATCGCCTAGGATCTAGAAATCTACCTTACCATGAACTCTTATAGCAGGATTACTTCAATAATACTTTATTATTACGTACAATGACGAACTTAAAGTAAGCTTATTAAATAAATTATTATTATTATGAAATAACAAAGTATTATTGAAGTAATCCTGCTATAAGAGTTCATGGTAAAGGGGCTGAGTGACAACAACCAGTGACTATTAAGCTGCGTCCGATGCAACGCGTTACCTTGTTACGAAACACCATAACATGTTTTGGTAACCGATTTAACAAAGGATTTTTTTTACGCCACGCCCCTAAATCGGATGTTACGATGTTTCGTAACACGGTAACACGTCGCAACAGACTTGGCTTTACCGTTCTCGAAACGATGAAATGATGATCAAACACTTCAATTTAGTATCCCAAAAAATCAATTTCGGGGAATACACGAAATGCCTAAACAAAAAACATCCCGGTTCAGATCGCTTCCAAAAAAGCTTTTAGAACTTCTGATTTTTTGATTCTGGACAACTGCTCAGGTGTTCTGAGAACCCCTCAGCAATTTGGCATCTAAATCCATTACAGATGAAATAGCTTACCATATACTTTAACCAGCTGTGCACAGGGTAAAATTCGGAGATCTGTAGGCACAAGAAAGAACCTCGTGCCTCTCCCTGGGCCTTTGAAGACCTAGACATCAAATGTCACAACTGTACAAATCCCAAATCGAAAGCCCACGTATACATAGCCCTATCTGATCGTCTCCAACTCCCTTCAAATTTCAGGGTCCTCGTCATCATCCCCTGTGGGTGGCGCGAACACAGGCAGCGGCTTGCTGGTCGTCCCTCAGCCCCTGGGCAAGGGGCCAACGAAGCTACAGCCCTTGCACGCCCACGCGAGGAAGTATCATTGCAAGATGTGTCCTCAGGTACGTATTTTTTATCTAATCGTTAGGGCTGGGTGTATTTTTAGTTTTTTTTATGAACGCTACGGCACGAACTACTAAAGTTAAAGTCTGTCAAAAATATGTAACAATCTAGGGGTGTCTATTTAGAGACTCATGAATATACGATTGGACAAACTTCGCTCGATAGAAAAAAATCGCAAATATAACCTTTCCATGCCTTTTAAAATGAAAATTATGTCTAAACCGAAATAGTTATTCATTCAACATATGTATCAAAATGTAGGGTATTATAAATATGAGAGTATGTTTTAAAAAAAAAATATGATTTTCTTGGCGTATTTTAATTCTCCTGCCAAAATCATCCAAAATAATAAAAAAACACACATGGAGTCACTATGCCGTGCTCTTCACTCCACCGCTGCGGGACATCTTCTATCTCGCGCTTGAGTTTGACAGCTGGCAGGGGGATCAAATTAATAATTATTTTGATACTTGAATTGTCAACATTTTTTTTTCTTCCCCAAATTGTTTAATTTACTTAAACGCTATGCAGAATTAATGTAGGTAAGTAAGTACGTCAAAAGTCTAACCATCATTTAATTATGTCGAATGAATTCAATGTCTGTATAGCTTTAAGTGACATTATACGAAAACAAAGTAGCATTACGCCAGTACCTATATTGATTTTATTAATGGACTCGACAGTTCGTCATTTGCCAATGTCATGTTACAGATAATTCAACATATTCAATAGTCTTTTATCTTCCTCCAGTGGAGTCGCAGTAGCGTCTTCACCCTGGGTAGCCGCGTCTTCATGTCTTCATCCAGAGGAGACGCCGTAGCGTCATCACTCTGGACGAAGCAGCTCGACAGTCACGTTCACTCCCGAGCTTGTAGCGGGAACTCTTGATAAAAGCTTGAAACCCCAGATCTTGCTCAAATTATCCAACAAATTCACCATACTGCCACTCGCGAACATTTTCTGATTAATTTAACGTGATATTAATCTCAAAATAATCACTGTAGACAATAAAACAAAAATTATCAAATAATTTCGCAACCGTCGTTTCCCGCCATTTTCAAGAGAACCCCCAGTAGGTACCTATAATAGTGCCAACCTAAAATGTGATGTGCCGCTGTCGAACGGAGCCACGAGACCCAAACATGGCGTTCGGGAGCCGATGGCGAAATGATAATGAGCGCCGGCCGCTGTCACTCATCAAAATTCAATTCGTCAACTGTGTTGTACCGTACGCAGAACAAGGGTATAATTTATTATTGTAAATCAATACATTACAATATAATACTTAGTATTGGCTACAGCTGTTTTTAATCGTTTTTCTGTTCATAAAGTTATCGTATTAACTATAATAACACGTTCATGAACAGAACTATTGAGATTTTTTCCCTTAGTTCTGTTCGCGGAACTAATTGTAGAATATCCCGGTAGTTCCGTCGGGCGACATAACTACTCCACCAGACAATACAGAATGGAGACGTTTTGTCATTGTCACCTACTAATAATGCAAATGTAGATTTAAAAATTATGTTCTTTGCATAATTCAACTCACGTAATGATGCTGAAAATACATCTGAAACTAATTCCTTGATATTTCAATAATGGTTTAGTTAATTATTCATTTATTTTTATTTACGTAGGTAGGTTATTTATTTCATTTTTGCACTCGCTATATTTGTTATGATTTTGTTATCACCATAAAGTTGCCTGGAAGAAATCACTTAAAGCGATAAGGTATCCTGTCTGTATACAACCTTTTGTGTATATTCATAGGATTTTAAACAGAGCTACCATGACTCAAATCAGATCGGAGAACTCTACATATTAGCCTTAGGGACCGTAGCTGAAAAGAGAGCGTGCCACGGAATGGCTAGGTCCCATGTTCAACATTCGATCGTGACAAAAAAGTTTCTCTTAATATTTAAGGCTGAACCACATTCAAAAGCAGCGGAAAAGCAACGGCAGTGGTTGTAATGTATGAAACTCTATGAAAGATTACTTACTGAACGCAACAACAACGGAACGTCAGCGGCAATGCAAGGGAGCGGCAACCGCGCGGCGTTCAGTCAGTCATCTTTCATAGAGTTTAATGCGTTTTACTCCTGTGTCGATGTATGGACATAATATTTTGATAATGGCAAAGATAAGTTGGTCTCTAAATCTAGTTTAGCATCGCGATCCAGCGAGGTAACGCTGCCAGTGTCTTGGGTACTCTTCCTATAAGTCAACATTTTAAAAATAATTTAATTAAGTATTTTAAATATTGAATGTATCTTTTTCAATATTTTATAAAGTTGTCATTATCAATTAAAAAGTGTTTATCTTTTCGCTAGAACAAAGTTACGGGGTTAAGTAAGTTTGCACGAAACCTCGGTGCGCGAGTCCAACAGCCAACTCGCACTTGGCCGGGTTACTTTTATAAATATGTATCAGCCTTTAAAATAGGTTTAATTCTTCTTCTTCTTTGCCGTGCCCCCTTCCCAGTTTATCTGGGGTCGGGCCTCCTCGTACTTCTGCGCCAGGACAACCTGTCCTGAGTTGTCGACTGTGGGAGTTCTCGTTCTCTCTTTCGATACTGGACCACCACGTAGCAGGTGGTCTGCCTCTGCCCCTAGGCTTAGTTGGTATGTTTAGTGCCTTCTTTATGGCGTAATTTTTATTCCTACGCATCACGTGTCCATACCACCTAAGCCTGTTCTCCGAGAGCTTTTCTGCAATGGGTGCTACCTTGAATGAGCCTCTGACATAAAATAGGTTTAATTGATTTGATTAATTTTGTTCGTGTCTGTTTTCCTGATGGTACATGACGGCTGTGTCCTGCGGAATTGCAATTAATTCTCTATCCAGTGTTTTTGCTCGTCACATCACAACGCGTTTACTAACCGCTAATGCGTCTTTAAACTTACACCTAATATTTATTTACTATAGTCTTCATTATTGCTTGATTAATTGGACAGATGAAAATTATCGGCGCTATAACTTTGTAACGAAGTTATGTTTATTTAGATATTTATTTATTTATTTTATTAATGGACTCTATAGTTCGTCATTTGCCAATGTCATGTTACAGAAAATTCATGTATTCATCCAGAGGAGACGCCGTAGCGTCATCACTCTGGACGAAGCAGCTCGACAGTCACGTTCACTCCCGAGCTCCTAGCGGGAACTCTTGATAAAAGCTTGAAACTTCAGATCTTGCTCAAATTATCCAATAAATTCACCATACTGTCATTCGCGAACATTTTCTGATTAACTTAACGTGATATTAAACACAAAATAGGCACTGTAGACATTATAGGTAACAAAAATTATCAAATAATTTTGCACTCGTACCTTTTGTATTTAATAAATAATGAAATGACCATTGAGATCATTTCCGGCTTTTGAAAATGGCGGGAAACGGCAATTTTAAATCACATTTATTTATTTATCTCAAACTACACTTCACAGCATTACAGTACTGAATCTAAATTTAATGTAAACTGTGAATTTCATAACATTACATAGGTACTTATAATCATATTCATAAATAAATACAACTTACCCATAATACCCATTTGATTTTCCTTGTTGATTACTAGCATTGTTTTATGAATACGCGCCTATGTACGCCTGGAATTACGCCTACGCCTAGAATACTAAATTATGATGGCAATGTAAAATTAATTTAATTAATGTATTTAAAATAATTGTTTTAAGTAAATGAAAATGATATGTGATGAATTTACCACCAGTCTGTTTGTCATTTGTTGTTATTAAAAAACAATCAAAGTCAAACAACAAAACAATCGTCATCGTCAGTCAGCTTTCTAATCAAACCCGCGGTCCCAGGAATGTCATCGCAAAAATGTCGAATGCCGGTGAGAGGACGGACGGACTGACAAAAAGTCGAATCGGTTAATACTTATTACGTTTGTGTAAATTTTCGCATTCTTTGAGTTGCTGCGTTTCGCCTTTAGGTTTCGCCGGTTGGCAGTGGTTGGGAGATCTTGGCTCGTTTTTAGAAGAAAAAAAATCAGCTTTTTAAATTTATATTTCAAGTTATTACTGTATTCATATTGTTTTAAGTTTTAATTTTAGATGTCAACATTTTTATAGAATTCACATTTACAATAGTTTTCAAGGAAAATGTGCCAACGCTAAGGAACAACGTGGCCCAACACTATCAGCAACATTATCTTTTAAAATAATAAAAAATACATTTTTGAAATAACTAAATACGTAACCACATACATGTGCCTTATTCACATTCAAATTCAAACGATTTATTGCAGTCACAAAGACCATATAAGTGTTAGTAAGTAATTAAATGAACAGAACTGAAAATTCGGGTTCAGCGTGATGCTACTGATGTGTTGTAGGCTGTAATTTGCTTGCATTCAATCATCTGTTCCAATCCAATATTCAAACCTCAATGTTTACACATATTTTTGGATTACTGTCTAGCTAGCTAGACCATACATTTAAGTCACTTATATTTAGACTATTATTGTAATCTGTTTTGTGTGCCAAATAAAATAAATAATTCTTATTATAATAATCAAAAATTCTATCAATAATTTTATGTCTACCGCGGACTAAGTACGAGTTTTGACGTGCGATAATATAATAAATATACGGATTTGACGTCTCGTATGTGCGGCTCATACCTACGTTGCGTTACATTTCTGCGACGAAATCATCGTGCGATAAAAAATCGTAGTGCCCGCCTGGCATTAAAAGGTTGACCATCCCTTCTAAACCGCACGTAGTCGGCATTTTGTTTGAGCCCGTCGGCCGACGCCAAAATTTTGAACTAAAGAAACAATAGAAATAACGGTTACCTAATTATGTACTTTTATACGCGAGAAATGCACTGAAAAAGAAAATGTTTAGGATTCCGTCGAATTAGGGGTGACACTATTAAAAACTGCAAATCTTTAAATCGTTTTTTTTTTGTGTAAGTTGAAACACGAACTAAGGGAAATATACAAGTATTATAATGAATAAATGTCACAGAATAATAATAAAGGAATAGTTAATAGAAGCAGTCTACTACCCTAGTTAAGGGGCGGCGAGCTGTCAAACTCGAGCGCGAGACAGAAGATGTCCCGCAGCGGCGGAGTGAAGAGCACGGCACAGTGACTCCATATTTGTATTTTTATTGATTTGGGATGAATTTTGGCAGGGAAATTAAAATACGCCAATCAAAATTAGATTTTTTTTTAAACAAGCTCCGTAATTATAATACCCTACATTTTGATATATATTTTGTATGAATAACTATTTCGGTTTAGATATAATTTTAATTTAAAATGGCATGGAAGGGGTATATTTGCGATTTTTTTTCTATCGAGCGAAGTTTGTCCAATCGTGTATCGGTATTCATCAGTCCCTAAATAGACACCCCAAGATTGCTATATATTTTTTTCAGACGTCTAATTTTAGTAGTTAGTGCCGTAGCCTTCATAGAAAAACTGAAAATACGCGCATACGAAGCCTTAAGATACAACGGTGTGTTGCAATCGAACCCGGGACTGAATATTAACGCTCCAAATGAAACAGTGCATTGGGTAATTCCCGTCCCCCGTATCCTAATGACGTCATTAGACGTAGGTACCCGCAAAAACTGGGGTAGCAACGGTACAGTATGAAACATAGTATGGGAGATATATCTATCTATACATACATATAATAAGACTGTAAAAAGTTGTGTCTGTACATTGGATATTTTTTGAAAAGAATAAATGTAATGTGTTTTAGGATCGATACTGATGCCAAAACATCAATTTTTAGAATTATTGTTTGTTTGTCTGTGACTTACCTGACCTGCTGGAGAATGATATCACTATCAAATCATTTATTCAATTGACCAAAATTACAGTCCAAACTCTGAAACAATATAATGAACAAGCTATTAACGGAAACTAATGATATGTCAACCCATCATCACAACATATTTTATTATCGCCCGTATTCACTAGCATATTATACATTATTTTATTTATTGTTTTTTAGAAATTTCACAGATTAACATTAATTTTAGACATAGCTTTAAGAGAAGTCAAACAGAAAGAAAAACCATTAAAAAATCCTATCTACACAATAGCAATATGTGTCCAATCCGTTCTAATTCCAACACATTTTCTTTACTACCTACTTAGGACACTCTGTATAAAGCACATCACAAACCACAAATGGGTAGCAATAAAAAAGATCACCCCATATGTCGCCGGAAACGGACAAACGACAGGAAGAGAACGCGATTTTCATTTCGTGAAAAATTGACGCCCATAAGTGTCGACGCCGTCTGTCAGCCATAGACTAAGTGTTTACTGTAAATACACATCTCATCGAGTACCACGTATAAATACAAGCGATTGTACACGGTGTAAATGATTGTACGAGTTAAGTAACGTTGGGCGGGGAATGTAAGTGGATGGATGAGCGGTAGTGACATTTTCATCTGAGCCCCTCCGTGCCTCGGGGCGCACGTTTAGCAGTCGGTCCCGGTTGCCGTCGTTCGGCAGCAGTCGGCAGGCCATGGAAGAGGCCTACGGACGGCCTGAACTACTTTGACAATAAGTTTGGTGGTTATAAATCCAGTACCACTCATTATGTGTAAATCTTTTCCTGTTTCTGACGTCAATTTAGCAATGTGTTAATCATCCAAGTCAGTATCCATGTCTGCTTTTGCATTTCCACGTGGCATTTTAGCGTTGCTTGAGGTCCCTATTAAATTAATACAGACTTGAAAGAACCTCATTTTGGTTTTGTCTGATATTAAGCCACACAGGAAGGACTTGGTAAGATATTTATAATTAGAACAAGATGAAAAAATTCTTGCCGTGGGCAGGACTTTTGACGTGGGAAGAATTTTTTCATCTTGTTCTAATTTATTCACCTAGCATGGATAATGCGTAATTCAAATTCTGGATATTTATAATTATTTATGAACACCATTATTTTGAATGTAAATTGTTAACCTACTCAATTCCACAAGTAAATATTTTGATTATTTGACCAGGTCGTTTGAGCAATTAAGCATACTGTAGCAAGACACCTTGTATAATGTTGCAAGTACAATTCCTGCTCAATATTCTATTAAGTAACGAGGAGGTGCGCGCGCGCAGTCAGGGGCAGGTGGGAGTCGCATGCTCGACTCCTGCGCAATTAAAACATGTCACGGGAACGGCCAGTGTGATCATTATATTTGGGGCCATTCAACCGGCGGCTCATACGGAGCGGAGCGGGTAGCGTTTTGCATGTATAGCCGACAGGTGGACACTTCGTGCATTTATTGTATAGAAATGTGTATTAGAAATAAAATAGCAAATATCGAATCTTTCACAGTTGTAATAATAGTGAAAATGCCCAATTTCGTATGATTTGTCTGTGCTGTCTTGAAATTGTATTAAATGGCGCCAAGTCTACTCGGTTTTCTGCCTTTGTTAGCATCTTCAAAGGGAGCGCTGAGAAGTTTACCTATAAGCTCTTAACAAAAAAAATCCTAAACGCTCATTTAATTTGTATGTAAATTCTTCGGAGAGACCACTTTTAAGTTTTTTTTGTTGGCGTATTTTTATTTCACTGCCAAAATTCTTCATAAATATACGAATATCGAGGCACTGCGCCGTGTGCTTCACTCCGCCGCTGCTTCTTATATCTTCTGTCTCACTCTTGCTTTTGACAACCATATGGCGCCTTAAAAGAGTAGCACAATTTTTTCTGCACTCTGAGCTCGTTAGCCATAAATGTGATTTAAGCTTCTTCCGCCGTTTATATTGTTTCCTGTGGCAACAATACTGTTTAAGAGAAGTGCGGTTTAACTAGATACATGGCTAACAACATGAATCATAACTCATACTGCGGTATCCATTTTATTTTATTTTGTAATGTTGTAGATATGGGAAACTTCTGAAATAAATGATTTTTTTTGTTATAACCGCTCACCGCTACTCTCATGGCCCTACCGCCAAGCAAGCGTTAGACGAACCGTGCAATTTAACATTTTTATATTTAATCTCCTTTTACGACCGTTAAACAGTTGACGCTTATCAAGTTATTGTTAATTTACAACGCTTTGCTAACTGACGGGACGGAAAAAATTGCATTTTAGCGGATGTTTTAAGTTTTAATGTAGTGTTTATTTGTCGAACGTATACTTGGTCGGTTGTTTACTCCTTGTGGGACAGAGATTCTGGTAGGATTTATTTAAGATTCTAACAGGATCTATACCGGAGCCAAAATCAAGTGTCTTATTTTGTAAACAAATATGATAGTATAATACCTGTTGTGATGTAAAACTGAAGGAACTGATTGATTGAACCTGTTCATCAGTGTGAAAATATAGTAATCCGATCTAATAATGTATAACTATGTAATAATCACAGAACAGCTTAAAATGTTAGACGGGGAGGGTAGTTTTTGCTTACAAAATAAGACACTTGATTTGGGCCCCGGTTTACATTATAATTTGGTTGTAGGTTTGATCAAAAACTAAGGTTATTGGTTCCCAGCGATGCATTTCTAGAGCATCAAGGAATTTCTGGACAAATCTTTAATTATTAAATGTAGGTATATATATCAAAATTGGTGGTACGCTCTTTCCCAACAGAGCCACCGTGACACGGATCATAAATGGACAAAATCTTTCTCCGTATTCGGACGGGTAATTTCGGTCGTCAAATTCCCATATAGACGTTTGACTGCTGTAAGAGCGAGCTCACGATTTGTGCTCAAATCGCACTCAAAATGTCTCTCAATCTTAGTTAAAAATATTGTCAATGATCTCAATTTCACCCGAATGCGTGTTATTTCTTTTATTAATGGACTCGATGGTTCGTCATTTGCCAATGTCATGTTGCAGAATATTTAAAATATCATATCGTCTTCTCTTCATCCAGAGGAGTCGCCGTAGCGTCGTCAACCTGGGTATCCGCGTCTTCATGTCTTCATCCAGAGGAGTCGCCGTAGCGTCATTACTCTGGACGAAGCAGCTCGACAGTCACGTTCACTCCCGAGCTCGTAGTGGGACTCTTGACCATAGCGCCAAACTTCAGATCTTGCATGAATTATCCAATAACTTCACCATACTGTCATTCGCGAACATTTTCTGATTAATTTAACGTGATATTAAACACAAAACAACCATTGTAGACATTAAACTGAAAATTATCAAATAATTTTGCAACCGTCGTTTCCCGCCATTTTCAAAAGCCCTGGAACCTGGAATGCTTGTTATTATGTATTAGTATACACTTACCAACTCAACAATGCACTGTCTCGCTCCCTCGTACTGTTTTTGACATAAGATTAATGTTGCAACTCTGTCGGCGACTCGACATAGGAATAATAACTCCCAGTCAACTTGGGTACATTATAAACTTTTGAATCTGCATAAGGGATTCAGTCATTCTCATAAAAAGCTTGAAAATTGACGTGAAATCGTGGATAGGCCCGTTTATTGGCTAACGTAAAAATTGTGGCATAGGTAACTAATAACGCGGATTTTGACTGTGATTGTAAATCCAGCCTAACTAGTATAAAATGTATGAAAAGTCAAAATATAAAATCCTGAAAACTAAATCGATTTTTTTTCTCAATTGTCTCAAAAATATTATAAAACTACTACCAATAACAGAATGTAATATCAGACGTCCATATAGAGGATGTACCTAACTTAAGCTGAAAGGAGGTATTTACTTAGATAGGTCACTCTGTATCAGCAAATAACTTTTGTTGTAGGTACGATGGAACACAGAGAAAGGTGCACAGGAGAGTTTTTAAAGTTGGGATTATCTGAAAAACTACTTGAGCTATTGCAAAAATTATTTCACTGTTAGAGAGATAAAAGTTAAAACTATGAAAGTAAATGTAAAAAAATCATTAAATACGGTCCAGTAGTTTTTGAGAAAATCTCAACCTTATACTTATCTCTGTCTTCGACTGTACTACTTTTCCATTCTCCTGAAATTATTTCGGCAACCCAAGACTTCTGCATGTGAAAAGACACTTCCCACTAAGCCACCCAAGGCTCTTACGGGACAAGTCTAGACTAGAAATCGATTTAAAAATTGAGACATTTCAGAAAAACCATTGAAATACCCACTTTTGTCACGCTTTCGAAATACGAAATCGATTTTTTGTCCCGAAGATATTAAAATCTTTGCTCTGTGCAAATAGAACGCATTCGGAGTCACGATTTTAGTCCGTTTCTACAATTTTTGTAATTTTTCGATCTGACCATAACATTAAGGCTTACATTTCGGTTAATCGATTTTGGATAAAAATGTGTAATATATTTTTATTTAGTTGTGATTCTACTAGGGACCGCCCGTGGGTTAGTTTCAACCTCTGACTGTACAAAAAATAATATCTATTCTAATACTGTAAAAAGAGTCTTACACAAAGAGTCATTTGCACATAGCGAGATAACTCAGAGTTAAGCATTTAACCCCGTCCAAATCTCAAACTTTTTTCGAAGAAAAATAATTCAAGTTTAATCAACTGGACACGCGTAGAATTAGCGTCCAGTTAATGAAATAACAAATGTTGCTATTTTGCATCTATACAACTGGACACGCGTGAGTCCAGTCCCTCGTGTCCAGTTTGTCTGACCCCAAAAAGAGTGTTTTGTATTTGGTAATCAACATTTAAGGCGCTGACATGAGCCAACTAGCGCCGCCAATCTTGAAAAAATCATATCTTCCAATATAATCAATTTTATTAAAAAAGCTACGTTCACATTGTTTATTGCTATAAATATTATTTTTTAAATGCTTATTTGTAACGTGATGGTAAGTTGTAGTTCACAAATGTTCACGAATGTAGGTAAGTTGTAGTTCACAAATGTGGCAGAAACGGGCGTTTTTCGCAATTATGTGAACTACAACTTACCTACATTGCATCACGTTACAAATAAGCATTTAAAAAATAATATTTATAGCAATAAACAATGTGAACGTAGCTTTTTTAATAAAATTGATTATATTGGAAGATATGATTTTTTCAAGATTGGCGGCGCTAGTTGGCTCATGGAAGGCCCTTAAGTTAATTTTGTTAATGGTATTTATACTTCATATGTGACTTTGTACCTGAAATAAACGATTATTTATGTAAACTAATATATGTTTAGAAGATGCGAGCTTATGGTAAGGTTGCGGTCTGTGGTAGCTTATTTTCTCTTGAGATGGTCGTGAGATCCCTTAAGAGATATTAAGGGCTACACACTGTACTGTACACGTGAGTACTTAGTAATAGGAGTAGGTAGATACGGATAACAGCAGATCAACGGTAACACTTGCAGTACGATTTTAAATCTTACGACACAAATAATAAGAACGGTCCAAAGTCCAAAGTGTTACACTTGATCTGCTGTTAGATGTACCTTCTTCAGAATACCAGTACAGTCGTAAACGGAGCAAAGTATACAGGAGGCCTCAATAAAGTAGAGGTTTTTCCAAAAAGTAAAAGTACACTACTTAACCAATTTTAGAGGAGCTCATAGTCCAATTGCGAGTACACGTTGAAAACGATCGTACAAGTTAAGCAACGTTGGGCGAGGTCAGAACCTGGATGGGTGACCGCTAGTGACACTTTCATCTGAGCCCCTCCGTGCCTCGGGGCGCACGTTAAGCAGTTGGTCCCGGTTGTTGTCGCTTGACAGCAGTCACGTCCGAGGCCTACGGGCGGCCTGAATAACTTTGACAAATAGGTTTGGTCACTAAACCATACGAGAGAAAAAAAAACCATTTTAAAAATAAAAAATATTAAAATAGAAATAGATCAACCTTAATAATTCCCCTGTATCTATACTTTCTGCCGCATATTCATAAACGTGATTTAAAGTTACGCCACCGTTTAGCCACCCTGTCCCTTTCTATCTTAACCTTTTTAACGAAGTATGAAAGGCATAGCAATACGATTTAAGGGCCTGATATGAGCCAATCTTGAAAAAATAATATCTTCCAATTTAATCAATTTTATTAAAAAAGCTATTTACAAAATGTTTATTACGATAAATACTATTTTTTAAATGCTTATTTATAACGTGATTCAATTTCGGTAAGTTGTAGTTCGCATAATTGCGAGAAACGGCCGTTTTTGGCACATTTGTGAACTACAACTTAGCTTGTCGCAATTATGCCATGTATTGTATATTGAAAAATAGTATTCATCCTAATAAACATTTTGTAAATAGTTTTTTTAATAAAATTGATTAAATTGGAAGATATTATTTTTTTAAGATTGGCGGCGCTAGTTGGCTCATATCAGGCCCTTAAGGGAAGTGAGGTTTAACTAGGTTTATGAATACCAGAATCTGTGTTAGATCGTACATGGCTGACCGCACTGCTGACTGCAACGGAATGGCGAGATCCCGGGTTCGAATCCCGGTCGTGATGAAAATTTTTCTCCATTTATCATTTAGATTTTCGTTTCGCATAGCGCATATGCAAGAAAATATCAAAACATAGGTAATTTAATTAGACGATCATATTGTTTACAAAATAAGACACTTTATTTGTGTTTCGGTATACATATTTTCCTTCATTACATTACAATCTCATGTGGTTACGCAGACGGGAGCAATGTTTGTCTGACTTTCTAACGACAGCAGCCTGACCACAAGCCGCTTAGCGGTCACAGGAAGGGGATCAGACAAGATCTGTTTCATAACCGTTTACGTTACATTACGTCGAATATTAGAATTATTACAGACAGTTTATTTCTAAGAGTAAGTAGGTATTTCTTAGAACTGATTTTTTTTTTTAAATAACCTGTAAGTAATGTTAATATTAATTTACTACATTTACATTAGAGAGTTTAAAAGAGGGTATAAAAAGGGAAAAATAATAACCTATAAGTTTAATACAACCTACATTTGTGAATTATTATTAAAATTGGCGAAACGTGTGAACTAAACAATTTTCGCCAATTTTATTTACTATACCGCAGCCCGAATCAAGTGTCTTATTTTGTAAACAAAAACCTTACTAAAGTAAATGATAAAATTATTTTCTAAGCTAAAAGGATAAACTCCTCGAGTCCTATTACACTATAATTTATGATTTCCAAGACGGAAGTATGACACTTCCGTCTTTAAAATTAATCCCAAACATTATTCGCAAACTACTAATGTCCCTAAAGACTCCAAATTCGATTCCAAGCATGCACCGAACCCTTCATTAAAATAAAATCTCCTAAGGGTCTATGCAGGTTAAACACAAAATCTAAATGACAATGCGTTTGTGCACTAATAGGCGTTGCGGTGCGAAACTCCTTTGTGACTGGGCCTTAAGGAAGATAATCTATCATTATAATGTTTGACTAGAGCTGAGGTAATGGCGTGACGATGAAAAAGTTACCGATAGGTATCGATAAAACGGCTGGATAAGATTCAGATTCATGTATGGCTAGTATAATTTATTGTCAATACTAAAGAATATACTTTTATTATGAGGTTCGCCACCCATCACGTCATGGTCCACGCACAGTGGCGAAAAGCGGGCGGTGGATAGTTTGCTACATTGAATGTATGGAGAGGGATGTTACATAAATTAGATGAGGTATGTGTGTTATTGTATACCTGGATACGTGTGATAATGTATGCCAAGATCGCAGCAGATAGAACTCCATCGTCTCTGCATACTCCTGCGGGAAAGAAAGGCGTGAGCTTATGAATGAATGAATGTATTTTTATTAGAATATACATTTACATTACTCGTACTTTACAGGGAAAAGTGTCACCCCTGACTGAATAGAAATATATTTCATAGCACATCTTTTAAAACTTTATTTAATATATATAGGTATATATTTTTTTAATGGCTAAACCCGCGTTTGGCCCCATCTCACCTGATGGTAAGTGACTATGAGGCCGATGATGAAGCACGCAGGCCTAGTAAATGCCTATTCACTCTTGCCTAAAAGATCCCAAGGTTATAAGTGTCTGGAAACACCGACGCCGGCAGGGCGTTCCATTCCCTAGCCGTTCGTATGATAAAGGATGAAGAAAAACGCTTCGTACGGGCAACCGGGATATCCACGACATGCGGATGGAACCCCAGCCGACGCCTGGTGGCTCGGAGGTGGAATGGAATATATATAATAACAAGCATTTTTCATCAATGTATACTATAATATACAATTTCACAGCATTTATCATACATCTAATTTGAAATGTTAAGTTTCTTTTTTAATTTACATCGATATCGACCATCGGCATCGGCAACTCTACAAATCAAACACCAGATTGATGGTATTATGTCAACATGCGCAATCACAATGCGAATTACTTTGCATAATAATCCTTGGCTTGTCAATTATTGAATAAAACATTCCTCTAATAAGAGCAGATGGTTCAGTACATTGGTATGTGAGAACGTATCTAGGAAACTGTAGCACTTAGCAGTAATTTGTCATTGCCAAATTCCGTTCAGAATTTTATGGAAATTTTAAGGATTAGGAAATTTGCATTCTCTAGTGTTTAGTGTTGGTGGGAAACTTACTGGTACTGATAAATGAGGATTTGGAGCCGTTAAAATAGATTATAAAGGTCGAAAGGATGGGTTTATCTGAATCCAACAGTATTCATCTGTAATCATCAATTTACTCTTTTTCATATTTTCTTGTTTGTTTCTTTGTTTGTTTGTATACGCTTTATTGTACATAATTTTTACATAAGTAACACTCAACAAAAATAGAAATAAAGTTGTACAAATGCGGACTTATCCCGCTCAGGGGATTTCTTACAGTCAATCCTTGAGTAGTTGAAAAAAAAACTTCGTGTGTGTACTTTCTTTAAAGGATAACTTTTAATTTAATACTAATGATCATGTACACAATTTGACTATTAAATCTAAATACGAGTATTGTCTGTATAATATCTGAATTTGTCTAGGATCTAGTAAAATACTATGGGTAGGTACTTTACTTTAAAAAAAAATCTATATAAAAATATGAGTTTGTGTACCTGGTTTCACTCAAATAACTTCTGTCTCAATAATTTGATGATGAATCCTAAATATGATGTGAAAGTTAATTGTCTTTACCCAATAATAAATTGAACCTTTAGATTTTATATGTAGGACAAATTGTATGCTTAGATCAGTGCCTACTAAAAATTAGACAATTTTATATGAAAAACATCACCATCAAAACAAGAATTAAGATCTCAAATATTGTTATTTGAGATCTTAATTCTTGTTTTGATGGTGATTTTGACATGGTGATGGTGACATTGTATGTGGCGAAGTGTTAGCTATTGATTTTGTATGGGATGTTTTGGAAAGATAAGATTGTTCTTATCTTTCCAAAACATCCCATACAAAATCAATAGCTAACACTTCGCCACATACAATGTCATGCAAAATACCACACCCCAAATAAAAGGAATTCTGAACGGTAACAAGAAGTACTTAACCCTTTCGCGCCCCCCACAATAGATCAATACCCAATAATCTTATAATAGCCAGAATCGAAGGGTTAGCCCTTTGTGATAAACTGTATTGAAAGCCATCGAAGGGTTAAACAGTTGAAGGATTAAGAAAGCCGATTTTGCATGACAGCTGCTTAGTAAAACAAGTGTTGCTAACAGAAGACTTTTTATATATATTGATTTAGCGATATATGTGCACATAGTGACAGTCAATCTCAGCGTACCTATTCTAACTTATCTACTTAAATTTTACAAAATAGCGAGAACAACATTTTAACTGGTCCTGAAGTTGGCTCATCTAAAATGCCGTGGAATATACCTAGATCTAATTTACATAAACCTAAACTATTAATAATGTTCTCTTTTAGTCGCGTACCGGACACATTCCATCAAAATATGTTGTAAGTATTCCTTGGCCCCACAATATTCGCAGTTAGGAGATTTAACTTTGCGTATTAAGAATGCAAAAGAAAACTTAAAAAGTGAGACTATGTAATATGAGAATGCTCAAAACTAAAAGACAGAGAAAAAGCCAAAGATACTAAATTTAAAGAAGCATTACTACTACTAACATTAGAGGAAACTACTGTTAACTAATAAAATAAAATATTGAATTTCGAAATATGCATATCAACGTATCCTTCCGCCACAATAACAAGTAAAAAGTATTTAGGTATTATATCATACCGGCGAAATGTATTTTCATAAGGTGATTTGGGGTGGTCGAAGTTATAGTAGTTCGAAGAAGACTAAGCCCAGAACTTCTGGGCTTAGTCTTCTTCGAACTACTACAACTTCTGGGCCAGAAGTGAACTGTTTTATAATAGTAATAATTAATTTATTCGTCATTGTGTATGACTATAAAGGTAGAGTTTAGAGATACTGCTACAATGTATAACTTAATTCACACAATAAATGATTATGAATTGACAATGGCTTCTGATATTGATATATTCATACAACACAAATGCCGATTTATTGATTTACAATAATTATCCAATATAACATTAAGTAACAGAAACACGAATGAAAGTAAAATCGATGGTTAGTATTTAACACTCAAGAGTCTAGTTAATTTTTAAAGTAAAGGTAAGTAAATCAATAAATCAGGAATTCCAATTGATGAAAGCAAACGTTGTGGGAATTGATAGAATATTATTAGAATATTAATAGAAAACAAAATTGAGAATTACGGTAGCTCCCAAATATACCGGTATATAAAAGAACATACAAATAAAAGCAGTTAAAATTACAAACGAATATTCCAATAAATCTTTCAGCAACATCGGAAACGATAGTTGGTTTCTGTAAACGACTCAATCACCGAGCAAACTCGGTTTACTGACCGCTGCAAAAACTAGACAGTTTGAATAAAATCAGCGATCTATAGATCATTATCGTTGCGCACGCGTCAATGTCAACTGAGATCGATAAAAAATCAATAGCGCATTCTGCAGTTATGATTTTTGTTAGACCCTTCATTGACGTAATATAATATTTTATAGAAAGGGTTGCTACTAAAGTGTGGCGTCCGTGTGCCAATTTTCAAAAAGCAATTGTAGTATTGTTGCTTTCATAACGCCCTATTCATTTGATTGGGACTTGCACATCGATAATATAGAATTAGAGCAATAGAATTGCGATTAAAATTAGGGTCAAACATTGACTTCCATTTCGCTGTTAATTAGTTCAAAAACACTTTCCATAACTGTCTTTTTACTTCCTGAATTCTCACACAGATAACTATTATTTATAAATACTTACAAGATCCCTGTGAAATTATTAGCAAAAAATGTTGCGTCATGATATTAAATGGCAATAATTTTAAAATAATAATCTGAGATGAAACCGTTAACCGTCGAAACTGATGAAACAAAACCGTTGAAAGAGCTAACGGTTGAATCTAAAAAAAAACATAATAAAACTATCACTAACAATACGGATCCTAATTAATGCGGACATCATCCCCTTATTCTCACGATTTTTTTAATTACGACCCTACAGATGTTTTGTTCCTCGAGAAATCAAAGACCATAATAAAAAAAATCTAAAATATTCATCAAACAAAAAAGTCCACGATGACTGGCGCATCAAAACCGGAATACAATTAAGAAAGAAATTGTTTGTGGGGACAAAGTTCTTGTTCCTAGCAACTTTAATTATTCACATAAAGAAAAAGATTCTCCCGAAAGCAAAGTCTCACACGATGCCAAAAGCAAAACTAATGATACTAACAAAAGCTAAAGAAAAAACCTGACCCCATAAGAATTCATGAATGAAATTAAAAATTCGACTATCCTTAAAATAAAGCTCAGAGTAAACACACATACTCGAAGAGACAGTCTTGGACTTTAATATGTTAAACGGATATGCAAAATTACAAAAAAGGGTGACCGAAACTTGCTGTGTAGGTATGTAAATCTCCGTGCGAAGTTAAAAGTAAAAAACAAATAATAAAAAAACCGCTTGTATGGGAGAGTGATAAACATAAAAACAATTTTTGCATTGTCTACTTTCGTGCATATTAAGGAGGAGAGGGCCTATGACCGTCCCTTGCGGTACCCCTTTCTCACAAGGTAGATTCGAGTATGCAGATGAGTCGTACTACTTAATCTTTTATTTTAATGGCATCGTATTGTGCTAAATCTATTCAGATATTGTGGGGTGGGTAGGGAAATAAAAAAGACAAGTAAAAAATTAATGATTGGACGTATGCAAATGATGGTTCAGTCTTACTGTGGGAATCTTCCCTGGATTGAGACAGGATTTTCTGGGGTGATTGCAAAAGAAAGCCGTTAGGTTTACGTTTTTTGTCTTCTTTAAAAAGCTGAGCTACTCAATTAATTGTTTTTGTCCGATATATTCACTAACATCAATTCTTTGAAAATTAAGCGGCAGAATGTCAGAGTTGGGTTCAATTGTATAATTGTTGCTTTTGTAAAATCCATGTTTTAGATTACTTTGTAGATTTATTACTTATCTCACCAAGAATTAAGTAAATATATAATTTTCCGGAACTTGGGTACCTATATTAAGTATTGATTTGAAATACTATTTTAAAGTCATCTAGATTGAACCAATAATAAGTAATTTCCATTATCAGCGATACAATTCATAGAAACTACAGCAAGCCATACATTTCTTGTGTTATAATTAACTATGTGTACATTAAAGAATTATTTAATTAACCTATTGTTTTTCTTTTCAGGTGAGTACGAAAGATTCAACTCTAAGTAATCTGTAAGTCCATTTATAACTTCCTCATTATATTTTTATTGATATTTAGAGTTCCCATTTAATACAAAACTTCATCCTATATTCCATTGTTCAGATCATTGTTAAATCATGCATTACATACATTTTATTATTCAAATCAAGTAACCAACCCCATAAATCTAAAGATCTATAAGATCGAAACTGCACCTGAGCGCCATCTATCCATAGATCAGTGAAGTTTAATATAATTCACTAGTTTGCCGCTAGATGGCGATAGCGTTAACATTCTAATGATTTATAAGATCTTGCTGGATGGATACGTTATTCGATTTTTAAAAATGTTTTCTCTTACATTGGATTTGAAGCGGATTTATAAGCACTATTTATAAATCTTCATTTTGTTGAATGTTAGATGAGATATTTTGAGATATATATTTTTCTAAATCAATATACTTTGAAGTACGTAAGTTGCTATTTTAGAGATGGGCTTTTTGCTTTACTCTCTTCCACAAGTTTGCAAATTAAATTGCGATTTTTTTCTAATTATTTAGATGCGATAAACCAATTTTATATTCATTACCAGGCAAGAAAGGTAGTTGATTTTCCAGCTAAGTGACAATAAAACAATAATGCGTACTTATGCTAAAACGTAACTTTTATGTCATTTTTATTAGCTATCAACAAGCAATAACAAAAAGGTTGTATAGATCGCGACGCGGGCGCAGTCACGCACACATTAGTAGACAAACACTTGCGTGATGCGTGTACTTACACCCTCGCGCTAGTGTCGCCATAAATTAATATAAATTGATTGAGACAGCGAGGAAAATTGCGAAACCATTACCGTTTTGTTTATTTAACACCAGAGATATCGTTGTCTTGTCTCTTTTGAGCAAAACGATCTTAATATGGAATTAGTAAAACATAACGTCATTATTAGGTACTATCTGATTTTCAAATGTATGTTAAGTAAGATATTTTTCAACTGATTTTTACATTGATTCTGTTACTTGCCACATTTGAGCCCAAAATTCATATCTATTATTTAAATTTTAATAAGAACTTGTTGTTTTTGTTACCTTTTAATTAAAGTAACTTTTGATTATCTAGTAACATATATATGTGCTTCTAAATTTTTTGAAGATTTGTAGTTTTCGGCCTCGTAATTTATTAATTTAAGAAATAATTACTAAAGTCGATATAATACTTTGCCCTTTGTATATGTCTTTTCTTATCTATGTTACAATGTAAATATCCAGTGTGTATACAATAAAGTATTAATAATACTTAAAAAGTCGGCATAAAGTTAATCTATATGACGTGATAATTTAAATAAAAGTGGGCAATAAGGTATATTATAACAACTTTTAAGGGACGATAGCTTTTGATCACCTTTAATCTTTGTCCGAAAGCTTTCGTAAATTGTTGGTATCCCTACTTCCCACACATGCTACCAACACCCACACCAAGGCGTGCTGATGAAGAATGACTCGCGAGCATGTGGTAGTTCGTTGTCGAGTATTTTGACGAATTCCGAATAGATAGTATGCGTTGCTCTGGCAAGGCCAGCTTTACTATTATTGTTGACAAAATGATGATGACCAATAATTAAAATAAGTACTTGTTTTTCTTACTCGGAAATTAGAAGGGTAGTGTTTTTGGGGTGTATGTCGGATCCTTTGTGGCCTCATATAGCCCAAACAGTTTGATGATTGTCTTTTATTTATTTATTTAAAGTTTACAATTACAGGTTACACCTAATTATATCATAAACAAAATTTTACCTATTTTTACATAAAAAATATCTGATATGATATTCTTGATCGCGGGACTGTCGTATGCTTCGTTTTATGCAACAAAATCAGTCGACCTTGGTTTAAAAAAAAACTAGATGAGATACTGTTGCGCTGACAAGAATGAATCAAAATACAACGCATAGTTTTATTCTAAAATCTAGTAATACTGCTGCCAGTTATGCCTGTCTGCTTTACGATTATTTATTTAGTATAATTTTAAGATAAAGGTACGGATTATTACTGTGAGTGTAACAGGCAGGATTAAGCCCCCATTATTACATACATTAACATACAAAAACAATCCGTATTTGTATGCTTTAAGATACAATATTAAATTTTAATTTGATGAGCAAATTGTCTGGCAAAAGGTTACAAATTGTCTTCTTTCGAAGCAGCGACTGACTGTGTCACCTGTCATATTATGATGGTTGAATTATTCTATAGAGAGGATAAATTCAGAGTACGGCGTTATAGTCAGTGTACTTACGACAAGAAATCGCTTTTAATTATTAATTTATAAATTTCTTTGAGGCGGAAGTACGATTTTATACCATGTGGTCGTGCCGACTTCACGCATGCCGTCGGCGCCTCCATGACGCTGCGCAAGCGCACAGTTGCCGAGACGCGCGGAAGGGGACCGGGGGAGGGAGAGGGGGCCCAAACCTGATTTTCGGTCTATTCTGACCTTGTGGCGAACACGTATTACATCACAATGTTTTATAATGCCTTATTTCTTATGCTCCAACCACCAATATAGCCTTAAAATCGTTGCGTAGTTGAGTATAGTTTGGAATAATACGTAATTATGGTACTTGTGGCCTTATGTCAATTTTGACGGCGAATTCGTGCGCTGACGCATTCTCGTCGCGAAGAATTGCTACCTACGCGTCAGGTTTTTCCGGCTATGCCTTTCCGCGTTGATTTTGTTAACACCTTTTATATTTAGTTAAGAGGCCGTTCGGAGAAAATTCCTATATTTTCCATTTTAACTGGTCCTACTATGGTCCAAAAGAGTCTTTAAAAATTATGCGTACCTACCCATTAAAAAAAGATTAAAGACATTTAATCCTATAAAATCCTATTCTATTTTTATTTGAATGGCTTCTGCTCTTATTTATGAGATAATTTCGCCAATGTCAGGTTATTTAGAGCATTAATGTAAGTAAGTAAATAGAAAATCAATCCGCCATTCTAAAATGATTATCTGATAAATAAATTTTGTCGTCATAAATCCTACTAATCATATACGGTCAGAGTCATGTCAAAAGTAGATTATCACTTTAGTATTTTGTTTTATTTGACATAATTAAATTAAATATTTAATTAAATTTAAATTAAATTATAAAATCACTAAATACAAAGTAGAGAAGTTATTAGATAGTTACTTTAAGGCCGACTGTACCACAATAGCCCAATACAATAGCCCAGACAGGGATATGAGACCGCAGCGCGAGTGTCGAAAATTCATTCATCTGCTCTGGAATATTGTGCCGCTCCTACGAGCTCATCAAGCGTAATATTTAGAACTTTGTATCTAGGTAATTGGCTGACGTTAAAATTGTGGCAAAACGAAAAAGCTGCAAACATTGCATTCGGAATAAGGCTTGAATGATGGCGTCTTCTTTCGTTAACCAGACAAGTACCTATAAGTTGATAAATTCCGTATTTAAATATTTTTACTGTCGCTGCAACTAAAAACGCAAATCCCGACTTTTGCGAGTTTCACGACTCTACTAATTTGAACTTTTCAATCGTATTTGTTTTTATTTTGAACTTGTACCACCTTGTACTTTGACCGTGACACGGTGACGTCATCATTCGGATGGACAGACGTTTTGACGTTATTTTTAACTAGAGACAATTTTTTGGGTAAAGTTCTAGTTTTAGTTGGTTTTTATCGTTTGTTTGTGGTTTTTGTGCTATACGTGGGCTCGGTGACATGTTTTATAGTCTCGTTTAGACTGGTCGAAATGGCGGGAATGTGTCAGTTATTTTTTTTTTTATATATATACTTTATCTTTAGTGATATAGTGATCGTTTTTGTCTAATCGAGATTAAAATTTAGACGGTTAGAATAGGAACACGGTACCTATCAGTAATATATTAATTAACCTAACGAAAAAAATATATATATTTTAATTCTTATTCAATCGTGTAGGTACAACAGTAAAAATCTCGGTGGCGTAATGGTTGGGTCTGCTGGACTAATGATACGGAGGTCCCAGGTTCTTTTACCTACGCGGATCAGTTCCCGTGGCTCGGCAACAATGGCACGAGGTGGAACACCCCAGGAACTTTAGTGGGTATTCCGCTCCTTCAGGGCGGCGAACCCGACATAATCAACACGCTCCCCGGGCGTGGTGGTACACGTAAACAAAAAAAAGGTTCTTTTACCTAGAGATTCCATTATGTTATTTATTTGCGTGTACCATAATAATCTGCGAAAAAAAAATATCGATTTTGTGAATCGATTCTTTAAATTGTGCGATGCTAAGGGCCTGATATGAGCCAACTAGCGCCGCCAATCTTGAAAAAATAATATATTCCAATTTAATCGATTTTTATTAAAAAAAGCTATTTACAAAATGTTTATTACGATAAATACTATTTTTTAAATGCTTATTTATAACGTGATTCAATTTCGGTATGTTGTAGTTCGCATAATTGCGAAAAACGGCCGTTTTTGGCACATTTGTGAACTACAACTTAGCTTGTCGCAATTATGCCATGTATTGTATATTTAATAATAGTATACATCCTAATAAACATTTTGTAAATAGCTTTAAATTTTAATAAAATTGATTAAACTGGAAGATATTATTTTTTCAAGATTGGCGGCGCTAGTTGGCTCATGGAAGGCCCTTTATATCTTCGAATGAAGCCACTCACATAATATTGACTGAACTTCACTTCAAGTTCGTTTGATCGTATATAATCCGCGAATGCAAGTTTCCTCGCAATTGTTCTCTTCGCCGTTTCAAGAGCATTCAGTAAAACGTAAGCACTTACTACGTGTCCGTGAAACGGAACGTATGGCGGCGGGCCATCGCGGGGTCGCCGCGCGGGGGTGAAGTGTCAAAATAAAATAAAAAGTGTGAAGGTCAAAAGTGTCACATTCAAATCAAATCAAGGACGACGAGAACTCAAAGAGCGTAAAAATTCATGTTTCAAGTGTTTCTTTAAATACACCAGTTACCTATAAAAATACAGTCCACTTATTTCTACCACCGACCGCAGCTACACTACGCATAAGAATAATAAAAATCTAGGACATATTTTCGATCTAATCAGCACTGGGCTGGGGGACATGGCTCGAGCTCTATGTAAGCAAGGCTTATGCCTCAATAGTGGTATCACAAAAATACTCATTAGCTTGAAATCCCTCTAATATTATCGTTCCCATAGAAAACTGAAAAATCATGGGCATTCAAACAAAAACATCTGCTGACTTATTTGATTCAAGTAAGTACAAAGAAACCTTGAAAGGTATAATGGCTCTTAATCATACTTCCGTAACAGCCTATTCTCCTTGACTCATAGCGTAGACTACCTACCCTCACTAATTGTTAGGTTATTCTTCATTCCGTCTAACCTATAAAATGTTCAGTGGCGTAAACCCGAATTTATGCCACTGAAATTCCGAGACCGAAGTTTGGCGACTGAACCGATGTATTTTTGTCTTGATATTATCTTCATATCTGTAATCTAATTAAACTTAAGACTGTATTGTGGATCTTATATTTTTTTACCTGAATTCGACAAGAGGAGTAATGGTTTTCGGGTGTAGTACATAATGTCGGTTAATTTGTCGCCGCCGTAGCCTATATAATTTGACTGATACAGGATACATTTTATGCCAAAAAAAGCCGTTTTTGTGGTTTTAATTTTAAATATTTTTATCCGTGTACCTACCGGGAATTTACGTAATTTTAATTAATACTCCTCTATATAAACTCTGTAATTTTCTCATCATGGTGTTATTTTGGAATAATTTTGTAGATCTGTAATTATTTATACTTATGTAATTTAAACGAATGAACCTATCATCAAGACTGCTTTGAAAACTGCGAAAAAGTATGAATTAACACGACCATAAAATTAAACGATATCTTGGTTTAGTTCATCGGGATTAATTGTAAACCAGGTGGAGATCAGGAGAATTATAACGAAATTTAAAAAATAAATAAAGTAGCTAAAACTCAACCTTAATAACTGTACACCTTTCTCTATATTAGACAGAGGCCCGTTGGAAGGAGAGGAGACGAGAATCCTCTCGTCTCCTCTCCTATCCTATGTGTTTTGAATTGAAATTAGAAAACAATTTAGACACTAAAAATAATATAGCCTGGAAAATTCTTTATAATTATTATGAACAAACTATAACAATCTATAACCAAAAACTAAAACTATATGTACAAATACAAATATATATATAAATTAGAGATAAAAAACTAAAAATTAAAATGAAATACTTCAAAAAAGAAAATCTGTTACCGATGTGATTGGGAGTTAACCGAATTACCACAATAACCCGAAAACAAATTAATTTGTTAGACGATAAGCAAAAACTCCGCCACCATATTACGCAAATCGATGTTTTTGTCTTCTACACACCTGAGAAGACAAAAAACAACTTTCGTTCACATCCACGAGTCTACAAGTCGCAACAGAACCAACTCGCAATCATAAAAACAAGCGATTCATTTTTACATTGTGTTTTCGAGTACAATCCGAGCTGTTCTCAATTAGTTACTATTTCAAATCGTCACTTTATTTTTAATCTTATATAATGTTAATTAAAGTATTTCAAAATAGACGAGATTCATTTATTAGTGGCAACTGTGAAAACAGTAAATCCGTTGAAAAATAAAATATTAAACTAAAAATAACATAGGTGCGTACGCGTTAAGAAAATAGTGAAAAAAGAGCACGTCTATCCACGGTTGACAAATTAGATGACTTAGACAAATGTGCCATGAGAAGGAAAGTTCAATAAAAAAAAATTCAACTTTCCTGTCTGTAAACTGATTTTACTGTTTTAAATTCTGGAGGTAGACTAAACGGAACTGAAGACGAACTAGGAAGAACCCTTCGCTTCTACTAATCTGCGATTTCGTTTTTTGTTTTATCGCGAAAAAAGCGGCGTTTTTATTATAAAACGAAAACGCGTCGAATTGTTTTTATCAACCGTTTTTTGGCGCCAAATACTGGGTCACTGTGTCTATTTGTCCTTTAACTGGTTTTAGAGGCGATTTTTATTTAAATTCGTCAATTCTGAGTCATTTTAACGGTTCAATGCAATATATTAGGAGTTGACCGTTTAATATATTCAAGGTTTACGTATAACGTTAAGTTTAGGGCTTCTGTTAGTTTTTATTGTTTGTTTACGTTTTTTACCCGACTTACGGAAGAACGAGGGTAATGTTTTTCGAGTATAATGTATAAGATAAGATAAATATTATTTATTGCAAAAAAAGAATTACACAAAAGAAATAGGCTAATACAGTTAGTATTACAATTGGCGGTATTATCGCTCAAAGCGATCTCTTCCAGACAACCTTTGGGTAGATAATTCGGCCTTGAATAGGTAGCTTGTTGAGCAATATTAAATACCTATCATTAGCTGGTACTTAAGATAAGTACCTACCTACATAAATAAAGAAAAATAAAGTAACAATGCATAATACAATTTACGTAGGTACTAATAATGATTATACTTATGAGTATAAATAATTGTTTTAACCAATAAATAAACTGATACATCATCATCAGTCTATTTTTATGTTTCCACTGATCGGGCACAGACCTTCCCTTACATCAAGGGAGCTCGGGCCCAGTACGGATTGGTGATACAAATGCCTTAGATTTTTTTTCTACGACATGCAGATTTCATCACGATATTTTCCTTGCCGTTTTGAGAGCATTCGGTAATTCATTCTCACAAAGAGCTCGGGAGTGAACGTGACTGTCGAGCTGCTTCGTCCAGAGTGATGACGCTACGGCGACTCCTCTGGATGAAGACAGGAATACGCGACTACCCAGGGTGAAGACGCTACGGCGACTCCCCTGGATAAAGAGAAGACGATATTATATTTTGAATATTCTGTAACATGACATGGGCAAATGACGAACTGTCGAGTCCATTAATAAAATAAATAAATATAACACTGAAGGAACTAATTGATTGAATTTGTTCATCATTGTGAAAATAAAGTAATCCGATGTAAGTAATAATGTGAAATAACTATGCAATAATCACAGAACAGCTTAAAATGATAGTAGGGTACCTAGAGTAGTTTTTGTTTACAAAATAAGACACTTGATTCGGGCTTCACTTGAATAATATAACCCTAATTCTTGCGCAGTCGGGTAAAAACTGTATTGTTATTTGTAATACTTAATTAAGTGTCACTTTACGCTCGTCGTCTAACAGATATTTTATAAGAAATGGTCAAGCCACCAACTATTTGGTAAGTGCTTTAATTTTAATTTATGATGATTAATGATGATGACCAATTAAATTGACATTTTAATAAAATTTTAAGCAAAATGAAACCTTGGTTATTTAAATTGAAGTCATTGCATCAATATTCTTTATGTTACTTTATAACTAATTACCTATTTATCATAAGCACGCTGCTACTAAATTAGTTTACAAAAAATTAGGTATCTAATTAAATTACTTAATAAGGTTGCCGTAGAGGGCAACCTGTCAAAGAATACACTATCGCAACACATTTGGCCTTTTCGGGTTTTTCGAAGTACACACGACACGAGATAAGCATACAGGGGGCCTCAACAAGGTTAAGATAATTCTTTTACAGTACATAGTTTTAACTTTGATCTATCTAACAGTGAAATAATTATTGCAATAGGTCAAGTAGTTTTTGAGAAAATTTCGTCCTTAAAAATTCTACTGCACACCTTTCTCTGTCTTCGACCGTACAATAACATTTAAAACTGTGTGATAGGATTAGGCATGTAGTGATTAGAGAACGGAGTGGTCTGAAAGAAAATGTAGTAAACAGTATTGAAAAGGGTATATTACATTGGTCACTTAGAGCTGATAGTGAAGGAAGGGTAACGAAAGAAATACACAGAGCGAATGTTGACGGAAGGGTCGGGAGAGGTAGACCGAGGAGAACGTGCGGCGACCAAATTGGCGATGTCTTGAAAAAGGCCCAAGTACGGTCTACTACAAACCGACGAGCATGCATGAAGAGATTGATGAACGTGAAGGGTTGTGTGCCAGAATCGCAACAGATGGAAGTCCATCATATCTGCCTGACGCTACGGGAATCACGCCTGAGTTTATAAATAAATAAAAATAACAAGCAATGACAACATGTATGAAACGGTTCCCCGTCTTTCTATACCTAATTATTTTAACTTAATATTTTTCATCTTCATATAAGTACGAGTAAGTACCTACTTATCTAAGTACTTATGTTTTTATGAAACATCTAATAGGTTCTAAGAAATATAGTCAGAATACAAAAAACATAAAGAGATGTCGATTCTTCCTGAAAAAATCGATTCTTAACGATCGCAACAAAATAATTTGAACACTGAATCGATTTCCGATTAATCGATTATTTTGTTGCTATAAAAATCAAAAATCGAAAAGAAAAACTTTTCGATTTTCGCGAATTTATTTTTTGACATTTCATACATTTCGTACCGGTCAGCTGATCGATTTGTATGAGACATTAATTTATTTTTATTTTTTATTCGAAAAGTCGTAGAACTAAAGTTGTTCATTTACCGATACTGAACACCCTCCCTTCGGCTCCATATACCCTTTACGTTACACACTGTAGATCTTTTTACGAAAGATCGAATTGTCTCACTCTCGAGTCTCGTTCTAATTTAATCGATTTAAATCTTTGTTCTAAACTCTCTAACTTCAGTTTTCTAGAGATTATTGTATATCACGTCGCCGAAATATCGGGAGGGTTCTCTTGAAAATGGCGGGAAACGGCGGTTGCAAAATTGTTTAATAATTATTGTTGTAATGTCTACAGTGCTTATTTTGTGATTAATATCACGTTAAGTTAATCAGAAAATGTTCGCGAATGACAGTATGGTGAATTTATTGAAGAATTTGAGCAAGATCTGAGGTTTCAAGCTTTTATCAAGAGATCCCGCTACAAGCTCTGGAGTGAACGTGACTGTCGAGCTGCTTTGTCCAGAGTGATGACGCTACGGCGTCTCCTCTGGATGAAGACATGAAGACGCGGCTACCCAGGGTGAAGACGCTGCTGCGGATCCCCTGGGGGAAGATAGTAGACTATTATATATTGAATTTACTGTAACATGACATTGGCAAATGACGAACTGTCGAGTCCATTAATAAAATAAATAAATAATATCGGGAGCTTAATCAATGTTGAACACGTGATACATTTATGGCTAATATTTTATGGTTTAGTTAGACTGTACATACGAATTTGAATCACTGTTTTTGCTGGCTCTATCAATTTGATTGACGCGTTAGGCATTAGGCGTAATTCGTGTTTCTATACTCCCTAAGGTAGAGTGACAAAGTTCGTCGGGGAAGTTAGGATAAGTCTCACTTCTCAAGGAACTATTTCGTAATTCAAAATAGTTTTGGTTAACCCTATTGAACTAACCGAACAAAGTAACGTAAATTATACTAGGGACTTCCTGGTTCGAATCCCGCCCGTGATATTTGTTCTCTTAGTATAAGTGTTGTGAGGCGCGGTCACGAATGCTGTTATTCATAAACCTAGTTAAACCTCACTTCCTTTAAATCGTGTTGCTATCCCTTTCACACTTCGTTAAAAAAGGTTAAGATAGAAAGGGACAGGGTGGCTAAACGGTGGCGTAACTTTAAATCACGTTTATGAATAAAAGCTGAAATATCAAATATATGGCATAGTATGACAGTTAACATACTAAACGCAGGTGTACGGTGTATGTACTTAAGTCCACAGCGCCCGCCACCGCACCAGCACTCGCGTGTTCTATGTGAACAAGCTCTTAGTTATGACCAAATTAGAAGTTGGAAATATCTTAGCTTCTCATAAGCGTGTGGTTACCCTGTCAACAGGTTTTTGGCTAAGCACAGCGGATTTGACCTCTAGATCCTCGGAAAATAATTCTAAATAATAATCCTGAAGTGGTTATCTTCGTCATCATCTAGGTAGAGTTTAACTCAAAGTAAAGTATATAATATAGTTATAGAGAAGCCTCAGATTCTCTCAAACACTGACCAATTGTAATACGTAATTCTTTGAATAATCATAAAAGATTGTTAGAAATCGGTTAAAATTTTTCAGGAAAATGTCACTCTCAATGAGGCCCTGTAGACTATTCGGTACCTCTACCTACGCAAGATTGTACTTATTGAATATTCTGTAACATGACATTGGCAAATGACAATCAGGTATTATAATTAGGTACCTGACTAAACCATACGATTTATTTATTCGACAGTTCGTCATTTGCGAATATCATGTTACAGAATATATAAAATATCATAGTCTTCTCTTTCTCCAGAGAAGTCGCCGTAGCGTCGTCACCCTGGGTATCCGCGTCTTCATGTCTTCATCCAGAGGAGTCGCCGTAGCGTCATCACTCTGGACGAAGCAGCTCGACAGTCACGTTCACTCCCGAGCTCGTAGCGGGACTCTTGACTTTAGCACGAAACTAATAATTAGTGACTGAACCTTATATTGTCAGAGTTATTCAGACCGCCCGTAGGCCTCTGACATGTCAGAGGCCATACAGCCCATGGGCTGACGACCAAAAATAGTTAGTTTTTTGGTAGGTTTAATATGATTAGTGTTAATAATAAAAATTATGTAAGTAATTACTTAGTTATTAAGCAATTTAATTGTTATTGTTTTAAAAGATAAACTGCTGAAATCTTTTTGCCACTTTTTCTCCTCAGCGTTGGTACCTTTTCCTTGCCAAGTAGTGTAAATGTAAATTTAAAAAAAATGTTGATGTGCAATAATGTACGCAACGTTGGTACTTACTTGCAATAAAGAGATTTATGAGTTTGATTATGCATTAGGCATAAAATTAAACCTGGGATCATATACACAAACCGATGTAATTGATTGTGCCAATTAGGTTTTTGCGCCTAGCACGTGCCACATAAGTATCAGCTTAATTAATATTATTAATAAAGTTATGACTTATGTATTACTCTTAAATATACAGATGGTAGCCAATTTCTCGGTAGATTATTTTTTATAACCAATATTTATATTTAATTTACTCATTAAAATTGTAAATTGATTTTTGGTAACAGCTACGACTAAATAGGTTTTTCAGAAAAAAAGGTAGGCATTGCAATTGCAACCCTATTGCAGTGAACATATTACCAATGTGTCCTGATTTATTTATATTTTATTATAAAAACTGTTCTAATAAGTAGCTACAGTAAAAAATTACCTTAAGAGCCTTCATAGAGGCAACTAGCGCCGCCAATCTTAAAAAAATAATATCTTCCAATATAATCAATTTTATTAAAAAAGCTATTTACAAAATGTTTATTGCGATAAATACTATTTTTCAATATACAATACATGACATAATTGCGACAAGCTAAGTTGTACACAAATGTGCCAAAAACTGCCGTTTTTCGCAATTATGCAATTATTAATTATTTTTTTATGAAGAATTAATTTTAATTTCCTAAGCGTACCACCCAGACCACTAAAGCGCGTATTCATAAACGTGATTTCAACTTATTTCACCGTTTAGGCCTTTTGTCTCTTTCTAACTTATCGGTTTTAACGAAATGTTGAAGGGTTTAAAGGAAGTGACGTTTAACTATGTTTATGAATAATAGCTTAAGTCATCGGTGTGGAGCAATTTTAATGATAGATAAATAAAAATAGGAAAAGAAACCTACCGCCTTGGCCCCGTTGTCCCAGACTTGATCGCTGGTGACCCATAACGAGGCGGCCTCGAGGCGATAATCCAAATACCAAAACTGTGGACTTGAGACTCTTCCAGGTATTAATCGATTTAAATGATGTATTTGACAAGCATTTAAAAACATTGAGCATAAAATATCAAGGCCCGTGTTAATAGTCTGGGCTCAAACCTGAAGAGCGAGATCATCTCTAGTTCGTACGAACTTGGTAAGAACACACGATCAAACATACTAATGATGATCAGAGGAAGAACCTACGGTCGTATAGTATATACAGGGTGTAACGTAAAGGGTACATGAAGCCGAAGGGAGGGTGTTCAGTATCGATAACTGAACAACTATTGTTTTACGACTTTTCGAATAAAAATTAAAAATAAATTAATGTCTCATACAAATCAATCAGCTGACCGGAACGAAATGTATGTAAAGTCATAAAATATATTCGCGAAAATGGAAAAGTCGTAAAACTAAAGTTGTTCAGTTATCGATACTGAACACCCTCCCTTCGGCTTCATATACCATTTTTTTTTGTTTGCAAAGCAGTAGGTAGAAATCACACTAAGGCCCGTATTAATAGTCTGAGCTAAAACCCAATAAACTCAAGACCGAATTCAGCTGATACACTCTCAAGACGTGATCACCATCTCAAGTATGTCATTTATTAATAAACCATTCTTGATGGCGTATGGCGTGATGTCTTTCTCAAGTCGCGGTTCGCCTGCAATCAGCAAATATGTTCTCAAGTGTGAGTTTGACAGTTCTCTTGACTTGAGAACTGCAGGGTTACTCTCACCTCTTATAACGATCCAGTTTAGGTTCCTAAACAAAACCGAATGACGTCATTCATACAAATAGCGATTCGGTTCTGAGTTTTGTTTATTAATACGGCGTTACTCACGTGATACCCGATTCCTAAACGCGCACCTAAGTTATGTTTATTAATAGGAACGCTGTCTTGAGGTCGTTCTCAAGATTGACTTTTGAGCTGAGAGTGATTTATTAATACGGGCTTTAGAGTGATAGCGGCACATGACAATGCCATACATTTTTCTTATAAATAAAACCCAAGTCAAGCCCTTTTTGAAACATTTAACTTTTACAAATACAGTTTCTTTCTGAAGTATAATTTAATTCGATAACATAGTAAAATATAATAAAACTAAACTACTTAAAAATACATTAAAAACTAAACTAAAAATCTACCTAACTAAAAACATTTTTAAAAACTCGTCCCTCTTGGGAGGGTGCCCATCACGCTGGCGGCATTCCCGCGCTGGATGTCCAGGCTCAGCCTCTGCGCGAGAAAGCCGCCAGCACGAGGGTCACCCGTCGCCTCCCTCAGGCGCTTGCTGAGCTTAATTCGATTTATTTATGCATAGGTACATATGTCAAAATGTACATTAATACATTATTAGATCTTAATATATGACATATACACCCGGTAGGGCACAGCAACATGGAATGGCAGAGGCAGACATTGCGGCAATAAGTAATTATATAGTTAATTTATTTATTTAATTATATATCCTCCAAAAATTCAGTGACGGTTGAAATAGGTATGCGATACGAAAATCGATACCGTAAAACAGGGCTACTTGAACATCCGGGGTTACATGAACACATGCGTAACGTGTTCTAACCTGTCTCACAAAAGTGCGATGCAGTGGTGTATATGTTTACTTGTGATTTATTTTTGTTTTGATAGAAAGTCAATGTTTAAAACTGGTGCGCACGTATCAAAAGACTCCAGGGTCCAAGCCCTACATGAATTACAAAGTGGAAGACATGGAAAAAGCTATGGACGCAGTTCGAGGGGGGATGTCAAAGAAAAAGGCCGCAGAAACATTAAAAGTGCCTCGGCCAACGTTAGTACGGAAGATGCTTGGAAGAAATATGAAGCCCGTTGGACACCCGACCGTTTTAAATAAGTCTGAGGAGCAGCTGATTTCTGAAACCCTGGCTATTGTAGCGAATTGGGGATTTCCCTTAACAATCTCTTCCATCTTTTTTTATTATTTTTGTTTCATTTTTGATGTTTAATTTTTGTTTCTTAGATTGTTTAAAGTAATTATAAGGTTCACTGTTAATGAAACATTTGTATGAATAAATAAATACAATTTTGATAAAGTTTACTGTGTTATTTTCATGTTTAATTCAGTAAAACATGTATTTTTTTACATAAAGATGCATTCCTTAATCCTTTTGTAACATTTTACGGGGGAATTTGACCATCCAACATGCAAAATAAGAGAGTTTCCTACAAAAAACATTTAGTGTTCAAATAGCCCCAACAATGGGGCTATTTGAACACCACTTTTATATATTTTTTTTAATGTGTGTATTACATAATTTCAAAATTTTATGATAGCTATGTATTCCTTACGGTTAGGTCGGTACGATGAACACAGTTTTGTTGCCCTAACTTTATTTTTTCACTTTGAATCTTGATAAATGTACGAAAAACGTGTGCAAGTAACCCCACTTTACGGTACTTATATTAAGTGGATGAAAGTTGTCGGCACAACCGGGATTCGAGCCAGGGGTGGCATTCCAACAAAGCTACCGTGACTCGGATCGGATCGGCGAAATCTTCCTCCATATTCGTCTTGAATTCGATGTGTCATGGAATGACGAGGATGGTTCGAATCCCGGTCGTAACGATTTTTATAACGTTTATGGATACGCGCTTCGTTCTTTGTACCGCAATCTCGCAAACGAAATCTTTAAAAAATCTTATTATAAGCATACTTAATCTCTAAAAAAATCTTCCCATCGATCCTCAAAAAGCGCATCGCCGCCCCTTGCCAAAGAAATATATCAAAAAAATCCCTGCGCCACACCTGTTGCGCCCACGCATCCGTTGCTAGGCAACCGCGCCATCTTGGGACCAGCAATATGGTGTACGGCCATCTGTCCAAAATTTACATTTTAACTCTTAATTAATTAGGAATAGCAAAAAAATCATTCTTAATTCATATGAAAAAAATATTTGAATTTAATTATCACAATGATACAATATGTTGCCGTGCAAAAATGTAGGTACACAACGTGCTTACATGCATTAAGAAATTTGGCTTTGACTTTTGAAACTCTGACTTTCACAGGGGGCTTAGCTGCAACGATAACGCCAACGAATTTTTTGTTTTATTTTTGGCCAAAAGTAGACATTGACAGGACTTGGCCCTAGTAAAAATCGTTGCAATTCACCCAGGACTTGAAAATTGTTAAATGTTGTTAAATGCCCCCCTAGGCATGTCCATGTTGCTAACGAATCTTCTAGACATCCAATACCTACCGTTATACCAACTTATGGTATCGGATAACCCTTTTATATCCAGAAAAAATCCAATGTTCCGGAAATGAAAAGGTGTGTTACCTCAAAAAACTGACCAAAACCAGAACTCTTATGCAACATTAAAAATAAACATACAAAAACCAGTAACAGTCCCAAGAGTAGGGCAAAAACCATAACGGGTTCTATAGTATGGACTCATCCAAAAAATTTGTCTTTTTTCCTTCAGAACGGGAGCAAAAAGTATGGAACAAAAAGTACAATGAGTATGTTTTTGCAAATAAGACACTTTTTCTTAGCACGCGTTAGAATTTTAACTGCGTTTTTATTTCGTATGGTTTTTGTCGCTATGGCTTTGGGGAAGGTCAGGGATGGCATTTGCATTTAGTACTTTTTTTATTCCTCACATTTGATATAATTTCTCGTCTACTCTTTACACGACTGTAGATTCAAAGTAGAGATTTTCTCAAAAACTACGACTGATTTTTTAAAATTATTTTACAACTTACACCTAAACTGCTTCCTAAAATACCTGATAGTGAAAGACTCACCTACGTTAACGCTAGTATAATATATAAAAAATTATGGGATTGACATTTGCTACCGAAAAAAATAATTAAAAAAAACTTAAACTTTTAATTTTTTTTTTACAGACACTCCTACAATCAAGACGAATCTAACGACAACTCATATACATCATTTTAAAATCCATCAAGCCGTTCATGCTGCAGCGCTTGCCAAAGAATTAGACATACATAAACATAACCCTCCTTTTCTGCTGTCGGGTAAAAAATAATCTTATACATTTTTCTTTCTATTCTGCTAGCGTTAACGAAAGCCAATGCCACTTGGCTAGAGGGCACCAAATTAACACAACTTGCATCGTCTTATTTCTGAGACCAAGATCCTTATTTTAACTACAACAGTTTGGTCATTATTTGCTGACTATCGAAGGTAATGCTTTTTAGGGTTCCGTGTTTCAAAAGGAAAAAAGGAACCCTTATAGAATCACTTTGTTGTCCGTCTGTCTGTCTGTCCGCCTGTCAAGATCGATATCTCAGAAACGCGTGGACGGATCAAGTTGAAATTAATAGCAAATACTCAAGTCTGCAACCTCATGCAGCCGTGAAAAATTAACCTTCTACATTAACGCAATCAAAAGATATGGCCGTATATGTCGAATTTTGGCGCATATTTGTATGAAAACGCAAAACTCAAAACCTATAGGGTACTTCCCGTTGACCTAGAATCATGAAATTTGGCAAGAAGCTAGGTCTTACAGCACAAGTAAGGGAAAAAAAACTGTAAATTTGAAATTACATCCCTCCAAAAAAAAATATCTTTTCGTTAGAGCAAACTTACGGGGTTAAGTTGCGTTGCACGGAAGCCTCGGGGCGCGAGTCCGACACGCAATTGGCCGGTTTTTTTAATTACACGAAGAAGTAGACACATTAGTATCACAATTGGCGGTCTTATCGTCGAAAGTTATCTCTTACAGGCAAACTTTGAATAAGGTAATCAGCGGATAAATGAGTAGCTTGATCTGCAAGATTAAATCCGCAGCATCAAGTGTCTTATTTTGTAAACAAATATGATCGTCTAATTACCTGTTGTGAGGTAACACTCAAGGAACTGATTGATCGAACCTGTTAATCATTGTGAAAATGAAGTGATCCGATCTAGTAATGTGAAAATAACTATGCAATAATCACAGAACAGCTTAAAATGTTAGTAGGGTAGGGTAGTTTTTGTTTACAAAATAAGACACTTGATTTGGGCTTAGGTCATAGGTCGAAGACAGAGAAAGGTGTACAGTAGAGTTTTTAAGGATGAGATTTTCTCAGAAACTACTTGACCTATTGCAATAATTATTTCACTGTTAGATAGATAAAAGTTTAAACTATGCAGTGTAAAATAATTATTAAAATCGATCCAGTAGTTCTTGAGAAAATCTCAACCTTATTGAGGCCCCCTGTATACTTATCTCTGTCTACGACTGTACCTTTGTGAGAAGATTCTTTGTAGTCTAAACTCTTGTAGGTTTCATGGAATTTGATGTACTTATGAGATATCATTAGATTTGTCATGATCACAGGACATATACATACATACTTAAAATATAAAATAAAAGAATGTCGTTTTTCTCGATTTTTTTTGTATACCAATAATTATCAAATTACATGACTTGGATTTTTTTCTATATTTTTCTGATAACTGTTATCACTTGGCCCATCACGCGTTTCCGGCTTGACGTCGATTTCTGGGACACCCTGTACACATATAAGGATACATTATATGCCAGAAAAGCAGTCAGTTTTCGTAACAAAACTTCGTTCTCCCTTACATAATCCCCACAGACGTTAAGCCAAAGCTAGCCAAAACCAAATCTCGCAAGTTGCCACAATGTGCACGATATGTCTGTGTGCAGCCATAGCCACCTGACTCGTGTGTGCCTGTGTGAGAGGAGGCTAATGTGCGCATACGCATCCTAATGTTTCACTGTTGCATGCCATCATCCCCCGCTGAGTCGGTGGCGGTAAACGGTCTTGATACTTTTTTGTTATTTATTTATTTTTCTTTTCATTCAAAAGTTGATGGTTTTTGTGACACGAGGCATTAAGTATTATAAAATATATTAATTATAAATTGAAATATAAATGGTGTTACCGTTATTACACTAGCTTTATAACTGTCAGAATCAGTGAACCCAATACTAGGCAGGGCGGGTGCAAGTATGTCCCCATCTCTAGACCTCGTATGATGTTTATCACAAAGAGAGAGAGAGAGAGAATATTTTTAATGACATAATTTTTAGATGACATTTTTTTAAAGTCATTGATGAATATTACAAATCAAAAATCTTTTCATCTATCTCTCTGTCCATATTTTTTTTTTTAAGAAATGACGGCTGTAGTGCATATGGTGGTAACATGGGAGGGGTTGCTGGTTCGCTACCGCCCTTGTAGGTTAACGTTTCTCATCATAAAGCATCCCATATCATAGCTAGCTATGAAGGGGGAAGAAAGTCTCTGTGGAAAGACGTCGGAGAGCTGGAAGTCTTGGTAATTCATTCTCGAATTCGTAAAGCCATCAGAAGAATTGCGCATTGACAGCTTTTTAGACCCGCTGATCATTCCGCATTTTGCATATATTTCTGTCTGTCAGTTTACAACTTAATTAATTAGATAAAAACGGGAATTACCGTGTTAAACATTTATTTATTGATGTCTCGATATTTCGACAGCATTGCAGCCATCATGGTCTCGAGTAGACTGAAGTCGGTGAGTGTTGAACGTCAAAAGAGTGACACAAAACGTACTACCCTCTATAAAAATCTATCTTATCGTATCTTTATATCTATATAAATGCTTAACACGGTAATTCCCGTTTTTATCTAATTAATATGTATACAAACCGTGTAAGTTCAAAAAGTGATATAATTTAATTGTATACAGCACCAAGACTTCCTAATCCTAGTTCAGGGGTACAAAATCGTAGGCGTTTACTCTTGAGGGTGAGTCGCATAAAAGCAACCTTTTTTTCTAACATCCACCAAAAGATTTTTTCTACCTGCGAACCCGAAATCTTTACCTGATGTGTGCCCGCGCGCAGATTCTAACATTTTTGAATTTTAGAAGAAAAAAAATCTGAAAAAAATCCCGTCGTGCGACTACTATGTAGTATTGTGTGAGGGGGGTTTTTGCTAGATTTTTTACAGGCATTTCACTTGCTGATAGGTAAGGTGAAATGTTTTTATTACTGTTTACATTTTTTGTGAACAATGAAGGGGTTACTTATAGTTTGTCAATCATTTAATCCACAAAATTTACCATCGAACTGCTATCGAACAAAGATTACGCGATAATAATTATTATTAATATTTAAAAATCGTGAGTCCAACTTGAACTCATTTATTTCTCTTTTATCTTATTTAACTTCAATTATTCATTCATTAAAATAAAACTAATTACTATCTAAAAAATACATTACTTATAAAATAAATAAATAAACTAAATACTAAAGAACGAACACGTCGTCAAGATCTCCGTTTTATGGAATGGTGCCCAGGACGCTGGCAGCATTTCCTCGCTGTATGGCAATACTCAGTCGCTGAGCGAGGTAGCTGTCAGCCCTGGGATCACCCGAGACATAGAATTATTGCTCATTTATTGTAAATATTAAACATATTATTATTATTTGTTATTATAAATATTTGTCTTCATCTTGTTACTTACGTCGCGTCGTAACTAATATTAATTTAATAATTTTGAAAGTGATTATCAAAACTATTTAAAAAATGCAATATCACTCATTTTATTAGTCGTACTTATCTGGAATACATGTAAAGAAAAACTGCAGCTAAAACCAGATTAAAATAAATGTACTTAATTTACTACGTCATTTTTTTATTTAATTTTTATTTTGGCCATTTTGTTCTTTAATTTTATAGGGTATACCTATCTGTAAATAAAGAATTAATAAAAAAATACAACGAAAGTACTCGGAGGAACGCAAGATACGACGAGTTTTTCAGGATCGCGTCAGATGGAATTCCGTCGTCTCTTCCTATCCCTATGGGAGACGGTCGTGGATTTTTGTATTTACTGGTACAGTCGAAGACAGAGATAAGTATACAGGGGGCCTGAATAAGGTTAAGAGTTTCTCAAAAACTACTGGACATATTTTAATAATTATTAAATTTACAGCTACATAGTTTTAACTTTTGTCTATTAAACAGTGAAAGAATTTTTGCAATAGGTCAAGTAGTTTTTGAGAAAAAAAAACTCTCTTGTGCACCTTTATCTGTGTTTCACCGTACAGTAGACAGGACATCAACCTACGCCAAACCATTGCAAACTAGACCGTAATTACCGCAACATAGAGTGCCCGTATACATTAGATATCGATTCTACATAAATGTATATCGTATACTTCGAATATTTATATAGTAAGTACATGTTGTATAACACTCAATTTCAGTGTCAAGACTTGTACAATGTAAGTACGGGCTCCCACTTGATCGTGGAACTGATACGCGGTACACGAATATGGTACCTACATACAAATACATATTTAATTTAGGATTAGTATTTAAAAACTTCATTATGTCTATGAAAGTGTGAAACCATTAGGCAAATGGTGATGGTACAGCCTCCATATGACATGGGCGTACCCAGGTAGGGGCAGGGGGGCAGCTGCCCCCCCCCCTTCCTGGATAATGTTGACGTCCCTACTAAGGTCTAGAAACTATCATATGGTAATGGTACAGATTCCACGTGATAATGGTACAGACTCCACATGGTAATAGTACGGTCTAACACAGAGAAAGGTACAGGAGAGTTTTAAGGTTGAGATCTCAAAAACTACTTAACCTATTGCAAAAATTCGTTCACCATTAGATAGACAAAAGTTAGAACTATGTAACTGTAAAAGAATTACTAAATTCGGTCCAACAGTTTTTGAGAAAATCTCAACCTTATTGAGGCCTTCTGTATCCATGTGTACAGATTATATATGGTAATGGTACAAATTCCATGTGATTATGGTACAGATTCCACAAACAAGGTATTGGTACAGATTCCACATGATAATTGTACAGATTCCACATTGAACGCCCGTGTAACAGCAATCGAGACGCACACGCACACCAAAACACGAACTCGTTTTAGTGGCCGCACGAAAGTCACGGTCATTGCCTAATAGCACACCTATCTATACACTAACTACATATATGTACAGGTATCTACTAGCAACAGTCGTTACAATCGGTTTGATTCGCCAACTAGTTTATGATGGCATCGTAAGTCGGAAGGAACAACATTGTCACACTAATGTGATAGCGTGGAAAAAGAATTCCTATAACTGCTTTAATAGTGTGACAAACTGGTGTGACAGTTCCTATGCACCCAGATCAGTAAATATTAAATTAGTCTCGGACAATTATTGGTCTAAACTAAATAGCTAAAAGCTAACAATATGTTTTGACCAGTAATTGCTCTCCCTAGTGTGCGATTTTCTTTGTCTAATCGGACCAAAACGCCATTTGTATAAGAATAGTTTATCGAACGATGTAGGCGAGAATATCGTACGACATTTTCGTTTGCGAGTACGCTTCGTACGATTCGTTCGTTCGATGTTTGTTTACACTAGACAAGAATATACTTGCCTGCTATTATAGCCTGAACGCGTTCGAGAAACTATTCTTGTGTGACTCTTGTGTGACTCTTAACTTAAAAGAATCTTAGTCAACAAATATCAGTAAATCCTCGCGTCAAACTCCATATAAAATAAAAGTATTTTAATTCTTCCACATATCCATAACATCATCAGATATATTCGTTAAATACCTCCTAGCCGTACAGAACTTTTCAAGCGCAAAAAGTCGAAGCAAGTCTTCACAACCATGGAGTTATTCAATTTTCCCAACTGCCTCATGCTTTTCCCTCATTCATTCATTAATCATTCATCATCAGTCTATTTATGCCCCACTGCTCGGGCACAGACCTTCCCTTACAACGAGGGAGCACCAGTGCGGATTGGCGCATTATACATGCCTTAAAAATTTCTGCGATATGCTGGTTTCATCACTTTTTCTTCACCGTTTTGAGAGCACTCGGTAAATGTACGTAAGATTTTCCGTCGAAAAAACCAAAGATAACTCATTGGTACATGGCTGCCCTGGCTGGGAATCGAACCTGGGACCTCCGTATCGCAAGTCCATTGACCCAACCAGTGCACCACCAGTCTGTGTGTAATTTGTGATCGTGTCTGTGTATAATGTCTCTGGACCCGTAGCATGGGGAATACTGGTTTGATGAATGTGATGTCTTATTATTTACGCCTCAACGATAGTACGCCGTCAAATAAGGAAGGAAAACATTGCAAAGAAAACATTGATAAATCTGAATCACAAGTCATTATTACAGAAACGATGAAGCGAGCAAATGATTACATAAGCTAATTATCTACATCCGAAGATTGTAGACGATAATAACATTTGTTCTTGTAAAGCATCTAGGCAAAGTTTGTGTTGTGAACTGGGTTATTTATATTCCATGAGAAAAGAAGAAAAGAAAATAAAATAAAAATGAAACTTTTATTGAAAGATAACTTAGATAAAATGTCTTAACAATTATTGTTAGTAACATTGAGTTTTATTTGCCTCGTTAAGGTGCTAATTAAAAAGAGTTAGCTCTTTCTGATCAACAACTCAACGAAGTTATCATTAGAGAGTCATATCTCCACTCTATTTTCTTCCAGGATGCTCTTGGTACATTTATGCAGCAATCCAATCTTAATTTCAGTTACTCTGATAAGAGTGAAATTAAGTAAGCCCTCAAGTTTACGCCTAATAACTATCACTTGTTTTCTCAACCATGCCATTAGAGGAATTACCGAAACCCCGACTACCTAAAGTAGAACTGGATCAAACACGTCTCCCTTAGGTAACCCTAAAAAATTTCCGCTCATTTAAGAAAATAATACATAAAACTACACTGATGTAACTACGAACTTGAAGCCAAAATCTTTAGTTATTTATAAAGATAATTATGTTCCAGCAAAAAACTAACTACCTACCGACACCGGTGGATCAATGAGTAACTTGGGCAAGTAACTTAAAGTGAAGGCCATCGAGATTTCGGTAGAACATGGCGCGAATAAGATTGAAGTAACGACTAACAACATTTGTTACTTTTGAATAATTACTCGTGCTAGATACGTATATTAATTAAACCACAATGTTCTATATAAGTTGGATAAATGAGTGACACGTGAAGTCGTTGGAGGTTTTACATTTGATTTCCTGATATAACATTGTGTTGTTGAGATACTCGTAGCATATACAAGCTGCAATCAAAGATAATTATATGTTTGAATACGGATCTTCACATTTTGATGTATGATGAAGCAGAATTTATAAAGAACTTGATAAATATCGGCTTAGAATCGGTCCTCAAGCGCCTTGGCTTTCCCCTTGTCGGAGGAAGCCAACCACAGACCTCTTACCCAATAGTCATGAAATCTGTACAAATATGCAAGCGAAAAATTCTCTCAACGTTGAGCGAATAGAGACGAAGCGGGGGACAGGAGTGCCGTATTAAAGACATGCGTCCATGTCGATAATATCTCTAGGTTACACGTGTCGCGAAGCAATTTTGCGATCATGTGCGGGCAGACACGGGCGCCCTCCTTTTACAGGTCTATGGGGTAAGTGATCTGTGAAGCCAACGCACTGTATAGGTTAGTAAGACTTAGATTTAAGCTAGTTTAGTGTTAGTATATAATAGTCCATGTTATGTACTCATAAGGAGGCACGATAGAGCGACCAAGCTCTTCAATAAAAATTTAAAATCTGTCGTCCTTACCGCTAACTTACTATCTCCTGTCAATCAAGAGGGGTACGATTAACCCAAATTGGATCCTATCATATCCTTCTATTCTACAGTTCTTAAAAGTTTCTTTGGCTAGACCATAGGTGATAAAAGATATAAACATGAGTCCAAATACATATAAAATTTTGGAAAAATTACGAAATTTATAGAATAATTTTATTACAATTATATGTTACAGTACTAGTATCTAATTTTATAAGTAAATGACGAATAAAAACGGATATTACCACCACATTAGTATGCTTAGTATGCAGATACATAATACTCAACACTACAAGGGTTAAATAATATTAGCTACTACTTTTATAGGCAATATAATTTAGGATTACCTTAATTCGCTACGAATAATGCATATTATCCTCAGAATATTCGAGAATATATCACGCCATCTTCCAATTACATCAATAGAAATATCTGCAATCCATCACACAGTTTATACAGTGACCTACTAAAAAGCTCAAAAAGTACATTTTTCTACAATAAAATAATCCGTAAGCTTAAATCTCTACAAGCACAATACCTGCGATTTTTGACAATGACGCTTAATCAAAAGCAATAAAAGAAAAAATATTATAAAAAGAAAAAAAATCGTGTAGACAGACGCACAACGATAAAAAAACTGCATTACGCATCGTGGGAGATTTTTTTGTCCCAAACTTCTCTTTTTTACTCAAAAGGGGACGTTTTTCTTTTGTACTAACTCAGGTGGGCCGATTGTATGCGTTGAATAGCAGAGAATTTTGCTATAAAATATTATTCAGTTTATTGTGTTTTTCATATAAATTATATAGTCAAAATTCGTGCAGTTAAAGTTATTCAGCATAAAACTGTTTCATAATCGTGTACAGTCGAAGACAGAGATAAGTATACAGGGGGCCTCAATAAGGTTGAGATTTTATCAAAAACTACTGGACCGAATTTAATAGTTCTCTTACTGTACATAGTTTTAACTTCTATCTATCAAACAGTGAAAGAATTTTTGCAATAGGTCAAGTAGTTTTTGAGAAAATCTCAACCTTAAAAACTCTCCTGTACACCTTTATCTGCGTTCCACCATACGTTTATTTTTATTATTATCAATAATAAATCTGGTATACTCATACAGCTTAGTATTATGCATTTTATAAATTAAACTATATAAATATTTAAGTATTTGAAGATAATATTGTATTCAATTCAGGTCATTCGCTTGGTCATTCCATTTATGCAAATTGTGATGTTTAAATAACTGACTGATTTATTTATTCATATGTAAATGTATTAAATTATCAACAAAATAGCCTTACCGACTAGTAATAGTACCGCTACATAAATAATGTAGTTAGTAATCATACTCGCATTTAATTACAATAATCAAGAACAATTACATCCTGACTTATTTACTGCAAGTATCGAAAACAGAGAACTCATTAAAGCTGAGATTTTCTGAAGAACAACTGGACCGATTGCAGAAATTGTTTTACTAGTTTATAACTTTAGAATACACTTCACTATGTAGTTATAAAGAGCTTTTATAAATCAGTCAGGTACTTTTTAAGAAAATCTCAACCTTAAATGAGTCTCCCGTACACTTTTCTCTACTTATCTTAACATATTGATAATATTAATAATAAACCTCACAGTTTATCGAGCACATCAGCTTTTTCGAAATCTCGTCCCAAATCAGTTCAAGTGGTCATATTCAATTAACTGTCTCGAAGTAATTTTCGAAATCTATCGTAAAATCTGAAACTGCATCCGCAGTCCATCCATCGCGCCGCGTGACGCCGACACCAGCTTTTGTATCTTAAAACCGACCCTTATTTTTTCATCCCTCAAAATGTTCAAATTTCTCTACCTGCCTTCATCCCTTACCTTCTAACTCACTTATATCACCAATCGTTTCAAATGTAACTTCAACTTTATCAACATCTGTTACAGCTTCTTTTTCTTTATCACGATCATCACTTACGTCATATAATGTTGATATAATGTATGCAACATCTTGAATAGCATCCCTTGCAGCTTAATGACTGACTCCGTCGTAATTAAATGGCAAAGTTTCATTTATGGTACGATATAATAAGGTACAGTTTACTTTGAACTTTTAAGTCTCCGGCGAGGGAATAGAATTTTGCCACGGGGCATACGAAAATGTGCGTTTCCCGTAACTTGTGGAATTTATTAGAATTAGTGACTTTGCATCCTGCTGCGGCGTGTATAGTTTTAGTTTTAAGATTAACAAAAGGGACCCAAAACTGGACAGCAGATGTGTTTGAGTCATCTTAGAAGTTTAAATAATGTTCGCCTATAGTTTGCAACTTTGCACTGTTGGATAGAGTCCGTCTGTATGGGGGAAGTGACAAAATTTTATATATTTTTGCTATAACATAACAAGTCGGCTTTCTATGTTCATGGCATTGCAGCTCTGGAGTCGTAGATCTCTAAAAGTGCCTGGGGGCTGAGCCGCGTCGATTTTTACTAGCCGTCAATGTCAGATTTTTGGCGAAAATTAGTACAAAAATTTCGTTCGCGCAGGCTTTGACAGGACAAAAAAGGCCAGCCGGCTAGCCGTGTCAGTCTATCTCAATTCTATTCTGTATAAATAAATGTTACATTGAATTCAGTGGTTGAATTTTTCTTATTTATTTATTTAATCTTTGTTACATTTAATGTATCGGGCGAACTTAATGCCTTGAATTCATTAATTTTGAAGCACAAATGACCATAATCACTCAAAATCTAGTCACGTCGGTACAAAATCCCGACAATTTAGTTTAGTTGGAATATGTACTCTACTTAATTAAGATACGATCATTGGCACTATACTTATCACTGACTCCCAAGTTACAGGTGTTTAACCTAGTTTGAGAGTTCAGCGTTTCATTCTGTGTGCTCATCACCATAGCCTTCTAAGCTATAAATGTAATGTTTTGTAAATTTTTATGTTGGCTACCGCAAATAAATATTTTTATTTATTATTATTACTTAATTATTTATTGGCTTAATTATTTATCTGATTTACATGTTGTGTGTTAATTAATTATTAAATTTGGTTAACTCTAAGGGTGCAAATGCTACTGTAAATAGATATACCAATGTGTTTTAGTACTCCTTTCACTGAATAATTTCTTACTCCATCATTAAAAAGACTTAGTTTCTCTATAATATCAGCATAGCATCTGCATAAAACAATCAATTCTTATATAAATATACTTAAAAAACTATTCGACCACATTGCCACAATAAAGCTTGGATCGTCAGAAAAAATGCCAATTTGGATTTGAAAGATATAATGGCCTCTATTAGAACGATATAAAGCACAATATTAGGTCAAGATCTTCAGGTTTTTTGGGAGACTCTTATAAAAAGCCAGGCGCCCACATCTTCCGACAGGAAGAGGAACTTATTTGATTATAATAAACATTAGAGAATGAAAAAACATCAAACCAGGTGCAATATAAAAGCTTTGTTTTTTCCAAACCAATCTAACCTCCTGTCTCATTGTTTGTTTTGTAATATCGTAAGAAAAACTGCCACCCTTTCGCCCTTTCGTCCGAAAAAAAGTGAAAAGAAAATTTTTTTGACCACTAATTTTTTCAATGTCGGTAGCTAAAACGATGCGTTTTTATTGTCCTACAAAAAATGTATTTTTAAAAGTGAAAGCGACTTTTTTGAAATTGTACAAAAAGAATTGTTACAACAATTGAGACCAAATGTTTGTCGGCTTTCTTGCGTTTGTATTTTTTATTGTTTTACTTCGTTCGGTAGTTATTTTTATTGTAGCTTTGTTTGTTATCGATGTGCTTTTGTTACATAAAAATTATAATACAAATTATTGCCCGCTCAAGGTCCCCAAGTTATGTAATAAGGTAGTAAGAAATAGTATGTAGTAGGAAGCAGTTTGAATATAGAAAAGTAAAAATATCACCTTAAAATAAAAAAGTAATACCCATCGAATGCAAAAAATATCTTTAAAAATGTGCCGATCAAATGCAACCTATTTTCTTCTTCATTCTTCTTTCCTTGGAAAAAATTTCCAAAAATATTCTTGTAATTTATGGTCACTGATTTTTTTAAAACAACACAATAATATGTGTATTTTAATTACTTATACAGATTTCATTAAGTATAATATTATTAACATACATAATTACAGTCGTAAACAGATAAAAGTATACGGGGGGCACATTAATGTAGAAATTTCCTCAAAAATTACTTGACCGATTATAAAAATTCCTTTACCTACATATTTTACAGTACATACATATTTTACAATTTCAAAGAATTTTAAAAAACCGGTCGAGTGTTTTTTTGAGAAAATCTCAACCTTAATGTCTACTTTTCCGTACCTTTTAAACCGTACCGATTCCCGTACCGACCGTACATTTTAAACAAATATAAGAAAGCTCTAAAACAATACTTATTTTAATAATCCTGATTCCAAACCTTATCAGCTGCACAACTATTAAACAAAATCGGTTTTAGTCCAAACCCGTCTCGTAACAGAATCCGGTTTTGAACATTTGCGTGATGGATGACCGAGCACTTGCATGCTCCTTACCGTCTACCACTATACTACAATCATCTCACACTTCCTCCAAACAACCACTCTACTTCCAATCCATTGCCGCTTCCAATCCATTTAAACATTAAACACTCTGTTACTGACCAGCAATGTATTTCAAAATTGAAAAACAGTTGTTGGTTTAAGGATGATGTGGTCGTTATAGTGATGAGCTATAGATCGTGTAGATCAAAATGGCGGACCCCCAAAATACAGGTTTCGTGATGATTGAAAACGTAGAATATTTAGCTGCATATGTTTTAGTAACAATTTTAATGTATTGTTTGTTTGGTTTAACAATTTAACGACATTTGCTGAGTACTCTCGACAGCATATCAATGGTAACATTTGAAGTACGATTCTAAGTCTTGTGGTGCAAATAATAAGAAAGGTGCAGAGTACCACACTTGATATGCTTTTATACAAATCTATACAAATTAGAATTAACTTCTCTATATTTGCAAAACTCAATGTCCGTGGACACACAGAATCGCTAAAATGGCAATTGGTCATAAAGGTACAAGCTTTGAAGATGTAATTATAATCTACTAATATTTTATTAGATATTAACAAAGCAAATATTTTATGAAAATAATAGATTTATTTATTTATTTTAAGGAAGATCTTAAGATTTTAAGGAGAGTAGCTGTAAGCTACAATAACTTTAGGTTACTTAATAAAATAAGATAAGTAATATTATTATTTTAATTCCTATTTATTTATTTAACTCATGCATTTTACTAATACTAATGATTATGTACCATTTTTATACACTATTTTTTAACCTACTTATTCAAAATAAAACATGTCTAACATTGAGCTCCGACAAAAGAATTTTAAAAACTCGACTCTTGCTTATTTGTTATAGCTAAGAATAATAATATACCTGCATAATGCCCACTATAATAACCACCTGATCCTATACTACATACACCTAAAATCTTCAATGAACTTGTTTGAATATAAAGACCCACAAACACAATCAAACATTCAATCGCAGATCAAATCGACATCCTGCTTCCGCACCCCAAAAACAGGTGATTACGTCCAAAATATTAAGAAAAAACATTCAAGCAATTGTTGACAAACCCTTGCATTTGTATTAAAAAGAAAAAAATCAATGCATACATGAATAGAAAACTTAAAAAGCCCAAGGACAAACGAAATCGAAATTTTAAAAATGTTACACTTAAAAAGTGACGTCACATTTAACAAGGACGAAGTTATGGCAATATTGTTTTTTACATTGCACAAAATTTTACGTTTTTTTTAAAACTCATTTCGTCACACACAGCCCATGGCTAGCTCTATTTTTTACGGCATTATTACTTTTGTGACCTTCGTCCAAAAATCGAAAGCTATAGTAAAGACGAACGCCGACAAATTTTTATTATAGTGTAATTAGGAGTCTTTTGTCAAAAGTTATTTTATTTCCACTCCTTTGTTTAGGTTCAAATGGAGTTAAAATGCCGAAAACTAAAGCGTTTATGATTTTATTAGGTAGCCGGTGCTTTGTTCAAAAGATAAGTAAGAGAATCTGTACAATTGTTTTGAAGTTTTAAAATCATGGAATGGGCCTATTCTGGGAAACTATAGAACCGCGTATTAAACGAGCAACGTTGAGATTTGGATGTTCAATATATAGGTTTTGTAGATAGATATACCTGTAAATATTAACATGTACTTAAATTCAATTTTTAAACGACAACCTCGCATAAAATGACATTTTTAATTTTTATTTTTTTAATTTTTATTATTTTATTTACTTATGACAATGCATTACTTATAATTAACAATGGAATTCATTAACTTAAAATGTAATATGACTGTAAAGCAACAATCATTTGCACGCCAGAAATGGCAGAATATTGTATGGAACTACTGTAAAACTTTAACACCTGTGATATTCAATTCATGCAAATAAATAATTTATGATTATGATAGAATTTAAGTTAGTTATATAAACAATAATAATTATAATACAATAGTAGGTAAATAAAAAATAATACAAATAAAAAAATTCTATGATTATTATGATTTAGTTTAGTCTAATGATAGACCACCAATTAGTAATATGTAATTAAATATAAAGAAAAAGTTATTTAACTTTTTCATTTGAATGAATATATTTTTGAAACGTATACAGTAATTTGATTACTATAAAGCTGCGAGTTAATAATATTGATTGCACTATTAAAGTGTATGTAACATACATAAGTCACAACACACATAATATGCCGAGTGAGATTAGTTTTCCTATATGTGCTCATATTCAGTCATATGTTATTATGTATGTATTGAAAAAAATGGGAAATATAGTAGCAAGTATGTTTCTGTACTTTACTGATTAATTATAGCTATTATGCATATTATGTGATTTTAAAATGTGGATTTAGGTAGGTACATTATTTGAAACAAAGTAAAATATTATGGTTGAATAAGTACAGTCAGAAACAAAAATGTCTGATTTAAATATTATTACATTGCTTGTGTTTTGCGATTAAATTATCTTTTATTTATATTTTCATATTAATTGCCATTACCTATGTATTATTATCAGTAGTAGTAGTATCCACTTTCTACATATTTTAAATTACTATGTAACTCTAATTTAACTGTTCACCTATTATTATACTCGTACCTTGTCAAAAATGTGACGATTTATACCAAATTCATAGTCAAAGTCAGTTGCCTGCATAATTTGAAGAGTATTTAAAACTTCCATTCTTTCCATTTAAGACGAGAAGCTATCGATTCCTGCCGGATCCGGTACTGCATACAATTAACCACCCTCATTTACGTCTGGTCAATGACAGCCCTGTTTTAATCAATAACTTCTTTTTCGCGCGGCGTCCTTGGTTTTTTTTCCTCGGCGCGACTTTTTCTGCGCGTATTTCGTTTATTAGGTGTCAATTGGGCCGCGGTTTTTTTCTTCTAAGTACTACGTCTATCGCGCGTTCCATCGTTTTCGACAATTCCGCAAAAAGCTCAGCAAAAAAGGCAAAAGCTCAGCCAAAAAATCGTCTACCGTACAGTATCTCGTATCGCCGGTATTATAGCCATTTTAATTATTATTTAATACCAAGGGAAGAGCACGTGGCGACGCGCGCTATCTCGCTTCCTCAACGGAAGCTCTAAGGCCCTCGTCGCTCTCTGTCCCCTTCGCACCAAACCCACTTACACACATAAAAATCGTGAATAATAAAAAAATGTGTACACATTTTTTTCGCTTAACCACCACTTCGGTGTGTGCGTACGGCCTCACGCCGCAAGAACGAGACGAGGTTATACAAGAGAGCGACAAGACCGATCCCCACTCCGATTTTTTAAGCTCAGCTGTCGATGTTGTCGTCCGTGTGATTTTTTTCATTTTTATGTGTTAGTGTACCCCTCGCGCGGTGTAGTTCACTTTTTCTACTATAGATCTGAATTTCAGTCTCGTTTTTGCCGCGTCGGTCTAAAGGCGGGCGAGCGGGCGTTTTGTATTGCATTTTTGTTGTTGACGCGAGTGGCCGGTGGCAGCTCGCAGCGTTCGCCTGAGCAACATAGTCTGGAGATGCCGGCTTTTAGTGCGAGCACATGTCGTCTTGAGTCCTTGTAGCGCTACTGCAGGCCGGTGCACGCGCGAATAGCCGAGTGCGAGAGGGACGGAAAACGACATCACGTGTGGATTTTGTACACAACCATAGATTATATAGCACACTAAAATATTGAGCACAAAAAATCGTGTAATTTGGATCCTAGTAACGACGCTCAGCATTCATAATTTTACCGCAGGGTCAAGAGCACGGTTCGGCGTTTTTTCTTCGCCGGCTTTTTTATTTAATGTTTATTTTTGAGCACGTGGATTTTTTGAGAAGTTTTTGGCGATAAAGCCTAGGACTGTTGCCTTTAGGACGTGTTGTGACTATAGTGTTACCTTAATTATGTGATATATATTTTTAGTGACATTTAGATAGGAACAAACTGTGATTTATTATGGTGATATAGTTGATGGTGGTTTTGAAGATTTTTGGATAGTGACAGGTAAAGTATTTTTTTTCTATTACTGTTAATTAATTCTGAAGCAGGTTCGTTGTTCTCCCTTAACAGGAGGGGGAGGGACCCCTCTGAGGGAGAGAGAATTTTACGTAAGAACCCTCCCGGTTGAGGTGGATGGTGTAATTTAGAGGCGCCCGGTCGCCGTCTGTCAAACACGACCTTGAATCATGCCCGGACTATAAATACGGAAATATTTTCGGACATTGTGCCGTGTCGCTATTTTGAAATTAATTTGATTTGTGATATGCTGAGTTACCCCACGTTTGCTTATGTTTTCATTTCAAACTGTTTGTTTTGGAATATAATATTTATAACATAATATTCGTAACGAGGAACCTGCTTCAGAAATTTATTCTAATAGGTATATTCTAATTTATATTTTGTACGGTGGAATACAGAGAAAGGTGTACAGGAGAGTTTTTAGGATTGAGTTTTTCTTAAAAACTATCTTATTTTTACCTATTGCAAAAATTATTTCACTGTTTGTTGATAGTTAAAAGTCAAAACTATGTAACTGTAAAAGAATTAAATTGGTCCAGCAGTTTTTGAGAAAACCTCTGTCTTCGACTGTACTTATCCAATATAAGATGAGCCCAAAATGATGTCTGACTTAGAAATATTTTTTTATTTTTTTACTTTATTGTTCGGAATATCTGTACAGCATGGTCCAAAAATTTTATAAAACATATTTTCAATGCAGTCAATAATAGGATGTATTCGCAAATAAAAATAAAATAAATATTTTTATTATAAATTATTGTAAAATATATTGAGCAATCCGCACTGAAGCCGCGTGGTGGATTAAGCTGCCTTTGTGTGATGGCAAGTCCCTTACCCAACTGTGGGGACAATAAAGGCAGCTCCTTAAAATACATACCCACCCAGCTAAACATATGAAATATATATATAACTATATAGCCAGAAAAAAACACTATAATGTGTATTATAAATTATAGTACACATTATAGTGTTATTATATACCCAGAAAACACAATATACATAAGTAGTAGGTAGTATTTTCTAGTCATATAATATTTCATATGTATAGCTAGTTTATTGTTATTATAATACTAATAGGTACTAAATACATAATGCTTTTGAACTATTGATCTCCTATAAACAACTAGATACACAAAGGTCTTACTAAAACAATTTTAAAAACGTCCAAATATGGGTCCATTGTTAACGTCCAAGTAATGCCCAATAAAGCAAATGGAAGATGCAAAGAAGGTCCGAATGAATGGACCCTTCCATTCATCTGTTTGGACCTTCTTTGCGCTCGGACATTTTTAGAAGGCAGACTGTGTATCTAATTGTTTATAGGAGATCAATGTTTTGAACCGAAATAATGAATTAGGAATTTACATTTATTAATGTTACAATTATTAAAACTTATTTTATTACATCCATTTATAATTAATTCACGCAGCCACAGCCGTAGTAATATAAGTACTTAGTCCACTTATTTTTTTGTTCGACACAAATTATTAGAAACGGTTCTTATCCAACATCTGAAAACTTCTTGTCAAACAACCTTGTAATGCACGCTTCAATAACTTCGAAATCTCCGCTATCTGTTTACCAAACGCACATTTTAAATAATATCAGTGGATATAAAAAAAATAACCACAGGCGACATTTATAAGTAAAAAACTGTTTTGTGATTCACTACAATATGCTCATATGTTTTCTTGCTTAGTAACATAATATCTATGTCGATTTAAAACTTGAGAACTAAACCATTACTATAACAATAGATCTGTTATGTTATAATTCAAAGATAAATGTTAAATGAGGAAGTATTTATTCATAAAACAATAAAAAATAAAAATAACTATTATAATATTAACCTAGAAAATATAAACTAAACTAAAAACTATATATACAATAGGTAATGTTAAATGATTCTAATTCTCTGAATTATATCTGAATCTGAATACACGAAAGAATTTATCACAATAAGTATTTATCAAAAACTACATAAGTATATCAGTAAACCAGAAATACTAGAAAGGGTTTCTATGTATGCATATAGATTTATAATATTAGATAAAATACAACACGAGAACATAATAATCACCATGTCACGCGTATCCGTAGATTTTAAAGTTATACATACATAACTAATCAATACTTAACAAAAAGCTAATTACATGCTTTAAGCCACTTCCCTGGACCGAACTAGTATTATGATTACAAATCTTGAAGTCGATCAACCGTGAGGCCCTGTACTATACATCACCAAATCATTTCTACTACAATAACATCGGCTCTACGATTGAGAGATTCTAAAAAATCTTTATTGTCTGAGGAATAGGGCTTAAAATTCAGCTGTGGGTGCTGTTAGCAACCGCAAAATAAGTTGGTTGTCTTTTCTATACGCGCAATTATATCTTTGACAGCCGTGTATGTCGGGCTCTACAGGTAGTACATTCAGATGAACAAGTGTATAAGCTTAGTATACTAATGTTTTATTAATATTATATTCAACCCTAAATATAATACAATCCTGAGAGACAATATGTCATACAATGCCACCACAATGTTTTTATATATATAAAATTTGCAAAACATAATAATTATTTTCGTTTACGGTTATATGAAAACTAATATTGAAGTATCATGTCGTAGTAATTTGTCAAAGTCTACACCACTTTTGTGTTCTTGAGATAAAATAATCATTAGCTACGCGCACGCATTGTAAGCACGTCTGTACGAGCAATGTGATTATCGAAGCCTTATTCGATGCGGCATGTGGGCTAGGGGCTAGATCATTGACACAACCTACGCCGCTGCTCACTCGTCACCTGCTTGCTGCGAAAAAAAACACCACCTTTTTTACTCGTCAAATCTAGTTTTAAATAGACAAACGGACCAGTTGCTGATATACCTACTTTAAAAGCGAATCTAATTAATAACGAGTAAATTCGCACATGTAAAGACAACATTTTGGGCTTGGATTAAATTTTTAAATACTTTGTACAATATAGATATATTTTTTCAGTTACATCGAAACGCAAGATCTCGAACAATTCCATGACATACATAACAAAGGATACGAAGCCGACTTTAAGATATAACCAATATATTTTTATAAGATAGTGCCAAATACCAACTAGAGAATACAATATTATATAGTTTAGATAGCCTTTTGAAAATAAATCAAGATGATGGAAGGAAGGACAATCGATTACAGGCCTGACGGTGGCGGGCTTGATTACCACAACTCGCCTCTCATGGCGGAAATACCCGTAGACAACTACTCCCACATTCACAGGAGTATAGAACACCTTAGATCTATAGGTGTACCATCGATCGACCACCATAGACATTTAGCAACCAATCTAACAGATCTGAGAAGATACGAACATCCAGATGAAATGCCTGAAATCAAGCCGTCCGTACTAAGATTATCCGAATTTAAAAGTGGTCTACAGGAAATAAGAGTTCACGACCAAGAGAATGAAATCCACAGACAAATGACTCCTCATGACGATGGTCCTAAAGGATATAGTGCCCCTTCAACACCTCTATCTGAAAACGGCGGTCATAGCATCCAGGAAGAAAAGGTTAGAAATTTTATATTATTATAGTTCATTCATACTAATACTATATGTAAATAAATAAGCATAATGTTTAATATAATAAAGTAAATTGTATAATAATGCTTTATCCTTGAGCACTTCGGAAGTCTTCAAGTCTGCTTTGAGACGTCATTAAGCTGGTAATATTCGGCAGTTTAACACATTGTTCATTCTGGAGATCATTATATTGAATCACGATGCAAACGTTTGTTCCGTGTACTACACTATTAATCTTGTAATTATTCTTAGTATTTGGTACTATGCTACATAATTACGATGTTATATTTAAATCGTGTTATAAAAATCACAATTATTGATAGTGATTGATCGATCAAAATATCCATACCGAAAAGCAAAACTAGATCTTGTATTATATTATAATTTAATGTTTAGTGTACTGAATATGTTATATGTTTTAATATAACTACAGATACATATATGTATAGTATATAATATGTAATATAAAATGTATTTCGTCGTCTAGTTCGAGGGTACTCGAATATGTTTAAACAGTATTTGAAGTACAGTACTTATTAAAATATTATTTACGTGTTCAACGACTTGAACTTCCTTGTCGTAACTTTGAACTCTTAAATGGTTTTGAGAGTTCCTGTTCCCAGTAACTTATAGCAATTAGAACTTACGAGGTTTTAATTCTACTTTAACGTATATTTGTTTAGATTTTATATTGTGATCAATTATCGCTAAATTTTCTACACATTATACACTAGGCAAACCTTTTTTTATTATAAAATAAAAGCTTACTGACTTATCTTATTAGAATTAAGAATTGCTAGTTATTCAAACACTTTTCAAAGTACCAAACGAGTTTTATCCCTAACTTTGATCTCTATATTTAGGTGACTCATGTACTCGTCAATGAAAATTAATTATTCTGAATTTTGGTGTTTGATAATCAATGTACAAATTCTGCACAATTATATTTTCCGAAAATCTGATTTGATTACATCAATTTAATTTAATAGTTTAATTTCTGCAATTGCTCAAATGAAAGCCTCAAAGTGGTCGTTAGAAAGAATATGGGAATCATCCATATACAACGTAACATGTTATAGTGGGGAACGGAAATTTATATATATATTTATATATATGTTTTTTTATAGACACTAATAACTAAAGTGTCTCAAATAGGTTTCTTATAGAATCGAGATTGGGCTTTCGCATTCAAGAAGTTTTTCCAAATAGAATTTTAAAGCTTATTGCAACTTATTCAATATTTTTTTTAAAATGTATATGCAGCATCATTCGGACAGCATGATATCCGGTTATTACTCCCCATCATCCAGTTTCATAAAAAACTAGCCAAGCGTTCGATACGATTAAGTAGCTGGTTTTGCGTGGAGTTGGAGACGAAGCCGGTCGTGTTATAGTTCTTGGATTTCAGTGACTGCACCTAATCCTTAAAGATGTGAGAGATTCACAATTGATACAATTTTAATCACGAGCATAGCGTCTTACAACTGTCAAACGTCTATTGATGTTTGTAGCTCGAGATCACGGTAAGCTTGCTCTCAATACTGTCTCGTGAATATCAGCCTGAGTGTTGTGCATTTCCCTTTAGTCAGCTGTATCATTACGTAGTTTACCGCCGACTCCTCTAATGATGACTACGGATGCGCCTTGAACGTGAGCCAAGGTCACCCGAACCCGGGTCGCTCAGAGGTTGTATAGGACGATACCTATTGTCTGCTCGCTGGTTTTTTAATGCAATTACATAAATAACGACCCATGTGAGGAGTTAATGAATTTCGTATTCGGCGTTTCGACGTTTTCCGGAACGATACGTATCTATCTGCGGTTTTATTTGTACTGTTGGGGTGTCTTGACGAAGCGTATATATATATATATATATTGGATCTAGTTGGATTTCTTATAAGAATTGTTTTGATTTCTTGTAAGATTTCATTTTCTGCACTGTCATGTGCATTCTATTAATTACTCCTTACAAAATCCTTAATGTTTTAATTTGCATCATTACATTAAATTACATATTTCTCACGTTTTTTAGAACCACTGATACACTTAAATTTATAAATATTATAGTATATTAAATAAACACGATAAAACTGCTCTGTGACCCGGTAGATTTCCGAATCGTTACAAGGTCGCTGATAAGCTCCCCTTAGCCACTATATTATGTAAGCTAATCGTATGTAAGTATTCCGAATATACTACCACATATATCTACATTTTGTCACCTACTACTATAAAGCCTGAGTTACATTGCAATATAAAAACGACTACGTTCGTCCAAAGTCCAAACCTTTCACTGAAAAAAACAGGGTTGCCTGAAGCAGCTTTTACTTAGCTGTTGATTTCTAACTATAAACCTACGGCCTTGTTAGTCTGAGCAAATAATTGTAAACAATAACCAATCAACGAAAACAAATCGTTAGCAAAAACACTTGGCTGTCCCTATAGTTTGTAACGGCTGTAGCTGCAATTGCGAATACCTACTTAACAACTTACGTTTTCTTTCGATGTTACTTTCCTCTAGATGTTCCTTGGTATAATGAGGATCACGATTACTTTAAGAGTCCTTACTAAATCCAAGATGAATTTTTGAATCTGTTTCTTCCTTATTTTAACCGTCTTTCATCAGCGTTTTCCAATAAGCGCGCTTGCATTTATTCTAATAATCCAGTGGATAAAGCATTTCAGGTAGCGTTTATCTGTTTTATGATAATTTAAATCATAATATCTACATTTTACCATTTACAACTATGTTCTCCTCCTTCTCGTTGCGTGATGGTATCAAATTTGATTACCCTTTTTTCCTTTTTTTATTATTTTGCATTAGCCACTCACAACTTTTGTTTATTGGAAGTATAAAGTGTTAGTGTAGTAGGTAAATGGTGGAGCATTTATTTGTTACGGTAACCCTAAATACCAGATAATACGAACAAGCTCTTCAATATTTATAGTTTAATTTCATTATAAACCTTTTAAAATCAGTGCAAGTACATAAACAAATGCACATATGGAAATAACTACGACTACTTTAACAGGCAACGGCATGTTTTTCTAACTTAATCTAAAGAACAGTTATTCCTTGCATAAATTGTAATCTATCAAGTTTATATTCCTTATCAACATACCTATTTCAAGGACAATTTTAACAAAGAGATTCTTATATCGATCTTATTTGTTAAATCTTTCTAATATATGTTATAACAGCTAGGTAGCATAATCTACACATATTTAAGCGATTGTGGGGTCTTACGGTTTCGACCGTAACAGGAGAGTTAAGGTGGAGATTTTCTCAAATAGTACTGGACTGATTTTTGAAAATTCTTTACAATTTCATAGTGTGTACTCGAAACTATCTACTAGCAAACAATTTGTTAGAAACGGTCAAGTGGTTCTTGAGAAAAATCACATATATATATACTTTTCTTTATAACTCCCTGTATACTTTACTCTGTTTAGACTGTTTTAGAGCAGATGGAAGTCCAATATATAACATATATGTCCAATATATAACGTTTACATATATTTATACTTAAATAAACAAAATGTAGATATTGTTTTTATTTCAAGCATTTTGTTCATACATTTGTGTTCTTATAACTGAAACAACACCACTTAATTTTTATGAAATTTGACTTTCAATCACGGCGAGTAACCTTCAAAGATGAATTGAGTGAAAAATTATCACAAATTGTTATTCAGGGCATTTTTAAGGCGAATATGTTTCAAATCTGAACTCTTTTAAGTAATATTATAGTATATATTTTTCAAATCCTGGGTTAAATAAAATCCTGGATATCCTCCATATGGATTTTAACACTATATATTTAAGAAAAAAAAAATGGGCGTAGGTAGATACGTACCTAATAATAGTTACAATATTATGAATTTAATTCACATTATCACATAACTCGTAGTATAAATCATATTTGAAATCTTCAGTGCAATATAAAAATATCCACAACTGTAGAACAGACCATGAATATTTTTTTTTCTCTTAAATTTGTGAAGGCTTCTTCCGGCTTTGTCAAATCTTCCCGCACCATTACCGAATAATGAAAACAGTAAAAAGCCAGTAAAAGTTTATTTTATAACTTTATGACTCAATATAACTCTTCTATATATTAATCGACGTATCGAAATTTATCCGGCACGTCCAATCGCATAATCAATTCGCGTTTAATCTATCGATTATAAAAACTAAATCGATCCCGCGAAAACCGCCATCTATTCCATTCTCGACGGACGCGGGCGAGAGTCGAGACCGCGCCCGTATCCATCGAAAATCCGAATTCGCTTCAAGGCCGCATTCCATTTTCAAACATCCATTGTCAATGTCGTCAACCAACAGTTGATGGATATGTTTTAGGAATTAATGCATTCATTACTTACCTTTAGTTTATAAGTAACATATATATATGTATTTCTTATGAATGTTATTTATAGTTAAACTTACTTCTTTCAAATGGTTTTTGTTACTTATAAACTATATATATATATGACTGGGTGATTGAAAATTCGATACATTCCTTGAAAGGGTAGATACTAGAGGTGGTTTGTAACAAATTAGGCCCTAATAACGAGGGGTCGAAAATGAGAAAACAAATTCAAACCTTGTGATTTATAACCTTTTATTTTTGAGTTAAGGGGAATTCTAGGCATGCATTTTTTAAGGTAATCTCTACTTTATCAGCTTTCAGAAAAGTATTATTTCAATGCTCAGAGTGGAGCAGTTTTTTTACATCATTTTTTTTGTGAACAAGTAAATAAAATTAAAACTACCGTAACTCAGAAACCACTAATTTTCGACCCCTCGTTAATAGGGCCTAATTTGTTGCAAACCACCTCTAGTATCACCCCTTTCAAGTAATGTATCGAATTTCCAATCAACCTATATATACAATAATATATGATTTTTATAACCTACATATTTCTTATACGATTTGTAACTTCTGTATTTTAATACACTTTGTTATTCAATATACAATTGGCCATTTTCATACTAAAATAAATAGAAGCAATGCAATAGTTTTCAATAAATTGACTTCAGAATATTTCAACCACATATAAATTACACTAACATGCCTTACATTCAAGTTGTAGCGACAGCTCAATATATATTGGTGGTATTATCTATGACCGAGCTTCAAACGGTCAATGTCAATACTAAGGCTGATGCAGACATGTGTCATACATTTTTAGCATACATGTTAGGCTTCAATTAATCTATTTATCAAGCAAAACAACCTCTCATTAGGTCATTGACCTAAGTAAAAGGTGTATGGTAACTGTTGTTTCTGAGTAGACTTGTTTTAGTTCGTAATATCGTACCTAATAATAACATGTGCCAATATAATATTAAGAAAACAAATACAAACCGATGCCATAAAGTTTTTAAACGAAAAAAAATATTCAGTATTATTTTTTTATTAAAACAGAAGATTTTTTCTTCGGTGTTGTACATTTTTTGACAGGAATTCACTTGAAAATAAATATTTCTGTTATGTAGGTACATATTCTTATTTAAAATCGTTAGAATAAGATGAATCCCAAGACATTGATCTCCTATAAACAACTAGATACACAAAGGTCTTACTAATTAAATAACAATTTAAAACCGTCCAAATAAGGGTCCATTGTTAACTTCCTAATAATGCCCAATAAAGCAAAAGAGGGTCCTTCATCCGTTTAGACCTTCTTTGCTCTCGGACATTTTTAGAAGGCTGACTGTGTATCTAGTTGATTATAGGAGATCAATGTCCAAAGAATAAGTTTATTTAGAAAGTCTCATGGATACTTTTCAGAAACTTAGCACTTTATTATAAGAGATAAAACGAAAACTAATATTTATTATGTATCATTTGAGATTAATATTTGCATGTCATATATTAGCTTAATACCTGTTTGAATATTAATGTTTCTATGAATATTATTTCCAATCAGTAACGAAATTAATATTAACTAATTTATCATACCTTCTTTGAACTTGTCTTATACTTACGATACATAGTATTTTTAATGTAGGTACTATGTTATGGTATATGTATTATTGAATTATTTTTTTTGTAACTATATAATTATAGACTGTGTAAAGCCATTGATTTTATACCTTTATTTATGGGTCAAATTAAAAAAAAAAACATTATAAAGTTTTTCCATAAAATAAACATAATCCCAACGCTTGAATGGTTACAAATAAAAAAATATTGATTTCAAATTAAAATCTCGAAATATTTTTGGAAATAGCAGAGCTCATCGTATTTGTGATGTCTGTTTTGTGATGAATCTTAATTTGTTATAAAGCCATTTTGAATTCGACCAACCGACCGAAAATTCGTAGACCACTCGGCACATCTTGATCCGACCGTTTCTAAGAATCCCCAAATTTACTTACAGCTCAACCAAGTTTTCCTCCGAAAAAAATATAAATCTCTATTGCAAAGTCGTAAAGGCTATAATGCCTTTACAAATTACTTGGCTAAAGGCATTTATAAACTTGTGATGTGTAATTTTGATTGACACCAACCATTACGAGTGAGTTAGAGTTGCGTCATCTAATATATACCTACATACATATAGCTATACTTAAATACATAAGTATGTACGTACATCCATCTGTAAATATATGAAGTAGTCAATTTCTTAACTTCTTAACATAATGTAAGATATGTGTTGAACATAAAAAAAAATACTGGGGAAAACAAACAAAAAATATTAAGAAAAACATATTCCCTTTTGCTCTCAAAATAACACAACCCTACCTATGCCATCTTACTATGTATTAAACCACATAAAGATAAACAGGTAACGAATGCACAAAATGACATTGCCACATTTCAATGGAGCTTTGTCCTACAAAAATACGTGACCATTGAAGCTGTACCTATCATTTTGTTAGGGACTTTACAGGTTTCATATTGCATAATCATAATCAGTAGGAGTTGCGAGAGTAGTAGAAAATTATGACGAGAACCATGAATAATTCGCTTTAAATTCTTACTATTTTTTGAATTCTTAATTAAGCTGTTTTTGGACTCGTTTGATGTACAAAGCTTAATTTTAAACCAATAATTTTAATAAAAAATCGGAGATATTTTTACATTTATTCGTTATCTTGTTCATCGTACCTTGATAGTGGGGCAGAATCTGGCATTGATTTGATTTATAAAAGTCTTTATATGTCATAAAAATTAACAATTACAATATCTAGTGTAAATTATAATAATCCTAGCATGTAATGCCCTAATGACAAATTGTTTATTCCTAAGAGAAGTTTCTTATTTTTAAACTTATGCTTATGATTATACAACGACAATCTGGCATTGTCATTTGCAAGATTCACGTTTATCTCAGATGTGGTTATCCAAATCTTTTAAATTATTTAGCTTCTTCGACATCAGTTTTCCGGCTTGTTCTTCCCCTATACCTAGGTACGGTGGAACACAGAGAAAGGTGTACAGGAGAGTTTTGAAGGTTGAGATTTTCTCAAAAACTACTTGACCTATTGCAAAAATTCTTTCACTGTTTGATAGATAAAACTTAAAACTATGTACTGTAAAATAATTATTAAATTCGGTCCAGTAGTTTTTGAGAAAATCTCATCCTTATTGAGGCCCCCTATATACTTATCTCTGTCGTCGACTGTACCTATATTATTAAATATAATATTATTTAAGCATCTACCTCCAAACTAGTAAATAACGAGTGGAATAATCTGTCTGTATTCTCTAACGAAATTACACTAATCGTTGCGCCGTCACGCGATTCGACTATCTTTATCTCGGAGTATGATATAATTTGGCGGCCATGCCGGAGGCTACGCCAGCATTCTTTGTTTCGGTGGCTACCTTTTAAAGAATATCTAGGACAGTATTTTATTGGAAATCAAGGACAAAATATTACAATACCAAATTTTTTAGTTCTCAAGCACTACCGATCGATAACACGTAAAAAATCATAAACGTGTTTGAGAAATTCAATTTGAACTTTTTTAAGGACTCGTATGCGCGTATTTTCAGTTTTTCGATGAAGGCTACGGCACTAACTACTAAAATTAGACGTCTGAAAAAATATATAGCAATCTAGGGGTGTATATTTAGGGACTGATGAATACCGATACACGATTGGACAAACTTCGCTCGATAGAAAAAAATCGCAAACATACCCCTTCCATGTCATTTAAAATTAAAATTATGTCTAAACCGAAATAGTTATTCATACGAAATATATATCAAAATGTAGGGTATTATAATTACGAGAGTTTGTTTTAAAAAAATCTGATTTTTATTGGCGTATTTTAATTACCCTGCCAAAATTCATCCAAAATCAATAAAAATACAAATATGGAGTCACTGTGCCGTGCTCTTCACTCCGCCGCTGCGGGACATCTTCTGTCTCGCGCTCGAGTTTGACAGCTCGCCGCCCCTTAAGCTTTTTTTACCTCTCTGGTACACGTTGCACGGACGGTGCACAGTGTTGCACGGACGCGGATCTATGGGCGGCCTCCGTGCGAGCGGTTGTGGTCGCGTCCTTCTGGGCCGGCCGCATCTAATTTGAAGTCATCGACACGAGAAGAAGAAGACCTCTCTGGTGGATTATTTATTAAAAATATTTATTTATTTATTCAGAGATATCTGATTTGATTAAACAGACTTAAAAATATAGTTCAACAATTATAGATTAACAATTTATGTAGGTATGTATACCGCAGCCCAAATCAAGTGTCTTATTTTGTAAACAAATATGATCGTCTAATTACCTGTTGTGATGTAACACTGAAGGAACTGATTGATTGAGCTTATGTTTACAAAATAAGACACTTGATTTGGGCTGCGATATATGTATTTTGTACCGGTTTCCTTTTTCACGTTATTTCATGCCAGTCGAAACCGGAAAAATATTGTAAAATTTTTTAAAACTAAATTAAATAGGTCCATGTACCGAGTATTGATATTGAAATGTCTAACAATATAGGTTCCATCAAGTAACAACGCAAAGTGTCAACTATATTTTTTATTTAAGTATATAAATTTTGTCCAAACAAGAACATTCATGGCTATCCTACTCTGACAACACGTTCTTGAGTCGTTAAGTTACTTATAATAAGCACATGTCTGATAATATTACTTCCTTTAAAACCTTCAGCAAGCTTATTATTTACACTTCAATCAAGCATTATCAGCCCAATTGCTATATGAATAGAATTGATTTCGACTGCATTGCGAACTTGCGACTCGTAATTTGGCTCTAAAACTATTTTCAAAAGCGTTTTCTGTGGAATAAGAATTTGTTAGTTTAATATTAATTTGGCATCAAAGGTTCAGATATTGCGAGCTGCAAAATGCATATACACTGTACAGTCGTCACTTCTACAGTAGGTACATTAATCTACACAAAACCATTGCAAACTGGGCCGTATCTTCATTACATAGAGTGCCCGTGTATCCACGGTTTATTCCACTTTGTTCACCTGGGTGATATGACCCATACACTCTTTGTGATGACGATGTACTTTACATCCCAATCAACAAAAAATAAACAAATAGGTTCCCGTTAGGGCCGTTCACTATGATCCAGATTCCCATTTGGCTGTTTTTTATTCCCATTAGATCCGAAATAATAACATTTATTTAACATGTATTTTTATTAAATATTAAGACCTATATTTGACTAATGACTATATCACCAAGACTTGTAGTTAGATGGTTAATAAAGATTAGTAATTAGTGAAAGATATATTAGTTGTTTAATCTGTAATGGAAGGAACCTGTTTGAGATATAAATCATTCTGGCAACGAATTCTTGTCTAACCGAAATGTCACATCTTATTGAGTTACGTACTTTGCGGTTAGGGCTTACTTACATTGTTTGTACGGACAACAGCAGATCAATGGTAAAACTTGCAGTACGATTTTAACTCTTACGACGCAGATAATAAGAACGGTCCAAAGTCCAAAGTGTTACACTTGATCTGCTGTTAGCGTACAGTCGAACAGAGTACAATACAGGAGAGTTTTTAAGGTTGAGATTATATCAAAAACTACTTGACTTATTGTAAGAGTTATTTCACTGTTGGATAGATAAAAGTTAAATTTATGTAGGTATAACTAAAATTAAATTCGCTCGAGTAGTTTTTGAGAAAATCTCAACCTTATTGAGGCCCCCGTATATTTTCTCTGTCTTCTTGTGTACAGTCGAGAAAATGATGTTTTTGAATCCGAATTGATTGTTACACAGCAAATACATCACCATTCACAGACAGAGATTTAATACCAAAATAACGACTGTTTCTAAGATTAATACCGCCTGTCCGACCACTAATTAGTAGCTTTTGTAGTGAGGTGTTTTTACAACAACCAGCTTGAAATGAAGTCACTGGTATAGCATGACGAGGATAATAAGTTTTGATAAACTTGTTTAAGTGCTATGTAAAAATCTTAGGTAAAAATATATTAAATCATCGATATGTCTAAAAATGGTTGCCTGTAAAGTCGGTATACGGGCGAAAGTTTTACGTGACAACGACGAAGGGAAAGTGGAAGGGACGCGTGCCTCTCACTCGCTCTCATTGTGAGCGCATAACGTGAGCGGAGCGTAACGCAGTTTCTTGAAGTGTCACCCGGCAAACCAATTTATAAGACGTTGTCACGTCAAAACATGAGAATGTAAAGAAAATTATGGATTTTATTCCTGTTTCGCCAAAAAATCTTGTTTCGACATACATTAATATGTAGGTACTACACTGACATATATTTAAAGTTCATTCCTGTTTCGACCGATAATCTTGTTTCGTTCTACATTACGATATAGGTACTTTAATGACATTATGACTTAAAATTCTGGTATACCTAAGTCAATATTGAAGAAAAAAAACTTACCTGGAAGATATTGCTTTCTATTATTAATAATAACTACAATCTCCATAGACAGTTTTGTGCAGAGGCTTAGCGAAATCTCGCTCTTACAAGCGTCAAATTCCAAAGACTTTTGACAGTTGTATAAGAGCGAGTTGCTATAAGTTCGTGCTAAAAACTGTCAATATTCTCCTAAGCAACTTGCATTCATTAAAAATGTAACAAAGATTATAGTTATTTTACTACGTTTAATATTAAGTATCTGATTCTTAGCTCTATTATTAATTAGGCAATTTACTAAATCACTTAAGATCACGTAAAAAACGCAAAATATGACTAATTTGTATTATCGTCCACTAAATCTCTGTGATAAGCTTTCTAATTACGCAAAAAACAAAACAAAAAGCAGGCACACCCACTGCCACATGTCTGGCTCGGTAACAAACAGACGAGTATGTTGACAAACTAGCGCTTTTGTAGCTGAATTAAGCGATCGAGGAACCTAAACTGCCGTATTACCGTTCTCAAAACGATGAAATCGTACCATGTCATGACGCGCCGAACAGAGACGCCGCTATACCGATGCGATAGCACTGTCCCTTTCATAGCCGCCATGACATGGTATGACTTGATCGTTTTGTGAACCGTAATAGGGGCTACTGAAGTGCCTTGGAACTAAATCTCTTTATATTTTGATGGTTCGAAAACTCAGGAAACGCAATGGAAAATGTTTGCATCAGGAGCTTTTGAATATGTTCCTTTTAACTCGGTGCCAAGACATGTGCGCAAAACTTTGCAAATATGTACAAAATCCATGTTCATTGACGGTTTTTATGACATCATAGTTATAGATTCAGTACAAAGCTTTCAACGGTAAGTAAAACTTTGCAATATGCTCACATGTCTGGCGCTGCTTTAGTTTCAGTAGACGATTCAAAAGCCAATTTTAAATTAAAGGAGTTTTGTGTTACTTGTAGGTTGATCGGACGCTATAACACTGTAACTACATGTAATTATTTCATAAAGAAATACCTACATATAACTGAATCAATATTACATCGATTTACTTAATAGGCATACCTATCTAATAAGAACTCTGGATCCTAATTAACTTTCTGCCATTAGACCTACCAACAAAAGATAACCGTGCTCAAAAGTATCCGAACTAAAAGAGATGCAATTCGCAAAAAGAAGAACAAGAAAGAAATCCATAATGATCATATTTTTTTAATTCAACAATCTAGCGCTTCTGCTGCTTGAATCGGTGTAACAAGTGCGCGGACGCATGCGATGACGTCACCGCGCCGGCGTATTTAGCGTGACCTTGGCGTCTTTCAATGCCAAGCAGAAATTAGGCAGTCAGCGTCCATCCGCGTTGTCAGGTGAAGCCGCATCCGTACTATTCTTACGTCAATTGCGAATTTTCGAAATTCAAGCTTTGGTTAGGTAACAGGTTTTGGTAGAAGTTTTGTTTTGAATGAGAAGTTTTTATATAGTAATTAAAGTTATGAAGAAAAAACGTCAAAGTGAAATAGTGTGCCCTTCTCAGTTTCTATATAGTTTGGGGACATTATTTGATAGGATACGCAATAAGTTATAAAATGTACTAAACGTATTTGTAATGAGAATTCAAAGGCACTTTTGGCCGATAGCATTGGGTCATGCCACATAAATATTTTTAAAAAATCAATGACTTTTTATTGGTACGCGAAAAGAACTTGGCGTAAACATAGCTAGCTAACCTCATCTACATGACCGACTGGACACTGGCAGAGTTCTTCAGAGAGGCGCCATAAAACAATAAAGAAGTAGAAGAACCTCATCTATTGTCGTCTATTGTAGTCAAAAAAGCTTGACAATTTGTTTTAAAAAAAAACCGCCTGATTTGATGAGAGTTTCGTTATATTTTGAATTTGTTTTGAATTGAACACCCTACTTTCGGTTTACTATCGCCTTTGTGTTGTACCCTGTATACCGAAGCTCAAATCAAGTGTCTTATTTTGTAAACAAATATGATCGTCTAATTACCTGTTGTGATGTAACACTGAAGGAACTGATTGATTGAACCTGTTCATCATTGTGAAAATAAAGTGCTCCGATCTAATAATCTGAAAATAACTATGCATTAATCACAGAAAAGCTTAAAATGTTAGTAGTTTTTGTTTACAGAATAAGACAGCTTCGGTATAATACAGGGTGTCCTTGAATTCATTCGACAAATTGAAATAGTGAGTTGTATATGATAAACATTAAATTGGCTAGGTTTTTTGGTACATGAAAACTGCAAAAGAATTGAATTAACTACGTCACAAGTCAGACAATGACCTTAGAAATATAATAATTAAAAAAATTATTGCATAATAGTAAGACTAGTACCTCTTAATATAAAAACTAAAAAGCACAGTAACAATGCACATCAAATTAATAGTTTTTGGATATATATTTTTTTTGCAAAAAGATTTTATTTTTATTTTTCAAAATTGTTTAATTTAATCTATGTCACGCACGAGCCTAATGATCTATTTAATTTTGTCGAATTAATTCAAGGCCACCCTCTATATGAGTGTACTTGTAAATATAGTAATTAGGTAAGTTTCAGGGCTCCCGTGGTCATTTCCCCTTGAGTCATTTCCCCTTGAGTGATGACCAGCGGTTTCTATAATATGGCCACTTAAAATGCGGTCTGTTTCTGCTAGTTTTGGGTTGGAGTTATTAATTGTTCCACGTAGGGGCCGCGCTCGCTCAAGATATTTTAGAAATTAATTATTATAGAAAATTAGAAACCCGTGTCGTATTATTTAATTTTCAATTTACACGTCATTCCATACAAGCTCTGATTTTTATCAGAGACATGCGACTCAGTTGTAGTCTAAATAATCTTAGTTCCTAAAATTGTGTTTTTGTTATTTTTAACATATCAATCAAATATACTTTATTTGCACACAAATGAAAATAGGAATCAAAATTAGCTAGTGTACCGACAGGCAGCCTTATCGCTTTAAGCGATTTCTTCCAGGCAACCTTCGGATGATGGAGATATTGTAACAAAACAGCGTAGCGGGTGCAAAATTGTCATAAAACAATATAACTGTACCTAATAAATACTTATCATATTTAAAATTAATATGCTAAATAAACTAAATACTTACAATATAATTACTATTAAAAAAATCTCTGTTCAAGTTCTCTTGAAATTATCGCAGCGCATGGGCGCTGTCATTGTGAGGTACAAAATACACCCGATCACGCTATCAGTGGCCCGACCATGGGCTACGAGTGTATGTAGCAACGAATTTTATTAGTTGTCGATTTTTTCATGAAACATTAAGGTATATTTTTTATATATTTTATTGACATCCGTATCGTGTATATTATCACCCCTAAATCGCTCGTCGTTGATCAAAACAACACCCTGTATAAGATTTTTTTAGTTGTGCATGCTGTCGACCGTACGGACACTTGCAGTACGATTTTAAATCTTACGACGCAGATAATAAGAACCGTCCAAAGTGTTACACTTGATCTGCTGTTAGCTGCGTATGGTCAAACGCATGGTCACAGGATGGTGTTATATTTACTCTCCCATGTAATTGTTCATCCTGCGTCAGGGTGGTCTTGGTGACCATATGACCCATATTATTGAAACGATTTAGTATTAAAAAATACGCAACACCTGTTTTAGAAGCCCTTTATGGCATAATGATGCTAAAAACGTATTATATTTGGTTATTGTTTTTCGTTTTTACCGAAAATGACACTTGTTAAGGCTTCGTATATGCGCGTATTTTCAGTTATTCTACGAAGGCTACGGCACTAACTACTAAAATTAAACTTCTGAAAAAATATATAGCAATCTTGGGGTGTCTATTTAGAGACTAATGAATACCGATACACGATTGGACAAACCTCGATAGAAAAAAATCGCAAACATATTTCCGTGTCTTTTAAAATGAAAATTATATCTAAACCCAAATAGTTATTCATACAAAATAAACATCAAAATGTACTATAAATAAGAGAGCTTGTTTAAAAAGAAACTGATTTTTATTTCTCTGCCAAAATCCGTCCAAAATTCATAAAAATACGAAGCGAGTATAGCTTTGTAGCTCGGCTATCAGCGAGTGTCGCTGAGTGACGGGCGATTACTCGCTTCACTCGCCCACTCGCCAGTGTAACTCAGCGAGTGGGCGAGTGGCACCGAGCGATGGGATGTACTCGCTCGGCGACAATATAGCCGAGCGAGTACTCGCCCGCGGTGTGAACAGTCGGCGATGAACTATTAATATATGCATCTCTTTTGTTTACACAGAAGTTAGTGTCTTTTGTACGTTTCTTGGGCGAGAAAATAGCTGAGAGTTACTCGCTTACTCGCCGGCGGTGGAACAACTGCCAAAAAGTGTGCTCTGTCCCCTTACCATGAACTCTTGTAGCAGGATTACTTCAATAATACTTTGTTACTTCGTACAATGGCGACCTTAATAAGCTTACTTTAAGGTCATCATTGTACGAAGTAACAAAGTGATATTGAAGTAATCTTGCTATAAGAGTTCATGGTAAGGGGGCTGTTTATCACGGTAAGCCAAAATCGAATTATAACAGTTTTCCTTTCCAGACAATACAGTCTAAATTTTATCAGGTATTAACTAAATAAATCGGTTACAATAAATCTAAGGGAACTATACATAGATAAGGTACGTCTTAGACCCAAATACCCTAATCTAAGGGTGCGTTATCTATGCTAATTGCGGGTAGTTCGGGATCATAATTTATCCGTCCGTGTGACCAGACCTTTACTTACCTAGATTATGAAAATGCGTTGTTACCACTTGAATATTGAAGGTATTATAGTAAAGCCTGTCTCACAGACTAAAGTGTCACGACGTTGACAGAGAGGAAATTAAAAAATTTCATTAAAGGAACACTTGTTAAGAAGGCGTATTACAGGATAGATGACTATTTAAACGATGAACATGCATGGTGTGTGTCGCCGGTTCCGCATGAGGGATAAAGTCTAGATTACTAACAATAGTAATAGTTGTGTAATACCTAGTTATTAGTAATTGTGTAGGTATTATTATATTATTTTAAAAGATGTGCTGCTGAGAGATTTTTGCCACTTTTTCTCCTCAGCGTTGGCACCTTTTCCTTGCAAAGTGGTGTAAATGTAAATTCAAAAATATATTGACGTGCAAAAATGTACACAACGTGCTTACTTACAATAAAGAAATTTGACTTTGACTTTAAAGTTTGTCCCATTTTCCATGGAGGTAAACAAACGACTCATCGTTTTTACTTATTAACATTGAGCTCCTATAAACAACTAGATACACAGTCTGCCTTCTAAAAATGTCCGAGCGCAAAGAAGGTCCAAACGGATGAATGGATCATTATTGCTTTATTGGACGTTAGCAATGGACCCTTACTTGGACGTTTTAAAAATTGTGTTAGTAAGACCTTTGTGTATTTAGTTGTGTATAGGAGCTCAATGCTTATTAACGAATGATCACGATCCCTTGCTTCAGCCAGCTTTGGCCAGTACCAGAATGCCTAATTTTACAGAAAATATTTTTTCTCGGAATTTATCTACGAAAAAATTCTGAAAAATATTCTACGTATTCAGAGATACAAAATCTTAAAATGTTATTTTTCTTCTCGAATGTTAATAATTTTTAAACCTTGTCAAATTAGTCTAATATTTTTGGTGAACTTTCAAATGCCATGTTTGTTTAAATCCATGGAAAATTGGATTGGGACTATTTGCGTCATTTTGTGGGTTCAATTCTAACCTAACTTCATTCGAGTTTAACCTATCCTTAGCATTAGCTGATGAAAGTTTTTATTAACTGACTATATATGACCAATGCTAATAAAATTCGCCAATATAATTCACCCACTTCACTTGGTTATTCGTATTGGCTATTGGTCATATGATATGTTTGTCAACATATTGTGTGTCGAATAGGCAAGTACGACGAATATTTAGTCACACATACCAACCACACATGGCAAGTATAACAAATACGCAAATACGAATAGCCAAGTGAAGTGGGGGCATCACATAAACGGATTCAAAGATATCTTGCCAATTATTTACCTACTATAAAAATATAGAAATTCATATCACTAATGATGATGCATGTAGGATAACAATTTATTTTATTAGTAAATAAATTATTATTTTGTAGTAACCTTATTGTTTCTCAGACTTTCTTAAATAAGCTACTAAACAAAATAATAAAATGCAATGTTTTAAAATTTGAAGGCACTTAAATCATTCTAAATACAATCATAACCTGAACTTCTATGATGAAAAGACCATTAATTGTAAAATTCCACGATTCGACCACATTGTTTGTACGGTGACGTTCTGAAAAGAAAGCACCACATGTCGATAAAATTAGCCTTCATCCATTGTAAGCTAAGTATCGGACTAAAAGGCTCAGTAGTCCGATGATCTGAATTAATCTTAATCATCGGACTACTGAGACTATAAAGTCTCACCAGTCCGATCACCGGACTAAATCATCGGACTACTGAGACTAGCCCAAATCATCACTCTCCCCTTTCAAAAGTCAGTTAAAAAACTCTATGACAGATGCTCTTTTGCATTTCATTCATCAAACAAAACGATATGATATAGGAATAAAAATCGGGCAGTAGGACACTGCATCCCCATCGACAAATCACAAAACACCCCACGCCATAAACAAGGGGTGGTCAACAGGGGTGGTATGACCGTTACGGATGCTGCAAGGGCGTAAGGGGTTGTTGTATAGTGATATCTGGCATCGAATTAATGATGGTCACTAAATGCGTGAATATATCACTCTTTAAAACTTGGACGGTTTGTAAACATGAAAGAAGTGATTACAAAAAACAACCAAACAGTTTTTGACGTAAGATGTCCTATGTCTTTTTATTTATTTTATTAATAGACTCGACAGTTCGTCATTTGCCAATGTCATGTTATAGAAAATTCAATGTATAATAGTCTTCCATCTTCCTCCAGGGGAGTCGCCGTAGCGTCATCACCCTGGGTAGCCGCGTCTTCTTGTCTTCATCCACAGGAGACGCCGTAGCGTCAATCACTGTGGACGAAGCAGCTCGACAGTCACGTTCACTCCCGAGCTCGTAGTGGGAATCTTGACCATGGCGCCAAACTTCAGATCCTGCTTCAATTCTCCAATAACTTCACCATACTGTCATTCGCGAACATTTTCTGATTAATTTAACGTGATATTAAACACAAAACACCCACTGTAGATATTAAACTGAAAATTATTAAATAATTTCGCAACCGTCGTTTCCCGCCATTTTCAAAATGCCCCATGTCCTATGTCATTTCCGTAGTCAAGACGAATCTGGCATTGATCTCCTATAAACAACCAGATACACAGTCTGCCTACTAAAAATGTCCGAGCGCAAAGAAGGTCCAAACGGATGAATGGACCCTCATTTGCTTTATTGGACATTATTTGGACGTTAAAAATGTCACACTGTTTGATGGATAATAGTGAAAACTATGTAACTGAAAAAGAATTATTAAATTTGGTCCAGTAGTTTTTGAGAAAATCTCAACCTTATTGAGGCCCCCTGTATACTTAACTGTCTTCGACTGTACTTTTTTTAATGTCGTAAAAGTTACTATTTTACGTCCTATATGAAGCACTTCAATAGCATGAGAATGGAAAAAAATCTTGTGTAAGCTTTAGCGATGAATAAAATTAGCTCCAATTTTTTGTTATAAGTACGAATAGTTATTTATCTGCATCGATCACTTATCAATACCAAACTTATAATAAATCCACCCCTAAACATGCACAGACAATACCATTTAAATATATCTAAATACTGAATCCAATATATCACTGCTCACAAAAGTATTGCACAATACTAAAAGGAAACCAACACAATGCGTGAGAGAAAAAAAGTTTCCGTAGTTTCGTAAATTTTATATTCCCACGGGGTGCATTAAGAACTACAAACTATCGACAACTTTTACTGCTGCGTTTTGTATAAACCTTATTGGTGTATGTTTAAGGGCGGTTTGTGGTTAAAGGGACGGTGGTTAGAACGTTGTAGATACGTCACCTGCGGGGTCGTGAGACAGGTCGCAGCATCCCTCTTAAATCGAACATCCTGTTCAAATTTCCAATCTGCGCAAACGCATCCTGTTTTCAAAGGTTCGTCAAAAATTTTGTGCGGGATTTTGGTAAACTACAAGTAAATGCTAGAGGGGTGATTAGAATTGTGTAACTTTGTTCACACAATGTTTATAATGTATACTAGCTGTACCCCGCAACTTCGTTTGCGTAGAAAAAGTTCTATGCTTAGATCACATACCGCCATGGCTTATAGCCTATGAGCTGTCCGGATATTTCAGCTATCTCCTAGTGAAACTCCCGTCAAAATCCCTTCAGAGTTATGGCGTGATACTTGCACAAGGTCACAGACAAACAGACAAAAATTCTAAAAATTGGTGTTTGGCACAAAAACATTACAATTATTCTTTTCAAAAAATATCCAATGTACAGACACAACTTTTTTACAGTCTTATTATATGTATAGATGATATGATTGACGTAAAAATAAATACCTATAAAGAAATGCATTGCAGTTTGGCGACCGATGTAGGTAACATTGCAATTCTGTTAAAAATTAATAAATTTTGGTGAATAAATTTTTTAGCTACAATTTCAGGCGGTTAGCCGTAAACGATATTTAAAGTTAGTCCACGGTTTAACCGTCTATACCTTTCTAACTTGACGTTTTTTAACGAAGTGTGAAAAGGACAAAAGACACGAATCACCACAGCATAATTTCTTTCACGTTTTTATTTATTTTATTAATGTATTTTAAAAAATATCGAGTGGTATTTTATTTATTTATTTATGAGCAATGACTTGACTCATTTTTTGAATTCTGAGATAAATACAATACCTATAGGTAGAGTAATTTGTAAATTAGAAATACATAATTGACTAGTCTGTATTGCCATACCCATAACGTTGCTTTCCAAAACTTACTATTCAAAGTTTTCCCATTGAACAAAAGCGCAGTTAGCCATAAACGTGTTTTAAAGAAACGAAGCCTTCCCTTTCAAACTTAACTTTTTTTGAAGAAGTGAGGTGATAAAACACGATTAAGGGAACTAATGTTAAACCTGGTTTATCGCTAGTATCTTAAGATATAGAGGTCAAAGTTTTAATAAGTCGGTAATTTCAGAAAGGGTCTGCGCTCACCTGTTGTGTTACATCACGTTTTAACCATCGATATGTCCCATAGATACAGCAATTGTCTAGATATTCCTAAAAGTACTTTAGTCGATCAATAATATATATTTTTTTCTTTTATTGTTCTACTTATTCGTAAAATAATAATGTACCTAAGTAATAGATTGATAAACGTACGAGGATTTAAAAAATTGAGTTGAACATTTTTTTTATCTTTTAAAAGTTATAGGTACTTACTTACTTTTATTGTTATACTTGCCTACTTACACTCGTTGAAACTTTCAAATTATGTATAATCTAGTTAAACGAAAGAAAATGGATTACTATGTAAGTGTACATTTTACATATTTGTATATATTATATTGAACTTTATTGACAATCTAGTTAAGAAATATCACTCTATATAACTTGTTATCGCAATTCATCTAGAACATAGACATTATTGGTCATCAAGAATTACCGAAATAGTACGTACAGTAAATTAAGGATGACGTAAAGATGTAGGTACCCCACTGGGTCCGCGTGGTGGATCATGGCCCCAGCTCCCTCGATGTAAGGGAAGGTCTGTGTCCGAGCAGTGGGGCAATATAAATAGACTGATGATGATGAAAGATATCACCTGACATAAATAATTAACAAGAGTAGTACAGATAAGAAAAATAGGGAAATAATAGAAAATACGAAAGAAAAATAAATAAAAATTATACACATGCAATACTTCCTAAATCTGTGACCACCAACTACACCAACAATAATTCCTCATCATGCCAAAACTGGTATTACTCAGGAAAGAGACGGTAACATACTTAACTACGGAACAGACAGAGACGCAAAACACACCACTTCCTGCAGCTACGGCACGTAGAACAGTTTTTGTGTGTTTATCTTTATTGCAATTCTATAAAGTAATGGGTCTGCTGAATGTTTTTGCTTACAAAAAACTTGCATGAAATCTCAGATACCAAATAGTTATTGTTTTTTAAAGTACTTTGTGTATTTTCAATATTGTTAGCAATATGATTCAAGTTTTCTAATTTAAACTAAAATTGTCGTAAAACTACTCTGGAGTGGAGTTAATCGAACTCAAAATATTTACCTATTTGCTAGAATATGGTACGGTGGAACACAGAAAAAGGTGTACAGGAGAGTTTTTAAGGTTGAGATTTTCTCAAAAACTACCTGACCTATTGTAAAAATTCTTTGTAACTGTAAAATAATTATTAAATTCGGTCCAGTAGTTTTTGAGAAAATCTCAATCTTATTGAGGTCCCCTGTATACTTATCTCTGTCTTCGACTGTACAATAAATCTTAAATACAGGGTGGCCTTGAATTCATTCGACAAAATTAAGTGGCATACATTAATTCTGCACAGCGTTTAAGTAAATTAAACATTTCTTGGAAAAATAAAAAATAAATTAATTACAAAAAATTTAACTACTTATAAAAAAAATCATTAATTAGATGTGCGTCGTTACTGTGGCGTAACTAAGATAATTTATGACAATTTAAACTTATAAGAGAAAAATTGCTTCATTTCGCTACTTTAATTCAACACTAAATAGGTGTATGTATTTTTTCTTGTTCATTATCTTTAAGTACCTAAATATTAAATCAGGAAGCCAGTTCATACTAGATAACGTCTCAGTAGGTCAATTTACATTATTTACATATTCATAAGTGTTATGTATATTACGTCATGAGAACATTATCAGCTAAACATGAACTTACGTGAGAACTCACACACTTTATGTGATAAAAAATCTTATACGCAAACTCATATCATAATGATATTAACTTAATTACTTATATTAAGTTACGCCAACAAATAATTATTTATACCTATATTTACATGGAATAACGACATTGACCAGCAAACCTATGCTTTTATAGATTCTAATAAAATCGCGCCCTTTTTATCCCTCATGCAAAGTCCCTTTATGGCAAGTAAGCACGTTGTGTACATTTTTGCACGTCAACACATACACACATATATATATATATATATATATATATATATATATATATATATATATATATACAGGTGTAACGGAGAATATGAAGCCGAAGGGAGGGTGTTCAGTATCGGTAACTGAACAACTTTTATTCTACGTTCTGGACCGATTTTAATAATTATTTTACAGTACATAGTTTTAACTTTTATCTATACACCAGTGAAAGAATTCTTGCAATAGGTCAAGTAGCTTTTGAGAAAATTTCAACCTTAAAAACTCTACTGTACACCTTTCTCTGTCTTCGAACGTACGGTGGAACACAGAGAAAGGTGTACAGGAGAGTTTTTAAGGTTGAGATTTTCTCAAAAACTACTTGACCTATTGCAAAAATTCTTTCACTGTTTGACAGATAAAAGTTAAAACTATGTAACTGTAAAAGAATTATTAAATTCGGTCCAGTAGTTTTTGAGAAAATCTCAACCTTATTGAAGCCCCCTGTATACTTATCTCTGTCTTCGACGTACAAAGTGAGTCGTATTAGAATCGCAAGTAAGTCTGTTCATAGTCTTTGGGATAGTAGTGTGCGTAAAAAGCTTGAGATTCTCATAATATTATAGATTCATACGGATACCCATGTAAGTATAGGTAGGTAGTTGTAAATCAATACTATTATCTTAAAACCACTATAAAAATGAACGATGCTAAACAACAAAGCAGTTTCTGCGAACTAATCGACGCACACTAATCAATAAACCACTTTAAAATAACAAGCATAGGGTGTAAATCCCATTAACATTCAACTTACTCTTTGACACGGTATTGAGTAACATATCATCCATGTAAAAATGGACCTTAACTGACTTTGAATACATGATATTATCTTTTACAACGGGTATAAAGCAATCATATTATTTTCCAAACCGAAATGTGTTGTATTTGTGAATAAGATAAAGTATATATTCGTGTAGAAAGCGTTGTGGGCGGATAAGCTGTTTGTATGTTGCCCCGAGAATATGCTCCCGCGCATCTCACGGCAACGCAACGGGCGGAAATCTTAATGGGTCCTGGAACCCGAACTAACGATGGGATCCATCGATCCGATATTACGTAGTGTTAGTAATGTGTTCTACAAGAAAAAAGATTATTATCTTCGTAACATTATGTTCATTGCAATCGTATTTTAGATGAGAAATTCCTACTGTATAATTTTGTGGTTTCCTCTACTTTTATAACAATTTTTTTTTGTTAACCTATATATTGTCCCACTGCTGGGCAAAGGTCTCCCCCCTCCTCTTCCATCCATCCCTGTCCTGAGCATCTTCCAGCCACCCATCCCTGTATCTAACGATATCGTCTCTCCACCTACGCCGAGGTCTGCCCCGACACATATATATTGTATATCGATCTATATGTTTTGGGCCTAAAATGATCCAATGTTATAAATTTAAAGTAGACAACTTAAATTATTCTTAGCTTATCAATTTGAATTAATTTAAATAATGTAATTTAGTGTTTTTGTAAAATCTTTGCAAAATTTGTGTGGATTTGTCCAATCATGCTCAATCGGCGTGATAGGCGGCGTTTTATGTTATATGTAATATGTCGTGGTCAGATCGTTTATAGTATGACCGTCTAAATCAGTCTTCGTCTGCGCGGTACAGGGATGCGGGAGAAGGCGACAACGGGGACCGAGAGAGGTGAGGAGAGAAAGACAGAAATGCGCCTGCACCTCTCTCGGTCCCCGTTGTCGCCTTCCCCCGCATCCCTGTACCGCGCAGGCGAAGACTGATTTAGACGGTCATACTATAATTGGCCATATCATGAAATGGTCGATAATTTCATGAAATCGTCAATTTCATTATATACATGGTCAATTAGCGATCTTGCCACGACATATACAAATACTTGGATAAAATCCCGAAGTAATCCATTGCATAGACTACTGTTTACCATGGGAAACATTTTATTGTAGGTACTAACGCTTGTCTATGACTCTACTTTTGTTATAAATATAAACATAATATACCTATATAAATTAGCCTCTAGAATCCGCAATATGCCGTTAAAACCGCATCAAAATATATCCATCGGTTATGTAGTTACTCGTATAAATATACACATATAAACTGGACATAGATAGAAACACATATAAACTAGATATGTCATTACTCTGTAACTATAGGCATTTGACCACATCTGATGACTCCATTATTTTTGTCAACAAAGCCAAATACTACGTCTGAACCAGTTCATTCATAATTTTAGTGAGCATTGTAATTTTTTTACAACATTCAAACTAGTCCCACGTTTTTGTACCTATATTAACTAAGAAAAAAACTTCTCCTCAATAAGTAGAGATAGAGATTTTTTTTAAAGCTGACCGTTCAAGTCAAGTTCAAGGCAGAACTGGCAACTCTATATTTGGTAACAATGCTTTTTGCGAGCTACTTGTTTGACATAATTTATTTTTTAACTTTTATTTTTGGGAGTAACTGAAGTGTTCATGTCTTCAATAAGAAGGTGCATCAGCATTGCTGTGTTCCGATGTCAGTGGTAAGGGAGCGAGTGTCATTACGGACACACAAGGCATTATTACCATTGCATCTTAGTCCTCAGGGCGGCAATGTCACCGGCCACTCTTCTGGTTATATTGTAGCTGTTTACAGGCAACGGTGACCTCTTACTACATCAGGTGGCCCGCCAAGCTGGCCACATGTTTATAGGTCCTTGTCAATACAAATAAAAATTTGTAAACCTTAAAAAAAAATTATGACAATGTACTAACTACTATTACAATACAATTATCATATTTACTGAGACCTATGACGGGTAATTCATTTTGCAAAATATAAAAACCGATGTCTTATCTGCGCATTCTAAGCTCTACGCGTCATTACATGGCCATATTTGCACAGTGCGGTGCGCGGGCGCACGCTGTTCGAAAAGCTTGGACAAGGATCATCAGCCGCGACTGAATTTCACACGATATTATAATGATATCAGGGTATAGGTACGGTGGAACACAGAGAAAGGTGTACAGGAGAGTTTTTAAGGTTGAGATTTTTTCAAAAACTACTTGACCTACTGCAAAAATTCTTTCACTGTTTGATAGATAAAAGTTAAAACTATGTAACTGTAAAAGAATTATTAAATTCGGTCAAGTAGTTTTTGAGAAAATCTCAACTTTTTTGAGGCCCCCTGTATACTTATCTCTGTCTTCGACTGTACAAGTCCAAGGGTCACTGCGACCTCAAATGTTTATGGAGTTCTATTTTTATCCGTGTAAGTAAGGAAATTAAATATCGTTTCAGCCTTTTATAATAAATTATCGTTGAAAACAATGAAGTGAATTTTAAGTATTTATTTTATTTTATTTATTTATTTTATTAATGGTCTCGACAGTTCGTCATTTGCCAATGTCATGTTACAGAAAATTCAATATATTCAATAGTCTTCTATCTTCCTCCAGGGGAGTCGCAGTAGCGTCTTCACCCTGGGTAGCCGCGTCTTCATGTCTTCATCCAGAGGAGACGCCGTAGCGTCATCACTCTGGACGAAGCAGCTCGATAGTCACGTTCACTCCCGAGCTTGTAGCGGGAACTCTTGATAAAAGCTTGAAACTTCAGATCTTGCACAAATAATCAAATAACTTCACTGTACTGTCATTCGCGAACATTTTCTGATTAATTTAACGTGATATTAAACACAAAATAGTCCCTGTAGACATTAAAAGGAAAATTATCAAATAATTTCGCAACCGTCGTTTCCCGCCATTTTCAAGAGAACCTAAGTATTTATTTTTATTTAATTTTCGAAGAGATTTGGTAAAACTTTGTGTAAATTACAGGGTCGTAATTGGGAGCTAGTCAAAAGATATCCTAGATTTTTTCATTATTTTTTTATTATTCGTCATAACAAAATCCACAGCACTATAATTCCTTTCTTATCTCTGTCCACCGTGATCCGTTTCCACAATTAATATAATTTATTTCTTGTAGCCACGGATACCGGGATCGGTGGGTAAAAACATTAATTGTTTTTTTGTGTTGGAAACCGATCCCGGTATCGGTGGAGACAAACTGCCGGGATCCGTTTCCAATCCAAACGGATCCCGGGATCGGTGGAGACAACCTCCACTTAAATAAGTTACATTTCAGTTTAAGTCATAACAATAATAATAATGCCAATGACGGATTTACAATTTTAAAAATGAATACTTACATAACTAGGGAAGTTAAGTGTGTGTTGGTTTTATTTGGTTGGTGTGGTGATTTTTGCCCAACATTTCCGTGAACCTAGAGTTACACGTCAAATATTACTAAGTTTAAGTTAAGTAATTAAGTCACCTACTGAAAAGTGATTCACCAAGAAGCTCCTCTCTTACATCATTCAATTAAAACTGTACAAGTTTTTGTGATTGTCACGCTTGAGTTGACATCTTGTCAGGGAAGAACGGAAAATAAATAAAGGAAATAAATACGTTGTTGTCTGTCCGTCCGTAGTCAATTGTCTATGAAGGTGCAATGATTCAATCAAAAATTTTGTTTGAATTAAAAAAAAATATTTAAAAAGTTGGCGCATAAAGTTGTTCCATTTTACGGCGTTCGATTCTAAACAAATCTGTCCGGCACTCAAAACCTGAGAAAACCGGACCGATTACATATCAAGAATGTCTTATATTTATTAGCCGAAATGTTGATCTGTTTATCTGTAATTTAGTTTTGGAGTCAATGGGAAAGAATTTTGGAGTCAGCTGGAACGACTCTCAGAAACTGACCAACTTTTGTGCTACGATTTTTCGGTTATCGTGATTTTTTCGACTTTTCATACATTTCAGTATAATTCAATTGCCGATATGAAGCACCCTACTTTCGGCTTACCGTTTCACCCTGTATATCTTAAAACTAAGCACTCTGGTTATTTCTCAGTCGCCTAGTAAATATTCGTCACGGCCATTTTGTTACACCAACCTTTATTGACTGACCAGAGTCGATCAGGAAAATGATCAAATATCAATTTCTTATTTTTCAAAAGCAATTCACAGAAACGTGACATTTATCTTACGGCTGGCAACACGGCTCGCGACCAAATTATACGTTTAAAAGCGGAATTTCTACGCTAAAATCCGTACAGACCGTTCAATGCCAATATTAAACGGTTTTTTTTTATTTGGGAGCACGATTTCCAACTTTTTCACTAGCTTGGGTGACAAAAGAAAAAAATTGAGGTAAAATAACTAGTTTTACTTTGCATACTATTGCAGTCTTACGACTGAATGTTTAAAGATCATAATCGATTGTGTCAATTGTTATTTAGAAGGTCCTAAGTGGGTCTTGGCCGCTGGCTTCTTTACGCCGAGCTTGGAAAAACGGTTGCTTGGATATAACGTTTTTCTTTGGGCACGCGCGCACCACCCGTTGTTTTCGTTCGAAATTTAAATATTTAGCTTGTTTTACCATTTTTATTCGTCATGATTTAATATTTTTTTTCAGTGTAACTTCTTTCAAATATATCTTTGCTACGTATATTTTTAATTACATTATTCGTCAGACCTTGCTTACCCTGTCATAAAATTATTTTGTAAGACATCATAGAAATCGTTTCGTAAATTAGGTCTTATCTATTAATATCGAATTTCAAATTTTACGCACTGTTTGCGTATTGCGTGCAAATCTAAAAATTATATTGGTAAATTTTCTAGAGTTGCGTTACTTGAAATGAACGGAACCTACCTATTTATCTACTTATTACTGTCAGTAGTAACCTATACCGAAGCCCAAATCAAGTGTCTTATTTTGTAAACAAAAAATATCCTACCCTACCAACATTTTAAGCTGTTCTGTGATTCAATCAATCAATTCCTTCAGTGGTACATCACAACAGGTATTTAGAGGATCATATTTGTTTACAAAATAAGACACTTGATTTGGGCTGCGGTTTGGGATGTAGACATTTTATTGCCAAAAAATTTAAAAAAATATTCCTACATTGCAAATGTTGTCTAGCATATAACTAAGATACTTTAAATATAAATAGCATTTCAGTTAAAAAAGTAAGTACTTATAAGCGCATCGATTAAAACAAAACAAAAAGATTTAAGAGTGTAAGTAAGTAATTTAATATACACGAAACATATCATGTCACTAATAGATAAATGAACAAAGTTCCTTAATAAATAAAGAAGACAGAGATAAGTATACAGGGGGTCTCAATAAGGTTGAGATTTTCTCAAGAACCACTGGACCGATTTTAATAATTCTTTTACAGTACGTAGTTTTAACTTTTCTCTGTCTAATAGTGAAAGAATTATTGCAATAGGTCAAGTAGTCTTTGAGATAATCTCATTCTTAAAAACTCTACTGTACCTTTCTCTGTCTTCGACCGTAAATCTCAATCCATCTCTGAGTCATTTTGACAGCCGTTTAAAAAAATAACGCAAACGTCTTTTCTTAAATTTCGAATTCAAACTGTAATTTTACTACGAGTATTAGATATCAAAAATTACGATATCAGTGTCGACTGTCGACCAGTATCGAATCGGCAGAGTTTAGTAACATTGATTTCTCGCTATTTACCTAGATTACTCGGTTTTTTCTGACGTTGCGCCAATCTTTAACGCATGGCCGCTACTGACATTGGCTCGGAGCGAGTTTTTTGCCGCCAAAATCACAGACGGAGGTCGCCAAGAAAAACTTACTCGAGTTTTCAAGATCGATATTTTTCTGTGACATAATAAATGAGAAAGAAAAACGTTTATTTTCTTCCAAGATACATAAGATTACGGGAAAACAAATTGCTTACGTTTTTTGCTAAAAATAAATTATTCAAACTGTTTAGAAAATCTAGTATTAGCTCTGCTACATTGGCTCTTCTATTCATACGCTTAGTTCTACATTTGTATGACTTAGTTGGATAAAAATCTACACGTATGTTTATGTACTTGGTTTAACTATGCTGTACTATATTTATGTACTTGGTTGAACAATGCTGAGCTAACGACCCTTTTGTAATGTTTTTATTATTATTATTACTTTACCTATATGTAAAATCGTGTTGAATCTTTCTGTGTGCGTGTTGTATTGTATCACGACGAAGCACGAAATGAGCGTGGCGAATTATTTTCCTTCATTTATCGCATATTGTAAAACAGATAAAATTATACAGGAGCCTCAATATCGTTCAAATTTTCTCAAAAACTACTTTTTTGTAAAAAAAATTAGTAAACCGCATTTGTTTTTTTCTTTCAAACGTCCATCTCTTCCGACCCTCCCATCAAAATTCATACAATCTATCAAAATTTTACTTTATCATATTACTCTGCGTACATTTTGTTAATCAATAAATTAAAATGTTTATAAAAATTATTCAACTAATCAATTTCCCATAAATCCCATCCTCGTAATCAATTCCCAATTAATTTATTCGATTGCTCATTAATTCCGTTTGTTTGTCACAGCTAATTGTATAATTATATGCGTGCTATTGATTTATATCAATTAACTAACAGACAGACAGTTGGATTCCATAAATGATTAGTTTAATCGATTCGGAAGTCGTCTTTTCCTTATTATCCGACTGCCGAATAAAAACAGGGAATGTTTTTCGAGTGTATCTATGTCTGTAGGTTCCTTTGCGACATCATTTTCAAAAGATGTCGTTAGATATAAGATACAATTTATGCCAAAAACCTGTCAAGTTATTTGGTTTTAATAATATATTTTTTTTCAATTCTCAAATTTTATGGAAATTCAGAGAAGAAAAAATACGAACTTTTCTATAGTATAAGACCTGATAAAAAAATACGTACATTTACGTACATTTTCCTCTAAAATACGAGGGAAACTACATTACATTGTATTACATTGGTTGACAATTCGCTATATATAACTAGAACTTTTGTCATTTGATTTCATCACCAGTTTGTGTAAGCTCGGTTAGACTAGGAATTGAACTTAAACCCACCTTGTCATGAGTCCAGTGTACCAACCACTGAGATAAGAATATCTGACTTATTACCGCATATTGCACGTCAGCACAAAAAAGTTAAAAATTACAGCAAACAACGCCATTTTCCGTGGCGTTTTCACAAATTAATCCTGGGGAGCAAAAACTATGCCTTATTAGAGAAAATCCGCCCCAGGGCAAACCCTAATATCCTTAGATAAACAGACAGAATGTATGCCTGCGATTAATAATAATTTAAGGGTCGCAAAAAGTGTCCGGACGAAGGCTTTTTGTCGCCCCTCCGACTTTTTGTCGAGCGCTGGGCGGGGGTTTTAAGAAAATTAGTTTTCGCGGTTTTAGAGAAGGGTTTTGTTTAAAATTTTCTGTGCTACGGTGTGTAGGCGAAATCTATTTATGTTTATATGATCGATGGATAAATTCTATGATAAATGTCGGTTTCGAATACCTACAGGATAAATAGCTACATTTACATGGTCGAAGAAAGATATTTTAGTATAATAATTTTATTCCTGAAGTTTCTAGAACATTTATTAAAATAAAACTAACTATACTATCTAAAAATACATTACTTATAAAATAAATTTAAAAAAACTAAATACTAATGAACGAACACGTCGTCAAGATCCCTACCGATTTTTAAGTCAAGTTGTTTATATTTAGAATTATTCAATATAATATTTAGAATTTATTATTAGGTACTACAGATTTTTAAGTCAAGAACAAATACATATATTATAAACTATATACCTATTTTGTATGTCTAAAATACACTAAACACACACTGGCACATTATCCATTTAACTATTAAAATAACTTAATATATATTGAATTTAGTATCAAATCCTATGGCAAATATAATATAACCAACTTATTGTATTAGTGAAAGACCATGACTCCACAACACAGGGAATCCTAGTGTGGAGTCACAGGAACTTAGAATAAGGTTATATCTTCTTGAATAAATTATCTTTTATACTTATCTTATTGCTATCCGCTACTTCATCTACGTGGTTAGAAAAAGATGGAACCAAATGTTGAGGAGCTGGGCTCGCTGGTGATTAAAAGGCCTAATTTCAATATATCAGGTGCTTTAATTTAGATGTGCTTCGTGGTGTTTACAAATGGCAGAATGAATGACAGAGGTTATAAAAACATGGCACAAAGCTGGCCAGGGTAAATACCAGTTGATTAATGTAAACACAAAATTTTTAAAGTTGAACAAAACCTTTTCTTTTACCAACTGAACCCCTCCCTTCGGTTTAACTGTCTCCTGTTTACGATTTTACAAAATAAATAAACAAATTCTCATTATAAACATTTTCTTACATAAATATGACCCAAAATATGTCTTCGCTAATCTGCGCGTCGCTTCAAATTTTTCCCAGTCACTTAGAAGGGTCGTGGGTCAGTGTAAAATATGTCACAGGAGTGACCCCGCAATCGCATTAATCCAGCCGCCCCTCATGTCAGCTGTACCTACGACGGTACTGGCGTAATCTTGTGGCTAAATCTTTATACCTTTTGCTAGACATGACAATATAATACTCATAATACCATGTAGGATAGAACAGCCGGATTAACAAACGATGGAGCAAGCCTATTTACTTCGCAAGATGCCGCTGTACAATATTAATATCAGCGTACCCGCTACTCTCTTATTTTTTCCATTCTTCTTCGTTATGGCGCCTCTCTGAAGAACTCTTCCAATGTCCACTCGGTTATGCATGGGATCAACACAGAGAGCTGTTGTACAATGCGGTTTTTTTGACTCTTAATTCTGGCTACCCTCGCTTCCTCCATTTTCATCAATCTCTTCATGTACCCTCATCGATTTGTTGTTAACCACTTTTGAATCTTTTACCGCCAATTCGGTCGACGTAATGTCCGCCTGGGCGTACCTTTGCCGACCCTACCAACATTCGCCTATGTTTTTTGAATCTTCTTTCATTCATTCACTCTAAATGCCGAAACCAGCATAACCCCTCTATTCATTCCTCCTTACTTACTACAATATACAATTTTTAAAACTATTTAAAGTATTTAATGATTACATAGTCTGCACTCTAATCATATATAATATCTACTCAACTACTAATAGCAACTTTCAGTTTAATTTCTTAGAGATTACAATGAAATGCATGGTTTTTAAGATCTAGAAATGCTGCCTCCCTTTCCTACTCCAAAGTTATAAAGAGGATGGCACTACTTTTAGAACTGTCAAAGTTATTATTATAAAACTCGTGATTGCTACCATTGACTCAGCAGCATTATTGCAGCTTACTTTAGTATCTTCTAACTCAACATAGTACGTTTTGTTTGAAACATAAAGGACGTTCGATGACGGTTACTTAGGATTACACGAAGCTTTGTAATGTGTTTCGTCATTTGTTATCTTTTCTGTTTCTTCTCTCTTCATTTATGGTTCTTCCTTATCTACTGCAAAGTTAGGATGGATAAGAATTGTAGCCAACTGACTTTTTTCTCGGAAACTAACGGAGTAGTTCTGCATATTCATTAGATAATAATAATTTTTATTTCTGCTAAAATACATCACCTTATTGTCTACGTCATAATAGTTGAAATCGCCCGAAGAAGTGCTATCGACGGTACAAAAGAATCTTAATAATTATTTATCCACTAATATTTCGACACTCGTCAAAATTTTCTCAGATTATGTGCAACAAATCATTCAGTCTCGGCAATTTTCAAAACTAAGTGAAACTGATCAGTCCAATTGCTGAAAGTAGTAATATTATTGCAAATAATTAAACTCAGCATTTGTTTATAATTCCTCAACTAAAGTTTTAAGAGGAAACTTCGAAAGGAAATCTGCAAACACAGTTCTTTATCATTTATTCTCGATGTATTCTAGAAAGAAGAAATAAAGATGGGCAGCGAAAGACTGCACCTGTCATGCATTATGCCTAATTGACATGAAAGATGATGCTATTAGAATCATAGGAGCTATTAATTGAATATCTGGCTAAACAAAAACGAGTCCATATTACGTGTTGTGGAAAAGATTTATTGCATGTGTTTGTGATTTCAATTTTTTGTGAAAATAATGCCGGGAATTCATACAAAGCATAATTTCCAAAAAAAAATGCCTCATTTTGTATTATTATTTAATTTAATTGTTTTAGTTTGCGGTTGTTTCAAGTAGTATCATTACCATGATCGTTAACCTAATGAGTTGTTTATCTAAATTTATAATTTTGTGACTAGTCTTAGCGTCCGGTATTAAGATTATTTTTATGGGTTTTCGAGAAATAACAAATGGAATTTAGGATGCGGAGTTCAAATAAATATTTCTGAATTGTTTTACCATCATTAGCCTATGTGTTCCTTTCACTGCTGATAATATATATCTCTAATAGATCTCTGCCAAGGTGTGCCGTTGAATTTATATTCGGTTCGTAAATCTTGTCTTTTATAAAGTTATTTGATGGTGACAGGATAGAGTGATGTGGTTAGTCCTTCTTTTAAAATTTATACATGCTACAATAAATTTTATAAAGGCTACCTTTCACTCACATAAACAATTCATGCGAGTTCTTTGAAGACGTGTGCGTTTTCTATTTTAGAAAATTTAATTTCCAATATCTACTGTATGTCTATAAGTGAAATCAGTTGATTAATGAAATAGTTACAGTTTGAAATGAAGATTTAGATAACGATAACATTTGAATCATAAGGTCACAGTAAAATACGGCTTTGTTAAAAAGAGATGTAGGAAGATCACATTGACTTTGATCATGGATATCTCTAATAAATAATAGTCCAAGTATTCTGAAACGGATTACAGGCTTATCTTCAGCATAACTGAGTTGGTTGATGCAGTAAAAATCACATACTCACATACCCAATTGACAAATGAACTCTTACCTAAGTTTTTCCAACACTCCCTCATAATTGGCAATACCAATCAAAATTAAACCCCCACAATTGACCAGGTGCCCGGTGGTGATAGGCGCGGCAGGAAAAAGACTATTTCGGACCCAACCGGCTTCAGGGTCCCTAGAGGTGCCCACGATCCTAACGAGTGGGGTCTCTTGGAGGCCTCAGACCATGAGGTTGGTGCCAGGTTATGTGGTACACTTGAGATTGACAGTGATATTGAGATATTCAGTGGAACAATGTTTACTTATAGCTGATGAATAAATTAGCCGACGAATACATTATGAAACTAGTAAATAGTGAGTTTTATACTTCCTGCATATTTAAAATATTTGGGGATATGTATTTATTAAATAAATTGCAGCTACTGTAGGTACATAGCTTTTTTTAAACAAATTCTGCTCAATACTCTCAGTAACTTTTGCTATGAGAACCAATTTATTACAAACAAATTTTCTTACTGACCGTTTTTGTGGAACCTCGAACATACATTTTTTACAACAAATAGTAGTAATACTAACTGCAACAATTGCGGTTTCAGCTTTAGTGTGAACTCTCAATATGAAGACTTCTACCAATTTTATTGACTACCTCACGACCTACATCACAAATTATATTTTCTTTTCTAAATACTGGCACGATCCTCGTCATCGCTGTCAGTCTTAAGTGTATATTTAGCTAAAACAGTCTTTGGTCTCTAAGCATATTGAGTAATTAATTAATTTTCATTTCCACATTTCTGGCTTGTTTAACAAAAAAGTTGGAAGTGTGTGTTATATCATTGGCGATTTTTATCTGAAAATGTTTACAATGAAAGTTCGCAGCTTTGGTAATCGCACTCGCTGCCAATTGAATCGAAACTTCAAGCTTATGTAAAAAAGGCTGTGTTAAAGATTTTTTTATCACTTTGAATCAAAAAATGACCTAGACTGTCTTAGTATTGTCAACCATGTTACCTAGTTCTGCATCTGTACTGTGTCCGTCAATTTTCCTTGCCGTTTCTTGTAACGTTTTTTTCGTCCTTGTCTCTTACGCTTTTTTCTCTATTTTTTGTCTCATCTCCAATACAATTAAGTGGTCTTTAGTGTGCATTCATAAATCACTAATGCTATTAGAGGTACAAATTGTTTAATTTGTTTGGTGTTGTTTTTGTTGTAATGTCTTAGAGCTTGTATAATCTAGATTAATTGATTGATGGTGTTTTTGTTTATATCAACACTTTTGACTTTATTTTAATTGAAAGTGTTATTATAAGGGATTATATTGTAAGAGTATTTATTTATGTGATTTTCTTATGTTACTAAACAAACTTTACTAATCAATGGCGATAGATCTGCTATTGTTACTTTGATATATGAGTATGTGAATGAAGACAACAAAAAAGAACTTTTGCATTCGAACATGAGGACATTGAACAAAATTCAAACGTATAAGGAACCACACTAACTTTATAGAGTAATTACATATCAAAAGCTTTCATCGTTAAGTTACGTGAACCATCCCAACATCACAGTTACGTTAACCAAAGCAAAGCATTGAAATTGAATGGGTATCTCCTAAATACATTTTTAAAGCGGAAGGTGCCAGCTACGTCAATTCACCACAGATTCCTTACCGGTGAATCGATCCTTCACGAAGTCCTATTAAAACTCAGCCACCACCTCGAATTTCCAACCTCACAACATTAAGTAGTGCTCCAAAACTTTAATTATGTTCAGGCTGTGACCAATCAGGTTCGTGTCTCACATTTTCCTCCGAGTCATGCGACGTGCTACCGAATATAACCCTACCCATTTCAAATAGAACCTTCCACCTCGTTTGTAGTTACAATATTACCTTTATACTCCTCGAACTTAAGCTCAAAATCATTTGCCATAAAACCCTTATTGAATAGTTTGATTATAACTCTACCAGCTTCAACCGACATTAAATCTATTCCATCTAAACTCTCATTATCATCTCTATCTGCATCTCGTTTAAGTTTAAAATTATTTGCTCTTAAATCTGTATTGATGCTATTTTATAAATCGTACTTATTGTCAAGGGACTTCGGGTCTCCTTCATCAATAAATGATGATGTAACTTCAACTCTATTTGATGTAGCTTTGAGATTATTATCTGGTTGATTGTTAGATAGAATTAGGTTGTAGATTGAATGTTATGGTTAGTTTCGTCAGCCGATTTCGGTGCCTGAAGGAACGCGGGCCAGCGTCATTGTTGGAATAAAACGTATCGGTAGGATGACACGCAGGTTTCGCCTCAGAAACTAATTTGGAATATCACAATGACTATCAATGGTACACAGAAAGCCTTTGAATGTGCGAAGAGTGTCGGCATTCTGTAATGGCTGTTGGCACGTGGCTTGGCGAAGTCATTTAAAATCTCATACAGCTGAGAAAATTACGATCATCTCAATATTATTTGAGGTTATCATAGCATAACTTTTCTGGAATAGACGTTAAACTTTAATAGACAAGCTGCCAGATTGTATCAATACAAAGCTTTAGATTCCAATATTGATATAAGATAACAGAGTCAGACGGACGGGTTAATTTTTAAGGAGGCTTTTCTTCACCATTCCATGACATTGAAATCTACCCACAAACCACATGTAGTGTTCGTGACATTAAACAAAAAGGGTGATTCTGTCGTGGTCGCAGTCTAAACCTAAACTGTCACTCATAAAACTCATAATATTATACATCGCTTAAGAGTGAGCTCACTCTGGAATCGCCACAAGTGTCGGCTTATTCAAATATAATAATGCAAATGATGATACCGATTGTTACCCAAAAAGATGAATCTTAAGGAAGTCGTACTAATCACTCCGCGTGAAAAACGCCGTGAAGTCGGCATCCTGTCTTTATTGCCTTCCTCTCCTGAGCAAATAGACAAAAAAACATTAAAAAAACGTCGTTTGTTTCGGTCGCCGCGAACGAGTATAATTTGTTCCGCTGATGTCGGATGTCGTTCAAGGGCAATATTCACTTTCTGATGATTTTGATGGGTTCGAGACACAGACCACTTACCCCATAGACATGTAACAGAAGGGCGCCCGTTTCTGCCTGCACATGAGCGCAAAATTGCTTCGCGACACGAGTAACCTTGAGATATCGAAACGGGTTTAATATGGCGCCCCTGCCCCCCGATTCGTCTAATTGCGTCTATTGACAGAATTATTCGCTTGCAAATTTGTACCGATTTCGTGTCTATGGGGTAAGTGGTCTGCCACGAGACATATGTGATTCGTACATTCCGCTTACTCTTACGTATATAAGTGTCAGTGACGTTATACGTTTAGGTTTAGAATTAGACTTGACGGCCATAACAGAATCACGCCTATAGAAGTAACGAGATTGATTTATTTATTTATTTTATTAATGGACTCGACAGTTCGTCATTTGCCAATGTCATGTTACAGAAAATTCAATATATAATAGTCTTCTATCTTCCTCCAGGGGAGTCGCAGTAGCGTCTTCACCCTGGGTAGCCGCGTCTTCATGTCTTCATCCAGAGGAGACGCCGTAGCGTCATCACTCTGGACGAAGCAGCTCGACAGTCACGTTCACTCCCGAGCTTGTAGCGGGAACTCTTGATAAAAGCTTGAAACTTCAGATCTTGCATAAATAATTCAATAACTTCACCGTACTGTCATTCGCGAACATTTTCTGATTAATTTAACGTGATATTAAACACAAAATAGTCCCTGTAGACGTTAAAAGGAAAATTATCTAATAATTTCGCAACCGTCGTTCCCCGCCATTTTCAAGAGACCCAACGAGATTGATCGGCTGCGGGTCAGAGAATCCTTGACACCTTCCTAGTTTTTAAAAAATCGTACCAAAAAATTGGTAGTAAGAATTTGGATTTAAACTAAGATAAATAAACAAAGAGGGATTCATCTGTACAATGATGTACGTAATTGATTCGTATACATAAAGAGCAAGTAGATTGTTATTGCTTATTTATATTTTCAGTCGAATTTCAAAATGTTCAAATATTAGGTTTACAAGTTGTTTTTTCTAAGTGATGCATCTTAGAACGTTGCTGTTTATAATTATTATCTTTGAGTCTATCGTGTTATATATTTTATTTATAGTTCATTTATTTATAGGTAGTTTTAGTTTTTAGTTATTTAATGTTAGATTTTAATCATGTATTATATTATTCAATTCATTTATCGTAATAAATCTCAATTCTACTTTTATGTAAGTTTTTTTGTATCAGCAACCGATGTGTAGTTGTTTTTCTTGTTGTGTGATTTTGTATGATGCATGTTTGTAGCTATTGTTTTCGTGTTAGCTACATAAACATCTTTAATATTTTAATTCAATTCCATGTACTTTAGAATACAAACTGCATTAACATTTGTCCTTGTGCTCTGCAGTGCGTAAAATTTTAAGATTTGTCTTCAGATAAATATTAATCTAAAATTGTAATAATTAAAGTCTGTGACTTCCGTGATATTTATTAACTATAGAGTAATTCTTAATATTAAGTGTATGTTTGATTTTATTTAAATTAATGACAGTGATTGAAACTCTATTTACTTTTGATAAACAAACGACTCCAATACTTCTTTTATTTTCATCAACAGCCCAATCTCCAATAGCTTTACAATAACCAACGATATTAACATAATCTTCTCTTTTGATTCCAGGTGTTCGGCTCAAAAGCGGATCTGCAGCTCCACACCCAAATCCACCTTCGAGAAGCGAAGCCGTACCGCTGCACTCAATGTCCGAAGGCGTTCGCAAACTCCTCCTACCTGGCCCAGCACTCCAGGATTCACCTGGGCATCAAGCCCTACCGCTGCGAGATCTGCCAGAGGAAGTTCACCCAGCTGTCCCACCTCCAGCAGCACATCCGGACGCATACAGGCGACAAGCCGTACCGCTGCACCCAAATCGGATGCACCAAAGCATTCTCCCAACTCTCCAACCTCCAAAGCCACAGCCGCTGCCACCAAACCGACAAGCCCTTCAAATGCAACTCCTGCTACAAATGCTTCACCCACGAGAAGGATCTTCTCGAGCATATTCCAAAGCACAAGGAATCCAAGCACTTGAAAACTCACATCTGCCAATACTGTGGCAAGAGTTACACCCAGGAGACCTATTTAAGTAAGCATATGAATAAGCATGCTGAGAGAGCTGATAAACGACCGCCGATTTCAGCTCTGGGGTTGAGTGGGTTGAATAGATCATTGGGGGCGGCTGCTCCGACTGCTGCGCCGTTTGCCGAACATCCTTACTGGCCTAAAGTGAGTCCGGACTCTGCGGCGCACCTGTCTGATGAAGGAGGGTATCACCAGCAGAGGGAGAGCGATGAGCATCACGAGCAACAGTTGCATCAACAGCGGGCTCTGTTCGCTCAGCACGAGAGTCAGGACGACCGCATACAGCCACCTGTGTCTTCTGCGGCGAACTCTGCCTTCACTCCGATTAACTCCATGGCCCCGCATTTGAACGGTCTGTCCCATCATGGGGCTCTACCCAGTCGGCCGTACCTCTACGACCCGTTGCATTTCCAGCAAGGGAAGCAGCAGCCGAACTCCTTCCCTAACCAGCTGATATCCCTTCATCAGATCAGGAACTACGCTCATCAGCCCTCAGCACTGCTCCCCGCCGAGCATATCCTACCCCACGCTTTATCCCACAAAGATAAACAGTAATCCTGTATGTCCCTAGTACTTATGATGGTATTATTAGTAATAACGAAATAAATATTAATTATTAAAATGTTTAGAATCTCTCGATGACACTGGTATTATGAATATGAAAATACGAAATTCGTTTACGAATCCATGTTTTTAGATTTTAAAATTGATATCGTGTAATACTCTGAATTTTGTGGGTAGATTTCAAAAATGTACTGGGTATACAGTGTGATTTATTTCAAGTGGATGGTCTAATGATTTGTTTTTTGAAGCATTTTTATTGCTATCTTTATAGATGGATATTAGAATGTATATCACTAATTTTTGAATAAAAAAATACTTGATTGAATTATTATTTTTGGAGAAGGAAGAAAAGAAACTATAAACTACATTATTTTTGTAGAGTTCAGTCTAATATACCAGTTATTGCTATAAAAAAACTAATCATTAAATCATCTTAGTAGCATTTTTTGTTGAAAAATGTGGTTTAACTTGGTTGTTCCATCTTGAAATATGAATGTTTGTATTTGTATAAGCAACTCTCTATAGAATACTACCTGATGTATGCCTATTCGTGACTCTATATATCGATAATCAAGTTCATAAGATGAACATTCAAAAAGTTTCCGAGCTCTCTTTTAAGTAGTGAAAACTAAATTAAAATCATTATTTTTATTTTTAAATCAGTTGTTACTAAAAATCATTAAATAATTGTAACAACCCAATAATAAAAACACTTGTTTACATACCACATTAACGCAATTAATTTTTAATATCTGAAAGTTTCATTTTAAAAATGTTCATTTTTGGTACAAAACTATTTTAATTTAACTTTATATCTCCAGTGATATTATTTATTTTCAAACTACTATATACCTATAGGAAGTACATATATAAAGCTGATAATAAAGTTCCTGAAACATAACGAGTTAAATCTTAGTAACAGATGAAAGTTGAATTCACGATATTATTTTCTCATATTCATTTGCATTTTTATCTTACGTTAATTTTTATCGCATAATAGATCGATCTCTTATAAACTTATCGTCACACTTGCATTCAGTTCCTACTTAGTATATTATATTTTAGCTTTATTTGATTATATATTGCCCTACTTACAGACTTTAAGTATATTTGTCTTGGAAAATGTAGTTTTCCTTCAGACTTTTTCATGAACAAACTTAAGTTAATTATTTTTAGTACTTATATTTATAACTCTGAAGGACGAATATATTTTCTATGAAAACCTATATTGAATTGTATAATATAATGAGTGGCCAAAATCGCTTTTTCTTATCTCATTCGATAAAACTGAAGGCACACTTTTTGTACATATTTTGTAAATACGATAACTTTTTTGATGAACCTTGAAATTTATGGAGAATTTTTTTGTTTAATTAAGTCTAAAATGCTTATGCTCAATTATATTAGCAATAAGGATTTCGTCTGGTAGCTGGAATCGGAATTGTATTAAAGTATTTCCTATTATTTTGAAAGTACTTAAGTAAAATTACACTTCACTGAAAATTGTTTCTAAAGGTCGTATTGTACTGAGCTTCCATGGCTTTGCAACCAGTTAGTATACCAGAAAAAACTAGCATCATCTTTTCATCGACGTATTTTATATTAACGCATCAGTTAGTTGTATTAATGCACTCGATAAACTGAGCTGCCAGTTGTGCTGCAACCAGTTCTTTTCCCAGATGCCATGGTAGCTAAGTATTTTATGATTCTAAACCTAGACTAGTTTTGAAGTATACGAAAAATTGTTAATTTGTTTTTATTCATACTTAAATCAGAGTAGTAGTTTAAAACAATGTGATAGGAAAAGGAATTTGAATTTGGGAGACGAATATTTTTAAAGGATTCTTAATAGATTCGTCCGTAACATTCACTGGGGAAAGCTCATAAAAAATATAGATACAAACATTTTTATTTACCGTGTTTTATATTGAGGTCACGATATTTGGATAGTCTCCAGCCACATGCATTCATAAGACTCGATATATATATATTTTTTATTTTTGGCAAATTTAAATCAGCCTCTGGGAGGTTATGGTATCATGCAAATAAATAGAGGGTATATTTGTATATTTATGAACTTTCCCTGGAATGGAGAGTAAGTAAATTGATTTGCTATTACGATCTTTTTGATTAGATTTAAAATTTGTTAGGTTGTGGTTATTTGTGATTTAAGATTCCGTGGGAATCGTAGGTCTGTCCAGCTGTCACAAAGTTAGCCAAATGCTAATTTTTAAGTTCTTGTACAAATGGTTCTTGTTTTTTAAGGTAAAAATGTACGGCAATACTTAATTCTTCCGAATTGTTGTTATATATGTCGATAGTGCGTCTTTTTAATGTATAGTATTGAAATTACATGACATTGAGCCAAGAGTTTATCCAAATTTTTTTGATTGTTTTGTTTCCCATTTAAGAACATTTTCTCACCCATCAAATGACGTTGTCTGGATTGTTTTAATTGGTGCAAACTTTGTTTAAAAGTAATATCAGAATTAATAATAATAAAATCGATGCGATTACACAACTAAAATTCACTAAAACATCATATTGCAACTTATTTGCTCTCAATCTTCACTGTCTTCTGACTGGCCATAGTCTTATTTTACAACTTTTCAACAGACAGGAGAGAGAGGTTGAACTCGTATTCGATATTTTAATTCAATTTTTGGACATTGCATCTATAGTATTTGTAAACTAACAGTGCAACCAAAAAATCCTTGGCATCTGGGTGTGAAAGGTTCTTAAAAGAATCAAAAAAATCTCCAATATCTCTCTATTGTAAGTAGAAATGTGATATTGTAATTTGATTTTTTTAGTTAAGTGTAAACTTATTTTTATGGTTAAATACGATATTTTTGTAAGTAATTTTCGTTTTACTATAGTTTCGCTTGGTCTAGCGTTTCGGTTAAGTATAGATGAAAGTGAACGACATTTTTTTGTTACTTAAAATCGATTTAAAAGTTAATTACAACTATGCCAAGAATTATATTTGTGACTATTATTTTTTTCACCTCTACATAAATTCAAAGTATAAGTAATTATGCACAGTAGGTAGTTATTGATTGGCCTCTGCTGAGAAAAATAAGAAACATTAAACTTTCCTCTTTTTATTTAGTTAATTAACAGTCGCAAAATACATTATATTACTTAAAATAGGTATTTACAATATACGGGGTCATTCTACCTACGTAGGTAAAGATTTCATACAGCACAAACCATACAAAAATTAGAAAGCAAAATACATAACCTTAAATGTATGAAAAGACGTAATTCAAGAGGAAACTATTGATAAAAGCAGATTTTTCTTTGAAGATTGAGTTTTTGCTTTAATGAGATTACTACATTGAGATCGGAAAAATCGACCAAGTACAAAAGTTTCTATCCGAAAGAAAATTGCGAATTTAAAAATAAACCGATTTAACAATTCCTCTAACATTTTAAAACTTTTATTTAAAAAAGATGTAGAAGAATGAAGTAAATTAGTAAAAAATGACTAGATCTGAAAATAAATAGTAAATTGACAAAATTCGCAAAACTTTTCGGATAAAAAATTACGTCTTTCAAAATTAAACTTAAAAGTATAATAGTAGGGAATATTTTTTTAAGTTAATACTTTATATGTATTGTCATTTAGTCGCCCTAAAACTAAACGAGAATCATATAAAAAGTCTAAAAAACACTGGTACGAGATTTTACAATAAAATTATGCAGCACCCTGAAGATTAATAATAATAATATAAATTATTATTATTAGAAAGAGGTTGGTTGACTTACAAATAATAATGCATAATGAAAAACTTACTAATAATTGATTTTTGAAAAAGTTATAAGTAATAAATAAATTAGGAATATTCAGGAACAAGAAAACGAAGCACAAATACATATTATAATTACGAAAAGGTTGTGAAATATATTTCTTTTTTGTAATAGTAACATTATTTTTCTACAGATAGGTACAGAGATCTCAAATATATGTATTTATTAGTATCCGCTACACCCTAATTGGGTAAAATTGTATAAGCACGGAATAACTCTGTATACTAACAATTTAATGTTAATAAATAAACAAATTATTTTAGTAATAAATAATAACCTTTTCGCAATGCTCACCTAATTTTTAAAACTTATCTACCTAATTGATTTTAAATGATTATACCTAATTCATACAAAAACATAATCATTAAAAGCCAACGATATTCTAGAATAATAAATAATTGGCAGCGTATGTAGATTTAAAGTATACCTTAATCTTATGCACTTCTTTTTCTATATATAAAAAAAAACAAATATCATAAATATATAATTACACAACATCTTTAGTTTTCTTAAAATACCTTTGTCTCCAACCAGACAATTGTGTTTAAATATTTATAAAAGTGATAAAGATAATAAAATTAACATTATTTATATTGAGAGACAAAAAAACACGGAAAGAATATTTTGACTAGATCATCACTTTCAAAAGAATTATAAAACATCCACACACGCTGCCGCCGATATAGTTACTTTAGACCTCAACCTTGTAAGGCGAGCCAGGGATGTGCTCATCGCCCCACTTGACGATGACAATGTATTCCCCTCTGTCTCTGACCACATACCAGCACTCGTAGTTGTTCTTGCCCTTATGCTTCAGCTGAACCTCATCGGAAGGACCCTTCGGACCGTAGATACCAACGTAGAGGATGTTGGTTCCTGTAAGGATAGGTATGTTTAGGTGAGTTTGAAAGTAGCATCTAGACTCTAGAGACCTAAGCTTGATAAGAAGTTACAAGATATATCATATAATCATGATGACTTAACGTAATCAATGGATAGTAAGTGAAGACTATTATAAAAAAGGTATAAAGCAACGAACGAAAGTATTATTTGAATGTAGAGGTGATATTATGTCGCAGACTCTTAATCTAAACCTAAATGAAATTTGTACGGTGTGAGCGGCAGGTCTTACTTAGCGACGATCAAATTTAGCATACGCCGTACAGGAAAATTTTAAAATTTAAGTCCATATATAAAGACATGAAAAAAAAAAAAATATAATTGATTCAGAAACATCAAATCTTAGAAGACAATTACAAAAACTGGTAATATATCGTACCTGCATCGCCACAATGCACTGTGAACTGATTGTGTTTGTTCAGATACGCCTTTTTCAAGCCCATGCCTTTGCTGATGACCTTGGTGGCGTCAGACTTGAAGTTGGGCAGCACTGGACCCTGCTTCAGACCAGACTTGGAAACTTTCTGGACAGTCTCCACCGTTACTGACGACGTTTCTTGAGCTCCAACTTCGGCTAGGTTGTTACCTGGATGAAGTAAGTAAGAGATAGGTTAGTATTCTTAAGTTTACGTACTCACTTTGACGGTTTTTCTCTGTCGCTACAGTCTTGGTAGAGTGGTGATGGTTGTCTCTATAATAGTCGCAGTGATCTGCCTCACAACTCGTCACCACTTCGTCTCTGACGGCTGACCTAATGAAGATGTGCTAGGATGAAGGGATCGGACTTCAGCGACCAAAAAAGGGGGTTACTTGGCCTCCGAAATGAGAAGACACCAGTCTTTTAGATCCTGCACCTACTTCCGTCACATATGTATCTGAAGGTACGGACCCTTATCTACCTCATCCCTCTAGCTGCCGTTCCAGGTATTAACCTGTTTGACATTACTGTATTATATCCTACATTATTGGTATATCCTCATTTGAAACCAATTTAAGACAATTTTCAAACTTGATGCCTCGAGCTGAGCGACCCGATTAGAGCAATTACGAGTATAGAATTCTTAAATATCAACTCACCAGTACACTCGATCTTGAACGGTGATCCTACTATGTGGTGTCCGTTGTATTTGACGCTCATGAAGTAGAAGCCAGGAGCCAAAGGCGTGTATCTGACCTGATAACAAAATCATCGAGTTGTAGTCTGCAATTGGTTAATTATTAAAAATAATACATACTGTGGATTGGAGTGGTTCTGAACCGTAGCCAATAGTGTATCTAGAAAGATGCCTATAGTAGTATATGAAAAAATTCAGAGCAAAGTCTGAGTAGTACAACTCCTTACTTATTTCTGCAGACAATTCGCTCTGCTTTTTGCTAAAAGGGCATCTTGTTTATCAGTACCGCAAATATATGTTGTACATTTCACAGACACCATTGGCTACTTCCCATCCATCCATTTGCATATCAGTTTTAACTATAATATCACTAACCTTATAGCCTTCTTCGACGTCGGTACAGTCCATGGCAACTCTGGAAGGTCCGTCAATGGTGACGGCCAGGATACCCATACCAGCATTGCACGTGTCAATGATGAGGTCCGTCTTCACACCTGGAAAAAGACAAGATAAGTGCTGATAGCATTCCTTCTTACATTCCTTAAAACGAAGTTCTTCCAAACGAACCCTTGTTACCGACTATTTTATTAACATAAACGAAAAAACTTTATGTTAAAACAGACATAGAATTTTATCAGGTTTAAAGCTACAAATTTAAAAAGACAGCCTTTTGAAATTGTGACTTTACAAGTAAGACTAGCAATTAAGAAATACAATGAAAAGGTTAACATTACTGAGACAGTGAATCTATTATATTAACTAAGTACCCTAAATACTCAGAGAAGTCATATATGGAAATTTTTATCGTTGTTTCCAAAAATTATTCCTAATATAACTTGCTACTCTACGATGAAAAGGACGTGCTGGTTCTCCTGATGTGTGGTGGTACTCACCGGTCTTCACCTGCCCCAAGCCTGGTCCATGAGCGTGGACTGCAGCAGGATCTGCATCATCTTTTCCGACCTGATGAACAATCAAATGGTAAGTATATCATTTTTAAAAGCGTTTGTGCCTCAGAGTATTTCGTTTAGTTATCGTTCAAGGCATTAAGCCAGTGGATAGGGGTACGATATTAAATACAGAAGTTATCTTCTTCTTCTAATGGTGCCTTTTTTCTACGAAGGTTGCCAATCTAGACAATGCAGCACAGAACTGGTACTCTTAATATATTGCTTCTACCTGGCCTTCTTATGCCAAGGATCTCTTGATATTATTCTTCGATCTCTCCTTCATCTTTCCTAGAAGAATCAACTGATTCTTCTAGGAAAGATGAAGCACGGTCTTCTACAACTGTAGAAGACCGTGCTTTTTAATTTCTTATTACGTGACCAAGATACTAGGAGTTTCGGTGTCTTATGATCTGAAGAATATCGACACTTTGCCCATTTTTTTGCACTCAGCAGCACAAGTTATAGATCTAATTAATAATAATGTTGTAACAAAAATATGACTTAAAATATAATAATTAACAGTCGTAATTGAAATACAATACGGCGGGCACCACCCACACTAGGATTCCCTGTGTTGTGGGGGTTTGTCTCGCCCTGGAGTACAAAAAGTTTGCCATTCATTTCAAGTATACCATTGTAAGTTACAAAGTGAAAGAAAATTTGATTGCATATTAAGAAAATTTGATTGCATATTACATTAATATTGTCAATTCAAAGAAGCATGGACCACCGTAGACTAAGCAAAACCTGACCAACATCAGTTCCCGGTGAGTTTACCTTGATCCTCAAAGGTGACGCTGGGATATGAACGCCGTTAAACTTGACATTGATGTTGTGGACCCCGTTCTCTCTCGGCATGAACCTGATGGAGTACTGGTCCCCATCGATGTTCTGGATGAAGCAGTCGTCCGTCTTGTCTGTTGGCGACACCACCTGATGGGGAATGAGAGACAAAATAAATATTAAAAACTTGACTGAGGAGTTGTCTGATTTACCAGTGACGAGGTTAAACGGGATCTCTCTTTTATTTTACAATATTTGGAAGACCAGAAGTTACATACGGAATATGTGAAAGAATAGTCTCTGAAAGCTAATTAGAGATTCCTCTCTAATAAAGCCCAGCTCAGTCACAGCGAGCCTAGTTTCGAGTACACATTGAAAACGACTGTACAAGTTAAGCAACGTTGAGCGCGGTCTGTACCTGGATGGGTGTTTATTAGTCACATTTTCATCTGACCCCTTTGTGCCTCGGAAAGTAAATTATTCTTTTCACTGCACTGACTGGGGTTGTCTGGAAGACATCCCTTTGAAAGACACTGTGGCTTTTTTACAGTCGAAGACAGAGATAAGTATACAGGGGGCCTCAATAAGGTTGAGATTTTCTCAAAAACTACTGGACCGAATTTAATAATTACTTTACAGTTACATAGTTTTATCTTTTATCTATTAAACAGTGAACCAATTTTTGCAATAGGTCAAGCAGTTTTTGAGAAAATCTCTACCTTAAAAACTCTCCTGTACACCGTTATCTGTGTTCCACCGTAAAATGTGTACTTACTTATCTATTTTTACGTATGCTGAATTATAATACTAATGTTTCTTTGTATAATTACTTTACTGACGTCTTCATAAATTACTTTTAAAACACTTTTCACTAGTTGTTTCTTGAAAGCAGATAAAAAAGTTGATAATTCCTAGAGGACGTTATAGTCTTAAAACTGAAACAAAACCTTTGGTCCATCATCGTAGCAAAAAACTTTTTTATCTTTCAAGAGGAAACTCCAACTAGCAAAGTCCGTCCCATATTAATTTTTATATTGCATCGTGAAACTTTGCGGGATATTCATCGTTCGCACACTGTGCTATAAAATATTAAACGTGCAGAAGATTTATTCCGCAAGAGGGCAGTCACGTGCGGTCAGTAGTTTTATTACATTTTTTGTCCATCAGAATTGGGGTAACACACACTGTGCACCGCGTATGATAGGAATACATTGGCTTTTGTTGTCAATACTAATAAAATTGTAAAAATAACAGACTAATTTGATGCTTACGAAATAAACATTCTAATAGTCATAAACAACCTATAAGTTCTATGCCTACAATTAGCAATAAGTGAGATGTGAGAAAGGTTAGTTATTTGAATTTGAATGCGAGACTGGAAGAATTGTGCGATTTACTCGTGAACACAGTTTTGAATAAATAAAAATTATGTTTTGATATTTTCTTGCATATGCGCTATGCGAAACGAAAATCTAAATGATAAATGGAGAAAAATTTTCATCACGTTCTGGATACGAATCACGATGGCTCTGTTGGAATAGAGCGTGCCACGGATGGCGAGGTCCCGGGTTCGAATCACGGTCGTGATGAAATTTTTTTCTCCGTTTATCATTTAAATAAAAATTAGTACCTACTCATTGATCTCCTATAAACAACTAGATACACATACACAGTCTGCCTTCTAAAAATGTCCGAGCGCAAAGAAGGTCCAAACGGATGAAGGTCCAATCCCTCATTTGCTTTATTAGACATTATTTGGACGTTAACAATGGAGCCTTATTTGGACGTTTTTTAAATTGTTTTGGTATGACCTTTGTGTATCTAGTTGTTTATAGAAGATCAATGTACCTTTTTTTTTTTTTTTTTTGTTACCCAGGAGAAATACATTATGTATACCGCCCGTCCGGGGGAACGGGCGATTATGTTGGACTTGCACCAACTAAAACTCCTGGGGTGTTCCGCCTCCGCCACCATGGACAGGACCACGGGTACTCTTTCGAAAACTACCGTGGCAAGATCAATGTACCTACTGTAACTTCTTATTTCGTATACCATCCTATCAGTTTTCCTGTAATTTATTTTTTCATAATTATTAGGAGGGCTAGCCGCCTGTCGCGGATGTATCGCAGTTCCCGTGGCTCGGCAACAATGGCACGAGGTGGAACACCTCAAGATGTTTAATCGGTATTCCGCCCCTTCAGGGCGGCGAGCCCGACATAACCTACACCCTCGCCCGGGCGTGGTGGTACACGGAAACATCTTTTACCTGGGACAAAAAAGGGCCGCCTGGCCTTTTTTAGGTCAAAGTCTGCGCGAACGAAATTTTTGTAATATTTTTCGAGCGAGCGCTAGTAAAAGTCGCAGCTCAACCCCTAGCTTAGCAAGCCTACTTGGCTATATGACATAGCGAACTGGACTTGGCTAGCCTATCACACCTCGCACTTAAATTCGCCTAGACAGTAAGTCTTGCAATAAACTGGCCGCGACTCGCGAGGGCCAGTGATTTATTGTGAAAACATGACGCCCGACGCCCGGTCGCTCTGTCAGTGCGTCCTATGAAACGAGATTTATGATCGATGCGTTTCTGTACATGCCAAGTTTGCTCGGGGAATTTGAGCAAATACTTACTTACTTTATGAAAGTGTAAGCTACCTTTTGTTCGCGAATTTATTCACGTAAACCCATATCACGTGGGAATTTTCGAACGTCTCGCTTTTGATTATAACAATAGGTTGGACAAGTATCGGAAATCGTAATATCTCTCGGTAATTTTACGAGATTCTTGAATTGAATTGAATGATGTAAATAATTAATAAAATATATATTTTCAACTTAGGTAAGTTTTTTTTTTCAATAGTGGATTTATTTAATTTAAACTACAAAATATTATATTAAAGAAACAGTAAATATACAAATAAAAACTATAAATAAAAAAATTGCCCTAAATCACCGACCGCGGGGAGTGTCCCCAGAAGGCTGGCTGCATTGCCTCGCTGGATTGCGAGGCTAATGCGTTGCGCGAGGTATGCGCCAGCTCTCTGGTCATTAGACACATCCACCAGGCGCACAGAAATCTCTTTGTGGATGCTGTGTGCGCCTGGTCCCCACGGTCCCAGGGTCCCCACACCAAACGGCACAAATATGCAGTCTCCACTGAGACCTGCATATTTGCGCCGTTTACTTGCCTCTGCAGTGGCTGCTGCAGAGACTTAGGTAAGTTGAAAATATTTATTTTATTAATTATTTACACAGAGATATCGATGATCTCAAATTACTCTCAAACTCTGCCCAACTTGTACTAGTGTGCCTAGATGAAAAATTATTTGCAAACATAAAAATCAGAAAAATGGTAGTAAGTACGTCATCATCATCAGTTTATTTTTATGTCGCCATTGCTCGGTAACAAAACCTACCCTTATATCGAAGGAGCTTCGGCCATGACCCAGCGAGCCCAGTGTAGATTGATGGATTACATATGCAAGTTTCTTCATGATGTTATCTTCATCGTTTCGAAAATTCGGTTAACGTACGTGAGCACACACTATTTGTAAATACTCTTTGACAACCTTCAAACTCTCTTGTGTTTCCCTGCGTTAGACCGTACATGGCTCCGGGAATCGAACCGAAGACCTCCGTATCAGTATCCGGCGAATTCATGCCCAGGGAGAGAGTACGGTGGAACACAGAGAAAAGAGAGTTTTTAAAGTTGAGTTTTTCTCAAAAACTACTTGACTTATTGCAAAAATTCTTTCACTGTTAGATAGATAAAAGTTAAAACTATGTACTGTAAAAAAAATATTCAAATCAGTCCAGTGATTCTTGAGAAAATCTCAACCTTATTGAGACCCCCTGTATAGTAGCGTACCATCGATATAGCGTACCATCAATACAGTGATCCGTCGATGTAGCGTTTTCGATATAGCGACCATCGATGTAGTGACTTTCGATGTCGAACTAGACCCATACCTATCTCTGTCTTCGACTGTACCTCAAGGCTCGCACTTCTGCCCCTAGGGAAAATACCCGGTCGTCGTCACAGTCAAACACTCACCCTCTTCATCTGGCCTTAAAAAAACTTCTCCCCACGAAGTTAGGGTTAAAAAGTCCCGGTCGTCATCACGGTCAAACTCTCGCCCTCTTTATCTGTGGTTAAAAAATATACTCACCGTCGAATTGAGTTCTCCCTTAGCTCCGTTGAGCCTGATGTAGAACTGCGCTGGCTTGTCCACCTGCGCCGAGTCCGGGAACTGGGCCACCTCGAGGAGGTGCGCGTCGCCCACCGGTGGGCTGCAGTACACCTTGAACGGCGAGTCGGGGATGTGCTGCTCGTTGAACTTCAGACCGATGCGGTATTCACCTGGACGGGGAAATTAATCTGTTTAAGGCTTTGTACGCGCGGACTTACAGTTTTTCTATGGAGGCTACGGCATTAAGTACTCAAATTAAACGTCTGAAAAAAATATATAGCAAACTTGGGGTATCTATTTAGGGACTGATGAATACCGATACACGATTGGACAAACTGCTCTGGATAGAAAAAATCTCAAACATACCCCTTCCATGTCTAAATGAAAATGTTTAAACCAAATTAGTTATTCATACAAAATATATGTATATCAAAATGTAGTGATGTAGGCGGCTGTGTCTGCCCGCACATGAGCGCAAAATTGCTTCGCGACACTTGTAACCTAGATATATTATCGACATGGACGCATCTCTTTAATACGGCACCCCTGTCCGCTTCGTCTCTATGCGCTCATCGCTGACATAATTTTTCGCTTGCGTACCGATTTCATGTCTATTGGGTAAGTGGTCTGTGGTTCAATGATATTGCAAGAATATGGTAATATAGACCTAATGCTACATAGCATTGTGATACATTTTGCATTACATGTGTGTAATAAGTAGGACACACAACTCATCACTGACTTACGGCACAGGACCGTGTTTAGGCTAATTGGATAGGAGAAAAACTTCACGACCGGGATTCGAACCCGGGATTTAGATTTTCGTTTCGCATAGCGCATATGCAAGAAAATATCAAAACATATGAAAAAGGAACGCGTCATCAATTACAAACATGATTTCTAACTGCAATGTTAGACATGAATTTGAGTAATTGCACAATTACTGGATAGATGTCGCTACCGCTCCTAAGACAAGAATATGGAGACAAAATTCACTATCTGGATACGAATCACGATGGCTCTGTTGGAAAAGAGCGTGCCACGGAATGGCGAGGTCCCGGGTTTCGAATTCGCATAGCGCATATGCAAGAAAATATCAAAACATAATTGGATAGGACTCTCTAACCGTCGCTAGACAGTAGCACGTACTGTGCGAACCGCTCGCCATTAAATAAATCAAAACCCAACCAAATTCGGTCAAAAACTGTGCAAAGAGTCTACACAAAACCTAAGCCAGCCGTTGCGATCGCCTGTGGCCTGCTGAATACCAGGGTATCCTGAGGAAGGTAAAAAATGGAGTACAGAGTTAAGTGGCAGTGTACTTTCTAAATTTCTATTCAATTTCCCCAACAAATATTACGTATCGGGGGGTCTAATTTTTAAACATACATGCAGTTATTAACAGGTGGGCCAACAATTTAAAAAAAATACATCAAACGAAAGCTGCAGTGCAGGTGCACTCTTCAGTTATTTATTACCAAATTCGTGATATTATAAATAAACAACAAAAAGTCGTCATTTGATCTAAGCCTTTCGGCCAAAAACACCGACAAATACACAGATAAATTTGCACAGTGCTCTAAAAACCCGTCGAATGTAGCCAAAAAACACAAATTAAATTGCTCAAAAAACCCTACACGGGGAGAAGACGTCACTCAATCTGAATAACGGACTAACGACGCCACCAATATTTCTTCCCGAGACGACGAGTTGGGGAAATTTAAATTTTTACATTACATTCTACGGGGTTCCTTCAGAAATCCAAAAACCAAACATTTTATCGAACAAATTGATAATCGAACAATCAATTGAACTTTAGCATTGCCATCTGTCATGCATGCATAGTATATTGAAATCATGAGAATAGTAATAGGATTAGTAGTAAGATTTGAATTACAAATCAAAATCAAATGGTAGAGACGCTGGGTCCGTGGGGGCCGGGAGCGCTGGAAATTTTAAAAGATCTGTCGGCGCGGCTCGTGGAGTCCACGCGTGACCAAAATGCTGGTCTGTATTTCGCCCAAAGGATCAGTCTAGCGATCCAGAGGGGAAATGCCGCCAGCATTTTGGGCACGTTGCCGGACAACGGGGATCGGTTGAACTATCTGTAATGCTAAGCCATTCAGATAGTTCAACCGACCTTTTGTATATATAGTTTTTAGTTTATATTTTCTAGGTTAATATTATAATACTTATTTTTATTGTTTTATGAATAAATATATAATTACAAAAAAAATATAAAATAAAAACGACTGCATTTCTGGCATAAAATATAAGTCAGTTGGAATCTAACGACACCTCATATAAGTATTCACAAAATCTATCACGACGTTACAGAAAACCACGTAGAAATATGAATATCCATACAAATATACGTACTCACGGAGACAGAGAAAAGCGTCTATACAAGGGTCTCAATAAGGTAGAGATTTTCTCAAAAACTACTGGACCGAATTTAATAATTCTCTGACAGTTACTTTTAACTTTTATCTATCTAACAGTGAAAGATTTCTTGCAATAGATCAAGTAGTTTTTTAGATAATCTCAACTTTAAAACTCTCCTGTAGGTACACTTTCCTGTGTCCGTATACTTGAAAATCACCTTATTATTTCGACAGTCTGGTAAAGAACTTCATCTACTTTTTAACGGAACCCGCCTATGAAATGCCTATGTTCACTTTACGAATGTAGGAATAAGTTTTTTTCCATATGAGTGGTTGTTTCTTCGCGGTGGGCATAATGTCTGCACAGATTTATTTGCATCGGAACTTGGCTTTTTGCGAAGTTTTTTGTTGATTGTATTAAAAAATAGTATACGTTTTTAGAACATTTATTTTGTTACTCGATTTGTTTTTCAAAATTAGTCCAGAGTTGTACTACAAGCAACTTAAGTTTTTGACTGTTTTCTCGTTGGCTGTTTAGCATACTTATGGAATGCAATAAATATATTGAGTATTTAGTATACAATATATTATTAGGAAAACAAGAAAAACCCGCCAAGTGCGAGTCAAGAGAGAAAGCCAACAATCTAGATACCAACTAATCTTTGCCATTATCAAAATACTATGTCCATACATCGACAGACTACTGATTAGTTGATCATCTGCAAATATAAGTTTGTAATAAGAAATAAATATTTTTGGGGAGATGTAATTTCAAATTTACAGTTTTAGGATTTTCTTCCTTTACTGTGACATAAGACTTAGCTTCTTGCCAAATTTCATGATTCTAGGTCAACGGGAAGTATCCTATAGGTTTAGGTTTTCTTGCATTTTCATACAAATATGCCAGAAAATGTGACGACGAATTGCGTTGACGTAGAAGTTTGATTTTTTCACGGCTGCATGAGGTTGTAGTGTAGACCTTAGTATTTCGTATTAATTTCAACTTTATCTGTCCACGAATTTCTGAGTTATAGGTATTGACAGACAGACAGACGGACAGACAAACAACAAAGTGATCCTATAAGGGTTCCTTTTTTTCCTTTTCAGGCATGGAGCCCTAACTAACTTGACCGATTGTTATTCTGTTTTGATCGATTTAAGCCAACCTGAAATTGTTAAAGTTGAGGTTTTCTCAAAAATACTTGACAGATTTTCGAAAATTCTTCACAATAATAGTGTAAGTAGTATCATAGTAGTGTCTGGAAGAGATCGCTTTGAGCGATAAGACCGCAAATTGTAATATTAACGATATTAGCCTATTTCTTTTGTGTAATTCTTTTCTTTTTTGCAATAAAGAATATTTTTCTTATCTTATCTTATCTTATCATATTCATCTAAGCCCCTCCGTGCCTCGGAAAGCATGCTAAGCAGTTGGTCTCGGTTGCTGTCGTTCGGCAACCTGAATAACTCTGACATTAGGTTTGGTCACTAAACCACACGAGGAAAAATTATTTCTATTATCTTATTAATTAATAAACCATTTCCAATTTAAACTGAAGTTAAGCTCAAAAGATAACCTTGTTGCAAACGGTCCTCCAGTTGCAATAATGATGTAGACCGTATGCAAAGTGGTGGTATTGACATGTTTCGCCGGAGTTCGATGCCCGGCCCGCTTCCTCCTGTTTCTTGTTAACGTTTTTAAGGGCCAAAAACAGTGGTATACGTTTTTATTAGCAAAAAGTTTCGCAGATGCCGTATATTGGTGTTACAGTCGACATAACTTTTATCTTTTTATTTAACTCTAATAAACGTGGTTTAACGTTAAGGAATGGTTTTAAATCGGCTATTTAACCATTAATCGTAAAATTAAACCATGGCAAACCATGGGCATAGATTTCTTTCTATGCTCTTTGCGCTCACATCACCCAGCCATGTGATTTGATATATAATTAATCAATATGTACAAACATATAATATGTAAGAAACGTGACGTAACCAAGTGTTCCATAGTGTACCTAAGGCCGAATAAATGAGTATGAGTATGAGTATTCTCTTGTGGTTTAGTGACCAAACCTATTTGTTAAAGCTAATCAGGCCGCCCGTAGACCTTTGACGTGGCCTAACGACTGCTGTCAAGCGACAACAACCAATGTGCTTTCCGAGGCACGAAGGGGCATAGATTATAATCTATGTTTACATATTAAGATGTAATCCGAGCTCTATCTTAAAATTGTGAATTTAGCATTGATCTCCTATAAACAACTAGATACACAGTCTACCTTCTAAAAATGTCCGAGCGCAAAGAAGGTTCAAACGGATGAATGATCATTTACTTTATTGGACATTATTTGGACGTTAACAATGGACCCGTATTTGCGTTATTTAAATTGTTTTAGTAAGACCTTCGGGTATCTAGTTGTTTATTGGAGATCAATGAAATTTAGTAATAATGACTTGAACCCAAATCTTTATTGCAATTGTGTACATTTTTGTACGTCAACATTTTTTAAGTTTTCAACGAAACTTTGCAAGGAAAAGGTGCCAACGCTGAGAAGAAACGTGGCATAAAAGTTTCAGCAGGCCATCTTTTAAAGTAATAACAATTAAATTAGTTAGTTTAGCCCGATTTTATTAATAAGAGCCATTGGATAAGTGACAATGCAGTCATTAGAAACAGTTTAAAACAATTAACACGCGTCAGCTGCGCTTAATCTCGATTTAAGTTGTGGGGGTGATTGTATTAGATTTGCAAATGTTCTAGAAAATTTACATAATTGCATAAGTATCTAAAATATGTTGAAAACATTTAAATTCATTATAGGAATATTACACTTTCCTAGGCACAGACCACTTACCCCATAGACATGAAATCGGTACAAATGACAATGCCAGATTCTGCCCCACCATCAACCGCAAGTTGTACAAGATAACGAATAAATGTAAAAATATCTCCGTTTTTTATTAAAATTATTGGTTTAAAATAAAGTTTTGTACAAGTTGCGATTCGAAAAAAACAGCTTAATTAAGATTTCTGAAAATAGTAAGAAATCGAAGCGATTTATTCATTGTTTTTGTTATTCTTCTATAGGAGTTGCGAGAGTATTAGAAAATGATACTGATTATGATTATACAATATGAAACCTGTAATAAGTCCCCAACAAAATGATAGGTACAGCTAAAATAGTCACGTAGTTTTGTAGGTGGGGCAAAGCTCCATTGAGATGTGGTAATGTCTTTTGCAAGCGAAAAATTCTGTCAACGATGAGCGCATAGAGAAGAAGCCGGACAGGGGTGCCCTCGTTAAAGAGATGCGTCCAAGTCCATAATATCTCTAGGTTACACGTGTCGCGAATAAGTGGTCTGTGTTCCTAGGTACCTACCTATCCACGTACAATCGACAGCAGATCAATGGTAACACTTTTTACTTTAGACAGTTACTACTTGCGTCGTAAGACTTGAAATCGTAATGCAAGTGTTACCATTGATCTGCTGTCGACTGTACCTATCTGTAATGCAGTGGATCCTATTGTATCGTAAATAAATTCTAAAATCTCTGGCTAGCCCGTAAAGGATAAATTTATGCAAAAATCTCGAGAAGTTACTATAATATAGATATTGCAATATCACCAAACTTACATTATGGATATTACCATCCAGGTTTTTATACCTACTTAAATAAAAATTAAACCGTCTTATTCAGTATTTATATGTCATATGTGATTTCATGGTCTAGGTTATACAGAATCCATGATTAATCAACCGATTTAAACCATCCTATTACGCCAAATCACGTCCATATTTGTATATTCCTTATACAAATTATTATATATAAACGGATATCACTCACTTATATTGTTGAAATCGGCAATACGACTTCAACAATATAAGTGAGTGATATCCGTTTATAATAATTTGTAGTAATGGCTCACTATAGTTATAATTCTAAAATATTCCTTATACACTACACATTATATTCACCAAACCTATAATCTGTTCAAACTCCGTAACCCAGTGAGCAAAACCTCAAAATCCGTCGGCCAAAAACCCGTTCAAAAGTAACATTCCATCATAGCGCGTCCGTCTGTCCTTTGGAGAGTTTTAAAACTTTTTTCCAACGATTATTTCCAACGGGCGGTCAATTAAAATGACTCTTAAACACCAGAGGCACGGAATGCAGGCCCTAAACTGAATTTGTCCTGGCTGCCATTGTATTCTTAAAGACAAAAAAGGTGCACAGCATCCGACAAAGAAGCGGCCTCTTTTTGTCCTCGGATACTTCATAAGTGTATCGCGATTAGAAATTTTTGAACTATTCCAAGGAATAATGACTTAAGTTTTGGCGACGCTTCTAATTCGAAAGTTTGGGGCGACAGGTATTCTGTGATGGTTAACACTGTGCAGATATTAGCTAATGATTTTTTTACGTACTTACTTAAATAAAAGTTAAATGTAAGTAAGCAAATCGTTCCATGTTATGAAATAATTTATAAATATAATATTAGGGGTAAGTATTTATGTTTTAATTATCTATCACGTTTAAAAGTTAGACGGTGGTCTAGGTAATCCAAAATGAAATCCAATTTTAGATGAATTTCTTTAGGCATAAAAATATGATTTTTAATCATTGGCTAAAATTCCACCAACGTTTTTATTAATTCGGTTGTTAATTGATTTATTATAGAGATTTCAGCTGTTGGATCACTCCAATCCTCAATCACTTGAGGAGAAAATGTGAACTATTAAAACATTGAAAAACTTTACGAAAAAATTCTTAAATTATACGAAAAAGTTGAAATATGTACTATTTTAATTTACTTATCAATTACCTAAGTTGAACAGACAAGAGCAAGAAAATTTAACTTTGCGATCAATACGACGTAGTAGCTGTATATAACTCGACACTGTTATTGATTGTAAGTGTACGGTACTTACGTATATTTTTTTTAAATTATATAATCCTTACGAATGATACAAATAAACAAAAACAAAGGCATTCGTAGCTACGCAAAAATTACTTTCATTAGCAAAAACATACATCGTAAATTACAGCAATCACTGGCCGTTCGAATTATCGGCTTTAAAAAACAATACACATCACTGGCCGGTTGGAGAAAAAAACAAAAACAAACTTTAAAAAATCGAACTGTCAAAATGATTCGCAGTAAATTTTGCCGCGCTTGCGGTCAGCGCGCCGTGATTGGCCGGTCAGAAGGAGGCGGGGCCAACAATTCGAATAAGGAACATGTCGGTTTATTTATGAAATGCATTTCAGTGCGTTTTTATCGTACACCGTTCGCTATGGCTCTGCGGGGGAGGCGCGGCGGACATTTGACTTGGTGATTAAGATGTGACTACGATAAAGAGCCTTTTAATCTTGGTGTAGAGAGGTACAGACTTCGACAGCTAATTTGACCCAAAATGGCGGCGAATCAAAATCTACAATTGTACAGTCACATCGTTTTTATTATCAGCGTCGTAAGATTGAAATCATACTATCATATTAAGTGTTACCATTATTCTGCTGTCAAGTCTACATTCACGAACTGCCGCCATTTTCAACTTAGCTGCCGGGAACAGGTTTCATATAATTTTGACAGTGGTGAGTGCGAGCTCACACTGAGTTCGTACTCAAAACTGTACATGACTATCAGCTCCAGCCCCCAGCCACCACGTTGACTTAATTGCAGCGTTCAGCCTAGCCTCGCTCCAGCTTAGCCTTGCCTGACCTAACTGAACCCTAGAATAGCTGGAAGACATTTTTAAAACACAATAGCCGCATACCAGGCTGATCGATCTTGTCCGAGATATCGCAGGAGTCATCCTTTCTATGCTTGAAGTCGATCTCAGCCTTGCTGGGCCCCTCGAGTGATATGACCTGACCTAACTGAACCCTAGAATCGTTGGAAGACATTTTTAAAACACAAAAGCAGCACTTACCAGCCTGATCGACCTTGTACGACACATCGCAGGAGCCATCCTTCCTGTCCTTGAAGTCGATCTCAGCCTTGCTGGGCCCCTCCAGTGATATGGCCAGTTGTCCAGCCCCAGCCTCTCTGGTCCACACGTTAAACTCATTGCAGCGGCCAGCCTCGCCTCGCTCCAAGCCGCCTCCTCCGGCCTTCACTAAGTGGGCACCGGAGTCGCGCAGAGGGCCCACCGTGAATTGGAAGGGTGACCCTGGAAGAAAATAAGTTTTTGAATTTTTCTTGCATATTCGCTATTTGAAACGATAATCTAAATATTATATATAAAATAAAATATCACTTTTTAAACTTTCACGGTTTCATGGTCACGAGTAGACTACTCGTGACCATGACGGCTGCAATGCTGTCGATATATCGAGACATCAATAATAAATGTTTAACACGGTAATTCCCGTTTTATCAAATTAATATAAAATAAAATGTTATAATCCCACTTCCCATCCCATCCCACTCGCACAATCGCGAAAGTTTGTATTGATGGATGTTTGTTGCTCATTCACGCAAAAAACTAATGAATGGATTTTATTAAAACTTTACAATAATATAGCTCATAAATCAAAATAACACATAGGCTATAATTTATAAAGATCCTGTAGGCCAGTCATTAAAGGAGTTGACCCTAGCAGTAACTCATCTATCTATGAAATTTGGCACAGTGATAGAGTACCATATGTAGATTGAAATTGACATAGAATCCAATAATTTGTAGAAACGGAAGTTAGGTATTTTCAAGGTCAAACTTAAATTACGTGGTATCAATTACAGGAAAATTGCTCTATCCAAAAATTTTTTTTTACAAGTTCTAGTTACCTATAGGCATGTGTTGACAGAATATCCAACCATATTTCCATATGGAAATATAGATATTTTAATAAAATGTGTTTTTTTGCCGTAATTTCCAAGGGATAATTACTCACTCCAATTTCTATTTAATTATGTATTTAAAATATTACTTTCGAAAGTAGTTATGAATTTCCAATAAAAAATCCAGACCGAAAAGCGTTATTCAGAAATTGACGAAAAATGGGGGTTTCCAAAAATGCTCAGCCCGATTTTTCTTGTCATTATGAACAGACTATCTTATTAAAACTGCTTTTCAAGTTTTCCAATAAAAAATGCAGGCGAAGCATAAAATATCAAATAGAGTTGTATTCAAATATTTCTAATCAACGCGGCGGTGCATGCGCCACTGCGCGCGGATCGCTACTACGGCCGATTAACAACCTTATTCCTATTACACGTACAGAACAGCGGGAACGCGGACGAGAAATTGGACGGAGCGGAGGAGATATTTGGAGATGGGATTCTGTTGTCTACTCATATACAAATAAGGTTAATTGTAGATTAACTCTTTACTAAAGTCCAGTAAAGATCCATGCGGACAAGCGTTTTCTAGAAATCGACGAAAAATTAGAGTTGAGAAAAATGCTAAGTTCGATTTTTCTTATCATTATGAACATACTTACGATCTTAGTCGAACTGTTCTTCAAAGTCAAAGAATTTATAATGAACCTTATTCCTATACAAGTAGAAAATATCTATCGCATCGGTAACGTGGACTGGAAGTTGAACAAATATTTTGGAGATAGGATTCTGTACTCTACCTACAGTTATACGAATAAGGTTTATTTTAGGTTAACTCGTTACCGAGTGGTGAAAGCTCGACCGACCTACGCCAACATGCACAAAACCATTCTAATCTAGCCCGTATCATCGGCGCATAAGTACGACAACATTTCAAGGTTAGTACGGACATAGCAAAACAAATGGTAACACTTGCAGTACGATTTCAACTCTTACGACGCAGATAATAAGAACGGTTCCACTTGATCTGATTTTGGAATGTTTTAAGTAAGCTCGACCGACACAACAGTACCTACGCCAACATACACAAAACCATTGTAATCTAGCCCGTATCATCGGCGCATAAGCGCAACATGTCAAGTCAAGGTTAGTACGGACAAAAGCAGATCAATAGTAACACTTTCAGTACGATTTCAACTCTAACGACGCAGCTAGATATATAGATTGGAGCGGCCCAAAGTGTTACAACTTGATGTGTTTTTATGTGTACTTACTAGGTACCTACTACGTGGAATGTTTAAGTAAGCTCCGAGACGATAGTACCTACGCCAACAAACACAAAACGTAATCTAGCCCGTATCATCAACGCATAAGTACGACAACATATGTCAAGGTTAGTACGGACAATGGCAAAACACCTTTTTTTTCGCCGTGGGATCTCGTTTGGTGTGCGTGTATCAAATTATTTCTTAAAATTATAATTATCTGTTATATAAAACCCTACTGTATTGTGATATTATTAGAATCAAAATAGATTATCAGTCAATAAGTGATTCAGCGGAACGGTGCGCCGTGCTACATGCGATCGGACCCCCCTCACCCCCTCGAGTAACAAAGACAGCTTGTTATTTTTCAACTCGCTCGCACATCGACTACGGGTATATTTGCGTGCGGCATAGGTCTTATTACTTACGTCATACTGACGACTACAGCTAAGCAAATTTAAATTCTACACTTGTACGAGGAGCGTGAGATATTCACCTACTAATAATATGTAATCGCAACTGCAACCACAAAAATCTACAAGTGAGGGTGATCTGCCTAATATACTAACCAAATTCCAAACACAATTATTTTTTCAATTCGACGAATTGATAACCTCCTCCTTTTTTTGGAAGTCGGTTAAAAATACAAAATAAAACACGAAACAAAATACAAAACAAAAAATAAATAAATAAAAACAAAAAAAAAATATTTAGCTAAGGATCGAACCCGGAACCGCGTGCACGGGAGGCGACCGCTCCAGCCACTAGACCGATTCGTTCGCTGTCTAGCCCGGCGAAATTACCAAGCATATCACATGCACCAGCGTGAGACATGAACGGACCGCTCCGTCTAGATTTCGACAAAATTGCAAGTAATCTAGTACAGACAGATTCCCAGCTCTCCTAATACACCTACTTCGGTAGAAATGAGTTCAGAGTTTATGCTCAAATAAAATTCAAAGATAATTACAACAAAATGTTTGATAAAATACCAACCAAATTCGAAACACAATTAAAATAAAATACAAAATAAAACACGAAACAAAACAAAAAAACATATATATTTAGCTAAGAATCGAACCCGGAACCGCGTGCACGGGAGGCGACCGCTCCAGCCACTCGACCAATACGCCCGCTGTTTGGCGTGGCGAAATTATCAAACACTATCTCATGCACCAGCGTGAGACATGAACGCGACTAGATTTCGACAAAATTGCAAATAATCTAGTACAGATTCACAACAGGGGCGTTTCTTAAAGCTGGAAGTAACATAAAAAAACACTAAGCGCCCAATTAAGTTAAAGACACTCTAAAGGAATCTCTGGGTTAGTTTATCCTAGACCCCGTGTCGCGAAGAAAACACACACTATATACTCAACTTATACAAGGCAATACGCATATTACATTTACTGCGTTCGTATGTTTCGAAACGATGACGATAATAATAATAATTAAATTGCGATGTTTAGATCAACCTCCTACATACATACATACATACATACATACGTATAGTACGGACAACAGCAGATCAATGGTAATACTCGCTCGCATTCGCACGATTTCATCTCTTACGACGCAGATAATAAGAACGGTACTTAGTCCAAAGTGTTGATCTTCTGTTAGCTGTACCTATTAACCTACTTGAAGAAACTCGCCCGCCGCTCGACCGGTTTTCGACGCCCCTCGCCCGCCTCGGGCCCCGCGCTGGCCTGCGCTTGATAGGTATTTCGAAATAATGGTGTTCCGCCTGGATATTTTGTTGGATTCTTTTGAAATCAGGTTATTTGTGGGTATCTCATTACAATTGTAAAAAATATCTGATAGAGTAATTTTCCAGAGATAGTTAAAAGACAAATTCTGTATAATGAATTGTTTCATTTGGATTTTTTTGTTGGATTTTCGTACTTATACTAGAAATAATAATTTGAAGGCATATTAAAAACAGAAACCCGGCGGAGCAATTATCCTATGGAAACTACGGCCAAAAAAGACATTTTATTAAAATACCTACACTTTCGAATTAAAAAGTAGTTTTACTTATGAATGTACAGAAGCACACTAATAAAATACAATTTATAGAAAAAGAATTATGACCATAACATTGTTCCAGAAAAAGATACGGTATAATGTTGAATTTCAATTAAAATAAGTAACTTCCGCCTCGAAATATTATTGGATTCTCTGACAATTGTTCTTATAAATATGCTATTAAGTATACAAAAAAGTTTCATCGATAGAGGAGTTATTGTTGGGGTCTCCATACAAACGCTCGCCAGAATGACTGGCCTATGCGCAGACGAAGTCGCGGGCAGAAGCTAGTAATATGTAAATATATAATATTCTTTTAAATATTTAGAATAGAATAGAATAGAAAATATGTTTATTGCCATACACCAATTACATAAGCTTACAAAAAAAAAATCAATCAGTAGTAAGTTATCAATATATATGCTAAGTGGTGTGGCAAAAGGTGCATGTTTCAGCTGAGCTGACACCGAGGTGTGCAGCGCTGTGACTCGACATGCACCTCTTCCCTGCCATGTATACCTGATATTCGGTATGATAACGAGCTTGAACTAAGATAGCCTAGTGCTATCTTCCCTTAGAACTATACTAGGGTGGGTGGTATTTGATAATTAAAAGAATTGATGAGGCTTTTTCTTTAGAATGAGAGACGGCAAACAAGTAGCGAGAGAAGAACTCAGGAGAACCTTTGCACGCAGTCGCTTCCACGAGTGAACATTTGCTGTCACTAGATTTTAGCCGTAACTCACCACACCAATGTTTATAATAATATTCCACTGCTATCATCCAAATAGTTAGAGACTTGTTGAAGTTATCAAAAGGTCAAACTCACCAGGAATATGAATTTCCCTGTACTTGACAGACACGGTGTGGACCCCCAACTCCTTGGGCACGAAGTGGACGGAATACAGTCCGTCTTCCACCTCCTGGATCTCCGCGTCTTCAGAGACACCGCCAGGACTGGTCACTGTGGCCGCCAGGTCGAACGAGGTGATTCCTGAGGAGGCAGTTGTGATTTCAGGAAGGGTTTTGGGATCGTTGTTTTAACTCTTTATTGCAAAGTACAGAAAATTGAATTGTTAATCAGTGTTACTTTAAATGTCTTTACCATAAACCATCCAGCAAGACCTTTAGAATTAAGAAATGTCTAGAGACCTTCAATCAGATCAGAAGATTTGGAAAATCCGGCAAGTCTCGTTGATTAGTCTGATAGAGATTTGGATTTTAAAAGATACCAGGACGGTTTGTCATAAATCTTCATTTTGATGACGTAGGAGATCTGGATAGCATAAAAGTCGATACAGTTATGGGTTTGAAAAACCTGGCTTATCTGGAAGGTTTTCAAAACCTTTTTCTATAATATTCATTTTGTCACTATTGTTATCCAACTCTTTTTCATTCGAACCTGGCATTTTGAAGGTCAGTTTGCAGTTGGTGCCAACTTCAGTAAGGGGTGCAGGGTCACGTTGCCTTTGTATCTTCTCTCTCTGTCTGTTGCTGCCTTCACCTTGCACCTGAAAGAGAGACAGAAGCAATTTACTAATGGCCCAAACTAGGAATACACAAATAACATACATAAAAATAAATTTTCTATGTACCAGAATCTTCCTGGCTGGACTAATATCTCGGACCTTTTGTACAGAAGGCACAATACTCCTTATAAAGTAACTGGTGACCTAGCTTGTGATGCCTTACAAATCTTTCTACTATTAACACCAACCTTGACAGTAAATGGTGATCCCTCAACGTGGTGGTCAGCGAATTTGAGATTGATGATGTAGTAACCGGGTTCAGTTGGCTTGTAGCTGATGGCCAAAACACCATCTTTGCTATCTGCGCACTGGATCTCTGCTTTGCTGGGACCTGGAGACATTATTATGAATTGAAATGTAATCTGCAAGAATATCTGAAGCCAGTCATAACTACATATTATGCCTCGTTCTAGTCTCATCCTTTGTCTTACTTATTCGTTCGCATATCAATGGGTATAATAATATAATAAATTCTTTAAACACTACTTGCTCGCTATCAGTAAAGTCTTCCGTGGTTTCTCCTGTTCATTGCCAATCGTTGGAAAGACTTACTACCGTCTTTCAACGATTGCACCGATGAATATATGAATAGGTCTTCCCAAACTTTTTTCACATCCTTTCACTAACTGCATGAGGTTATCTCGATCAACAGTCTATCCTCTATTTCTTGTCAAAATGAGGATTTTGTACTAACCTTCAATGGAAAGTGATAGACCACCATAACCAGCGTTCCTGGTATCCACACTGAAAGTATTCTCGCCTTGGGTCTTGCCCTCTTTCAGAGCATTGCCGGACACCTGTGCAAACAAGAGCAGTTTCAGAAATTACCCCTGGATTAGTAATAGATCTGTTGACAAGACGATCAAATCATAGCGTGCGCGACAAGGACAGTGTTATTGCGTTAGCGGCGTCTCTGTATGGCGCATATGCATCCGCAATATGATGTCATCGTTTTCAGAACGATAATTAACTAGATCAGCTGGTAGATGAACTAGTAAGAGCTAATGAAAGATTCACCTTGACTTTCTTGGCATCACCGACTTCTTGATCCTGAACGGTAATGTTGAAAGGTGAATTCTGGATGTGGACACCCATCTTCTTAACAGATACGATGTGTTGGCCAGCCTCACGAGGAGTGAAACTGATACCAATGTTACCTGATGGCAACATCTTCAGGAAGCATGGCTCTTCGAGACCAGAGGGCGCCTGGAAACGGTTAAGTTTACAATGAGTTATTTATAATCAATGGTAATGTGTTATATGCAAAACCTTATAGATTCATCAGATTTCTTGAAGCATCTTGGTAGAAGGTATTTTTGGGTGGATTCTGTACCGGTCTTCTGTAAGTATCTCATTTTCTGTAAATTCTGTATTTCTGATTTTTCGTTTGTTCCGCAGCCTCCAAGTAGTGAAAGTGTTTGGCTGGATACAATGATCAGGGTGACCGCCACTTCAATCGTTTCCGTTATCTTTTTCATTTTGACACTTTAACGACATACACTGCGTTCCATTGTCGTTTGTTAAAACTTGTAAAAACATTGCAGCAACGTATAGCGTCCATGTGTAAAATTGAAAGCGATTACGATAACGATGGAAGTCGCGTTCAGCGAGGTTCAGTGGCTTATTTGAAAGTTTAACTCTAGACTGATATTCAGCCTAATTGGCTGATACTTCTCGGACCCAAAGATTTGTCATTTGTCAATGAGTATAATCATGGTTCAAGAATGTTCTGCTGGTATTACATATACCACTTGCGGTGTAGACTGATACATTTTCTTATCCTTATGATATTTTAATTTATTATTTATTTATTTTATTTTATTTATTTATTTGATTCACTAGTATTACAGATACACTCTTATTCACTAGGTAATAAAAGCAGGCCTTTAGAAAGTTGAGTCTTGGTATACAAATTCATAATCCGTACCTGAATAGAAGCGTTGAGGGTGCGAATATCATTGTCCGTGATTTTGCCGGGCAGGGTGACCTCGCTACAGCTGCCGACAGAGATCTGGTTCCTCTTACGACCTTCGCCGGTCACCTGGAATAGACAAGAGGAGCAATCGGTATATAAGTATGAAAATGGGAATGTTGAGGGTTATAAAAACTATGGTTAAATCACGTATAACAGTGCATCGTAATATCAAAGGAATCGAAACAGTGGTACAGTCAAAGACAGAGATAAGTATACAGGGGGCCTCAATAAGGTTGAGATTTTCTCAATAACTACTGGACCGAATTTAATACTTAATTCTTTTACAGTTACATAGTTTTAACTTTTATCTATCAAACAGTGAAAGAATTTTTGCAATAGTTTTTGAGAAAATCTCAACCTTAAAAACTCTCCAGAACACCTTTCTCTGTGTTCCACCGTACCTAAACTATAGATAGGTTGGTTCAGAAGATAGGCAGCGTATGACAATTTACTCGTAATAAAACACAGAATTCTACTCTGTAATTCAATTTATGGTTCTCAAAACGAATCTTCACGAGGAAGGCAGAGTGACTTGTTCAAGAAACTAGTTATGATAAACTTAGGACAATGTCATCAGTGTTTATCCTGTACCAGTGTAAGAATTTTGAGCCATTTGACTACGTAATGTGGTGAAATATGCCTTTTAAGTAAGAGTATTCAGCATTGGGAACATAAATAGGCAGATGATACTGACAGCTACAACTCAAAGAATGATCATACCTTGGCTATGAAGGGTGAACCTTTGATGTGCTTATCTCCGAACCTGACGGAGACTTTGTACTCTCCAGGTGCAGTTGGTAAATATGACACCGCAACGGTACCATCTTTGTTGTCATGGCAGGTGATCTGGAAAGTGAAATATTAGCAATTTAGGTAGTTGCCTTCTGCGTGGTATTCGTAAGAAACATCAGACATGATAAAAAGAACGACGAAGGAGGAATTAAGATACCTTGGTACCGAGGTACTGATACCTCAAGATCTTCAAGCCTAGATTCTATAGGCATAAAACTAGACTTACATGTTATAGTCACACTGTGTTCAGATTAAATTGAGGTTAAAAATTGGGCTCAATAGCTTTGTAATAGTAAAACCAACTTCTGTCTTCTTCTGTGTCGTTTTTCCAAACCTTATAATTGTAGGTGGTTATAGGTAGGTAAAGTAGCGTAGACCAGATGGAGATATACCCTTCGCAAGGTGGCTGACAGAGACTGGACGCAGAAGGCCGAGAATCGAGTGGGTCCAACAGTGGACTGATACGAGCTGACGGTATTACTGTTCTAGTAGCCAAAGCAGATACTAGTTATTAGATTCTGACCAACATAAATCAATCCAACTCACCTCAGCTTTGCTGGGTCCTTCAACAGCCATCGTCAGACCTCCAGCCCCAGCTCCCTTGGTGCTGATGGTGAACTGACTGGGTTCTCCGCTGACGCCATTGATCAGGCCAGGGCCGTATGCCGTTACATAGCCAGAAGAGATGGAGTCCACGTGGAATTTGTAGGGGGAACCTGCGTGAAAAGTTAATATCGGTAATCATCATCACGTCTTCGAATAACGAAGTTTAAATGTACTGAGAAATTATTTTTTAAGGGAATAAGATTCTTACAAAACTGCTTATGAGATTTACTAATCCTAGGGGTTTACTTGGACGTAGAAAAAACTGCGTGGACGACCCAGCGAATTCTAGTTGTCTTGATCTCATTAATAATAATGGGATTTAGGACCCTAATTCTTCCTTAGTCTTACAATTTCCATTGTTATTGTAATTATTGTTCTGAGTATATTTCTGTTTCCAATAAACTAACGTTACTTCTTTGGTACAGCCGAAGACAGAGAATACAGGAGGTCTCAATATGGTTGATATTTTCTCAAGAACTACTTGACCGATTTGAATCATTATTTTACAATAGGAATATAGTTTTAACTTTATCTATCTAACAGTGAAATCATTTTTACAATCGGTCAAAAAGTTTTTGAGAAAATCTCAACCTTAAAAATTCTCCTGCATTTCTTTGTCTTCGGCCGTACAAGATCTTAGCATTACGTAACAGGACCAAGGAGACTTTACCACATATTTTTCTCTCGTGTGCCCTTATCCCTTGAAAATCGCAATAATATTCACATTTCACAGTAAATATTAGGTCCTAGCTAGATGATGGTGATGAGCGGATGACCAACACCTTCATGACCGTCATAATCACCTGATGATCAACAGTCAGTTGTCGGTGATAAAACTTACCCTGGACATGTTCTCCATTATATTTGACGTAGAGCTCGTGGACTCCTTCCTCACGAGGGTCGTACTTGATGCTGACGGTACCATCGCGGTTGTCTTCAATGACGGGTTGGTCTACTTGGCCGCTCGGCATCTTGACTTCAGCTGTAAAGAAAAAGATACTGTTTAATAATTGAAGTGTATTGATCCCCCTGTTCATTGACTTGATCAAACTGCTGACAATTATGGGGAAGTTTTAAGTCAGAGTCAGAAATTTTACATCATCATCATCATCAGCCCTTATCAGTCCACTGCTGGGCGCAGGCCTCTCCCAAACCGCGCCACTATACCCTACTCTCGGCCCTCTGCATCCAGTCCCTGCCAGCCATCTTCCATCTGGTCGGGGGGCGTCCCACAATACGTTTACCCGTTCGTGGCCTCCATTCGAGAACTCGTCTGCCCCATTGGTTATCGGTTCTACGACAGATGTGACCAGCCCACTGCCACTTCAGTTTAATGATTCTAAGAGCAATGTCAACCGGTCTACCGGAACCGGAAGGCAAAAGGTCTTCTAGCAAATTTTACATAATGGGTACAAAAGGTGTATCAAAGCAAAATAAGAGTTTGAATCACCAAGGTTATGGTAGATGCAATTAATCGGTAGGCAGTGATGGGAAACATAACAGTATAAGTAGTCTCTTTGATAAGGACTTTAGGAGGCAGCAATTGGATCGACGCTGTCCAAATAATGCAGGAGCTGGTCGATGATGGAGGTTTGAGATATGGCGAAACGTACAGAATGTTCAGAAAATATATTATGATAATTTTGATCATATTTTAATTTAGACATAATATGTATCACATCCTATAAAACCGATTTTTCAATCGACAGAAGTGGACAACTATTAGAAAAAAAAATACAACTCTTTATTCGGCGAAAGAAAAATCGCCCATCGATATTTCAAAATGTAATTTTCAACAGAGATCACAAACCTTTTCTTGTATCAATGTGATAAATTGTCACGAAATTGATCGGCGTATAGTCCAATCCGGCACCAGTTTTGTTGAACGATATCTTGTGCGCTTCCGCAAACACTATAGGCACTACTTCTTTATCTATCTCTGAGACCGAGAAATACTTGGATTTGTCTAGATATAGGTTGGACACTTCCACCCAAGCCACCTCCTTGTCGTTGCCACCGACGATGGAATTCCACAGTCCACTCATGAACGCCATTTATTTACACTTGTTGCTCTTGAAATTTAAAAGTCGTGTAAAATGTTTGTGTCGTGTTGTGTGATGCTAAATTGTCATTTTTGGATATTTTTGTGTGATGTTTTTAATCTCAGGAGCATTGTTAGCGTTGTGTGGTTTTCTGGGTAAGTGTAAAATGGTAGTTAGTTAGGACTTATGATGCAATAAAACATTGCCTAGAGCAAATTAATTGCATTGGTTTGTGGGTGATGTCGTTACACGCATATTACAACGAGCTATTGTTTGCGCTCCGATTTATATAATCGTTATAATCATCAGCCTATTTTATTTATTTCCCCACTATTAGGGCCCAGACCTTCCCCTTCATCGAGTGTACTGGGACCATGATCCACCATGCGGGCCCAGTGCAAATTGGTGGTTAAATGAGGATGTAACAAAGCATTATATATTATTAGCTCTATAATTTTTGATTAAAATCACGCTCTATCAAAACAGTTACATTATTTTATCACGTCGTATAGAATTACGCAATATTTATAAACTACATATTTTTATTTTTATATATATTTAAGTGGGTCTCTATCTATTTTTAATAAAATAAAATTCAAATATTTCTTGTTATTTGCGTCTTATTTTAAACGTATTTTAAACCCAATTAAATAAGTTTTGTCTTCAAAGATTTGTTAGATCTCTTTTTTTTTGCAAACGATCGCTATTAATGTCATATTTTATCTTAATAAGACCATTCGTTGACGTGTTATTGACTATTTGACCGGACACAATAAATAACACCTTAACTTTGACATCGTCAAGGCAAGCACTGACTTAAACAAATCACTTTTTCCAGCCAAAACGCCAATATAAAACTCGTAGTTTATGTTATAGTTTTCATTAAAACGAATCATAAAAATAGTTGGCAACCCCTGCTCGCGGTAAATGTGTCTTTCGTAAAAAATAAACATCTACATTTTGCGTCACCGACTTGCTGACATATTTATCGAGACCTTAGCTAAATGTTGCCTACCGCTGGAAATATAATCATTTTAGAATCAATCGGTCTCACTACGTTTATGGTCTCTTGAAAATGGCGGGAAACGACGGTTGCGAAATTATTGATAATTTTCCTTTTAATGTCTAATAATAAGTAATTTTCATTTTAATTAATCAGAAAATGTTCGCGAATGACAGTATGGTGAAGTTATTGGATTATTTATGCAAGATCTGAAGTTTCAAGCTTTTATCAAGAGTTCCCGCTACAAGCTCGGGAGTGAACGTGACTGTCGAGCTGCTTCGTCCAGAGTGATGACGCTACGGCGTCTCCTCTGGATGAAGACATGAAGACGCGGCTACCCAGGGTGAAGACGCTACTGCGACTCCCTTGGAGGAAGATAGAACGCTACTGAATATATTGAATTTTCTGTAACATGACATTGGCAAATGACGAACTGTCGAGTCCATTAATAAAGTAAATAAATTAAACGTTTATCCCTTGCTAGTTAGAGATTCATCATCATCGTCATCAGTCTATTTATATTGCCCCCCTGCTCGGGTACAGACATTCCCTTACATCGAGGGAGCTGAGGCCATGATCCACCACACGGGCCCAGTGCCGACGGATTTCACATGCCTTAGATTTTTCTACAAGCAGGTTTCATCACGATGTTTTCCTTCGCCGTTTTGAGAGCACTCGGTAAATGTACGTAAGTTTTTCCGTCGAAAAAACCGAGGATAACTCATTGGTACACCAGCCCTGGCTGGGAATCGAACCAGGGACCTCCGTATCGCAAGTCCATTGACCCAACCACTGAGCCACCGAGCTCAGTTAGAGATTACATAGCATCTTTTACGATTCTTATAGGATCAATTGCAAAATGGATCATATTGTTATAAGCAAAAGATTGATTCGTCGGGTGACCCGATTACCTCGGCTAACGTGTCTACTGTACAACGAGGTAACGTCGCCAACCTTTTGGGCACTCTCCCGCCGGGCAGCGATTTGGCCTCAACTATTTATTTATAAGTATTTATTATTATTATTATTGGTTCTGTCATAAAATAAGTTAGGCAAAACTTACAGCAAAATATATACGTCATATATTTCACCTAAAATTACTCGCGTCCTTGAACAAAGTAACAGTTCTAATTAGATCTAAATGATGTCCAAATGACAATGCTAGATTCTGCCCCACCATCAACCGCATGATGTATAAAATAAAGTTTTGTACAACATGCGAGTCGAAAAAAACAGCTTAATTCAGAATTCAGAAAATAGTAAGAAATCGAAGCGAATTATTCATTGTCTTTGTTATCATTTTCTACTACTCTCACAACTCCTACTGATTATGATTATGCAATATGAAACCTGTAATAAGTCCCCAACAAAATGATATATGAGCTTCAATGGTCACGTAGGTGACCAAAGGTCCATTGAAATGTTGCAATGTCATTTTTTAACGTCTTTGCCATTGGTGACGCTGGTGGCTTATCTGTTGTCCCTTTCTCATAAAAAGCTGTATAATTTATTTAATAGACTATTATGTTTTTTTGAGGTGAACGTGGTTAAGCTATTAATGTTATGTAGAGTTTTATAGCTTTGCTGAAAATATTATTCTAATACTTTTACGACTTGCTACGCAAAATGCTATTTGCGAAATGTTACTGCTGATATTTGTCATAATCTGTCCGAATATTATATACGATTTACTGAGCCAATTTTAATAAGTCCAGCGGGGTTACTCTCACCTCTTATAGCGATCCAGTTTAGGTTCTTAAACTGAAGCGAATCGCTATTTGCTACAATTTGTAGCAAATTGTCAGTTTAGGAACCTAAACTGGATCGCTATAAGATGTGAGAGTAACCCTGCTGTTATATTAGAAAAAAATACCCGTATAACCACAGGTGTAAAAAAACCGGCAAGCGCGAGTCGGAATCATGAACCGGGGGTTCCGTGTGTCAAAATGTCTTCACAGACAGACAGACAACAAAGTGATCCTATAAGGGTTCCTTCTTCCGGTTCGGAACCCTAAAAATGACACCATCATCAGCCAGTATCAGTTCACTGCTGGACGTAGGCCTCTCCCAAAGCACGCCACTCAACCCGACTCTCGGCCCTCTGCATCCAGTCTTCACCAGCAACCTAGCAGGTCATTCTTCAATAAGCAAATCGAACTCTACTATCTGCCTTTGCAATGCAATTATATTTGTACGTAAGTACAAGAATGACTCATATTTTTATGAATCACCCGTATAACTATATGAAATAAAAAAAATTCGCCGCGTTCAATGGAGACAGCCTAAAGTATATTTTGTATGGGCACGGAGTTACTCTCACCTCTTATAGCGATCCAGTTTAGATTCCAAATCGCTATTTCAAACGTCATTGTAGCAAATTGTCAGTTTAGGAACCTAAACTGGATCGCTATAAGAGGTGAGAGTAACTCCGCAGGTCTCCGACCTTGTCACTTTCACTCTCATACGTCAGAAAGAGATATCGTTAGACATCTATTGACAATAGGTTTGAAATGTTTTTTGCCACATTTACTCCATTTCCTTGCAAAGTGGTGTAAATGTAAATTGGAAAAAAATTGACGTGCAAAAATTTACACAACATGCTTACTTGCAATGAAGAGATTTGATTCGAACAATGAGCGGAGAGACGCGACAATTTGTCAAGTAAGAGCTGTGTCTGCGATGTAAATATGGCTAACTCTATGGACCGTTCTTTGCTTCATGCGTATAACTCTATCGGCATGTTCCTGACATAAATCGTTTCGCGGACGTTATCAAAACAGAACGATGTTTATCGATTGAAAAAATCGATGCGAGCTGGCGTGATTTGAGAAACATGTTTTTGTTTTTGAATTAAATAGGAGTAATGCCCTATAACTCTTCATAGTTATATTTTAAATAGATAATAAGGTATGATTCTGTCATTATAGTACGGCCGTTTTAATAGGCCCGATATGACACATGACAATATGACGTTAATAGTGATGTACCCATAGGTAACGTGTTAGTAATTGACTAGCTTTTGTCGGCGGCTTTCCTTACTAAAGATTTATTTTTAACTGTTTTGTATTTAATTTGATACAAAGATATCCATCACACCAGTTTCATTCTGATATTAAGGCTGAACGAAAGTAACGAAAAAGAATTTTCCTGTGATGATATAATAGCGATATTAGTAACTGATACCAAATATCGTCACTTAGTATTTTAATCTCTTCTCTACGATTTAATTCGGACGACATAACATTGTAACTGTGCTTCATGGAAAACTAAATCAATTTTTTTCATAAGAAAGAATGTGAATTTACTCTGTTGCATGTTTGAAATTATTACGAAATTCTTAAATTTTATTATTTTTGTACAAAATGGATTAAGTAAATGAGAATTCAAGACAATAATTATTTGTCCGTAACTTGTGCCCCGTTTCAAAGTTATGTCGGCCGCACCTTCCCCAAACGTCATATCGGGCTTTTCTCGGCGGCTCCACTATACTAAGTCTAATCGCGCACGCAACGCAACTGTCACTTGTAGCGATTCGTGATTGCTTACACTAATATCGCCGCTAAGCAGGCGTCCCGCTCGCTCTTACGCGATGTAGCATATAAACGACAGTGATAGTTGCGTTTAGGTTTAGGATTCGACTTAGGGCCGCTACAGAATTAGGTACATTGTCAGTCACATAAGAGCGAACAACTTAGCGACGATTAAAAGTAGCGTGCCACAATCAGGAATTTGGCTACAGTTGTTTATTTAATAAATACTAAAAGTTGTGGACATAAGAGTTTTATATGGAACTGCAATTCAAATTATTCAAAGGATCTCCGAAGTATAACCAAAGCCCAAATCAAGTGTCTCATTTTGTAAACAAAAATTACCCTAACATTAACATTTTAAGCTGTTCTGTGATTATTATTTTTTTTTTTACAATAGATAAAATAATTTATTGCAAAAAAATTTGTGATTATTGCATAAATAGTTATTTTGACATTATTAGATCGGATCACTTTATTTTCACAATGATGAACAGGTTCAATCAATCAGTTCCTTCAGTGTTATCACGGCAGGTAATTAGACGATCATATTTGTTTACAAAATAAAACACTTAATTTGGGCTGCGGCTTTAGGTGGTTTTAATATAATGTAAATTCCACGGCATTTTAGCTAAAATTTAACTAAAATGATGTTCTCGCTTTTTCGTAAAATTTAAGTAAATAAGTTAGTTTAGAATAGGTACGGTCTAACACAGAGAAAAGTGTACAGGAGAGTTTTTAAAGTTGAGATTATCTCAAAAACTACTTGACCTATTGGAAGATTTTTTTCACTGTTAGATAGATAAAAGTTAAAACTATGTAACTATTAAATCTATACATATAATAAGACTGTAAAAAAAATTGTGTCTGTGCATTGGATAATTTTGAAAAGAATAAATGTAATGTGTTTTAGGATCGATACTGATGCCAAAACACAAATTTTTAGAATGTTTGTCTGTTTGTCTGTGACCTTGTGTAAGTATCACGCCATAACTACTTAAGGGATTTTGATGGGAGTTTCACTAGAAGATAGCTGAAATATCCGGACAGCTCATAGGCTATTAGCCATGGCTGTTTGTGATGTGGAAACAAGGATACAGAGAAGAAGATCTGCCTCCTGATCTCCTCCATCCTCCTCCTCTACTCAAACGAAGTTGCGGGGTACAGCTAGTAATTATTAAAATCCGTCCAGTAGTTTTTGAGAAAATCTCAACCTTATTGAGGCCCCCTGTATACGTCTTCGACTTTACGATGGGATTGACATATGTGCACAAATATCCCTATCAATATAGAAAAAAAATGTATAATTTATATTTTATTTTTATTCAAGAAATCTTACCCAAATATAATAATACTAAACTACTTAAAAATACATGAAAAACTAAACTAAAAATCTACCCAACTAAAAATATTCTAAAAAACTTGGCCCTCTTGGGAGGGTGCCCATCACGCTGGCGGCATTCCCGCGCTGGATGGCTAGGCTCAGCCTCTGCGCGAGAAAGCCGCCAGCACGAGGGTCACCCGTCGCCTCCCTCAGGCGCTTGCCGAGCTCCTTGTGGAGCGCGTGTGCTCTCGGGCCCCACTGACCAAGTGTCTCGACGCCAAAGGGGACAAAGTCGTATTGGGCGCCGAGACACCTGTATTTACCCCTCTTAGCACGCTCACGAGCCTCGGCCGCCGCGCCCGCGCGACTGACGGTCGCCGGAAGATAGGTCGCAGCCAGAGTGTCGGAGCACGTAGCGTCCCACACCAGGGCGCGACCCATCCTCCAGGGTATCAACGACATCCCGTCGGGCCGCTTGCCGTCGTCCCGCAGAATCAGTGGCTCCAATACTGTATAATTTATCAATTCCAATTATTTTGTTTATACTCGATTTACGTCAACCCAAATAACAAACTGACGCCTCATTATTCAAAAAACCTTGTATAACAGTTTAGTGGGAAATTAATTTGTCTGTCCGTTTGTATTCGAGATATTTCACATAGAACGCTGTCACATTGAGCCTAGTATCTGTCGTGTAGGGTATTAGGGCATCAAAGAGAGTGATGTTATATTGGCTTTGAAGTTTATTTAAAATATAATAGTCATAAAATACGTTTTAAATATAAAAGTTCTTATAAATCGAGTATTTTCTATGAAATAAACACAGACCACTTACCCCATGAAATCGGTACAAATGAGAATGCCCCACCATCAACTACAAGTTGTACCATATAACGAATAAATGTAAAAATATCTCCTTCGAAAAAAAAAGCTCAGAAAATAGTAAGAAATCGAAGCGAATTATTCATTGTTTTTGTGATTCTTCTATAGGAGTTGCGAGAGTAGTAGAAAATGACACTGATTATGATTATGCAATATGAAACCTGTAATAAGTCCCCAACAAAATGATAGGTACAACTTAAATGGTCACGTAGTTTTGTAGGTGGGGCAAAGCTCCATTGAAATGTGGCAATGTCATTTAAGGCGCTATGTGGTTGTCAAAAGCAAGAGTGAGACGAAAGATGCGCCGGAGTGAAGAGCACGGCGCAGTGCCTCGATATTCGTATTTTTATGAATTTTGGATGTATTTTGGCAAGGAAATAAGAATACGCCAACAAAAATCAGATTTTTTTAAAACAAGCTCTCGTATTTATAGTACCCTAAATTTTGATACATATTTTGTATGAATAACTATTTCGGTTTAGATATAATTTTCATTTTAAAAGACATGGAAGGGGTATGTTTGCGATTTTTTTCTATCGAGCGAAGTTTGTCCAATAGTGTATCGGTATTCATCAGTCTCTAAATAGACACCCCATGATTGCTATATATTATTTTCAGACGTTTAATTTTAGTAGTTAGTGCTGTAGCCTTCGTAGAAAAACTGAAAATACGCGCATACGACGCCTTAAAAAGCTTATATTACGAAACTCTCTACTCCTAAGTGAGGATATCATAAACACGAGGATTTAGAAGCCACAAATATTTTGTGAATCTGGGTGACTGCCGGCTGCTACATTTATGATATAAGTACATTGAAAATAGTTGACACCAGCTTTGAAGCTAGATTAGATACGGCATAGTGTGAAATTGGAAAAGGTGAAACTTTATGTGCTAGCTGCATTGATTGATTGATCCTATAAACAACTAGATACACAGTCTGCCTTCTAAAAATGTCCGAGCGCAAAGAAGGTCCAAACGGATGAATGGACCCTCATGTGACATTATTTGGACGTTAACAATGGACCCTTATTTGGACGTTTTTTAAATTGTTTTAGTAAGACCTTTGTGTATCTACTTGTTTATAGGATATCAATGGCTAGCTGAAATAGAGTGTATTTACAAAAACAGATTCCAGATTACTCTTCAGCATGTCTCAGATGCAATTAAAAAGATCGAGTTTAATATTAGGATGTCCTTGAATTTCTGTAGATAATGGAAAATTGAAACATACACGTATATCGAAGCCCGAATCAAGTGTCTTTTTTGTAAACAAATAGGATCGTCTAATATTTATGATGTAACACTGAAGGAACTGATTGATCGAACCTGTTCATCATTGTGAAAATAAAGTGATCCGATCTAATAGTGTGAAAATTACTATGCAATAATCACAGAAAAGCTTTAAATGTTAGTAGTTTTTTTTGTTTACAAAATAAGGCACTGATTTGGGCTTCGATATAGGTACGTACTAACGAAAAAGCATTCTATTGGCGTTAACGAAGGCAATGACAATGATTATATTAAACGATTTTTGGGTTTATATATCGGTTCCTCTGCAGAACTAAATCCAGGCTGTCTGTAGGGGTCCTAAAGACAGCCTGGATTTTGTTCCACGATACATATTATATTATGCCAAAGGTTCTCTTGAATATGGCGGGAAACGAGGGTTGTGTAATTATTAGATAATTTTCCTTTTAATGTCTACAGTGGTTGTTTTGTGTTTAATATCACGTTAAATTAATCAGAGTGAGAGAGTTCCCTCTACGAGCTCGGGAGTGAACGTGACTGTCGAGCTGCTTTGGCCAGAGGACGACGCTACGGCGACTCCTCTGGATGAAGACAAAAGGACGCGGATTTCCAGAGTGATGACGCCACGGCGACTCCTCTGGAGAAAGAGAAGACAATGATATCTTGAATATTCTGTACATAAAATTTGCAAATGACGAACTGTCGAGTCCGTTAATAAAATAAATAATGCCAAAAAAAGTAGCTACATCTGTTGTTTTTGTAATAACTCGCTTGTTTTTTAATACGTTGGTCTCCCGTTGGCTACGGCCATTGATGTTTTTGAGATTTCACTATGCTAGTCTATAATTAGTTTATATTGATGTTTTATTATTTGGAGAGACGGATTATGACGAGTTTCTAAATACGTATAAAAGTAATAAAAAGTACAGACATGACATAGCATAGCGATTAAAAACTCTGTGAGATAAAAATATTTTTTGGTAAAACACAAAGATTGTGCAATGGTCTTTAGAAACACGCTTTAAACTCGATGGTGTTATGATTGAGATAATTCATGATAAGGTTCTAGGTTCGGTCCGGGCCAATGAGTTTTCCTATGTTTTTGGGTATATTTACTGAATGCTCTAAAACCATTGATCTCCTATAAACAACTAGATACACAGTCTGCCTTCTAAAAATGTCCGAGCGCAAAGAAGGTCCAAACGGATGAACCCTCATTTGCTTTATTGGACATTATTTGCAACTGTTCTTGCGCGAGAAAAGTTCTTTGTGCCACGCAAGATCAGGGAAGCGATTGAGATTGCACGACGGCCCAATTTCAACAGAGATTGAGGTTGGTCCTTGCCTGCTACGTGGAAGCCCGTACTCAGAGCCGTATCCGATGTTAGGAGTGTGAGTGAATGCGGAGTAGACGCAGTGAGTACATACTGCGTGACGGGACCTAACGTGAGTGGCGGTAACTCCCCGACAAGTGAGATCGATCAACGAACAGCTACAGCCATCGAACGCACCGTCGTCGTCGGCGGGACAAGTTATCTCGGAGCGCGCACAGAGGGCGCTCATCCGCAGTGCACGAAGAAACGTCAACGGCGACGCGGGCGTGGCGCGCTCACCTTGAAAAAGACCGTCGAAATCGGTCGAAACTGTCGGTCTAATTGCCGACTTCAACAATATAAGTGAGTGATATCCGTTTATATATAATAATTTGTAGTAATGGCTCACTATAGTTTTAATTCTAAAACTACTTGACCTATTACAAAAATTATTTCACTGTTTGATAGATAAAAGTTAAAACTATGTACCTACGTGTAAAATAATTATTAAATTCGATCCAGTACTTTTTGAGAAAATCTCAACCTTATTGAGGCCCCCTTATCTCTGTCTTCGACTGTACTTGCCTTATATCGACTGTGCTAAGTCGTCGTGTCATTCCATCGCAACCCTACTGTACAACTTCATTCACTATGCGTATATGTCTATCAACATCATAGTTCTTACAGCTTACGCCTGCCACGCTGAAACTACGCAGCTCAATACGGTAGCCAATGTTCCTAAGGCATATGTTTGTTTGCATGTCCATCATTACTGTACCGAAAAACAACTTAGGGGGCGGCGAGCTGTCAAACTCGAGCGCGAGACAGAAGATGTCCCGCAGCGGCGGAGTGAAGAGCACGGCACAGTGACTCTATATTTGTATTTTTATTGATGTTGGATGAATTTTGGCAGGGAAATTAAAATACGCCAATAAAAATCAGATTTTTTTTAAACAAGCTCTCGTAATTATAATACCCCACATTTTGATATATATTTCGTATGAATAACTATTTCGGTTTACACATAATTTTAATTTTAAATGACATGGAAGGGGTATGTTTGCGGTTTTTTTCTATCGAGCGAAGTTTGTCCAATCGTGTATCGGTATTCATCAGTCCCTAAATATACACCCCTAGATTGCTATATATTTTTTCAGACGTCTAATTTTAGTAGTTAGTGCCGTAGCCTTCATCGAAAAACTGAAAATACGCGCATACGAGGCCTTAAATTCTATCATAATAGTTTATATGTCCCACCCACAGCTATGATTCCCGCGAATTGCAAAATATGTTGGGACCGTTTCAAAATAAACATTTCTCGTGGTCAGGCGTAAAGTGGCCACATAAATATTGAGATTTACTTTGACACAGTACTAGACGGTTCACGAATGATCAAAGGTAACTTGTTGATGTTGATATTTGAATGAACTTTGCAACAAGATTGTGTATTTAACTAATACCGAGGTATTAATACCACAGACCACTTACCCAATAGACATGAAATCGGTACAAATGACATTGCCACATTTCAATGGAGCTTTGACCCACCTTTCATCATCAACGTGACCATTGAAGCTCATATATCATTTCGTTGGGAACTTATTACAGGTTTCATATTGCATAATCATAATCAGTAGGAGTTGCGAGAGTAGTAGAAAATGATAACAAAGACAATGAATAATTCGCTTCGATTACTTACTATTTTCTGAATTCTTAATTAAGTTGTTTTTTCGACTCGCATCTTGTACAAAACTTTTTTTAAAAAAATAATTATAATAATATAAAACGGAGATATTTTTACATTCATTCGTTATCTTGTACATCTTGCGGTTGATGGTGGGGCAGAACCTGGCATTGTCATTTGCAAGCGAACAATTATGTCAACGATGAGCGCATAGAGACGAAGCGGGGGACATGGGTGCCGTATTAAAGAGATGCGTCCATGTCGATAATATATCTAGGTTACATGTGTCGCGAAGCAATGTTGCGCTCATGTGCGGGCAGACACGGGTGCCCTCATGTTACAGATCTATGGGGTAAGTTAAGTGGTCTGTGATACCTACCTTTAAAGTCGATTTAACCGAATTATGTCACACATTGTTATACATACATATTATGTATGTACATAAGCACGTCTCTAGAATCATAGCATAGAAAACTGTCGGTCTAATTGCCTTCAAATCGACTTCAACAATAAAAGTGAGTGATATCCGTTTATACATAATAATATGCATAGAAAACGATCAAATCTTTAAAAAAAAAAGACTAAATCAATCTGCTCACCTGTTTGGAACTTGAGATGCCACGGACAAACACACACATTGCATCGGGGGTTTAAAAAAAATAGAAAAAAAATGTAAACACACAGAATACATTCAGTCTGGCTAGAATAATATGTAAACAGACTTTCCTCAGGTGAGAAATATCTGGATCGCAATAAAAACCCGCAATGACTAGACACTCAAAGAGTGTTTATTGCTATCTAGCTATAAACCTACTCAGAAAAGGCTCAGCGCATCGTAAACCATCAAAGCGAGTAAAATGGAACGTGTAAATAAAAAGGTATAGAGAAAATGGTGTAATAGTAGAGTCGCAGATTGAGTAATTTTGGGTTTTACTTGGACTCTGTTATAACGATATAACAAGACATCGCGTGGCTCACACTAGGATTCCCTGCAATATTGTTGTATGTATAAACACACTAGTATTCCTTTTGGATCAATATATAGTGTAGTAACTCAATCATTCGCATGAAGGACTTAGTTTAGATTACTAATAATAATAATAGTCGTGTAATACCTAGTTATTAAGTAATTGTGTTACCATTATTTTAAAAGATGTGCTGCTGAGAGTTTTTACCACCTTTTCTTCTCAGTGTTATCACCTTTTCCTTGCAAAGTAGTGTAAACGTATTCAAAAAAATGTTTACGTGCAAAAATGTACACAACGTGCTTACTTGCAATAAAGAAATTTGACTTTGACGTAATTTACACCAAGACTCCCTTGCACAAAAGGATTGGGTGCCAAACTAGCCTATGACATCGATTATGCACAAAACGTATTCAATAAACGGCTAGAGGACTGACAGCTGATACATTTTAAACCAAAAAAAATAGCAATACAGCGCGGTAACGCCGCCGGTATTATGGGCACCTTTGCATCAGGAACGATCAGAGGAGGCTTATTCGATTAGGTTTATTTTTGTATTTTATCATTAGTTATTTTTTATTATTATTATACCCTATTGTACTTATTTATTATTCAATAAATTACTTACTTTAACTAAAAAGTAATTGGGTTTTATTTTAAGGCCCTATGTATACTTTTCTATGTTTTCGACGTACAGTCGAAGACAGAGATAAGTATACAGGGGGCCTGAATAAGGTTGAGATTTTCTCAAAAACCACTGGCCCGACTTTAATAATTATTTTACATTTACATAGTTTTAACTTTTATCTATCAAACAGTGAAAGAATTTTTGCAATAGGTCAAGTAGAAAATCTCAACCTTTAAAACTCTCCTGTACACCTTTCTCTGTGTTCCACCGTACAAGTAAAATGGAAAGTAGAGTACTTTTCTTTATACGATTCCCAACTATAAAGTGTTCGCTAGGCGCGTATTTATTTTAATTATGATACTTGGGAAACATCGTGATATGTAACCGGCACAGCTGTTCGGATCTAGTCTACACGATGATTCCAAAAATACTTACGAAAGTTTAGTTAGGATTCCATGTTCGACCTGGTTTCGCAACTCTATCTATTTATCTTTCACTCTCCTTTCACACGCTTATTTCAATTACTCTCCCAATTCTCATTTCGACTGTAAGGTTGTCTGAAAGAGATTGCTTTTAGCTGTAAGGCTGCATTTGTAATTTTTTGCTGTTATTCATAAACTTAGTTAAACCTCACTGCCGTTAAATCTTTCACACTTCGTTAAAAAAGGTTAATATAGAAAGGGATAGGTGGCCTAAACGGTGGCGTAACTTTAAATCATGTTTATGAATACGCCGTAGACTTTAAAAAGAGAAATCTACTTCAGAGGAGAAAGGTCTACGTCAGAAATTAAGGCTTCGTATGCGCGTATTATCAGTTTTTCTACGAAGGCTACGGCATTAACTACTAAAATTAAACGTCTGAAAAAAATATATAGCAATCTTGGGGTGTCTATTTAGAGACTGATGAATACCGATACACGATAGATTCTGATTTTTGTTGACGTATTTTTATTTCCCTGCCAAAATCCATAAAAATACGAATATCGAGGCACTGCGCCGTGCTCTTCACTCCGCCGCTGCGGGGCTCTTGTGTCTCACTCTTGCTTTTGACAACCATATAGCGCCTTAAGGATTTTCACCAATATTTAAAAAAAATCGTAAACCCGACTATCGATATAGTAGAGACCACGAAAGGATAATGTGGGACCCCTCAGATAGAGGGATGATCTGCGTAAGGTTTAGGCAGGAACTAATGCATAGAGCTGAGAATCAAATTGAGTGGCACACATTGGGAAAGGCCTATGCCCAGCAGTGGACGGATAGATCACAGATTAAAAACTATAAAGGTACAAGACGAAGATTGCGATCATTCATATCATAATAATAAAATTTAATTACCTATATAGTTTCTTTGGGATAGATTCCAAACGATCTAAATAACATACATTTCCCTACATCAAAAAACCCGTAAGTATTCTTTAAATAAATAAAACTGAGTTAATTGTAACCACACCGACCAAGAAAAACCCTACGGCCCTAAAATCTTAATTCTTTTCACACATCAAAACACATATAGCTACTATAAATTATCATGTGGTTTGTTTATTGATTTACCGCACTCAAGGTCCTATTTCCACAAGGGCATTTTGAAAACATTTATAAACAGACCGGCGGAAAAGTTTGTCGTTGATAGACACATTATTTTTATTTTACTTAGTTTAGGAAAAACAGTTGTATACCGCATCCCAAATCAAGTGTCTTATTTTGTAAACAAATATGATCGTCTAATTACCTGATGTGATGTAACACTGAAGGAACTGATTGATCGAACCTGTTCACCATTGTGAAAATAACTATGCAATAATCACAGAACAGCTTAAAATATTAGTAGTGTAGGGTAGTTTTTGTTTATAAAATAAGACACTTGATTTGGGCTGCGGTATAGGTAGGTAGGCTTTTGAAAATTGCAGGATTATTTTTTACAATTTCTTATTTAACATTGCCACATTTCAATGGAGCTTTGCCCCACCTACAAAACTACGTGACCATTTAAGCTGTACCTATCATTTTTTTGAGGACTTATTACAGGTTTCATATTGCATAATCATAATCAGTATCATTTTCTACTACTCTCGCAACTCCTATAGAAGAATAACAAAAACAATGAATAAATTGCTTCGATTTCTTACTATTCTCTGAATTCTTAATTAAGCTGTTTTTTTCGAATCGCAACTTATACAAAACTTTATTTTAAACCAATAATTTTAATAAAAAACGGTGATCTTTTTACATTTATTCGTTATCTTGTACAACTTGCGGTGGATGGTGGGGCAGAATCTGGCATTGTCGTTTGTGTATAACATAAGATAAATTACCAGAGGTAGAACCAGCTGTTAAATAGAGATAAGACCTGTCAGTTTACATGTAGGTACCTTTTATTGCGATCAAAATAATGGCATCACTCCACGTGCGCGCGCGCATATTTCATAAGCACATTAATGTCATACCTGGCATTTGTGAATTATCACCTGCGTCGTAAAAATATTAGCTAGGAATTACTTTTCATTTCGTGTACTGAATTTATGAACTGACGAAGGCGAGGATTTGCGAAGTTCCGTGTTATTTTGTGTAAGGATGATTGCAACATTAAGAAATAATCGTTTATTTTTTTACTATGGCAACTTTATCAGCCAACTAAAAGTGGGAATGCTTAAAAAGGAAGCTTTTGAAAACGACGCAACGACGGTTGCTAAATTATTAGATAATTTTTATTTTAATGTATACAGTGGTTATTTTGAGATTAATATCACATTAAATTAATCAGAAAATGTTCGCGAATGATAGTATGGTGAAGTTATTGAATTATTTATGCAAGATCTGAAGTTTCAAGCTTTTATCAAGAGTTTCCGCTACAAGCTCGGGAGTGAACGTGACTGTCCCGAGCTGCTTCGTCCAGAGTGATGACGCTACGGCGTCTCCTCTGGATGAAGACCAGAAGACGCGGCTACCCAGGGTGAGACGCTACTGCGACTCTTCTGGAGGAAGATAGAACACATGATACTGAATTTTCTGTAAAATGACATTGGCAAATGAAGAACTGTCGACTCCATTAATAAAATAAATAAATGCTTAAAAAGCGCGTATACGTTATACTTCAGAGTTTCCTTTGAAAATTCTAATTACTATTAGCGTTTAAATTAGCGTGGCGTTTAGGGATTAATGATAATATTAAGTTAATCACAAGAAATGTCTCCGAATGTTTAAATATTTATTTAATGTTGATGGTTAATGATTGGAGTGCTCGAAAGAAGACGTATTTGTGAAGTTTCGTGTTGTGATCAAGAATATCGAATTCATGACTCAGGCATGGAATTACACTGAAAAAATAGTTCGCAAGCCGTTGCGAACTGCAGAGCTACAACCGTTACAGACAATGGCTGTTATTCATAAACGTGATTTAAAGTTACGCCACCGTTTAGGCCCCCTGTCCCTTTCTATCTTAACCTTTTTTAAAGGTTAAAAAGGTAAGTTAGGTGAAAGGGATAGCACGATTTAAAGGAAGTGTGGTTTAACTAGGTTTATGAATACAGCATATAGGGACAGCTAATTGCTTTTCTATTATTTTTATTGGTTTTCCTAGCTAACTAATAACGGGCTAGGAAAACCAATAGCCAAAACAGCAAAACAATTAACTGTTTGTAACGGTTACTTGTATCTGCCAATAATTAGCAACCACAGCTAATGTGTTCTTTCCGTGTATCTCAGAATGACATAATAGGATATTGAGCTGGTTTTACGTTGTGAAGGTGACAAGGTCGTTATACAATTCACAAGGATAGATTACAGGGCTACATATAGAAGGCCACATGATACGTTTAAAAGCATCGAAATATGCTAACAAAACATCCTGTATCAACGCGATATAATATGCGCGTAATTTGCGCAAGCGACGCGCTTTTAATTCTGGAAACTGGAGCAGATTCGCAGCGATACACGAGTGCGCGTGCGGCGACCATCCGGCAGGAGTATTGGGGATAGTGACAGGAATTATACTTGGCAGGACTAGGAATCACAGACCTAAAATATTGGTTGACATTTTGATGTCGAATGGTGCATTAAAAGAGTAATTTTGCTAAAGGGATTATGAGAAAGCGACTTCTTGCGATATAATATTTTGCAAAGGGGACATCTTGCGAATAGAATATTGTGGGCAGTGATAAAAATTCGACGACTGAGCCAAATTCAGTCACCTTTCTATAGTTATTATAAAGATGCCTACCATAATGCGGCCCAAACTTAATTAATTACTTAGTAGAATTAATTCCCACCTATGGGCTAATCTAAAATTATTATGACTTGGACACGTAGTACAAGCTTTAGATTAGAGTGGTTGAAGATAAAATTAGTAATGTAAAATCATACAAACTGTATAAGTATGCCAACATATGAGTTAAAGTTATAATTATGAAACAAAATATGTACTTTAATGTTTTTTTTGGTATAATACCCTGTCTAGTCTACATGCACTCGCAAAACATTATTAAAAATTGAATTGTGCATAATCATTAATTGGAAATACTGAGAGTAGTGTGTGTGATGACCATTCCCAATTATTCATTATAATTATATAAAATACTAAGAATAAGTTCAACCATACAGAGAGGTAATGCAGCCAGCGTCCTCGGTACGATGCTGTGTGGAGGGGATCTGGACGACGTGCTCCCTTGATAGTTGTAAATAGTATTATATTTTTTGACTTGGTTTAGTTTTTTAAGTAGGTATGTATATTTTCATCATCATCAGTCTATTTATATCGCCCCACTGCTCGGGCACAGACCTCCCCTTACATCGAGGGAGCTCGGGCCATAATCCACCATGCGGTCCCAGTGCGGGTTGGCGGATTTCACATGCCTTAGATTTTTTTTCTACGACATGCAGGTTTCATCACGATGTTTTCCTTCACCGTTTTTGAGAGCACTCGGTAAATGTACGTAAGTTTTTCCGTCGAAAAAACCGAGGATAACTCATTGGTACATGGCTGCCCTAGCTGGGAATCGAACCTGAGACCTCCATATTGCAAGTCCATTGACTCAACCACTGAGCCACCGAGCTCTACTGTATATTTTAGGTTGTTTTAATTAATTTTTTAAGTTAATTTTAAATACTATGTAATTTAAATACTGTCCGAAATTATTATTTAATCATGGTAACTGTAGCAACGTGCGCAGGCGCCGCACATCCGCAGGCCTATTTGTTGACACGCGCAACCCATATAACGCGGCGATGTTTATGGCAAGACATGTTACGACTCATTTTAGACAAATAATGGGATAACCTGAGCTACTCAACGCCTGGCCGAGATTCACGGGGAGTTTCGGCAAAATATTAATATTATGTTTGGTTAGAATTACCCTGGAATTACCTTAAGAATTAGTTTTTGCACAGTGCTAGTTTTGGTAGTTTTGGTTTTGCAGGTACGGTGGAACACAGAGAAAGGTGTACAGGAGAGTTTTTAAGGTTGAAATTTTCTCAAAAACTACTTGACCTATTGCACAAATTCTTTCTCTGTTAGATAGATAAAAGTTAAAACTATGTACTGTAAAAGAATTATTAAATTCGGTCCAGTAGTTTTTGAGAAAATCTCATCCTTATTGAGGCCCCCTGTATACTTATCTCTGTCGTCGACTGTACATTTCCTGAAAATCGTTAAGGCTAAGATGGTATCTAATTCATACCATCGTATTTACCTTTGTTTAATTATTTCCCTTTATTGCATCTGTAGATATGTACATGTGAAAACTTATAATTGGTTTATGGATATTATTTATTTATATTTTGTCGTAGCTGCTGGTTTTCCGAATAAAATAAAATAAAAAATAAAATGGCTCTGAGACCGTTAGACTTCGGATAACCCTAATTGGCATTCATTGATGTCACCTTAGAATATTTGTTTTTTCTTAGGAATTCAGATTTCCTCATAATGTTTTCCTTCATAATTGTTGCGAGCATTTGGTAAATGTAAATTCGAAAAAAGACACCGAGGATACCCATTGATGAAAACAGGAGGAGCTGTATGGCCGCTGATAATTGCAAATGAATTGCAGCCTTAAGGTGATCAGGTGGAACTGTTGCTGATCGTATATGGCATCGTGGATCGAACCTGGGACCTCCGTATAGTCCAGTGAACCAACCACTGCGCCATCGAGCTCTGCACACCTTATTTATAGGTTATAAAAAATATTTTTAAAACAGTTTTTCAACAATTCCCGCAATTTATCTCGAATAATTAAAGATTACTTATATTTATAGCATCGTACAGATTCCACTTTGATTATTTAGTTGCGGAGATAAATCTTATCGTACGTCATCAACAAGCAATTGTACGCGACAGAATAATCCTAAGGAATCGTTAGCATCTGTTTGTCATACAGTTTTTTTTTAATTGTACTTTACGGCACGGATGCTATCATTCCACATTCTTGAAACTGTATCAAACAATGCTAATAGTTGTACAGTATTTATAATAAAGAAACTCTGTTGCATAATTTTTGTAACAATAACAAACCTTTTTAACACGTTCACAGTCCAGTGCCCCATATATGGAGCACGACGAACTAGCTTCACAAACCCGTGCCCCACATATGTGGCACGATAAAAAAAGTATATGCCTACCAGATTCGCACTAAGGATATTTTTTCTGAAGGAAGTAAATACGATGTCTTTGGTGGATGCTGCTGTCCATTCACGTCCTATTGTCTTCAGAAGAGTGCTCAGAGTGGTACACTCAGTGTTGAAGTGCTCACATAACAAATTTGATGTAATTTCGACTTGTATTAGAGATTTCAAACAGATTTGACTTTTTTCTTCACAATCTTTATAACTGCTAGAAACTGAGACTGGTTCTGCCGAATTTACCACTACGATTCTCTAGAGGTGTAAACGCGTCATAGATTGAATTATTAAACCTATGCCGAGTTTATGTATAATTATGCATCGGCTGAAATATCATACATCTTTAAAAAGTAGCAAAAGCCGAGTATTTTATTGCCCGAGTAACTAAGCCTATAAATGCGGCAAAGAATGAATTGGTTTAGGGTACAACTCGCCCGCTCAAAATCAGGACCGCGGGCGAGACGTCCACTTTTTGAAACTGCTACAGGTATATTCGCCCGAATAATTTTAAAGACGATGTTGTACGGTGGAACACACAGAAAGGTGTACGGGAGAGTTTTTAAGGTTAAGATTTTCTCAAAAACTACTTGACCTATTGCAAAAAAATTCACTGTTTGATAGATAAAAGTTAAAACTATGTACTGTAAAAGAATTATTAAATTCGGTCCAGTAGTTTTTGAGAAAATCTCAACCGTATTGAGGCGTGCATACATGCCTCAATACGCTTGAGATTTTCGCAGTATTATATTTTGATCACTGTCTTCGACTGTACCCTTCCAAAAAAAATTATGGGACATATCGTCAATTCCGGCCCAGAATTATTTGAAAAGTGGTTTGTTCTTGTCCGAGTTTACTCCTAAGCCAAAATTCGACATCCACATTACAGTATTCCGCAATTTAGTTGCAATATCAAACCGTTGGACGCGGTCAGAAATAATCGGGGCCATCCATCGCAGCTCTGCCGTGTCGGCGCGTCAATGGCAGCCAAGAATGCCGTATCTTAATATTAATACATCCGCTGGAGTGTAGCTGCGGCGAAATGTCAACTATTTCGTGACGAATATTGGACGATCGGTGCCTGATTATACAAAACATACATCAAACATACAACCGCAGACCGACAGAGAGTGCTTGTTCTCCAAAAGAGAGTGATAAGGCTGATGTTCAAGGTGCCCTGGAATACACCAGCTCGGGAACTATTTAGAAAATTAGAGATTCTGACATTTCCTAGCCTGTACATATTTGAAGTGTCCAAGATTGTACGAATGAACTTTACAAGATTCTCAACAATTGGTTCTGACCACTGCTACAACACACGAAATAGTAAAAACAAGAACGTTCTGTCTGGGGTGTCCCACAGGCTGAAGAAATCCGAGCAGTGCGTCTGGTATAGAGGCCCTCAGATATACAATGCCCTTCCGGTTGAGATCAGAGACGGTGACTTGTCCTTTGCAGTATTCATTAAAAAATTAAAAATATTTCTGCTTAAAAAAGCTTACTGAATGAATTTTTAGAAGACAATGAAAAGTGAATTATATAAGTAATGGTAATGTAATATGATTTGTAAAATGACTTATAACAGAATATGCTATAAATAAATTTGATTATGATTATACAACTCACGCCCATCTGACCCAGAGACGATGAAAGTCCAACAATACTGACAAATCTACACACAAACAAATTCTATATGCACTCATGGCTTTGTTGCAAAGTGCCTAGGGCACAAACAGTCGCCGCAACGGAGTGACTGTGACGTCACTGAGGCACTGACAGAATACCAGCGCCGCACGCGCAGCAACATGCTGAGTCAGCGCCCTTTCATTACTGCGACACACAGACAATATGGACCTAAAACACTTCATGTTACTTTCCTTAGTGTAGTATATCTATCTGTTCTCCATGTTTGTACCTTCTTTTGTGTATGTATTGTAGTATGTTGCAGAAACGAATAAATGTTTTATCTATCTATAAATCTCGTCCAAACTCATTGTATCTCGCATCCATCCGCGTACACAGCTTGCAAGTTACAACGGCTTTTCGCCCCTAACGAGCCAAGACGTCTCACAAAAAGCAGCTGGAAAACCGACTGCACTGCGCATGAATGAGAATACTTAGATGGCCTGCTGGCGTCACAAGACTGGACCACCTCAGGAATGTACATTGTACACAAGAAGACGCCTCGACCCACTTCTGCTACTGCCTAACCTTTTCCCATTTATTTGGGAGTCCCCTCTGGTCTTTCTTGTCCAAGACGGTCTACCTTGGGTCATTTCAAGTATTATGTCCTGGTCTTTCAAGTCTTGATTTGAGACATCCATGTGAGCCGGGGATATCTGGGCTGCGTACTCACGTTAGGTACTTTTCTTGTCATGTGATGGTGGTCGTCGCATGAAATGTCTGTACATTAGACCTCAATAAGGTTGAGATTTTCTCAAAAAGTACTGCACTGAATTGAATAATTCTTTAACAGTTACATAGTTTTAACGTTTATCTATCAAACAGTGAAATAATTCTTGCAATAGGTCAAGTAATTTTTGAGAAAATCTCAACCTTAAAAACTCTCTTGTACACCTTTCTCTGTGTTCCACCGTACACATCCGTGGTAGTTTCAAAATGAAGCCTATCCCAGAAATGGTTTAGAGTCCTCCTGTCGTATAGTGATCAAAGCTATTGTCAGAGTTATTCAGGCCGCCCGTAGGCCTGTGACGTGGCCTAACGACTGTTGCCGAGCGACAGCAACCACTGCTTAAGGTGCTTTCTGTCTCAAAAAGCACTCGACCGATTTTACATTTTATTGTAAAGTCTGCGCTCTAAGCTCTCTCAATAAATATTAGTGAAATAATTATTAATGAAACCCATTGTTTACTTTTCTCTATTTTCGGCAGTAGACTACTAGAATAATATCTCAATCTCACACTCATAAATTATGAGTGATAATTTACTGCACCAATAACTATGCAGTTATGAGATATTAACAGGTCTTCAAATGATTTACAGTCAAACTGAACGTTTACGACAGGTTACTATGTGCGTTATAATGTGAAATTGAATTTAAATGAAACCAAATAATATATAGTCGAAAACGTACATATACCCTATGTATGTATTTATATGTATTATTAAGGTTGAAATTTCTACTTTTTCTTTTATAGTTTCTAATATACACAGATATCATAATTGAGACAAGCTAAGTTAGCAAAATTGTGAAAAATTTACTAGAGTAATAAATAGAAAGTCTCTCTCTACGAATTGTATTTAAAATCGGCAATTTTTCACTTACCGAATACAACTCCGAGTTTGAATCATGTTGTCAAAGTCAAATTTCTTAATTGCAATAAGTAAGCACGTTGTGTACATTTTTGCACGTCAACATATTTTATGAATTTACATTTACACCACTTTGTAACCAACGCTGGTGCCAACGCTGAGGAGAAAAAGTTACAAAATAATCTCAGCAGCACATCTTTTGAAATAATGATAACACAATTACTTAATAACTAGGTATTACACAACTATTACTATTATTAGTAATCCAAACTTTATCTATATAACTTTTGATTGTTAATGTACATTTAAAAAGAGGTAATATAGATTTGGTAGGTAGCTTTTTGAAAGATTTATTAAATTCGGGGCAACTTAGTTATTTATGGCACTTAAGGCTGCGCAAAATATATATTTCCAAATGTAGGGTACTATAAATGCGAGAGCTTGTTTAAAAAAAATTGAATTTTATTGGCGTATTTTTATATCCCTGCCAAAATTCATCCAAAATTAAAAACAAAAAACAAATATGGAGTCACTGTGCCGTGCTCTTTTCTACGTCGCTGCGGGACATCTTCTGTTCGCGCTCGAGTTTGACAGCTGGCGGCCCCTTAAGATCATGAAGGAAAAAACATTCCGGCCATTCGTTCCGTCATGCTAACGAGCTAATCAGATATAAGGATTGATATTTATTTGGTCAGGCATTTGGGACAAGTCAAGAAACATACAATTTCTTCAAACTAGGTGTAATGTTTCTTACATGTTTGTGCATGCCACTTAAAAATTTAAAATTTATAAATAAGCTGTACACTATCCAATATTGTTTATGCGAATTTGTTTAGCACATTGTATACGAAATTTTAGTGGTTGTTTTCCCGTGGCAGAATGATTTGCCATCTGTAGTAGGTACTATTGATTTATCGTGTTAAACTTGAAGAAAGTCGTTAATTTTTAATTATTTTTTTCAACTCTAAAATATATGAGACGACAGTAACTCACTAGGAAAAGATTATCCTCGTTCGTAACCGGTTACGTACGAGGATCGTTTTTCTTTACTCCAAACCAACCGCCATACTGACTTAAGTTTCGTAACCAGTTACAGGGAAGGTTTTTTTTTCTACTAGTCTGATTTTGAAAATTCTTTACAATTACATAGTGTGTACTTGAAACTATCTATTAGAAAAGAATTTATACAATCGGTCAAGCAGTTCTTGAGGAAATCTCAACCTTATTGAGGCCACATGTATACTAAGTTTCCCTATTTTCAAATAAGTAGATACCTACACTAGAAGCTAGCCTCGCTGTAAATCGCTGTCATGACACCTTTTCATGTGCCTCTAGTTTACTTATATACTCATTTTTCATTCGGAATGAAACATATTGCGAACCTAGATACGCCTGAACCATGCTGAATACTAAAAATACGTGTCGTTCGCCGCAAAACAGCTCAAAATAAAATAAACATAATAAATTGCGAATTATTTGCCATCTTGTTGACAGTTATGAGTTTTTCAAATAAATAGACGGAACTTTGAATGTGCCAGAATGTATACCATTGAGAAATATAAGTAAAAATAATGAATTTTATAAATATGCGTGGTACCTATAATAGTAGAGTCGTGGAAGGAATGATATTTAAAGTAATAGTGAGAGAAATAGAAATTAGATACTGTTCTTCGAACGGCTTACTTACTATTACAAACAACTACGTTTATGTAATTTCGTTCGATTTTGCAACTTTTTCTCCTCAGCGTTGGCACCTTTACCTTGCAAAGCGGTGTAAATGTAAATTCAAAAAATATGTTGACGTGCAATAATGTACTCAACGTGCTTACTTGCAATAAAGAAATTTTACTTCGACTTTTTGACTTTAATGAAAAAATGAATTATTATTATGAATGTTACAACAATGTCCTCCGTGGAAAATATATAGAACAGATTATTTACTCACATTATTTAAGTAGATTGTATTTTATATCTCAGATTGTATTTTTAAACAATTTTAAATAATTCGTGAATCAAATCTCACAACTGATTTTTGTATTATATTAAATAGCATAATTATTATAAAAAATATGGTTTATATACTGGATAAGGATGTAATTGAGTGCTAAATAGTTTAAGAAATAAATAAAATCACATTTATCAATGCAATTAACAATTTGCCACAGTAATTAAAATCTCGTAGCAACTTCGTAGCACTTGCGTAGCAAGCATTTATACCCACTGTTCACCCACTGAAACTTATTTTTATTAATGTAATATTTTATATTAGTTATATGTGTAGTGTAACTGTGTATTTAAATGAAAAATAATAGAAAAAATCTCGTACAAGCTCCATGTTTTTAAATCACCAATCGTACTAAATATTTTTTACCAAACACTTTTTCACTTCGCACTGGCCACTAAAGTTTTTTTTTTAATTCAAACGTGGAATTCCAGAAGGAACCGTTCTGGATTGCGCGCGAAGTATGACTACCACTGGCACACAGCCGCCTCGCGATACGTAAAGTACGCATTTATTAATAATCAGGTATTTATAATTAAAACGCATTTTTTTAAAGTTATTCACACTGTAATGCTTTTCAAAATATAGGCTCGTATTAATCAAAATTCTTAAACCGTGTTATAAGCTACGGTTTAAATGTGTAAACCAAAGGTTTTAGCCATAAATGTGACTTAAAGTCGATTTAACTATTTTCGTCATGTGAAACGGTTTGGCAACTGTCTAAATAAGCCACCGTTTAGCAATCTTTATGGCATATCCATAGCCAAAGATTATATATGATATTATAAAAAAAAATCTCCATTTATCATTTAGATTTTCGTTTCGCATAGCGTATATGCAAGAAAATATCAAAACGATAATAGCCTTGTTTTAACTAGTCATAGCCTTCGTAGAAAAACTAAAAATACGCCCATACGAAGCCTTAAACAGCCGCTTAAGTTTTGAATATCGTATATTATAAGGAGCTGTAGACATTTTGTTTATATTACACCGTTAATACCATTTGACATTGATTGAAATTTCCTGTTAACATAATTTAAAATTAAAATATCAATCAACTTCGCATTCAAATGGAAGATTACTGGAATCGTTTTTGCAAATGGCGTTGTATTTTGTGGATGTCAAACTGTCGTAACACTGTAATTAGTGGACAGTGGTAGTGACCCACAGATTAAAGATATAAGTTTTATATTCAAAATAGTGACCCCCGCTTCGGATCGTGTCTCGTCCAAAGTATTTCCCTCGCAATCCAGCGCGGTAACGCTGCTGGTGTGATGGGAACCTTTCGACGAGACACGACCCGAGATGGCGCCTTTTTTACTTGATTTTATACAAATATTTTGTATTTTTCTATAATCTGTTTTGGGTCCCTTAATTTTAACTATATATAACTGTAATTAATTTATTTCTCTATCTAATCTAAAACTTTTTTACATCATTACCATCGGATGTCTCGTAATAATTTCAAACGACCGATTGAAATTATTATGAGAAATCCGATGGTAATGATGTAAAAAAGTTTTAAATTTTTTTATTTTTTTATTTAATACATTTTATAATATTAGAACATGCATAAACATTTGAATTTTAATATGTTAACAATTAACATGACATTTTAATGTACAAACTTTTAAAATATTCAATTTTTCAGCATTAAATCGGTCATCAACTGAGCGCTGTTTTCAGAACGATCTACTCTATTCGTAGTTATTTACGATGTATTGAAAACTCGTTCTCGATTCGTTCACTTTCCGTTTATAATTGTCATTAATTTGTCAGCTAATAAGTTGGGAGCGAAAGTTATATCATGGTATGTGATACATTCCACAGTTTCCAATCATGATTCATGAAGGAAAGAATACTTCGGGGAAATGCGACGAGCGAGTTTATATACTTATTCCTTTAAGTATGTATAAAGCGATGAAGATTTTCGGTAGGCGTAGCGTGGCCTGTGGTAGCTCAGTTGGTAAGAGCGTGTCACAGAATGACAGGGTCGCAGGTTCCAGGCCCACGGCAAGAATTTTTTCATCATGTTCTAATTTATTCACCGAGCATGGATAATGCGTAATTCAAATTCTGAGTTTATATTCCTTCACTCTTTCAATCATAATCATCATCATCATCATCATCATGGGCCTATTTAAATGTCGCCACTGTTAACACACTTTCGCTACATAGAGGGAGGATAAGACATGATCATTTTTAAACTTACACGGTGTGTATACCTACATAATAATTAGATTAAACGTGAATTATCGTGTTAAACATTTATTATTGATGTCTCGATATTCTACACAGTCTCGACAGTCTACTCGTGACCATGATGGCTGTAATGCTGTCGAAATATCGAGACATCAATAATAAATGTTTAACACGGTAATTCTCGTTTTATCTAATTAATAAGATAAGATAACATTTATTCATCCAAGATGTCGTTATGCAATACATAAGTGTTTATGTTATATACATTGCTTCAAATTGAACTAGTCGAGTTTTTCTTAATTCTATAATTATAATTATTTATAACTTTGTTTACATAATGGTAACGTAGTAAATCTCCATGTAATTGGAGAATTGTGAACAGTATGTCTCATGGTACTTTTGTACGTAATTAGACATGGTCAATTAAAATTTAATAAACAAATTATATACTTAAGTATTACATTTTTTTTTGTACTCTTCCTCTACGCGACTCTTGTATTTGTAGTACTACGACATCCTCTACGCGACTCTTGTATTCAGCACAAGCACTCACGAGCCCTTGTGCCCAACACAAGAGCTCGTAAGCCCGCTCTTACAAATGTAAAACAATTTGACATTTGTAAGAGGATTTTACGAGTACGTAATAGCCACAATTTATCGTAAAATCCGCTCAATACTATCTATGAATCGAGTCCTCAGTACTGGAGCTGTAAATAGTGAGATACGCATGGCAACTAAACATTCTTCAATAATATCACAACATGTTGAAAGCCATTAACATATTATTAGACCACAACATCTGTCCGCAGATATAACAAAGTGTTGTAAATTCAATCCAGTTTTTTCCGTTAAACAATACCTACCAGAAGATGTTTGATCATCGTTCCTATAAATCAAAATTAAAGCATTTTGTCATCGTAAGAATGCCTTTGTGTCATCTTATTAGTAAAATCTTGGTAGAAATATTCTTTGATATAATAAAAGACGAATTACACTTAAGGGCGCGTGGGCTCTAAAAATACAACTATCAACAAAGAATGTTTGGAATAGAGAAATGGCCTATTCATACATCATTGTGCCAAAATCCACGTTTAAAGCCCAAAAATGACATTGCCACACATAGAGAGAGCTGTCACATTGAGCCTAGTATATGTCGTGTAGGGTATTAGGGCATCAAAGAGAGTGCTGTTATATTGGCTTTAAGTTTTTTTTATAAGAAATAGTCGTAAAATACGTTTGATAAAACGAGTATTTTCTATGAAATAAACACAGACCGCTTACCCCATAGACATGAAATCGGTACAAATGACATTGCCACATTTCAATGGAGCTTTGCCCCACCTTCAAAACTACGTGACCATTGAAGCTGTACCTATCATTTTGTTGGGGACTTATTATTGGTTTCATATTGCATAATCAGTAGGAGTTGCGAGAGCAGTAGAAAATGATAACAAAGACTGAAATATAATGAATAATTCGCTTCGATTTCTTACTATTTTCTGAATTCTTAAGAAAGAAAAAAACAGCTTAATTAACTAATGTACGTTTGATGTACAAATCTTTATTTTAAACCAATAATTTTAATAAAAAACGGAGATATTATTACATTATCTTGTTCATCATACGGTTGATGGTGGGGCAGAATCTGGCATTGTCATTTAGTAGTTGATTTTTTTACAGCTCGAATGCAAGTCCTTTTGAAGTAATCCTTCGTACAGTTTAGAGAAAGGTAAAAACAAGTAGATAAGCTACCTGGGTCGCATTTTAAAGCTATACGTAACAGTTTTACAGGTTACGGACTCTTATACAACAGTTTACAGTTTGCTGCAATTAATAATCCAGGGCAAGATTTGTAGGAAGAGGAACGTTGGCAGGAGAAGACACTCTTGGCTAAAGAATTTACGTGATTCTGCAGCACCGGCTCCTTGTTCCGGGCAGCCGGACAGAGGGTGAAAATTGCCATGATGCTGTCCAACCTTCGATGAGAAGAGGAACGTTGAGAAGAAGACAGTTTGGGTAAAGTTTTATTACATTTTGTAAATGAACTAATTAGGTAAGTGTTACATAATTATTATAAGTAACCACATGACAGTCCTTGTCATTTTTGACAGTTCCTGTAAAGTTTGATCAACGTCGGTCAAAAGTTATGTCGGCAATAATGTCTGTCGGGCGAAAGTCGTGTCGATCAAACGTAATGTCGGCCAAATGTCTTTCGGGCGAAAGTCATCTCGATCAACTGTAGTGTCGATCAAAAGTTTTAGAAACTACATATATTATAACTAACCACATTTTGCTCCGTAGGTCATCAAAATATTCAATTCCTAATAAAATAGTCACATAATTTAATTATAGATAGGCATAACTAAAACGTGACAAAATTCGTAATCAAATTTATAAATCGCTGTTTACTGGCGCTGCACGAATTTGTTTAATCTTGAGATATTGCTGTTTGGGACGAATCCAAAAGTCCGATGCGTGCTTTCCTCTGAAATAAGCTTTCACTTTAAATGTCTGAAATAAGCTTTTAAAAACAATTCGTGAAAGGATTTTGTCTGCGCCTGAGTGACATAAAACAAGAACAAAAGAGGTAAAGGGTTCTTGACCCCGACATGAAAATAACCGTTGTGTAAAAACTGGTCACCCTCGAATCTCGATATGGTTCAAACTTCAGATGAAAGCCTTGTCTTGTGTGCTATAGTATACAGATCACTTTTTATTGGTGCTAATGTAAGGAAGTCCGAAAAATTAAGAATTACAAAATATATGTCTGTCTTATACAAAATCAAACGCACAAGCGATAACGCGTTTCAAAATGCGTGTGGCGACATCTATTGTCAAAAAATGTGAAACTAAATAATCGCTTTATACATGTTGCATGGAAAAATTCCTCACGATCTTCATTTTCAGCCTCTTTGAGCCCATTATTGGACATGGACCTCCTCCAAATTTCGCCATTAACTTCTACTGTCTATCATTCGACTCCAATGCCTGCAGCGACTCTTCGTATATCGCCAGGCCAACCAACTGTTGGTCTTCCAGGCTTCCCGAATCGAAAGTCGCGATTCCCTTAGTTTTCTGCTCCAAATCGTCCTCATCGTAAGTCGGGCCTATTGCCACTTTAACCTATATATCGGTAACATATATAATCTGTGACGCCGGTTTTTGCAGTCATCATCATCATCAGCCCGTATCAGTCCACTGCTGGACATAGGCCTCTCCCAAAGCGCACCAGTCAACCCTACTCTCGGTTTTTGCAGTGATTAAATCATTTTTTTTTAAATATTTATACTTATTTAAATATTTTTTATTCGCCGATTGCTGGCTGTTTCGATGATTTTTTTTTTTTTTTATTAATGGACTCGACAGTTCGTCACTTGCCAATGTCATGTTACAGAAAATTCAATATATTCAATAGTCTTCTATCTTCCTCCAGGGGAGTCGCAGTAGCGTCTTCACCCTGGGTAGCCGCGTCTTCATGTCTTCATCCAGAGGAGTCGCCGTAGCGTCATCACTCTGGACGAAGCAGCTCGACAGTCACGTTCACTCCCGAGCTTATAGCGGGAACTCTTGATAAAAGCTTGAAACTTCAGATCTTGCATAAATAATCAAATAACTTCACCGTACTGTCATTCGCGAACATTTTCTGATTAATTTAACGTGATATTAAACACAAAATAGTCCCTGTGGATATTAAAAGGAAAATTATCAAATAATTTCGCAATCGTCGTTTCCCGCCATTTTCAAGAGAACCGTTTCGATGATTTCTTTTATAGTCTCCTGTAGCCTAAGCATTCGGAAGGAAGTTATTGAGAATTTTGAATTTCGAAGGGTGAAGAAGCTTTTGAAAGTGGCGGAAAGCGACGGTTGCGAAATTATTTGATAATTTTCAGTTTACAGTGATTGATATATCACGTTAAGTGAATCAGAAAATGTTCGCGAATGACAGTATGGTGAATTTATTGGAGGATCTGAAGTTTGGCGCTATGGTCAAAAGTCCCGCTATAAGCTCTGGAGTGAACGTGACTGTCGAGCTGTTTCGTCTAGAGTGACGACGCTACGGCGACTCCTCTGGATGAAGACAAGAAGACGCGACTACCAAGGGTGACGACGCTACTGCGACTCCCGTGGATGAAGAGAAGACGATATGATATTTTGAATATTCTATTATATAACATGACATTGGCAAATGACGAACTGTCGAGTCCATTAATAAAATAACGATCGCGAAATGTAATTTGTGTAATATCTAGACTTGCTAGGACTGAGTTGCATGGCTGGAAAATGCGTTGATGAATCAGTTAAGACTTCTTCCATTCAAATAAATATTTGGATGGCACTAATCACTAGCTTTGATGTAGGTGAGAAGTGGGTTCTGGGTATCGCATGAACTTATGATTATGACTTGGCATCACTCATGAAGCGAATTAACAACGCTAATTAGTACACTGTCACATTTGGTCTTCTTTTAGGTGGATTGAATTGAATAAACAATTTGCATGTACGCAAGAAAGCAGGATTCTTGCACCATGATGTAATTTAAGGTATTTTAGGGTTCCGTGTCTCAAAAGGAAAAAGGAACCCTTATAGGATCACTTTGTTGTCCGTCTGTCAAGACCCATATCTCAGAAACGCGTGGACGGATCAAGTTGAAATTAATACCAAATATTCGGGTCTGCAACCTCGTGCAGCCGTGAAAAAATCAACCTTCTACGTCAACGCAATCAAAAGATATGGCCGTTTATGTCGCTAAAACGTTAAAAAATTTAAAAAAAAATTATGGCACCCACTTGTACCTATTTGAATCCTATATTTGATATAATTTTTGGAATTAGTATATGTCATAATGTAACAATATGTCATTTATAATAAATATTTAATAATGTATAATTTTGGTTCACATTCTGTAGGTTATTAGTATTCTATGCAGTAGGTATTTAGGTAACCATAAAATGAAATACTTAATAATAAAATAACTGAAAGATTCTTAATTCTACACTGACCTTCATTTGTGCTAATCCATACTATATCCTAAGCTGTTTACGTAAAACTAAAGTTTAATTTAACTGAAAGTTTATGAAATAAATTCCCCCAAACTGCCTTCGAGCGAAGATCATCTAATTTCGTTAATAACTCGCGTATTCACATTAAATTTAAAAATAAAATCGTATAAAACTGTCTAGGCGTATTCCTGGGTGCGGGGAGGGTTGCTGCCAACTCTGGTCGGTAGTAAATAATAAGGAACCAGTGGGCGATTCCCGTGGCTGGCTCACTTATGTATTTCGATTTCTGAGTCACGTAGCAACGGTATTGGTAGTCCTGGAATTTAGTGCTTGATTACGTGGGATACCTCTTTGTGAGCTACATTTGTAGCTGTTACCTATATATGGTTACCTTCCAGCTACAACTTACTCCTTTCAACTGGTTCTGTAGCGCTCACATCGATAGTAATATAGAGGCAATTTAAGAGAGTTAGATGCAGCTCAAGGCTGCCGAATTTGTGCCCAAATTAGAGTTGTAAGAGAGTTATAGCAGCTATAACTCTCAATTGTAGTGCTCTTCGAGAACTCGCAGTCCCAAATATTTCTTCTATGGCGCTCTTATATTGCTTCTTATAATGCTTGTATGCTACTTGGGTAAGGCTTCCAAAAATTACTTACATATATTAACCCAAAAAAACTTAAAGGTAATGTTTTAATTAACTGTTTACTTTTTGATTCAATATCCCTTGAGCCTTAGCTTGCGCTCAAAATTGTCTATGAATCTCGGCCATGGTTTTGAGAGCGAGCTTAAGGTCTGTTCCGTACTGGATCAGAGTTTAGGAAGTAGTTGTTTGTTGGTAAAATTAGAGGGACGAGCTCCAGCAGGAGAAGCTGTCGGACCAGAGCCTGGAGTCTAGTCGTGAAGGATTGGCAGGTTAGTTGCTGGGCTCAAAGATTCCTCTGCTACAAGGTCCATACCCGATCGAAGTGGCGCCCCCAAACTTAATTAACCTTCTGAATTAAAATTGCATGCTATTATTTAAGACAATGGGCTTCTCCATACTAAATACGTGAATGTAGAAAGTGGTCGTGAGTGACTGTAAGGGCTCAGACAGACGAACAACAGTGCGTCGCGCGATAGCTCGCGACACCTTTCGCGGAGGGATGTAAGTTGTCGCGCGAAATCGCGACCCTCTGCGACACCTCGCGACACTCCGCGACGCAAGAGCGTCGCGCGACAGCTGACAACCCTCTGCGAAAGGTGTCGCGAGCTATCTGAGCCCTAACTGTGGTGGTAGTGGTAGCAACTGACGCTGACGTTGTGATCAAATGTGTATCGCTTTTGGAGACTTATGCTCAATACTCAATATACTTATTGCATAAGTTATAATACAGATGTTCACATACTACTTAACATTAAAATGTTACAATTGTTCTTTATGGACCTTGTTTAGGCACAGCAATATAAGAGAGAGACGACATTTTTTGTTCAAATATAATGTAATTTGCAGTACTTACTAGTTGCTCTACATATTATGTAGCCAATGCATCCATACATATGCTACCCAATGTAGTCTATCTTATATAACGTAGTATACAATAGATATCCAAAATGCCCACCAAAAATATCACCAACTTGCTTATGGTCGAGAGTTGCCTGGCATATTGGGATTATCCAAGGCCTATAATCATTCTTTTTACTTAAGGTGACTCATAATAATGGCCCTACTGACATACTTTTGACTCACACAAAAATAAAACCTCTATTACACCTAAAGAATGTCGTTCCCAGTCATTTAATTCGCCACTTCCGTTTGCCAACGATCTTAGTCTAAAAACACATCAACACTGAAATGACGTTGTTTCGGTTGGTCTTTGAAGTGATAGTAAAAATTGTAATAAATTAGTTGGTGGGTTGATATTATCAAGGATATACCGAGGACTTCCTACTGTTTACCTTCAATTTGATGAGCAGATGGGTCATCTGATAGTGGCACTTGTAATACCATCAACCCAGGCCGCCCGTAAGCTTCTAATGACTGCTGCCGAGCGACAGCAACCGGGACCAACTGCTTAACGTGCGCCCCGAGGCACGGAGGGACTCAGATGAAAATGTCACTAGCGGTCACCAATCCAAGTCCTGACCTCGACCGACATTGCTTAACTTGTACCTACGATCGTTTTCAACGTGTACTCGCAACTGGACTACAAGTCCCTCCGATCGACCAAAATTAATATAAGGTATTATATATAAACGGATATCACTCATTTATATTGTTGACGCCATGCAACTAGACCAACACTTTCGACCAATTTTGTCGAAGTGAGTGATATCCGTTTATATATGTACCTATCCGAAGCCCAAATCAAGTGTCTTATTTCGTAAACAAAAACTACCCTTCCCTACTTACATTTTAAGCTGTTCTATGATTATTGCATAGTTATTTTCACATTATTAGATGTGATCACTTTATTTCCACAATGACTAACAGGTTCGATCAATCAGTGTTACATCACAACAGGTAATTAGACGACAATATTTGTTTACAAAATAGTTAAGACACTTGATTTGGGCTGCGGTATATAATAATTTGTAGTAATGCCTTTTAATATTAATATAAGTTGTTGGTTGTCTGGAAGAAATCGCTTTTAGCGATAAGACCGCCAAAATTGTACATGCTTCTCAATTATGTAATTAATACTGTATTATGGTGCAATAAAGTGTATTTATCTTATCTTAAGTTGCCTGTAAATTTTCACAGTTTCGCAATGACAATTCGCTTTACTGGAATTTTAAACATTTCTATTCATGTTTCAATATCTATATTTTGTCGTGACATTCTTGATTCCCCTATTTTTACCCTGTAAAGTTTGGACTATTTGGTTCGCTGGAATTTTAAACACCGCCGGAGCAAATTAGTTGAGACAGAAAACTCTACATGTCATCATAATAAATGATATTTATACGATCTCCGACACCTGTTCCCATAAAACATATCGCATGCTTGCGTCATATATTCATAATCTAATACCTACTTTATTATCTAAATACCACACTAATCTGCGTGATTTTTATGAAAGTGTATAAGTACCTATTTAATTTTAAGTAAGTAAGTAAGTACCTAGTATCTTAAAGACATTGGCTTCGTGGTGTTTCTATAACCGTTGCCAAGTGTTTTAAAACGTTATTTAACTCTGTCAAAGTTTTTTTAAAGATCATTTTAGGTATCTATAATACTGGTTTTATTTCTACCACCTTTGCTATTAGGTATAGGTTACATATCCCGTTTTAACATCTACGAACAATGGTCAAAAGTCGTTCATCAAAAAAAATACGCGTGAAGTAGAGGTCAATATCGATAGACAAGACAACTTCCTTACCTAGTTTCCAATTAAGGCTTCGTAAATGACTCGTCCAGAAGACGTACTATTCTATAAAACAATTTCTGACATAAATACTGTACCCACTGTATATATTAATGTACAGTGTAGTAATTATTATTGTGATTTAATTATTATGTAACATCTTGAATTTGAACTGTAAATTATATTTTACCAATAAAGAATCTGAATCAAGTCCTGAATGAGCTGGTAGATCCTCGTTAGATATCATAGCGTATCAACAGCACATCACAAACCTAGATAAAACCTATGCTATTTTACCATAGCGTAAAATGCTCATAATATTGCCCTTGATATACTGTCCTATATAAATTGTACCAGTTCGTCAAAATCGCTGAAATACGAAAGACAGCGCCGTACTACCGAATTCATAGGAACTAAAACACAAAAGTAGGCGAAGTCTTATCAATCAACTCACTAAAAGTAACTTTGAAAACACCGCCACCTATCGCACATTAGTGAGAACACAAAACTTTGTAGACGAGGTAGTTCTTGAGCTCGTTGGGTTAATTTTAGTTTCGGACTTTAATAATAGATGGCGCTGAAAATCAAACCCGATTGCGTGTACTGTTGAAAATTAATTTTGGAATTTTAAGGTAAAAATTGGTAAAATAACATGGACACGACAAACACAATTTTAGCATGGGGGCCAACATAATGAGAAAATATTGGGGGCTAAACATCAATCATAGTTTCAATACGATTTGTATATGAGTTACGCTCACAAGACAATTATTTCACATAGGAACGGTGTAACATTTACAGGACATTTACAATGATAGGCAATCGAACATAGGACACAGAGGGGACCAAATCGACATACCCATAATAAATCTCCTAAGATCTTTTTGCGACCAAGGTGGGTAATAATCTGAAAATAGCAAGTATACTGCTATTATACAATATTACCTACATATTTATATGTATATAAATAGTGGCTGGATAGCCTCCCACTCACGGTCTGATCTCCTGTCACGTCGCCGTGACCATACGAAAAATAAATAAATAAATTTGTATATAGGTAAGTAAACCTTTTAATATACCTACTACTCAATACGAACTATTGTTGAAAACTACACAAGGCGTATATTCTCCTCTATACTTCCACTATTTTCCATGAACTACCGGTTTACAAATTCCTGTTTCACCCCTTCAGCCGAACCACAAACGGCTCGTCCTCCGACAAATCTCCGATACTTATACCTCCGTCACCTTTCCTCCATATAACATTTAGTAAGCTTCGATATCTCAAAATGTGGTACAAGGTTTATTGCTGAACTTTGCGATTGTTTTAAAAAGAAGCTTCAAAATCATACTCAGCACATTTACTTACATCAGTTTGTCTCTCCCTAAATGACTTCTTCTCGTGTGGTTAGTGGCGAAATCTTATCAACTTTTGCTTTGTTTATCAAGTTATTCAGGATGTCGGTAGCTCTCTGACATGGCGAAGTGGCTCAGAGGAAAATGTCAGTAGAGGTCACCCGTCCAGGTACTGACCGCGCCCAATGTTGTACGAACAACATTACAGCAGATCAATAACACTTGCAGTACGATTACAACTCTTACGACGCAGATAATAAACACGATCCAAAGTACAAAGCGTTACACTAGATGTGCTTTGTGTACTTCTACGATCGTTTTCAACGTGTACTCGCAACATACTATCGCTAAAAGACTTATAATTGAATGCACTCTTCCTTACCTTCCAGAAACTGCTTGGTTGGTAGCCGGAGGGAAACTTTGAGCGAGGAGGCGTATGCAGAGTCTATGTACCAGCGAGGGTCGCTCTGCTCACCCAGCCTCTTGATGCTGTCTCTGCAAAGTGAAGAAAAGCAAATGTCATCTTTCATCATCACTTATGAGAAATTGGTTGTATGTTTAACTTAGAGGACTTGATTCCTTATTAAATTATGTGTTCGAGATTCCAAGCTCTACCAATAAATCTCAAGTATCAACAATTTGTATGTTTGTTAATTTGCGGACAGTAGAATTTTTGTTCTTATTCAGTATCGATTCATTACCAATATCGATCAGGTTACAACGTTCGTGATAACAACTAATATTGGGCGACAACTCCCTCCCGGTAGCCCTTAATAACATTAGAAAACTTCGAAAACTTCAAGCATGATTTGTTACTATAAGCTAAACGGTCTGATAACGATAATAATGAGTAAAAGAGATCGTTTCAAAAATCCCTTATTCAAAATAGATCAGCCGCAACACCAAACCACATGAGGTTATGGCGAATCAAAACATTCGCGAAAACACCGATTTTCTTCGAGAGATCCTGAAGCAAGCGCACAAGCAAACTTTCTGGAATATTTACCCGGAATCCATGTTGAAAATCATCTAATTTTAATCTATAAAGTAATATAAAAGTCGCTTGCGTTATTTAAAATAAAAAACTACATGTTTCCATTCCACCGTACATATGTCAAACTAAACTATTTTCGGATGGTCCAAGTTCACGTTGGTTCGAGACATAAATATATCTACAGTTCGCTACAAACTTTTCTCTACTGGCGACGAAATGTGGAACTAATTACTACACTATAAACTTTAGCGAAAAGCTTCACCACTAGCGCCATCTCCACACATTAAGAATAACTTGGTAGATTTCGAAACGTCAGCGCTGATGATTGAGCGTTTTTCATGGTTTCAGTTTCAGTCAAGTTCAGTGTTTACAACTAACGCGTGTAGATGGCGTTGCTCATGACATTGATCGGGGTTAGTTGTTCTAGTGGTCAGTAGGTGGCGCTGTTTGTAGATTTTATTGGCTTGTTTGATGTAGTTTACGATGTGAAGGGCAGATGTCGCTATCACAGTGAGCTTATAGTGAAAGCTTGGAAGGCGGATTTTTAGGGCGGGCGGAGTAGCTGCGCCAATGGAACGTTATAGTCACTTACACGGGAACAGACCACAGATAAGACCTTGTTTATAGAATGATTGTGGTGGTTAATCTATTGGGAGGATAACCTATCCTAGTTCGTGTAATGTATAGGGTAGATGTAGCTTTAATAATATTTGTATATGTAGGTAGATGTAAGTTCTGTATGATTCACTCTTGAATTACATGTGTGACCGTAGCGACGCCTTTTATTGTGCTCCTTCCTAACCGTCTCCAGAGTGGCCCTAGGGAACATATTTCTCAGTGGCGACGAAAGCGGACTTACTTACGTGTGTTTTGTAACAAAAATCAAGTGAAATTGCAGTAAAATTATAAAATGTCGGTTGGCAAAATTGGACAGTTTGACGTGTTGAAAGACAACTGGGACCTTTATATTGAACGATTAGAACAGTACTTTATTGTAAACGATGTGAAACCAACAGTGAAAGTGGCAACTTTGATTACGGTTATCGGCAGTGAGGCATATGAATTGATGGTAAATCTTTGTACACCGGAAAAACCAGCGACAAAAACATGGGAGGATTTAGTGAAGGTAATGAAAAATCATTTACAACCAAAGCCCAGTTTGTTAGCAGAGCGATTTAAATTTCGCCAGCGAGTTCAGCAAACTAATGAGACGGTGGCGGAATACGTAGCGGAGCTAAAAAAGCTATCTAAAGGTTGTAATTTTGACGCGAAAGGATTACAAGAAAACCTCCGAGACCAGTTTGTTTGCGGTTTAGTGAGCGACAATATACGACAAAGGCTATTTGCAGAGGACAACATCACATTCGAGATAGCATTCAAGCTAGCTGTTAACATGGAAATGGCAGAAACGGACGCAGCAACGGTAGAAAACGGTAACAGAAGGCAAGGCCAGGAGTTATCAGCCGTTCATCAGGTGTTTCATGCTAAGAAAAAAGAGGGTTTTCGATCACGCAATGACGGGAAGGTCATACAGGACAGGAGGTCACGTGACTCGGCAAACGGAAACATACGAAGCGACACGAGCGCTAGCGGCAGCGGTAACAGCTTAGATGGAAAAAGGAATGCGTTTGCGTATAACGGAACGTCGAAACAGTGTGAAGTTTGTGGCGGACGTCAACATGACAGCTCGGATTGTAAATACAAGAGTTATTCATGTCGGGTTTGTAATCAAGAGGGCCATTTGAAGAAAGTTTGCCCTAAATTACGTAAAGGGTCGAGTATAAACTACAATTCAATGATAGTCGACAACGACAGTATACAAATACAGTGTTCAGAGGAAGACAGTGACGAGGTATATAACTTTTCTTTAGAGACTTCTAACCTAAATAAATTTGCGCCGTTTAGTGTGAATATTGGTGTAAATGGGATACCGATCACCATGGAAATTGATACAGGTAGTGCGATTTCTTGTATAAGCTACGATTACTATACCAGGTTGTTTTCTAAGCAACGAATTTTGAAATCGGACCTTAAACTAAGATATTACACCGGGGAAACAATAGAACCAGTAGGAAAGATTACACCTAAGGTTAGATACAGAAATGTTTGTAAAAAACTAGATTTGTATGTAGTGGAAAGTGGGAAAACCAATTTATTAGGAAGACAATGGTTATATGAACTCGACATACAACTACCTATTTACAATTGTAATAATTTAAGTAAGGTACAAACATTCAATTTGGATAATTTCAGTTCCAGATTCTGTGAAGTATTTGAAGATGGCTTGGGGCGATTCTCTGGTGGAACAGTGGGATTCCATTTGCGACCTGAGGCGCGCCCAGTCTTCATGCGTGCTCGTCCGCTCGCTTATGCACTACGGGAGCCAGTAGAAAAGGCTCTGGACTCTCTACAGAGAGATGGAGTAATCACACCGGTGGAAACATCAGATTGGGCCACACCGATAGTACCGGTGATGAAGAAAGATGGTACCATCAGGTTATGTGGTGATTTTAAAATAACTTTAAACAAATGTTTGGAAGTGGATCGTTTTCCTTTACCCAGGGTTGAAGATTTGCTGTCAAAGTTGCATGGGGGAAAAAAATTCACAAAAATAGATTTGTCACAAGCATACGCACAATTCGAACTTGATGATTCAAAGAAGTATACAGTTATAAATACTCACAAGGGTCTTTACATGTACAATAGACTAATATATGGTCTATCATCTAGTCCTGGGATATTTCAGAGGAAGATAGAACAGATTTTTGGCGATATGCCACGGGTAGGAGTTTTCCTCGATGATGTGATAATAACGGGCTGTGATGATAATGAACATATTAAAACATTGTATGAGGTTTTTGAGAGATTAAAAAAATATGGTCTAAAGATTAAAAAAGAAAAATGTACATTCTTTGCGGACTCAGTGACTTATTTGGGGTTTGTTATCAGTAAGGAGGGGGTCCATACATGCCCGGACAAGGTGAATGCTATTAAGCAAGCACCAATACCTAAAAATATATCAGAATTACGATCCTTCATAGGATTAGTGATGTATTATGCAAAATTTATTCCAAATATTAGTACAATTTTGGCACCATTATATATGTTGTTGAGAAAAGAAGTTAAATTTGAATGGAATGGTCAGTGCGACCGGGCTTTTAACAAAGTTAAAAATATATTAACTGGTAGCCCAATCTTAGCTCATTACTCATCACAGCTGCCGTTAGTACTTACAACGGATGCGAGTAGTATGGGGGTAGGTGCTCTGATATCACATTTATTTGTGAATGAAACAAAGGGCAAGGATAGGGAACGACCAGTGGCGTATGCATCTCGAGTCCTGAATAAGGCGGAAATAGCATATTCACAAATAGAGAAGGAAGCGTTAGCAATTATTTTTGGTATCCGAAAGTTTCACCAATACCTATACGGGCGAAAATTTATATTAAGGACAGACCATAAGCCACTGGTATCCATTTTCGGTGATAAAGCAGGTATACCAGTAATGGCTGCAAGTAGGATGCAGCGTTGGGCAGTGCTGCTCTCTGGTTATGATTATGAAATTGAATATGTATGTAGTGAAAAAAATGCAGCAGATTGTTTATCTAGGTTACCAGTAGGGAAAGCAAAACAAATGACCACAGAAGTCACATATGTCAATTTTGTACAAAACTTTTTACCAGTGACTAGACAGATATTGAAAGAAAATATAAAAATAGATGAAACGATACAAAAAGTGATACAATATTTACAGGTAGGTTGGCCGGCTAGGTGTAGCGAAGATTACTTACGACCTTACTATATTAAACGGAATGAATTATATTTAGAGGAAGATTGTGTAGTATGGGGTCATAGGGTAATAATACCTAACCAATTAAGGGCAACTATATTAAAGGAACTTCATACAGGCCATCTAGGTATAGTTAAAATGAAGAGTATAGCTAGGAGTTATGTTTGGTGGCCCGGCATAGACGCAGACATTGAGAGCGTAGGCCGCTCGTGCGTCACCTGCGCAGCGGAGAGCCCCGCGCCCCCGCATGCGCCGCCCCAGCCATGGCGGTTTGTACCAGAAGCGTGGGCGCGTTTACATGTAGATTTTTTAGGACCATTTAATGGGAATACTTTTTTAGTACTAATAGATGCGACAACCAAATGGCTAGAAGTTTTCCACATGCAACGGACAACTGCTAGTGCAGTAATTAAAGTACTAAGGGAAATTTTTGCGCGTTTTGGGCTACCTAAGGAAGTGACCTCAGATAATGGTCCACCTTTTTCTAGCAAAGAATACACTGATTTTATGACAAATAATGGAATAAAGTTAACGTATTCAGCAGTGTATCATCCGTCATCTAATGGAGCAGCAGAAAACGCAGTTAAACTTTGCAAAAGGGCGATAAAAAAGGCATTCAGGGAACGATGCGACTTAGATGTAGCGTTGCAATCTTACCTGATGGCATATAGGAATGTAGAGCAAGGTACCACGGGAGTGTCACCAGCTTCTCTGCTCCTAAATAGAAGTTTACGTACAAGGTTGGATTTATTAAAAAACGCAAGAAAAATAGAACCCAATATTAGTGAAGACGTAGAGAAAAAAGTCAAAGAAACACAGCAAAAACAGGTAGAGTATGCGGGGGGCAAACCTAGACAATTTAGTGTAGGAGACATGGTGTGGGCCAGGGATTATAGGGGAGGAAGGAAGTGGGTAAGCGGGCAGGTTGTGGAGAGAGTAGGATCCAGAAACTACGTTATAGGTAGGGAAAACGATCCACCGCTAAAAAGACATGTTGACCAGATACGGAATAGATGGTCACCACGACCTGATGAGGAACCATTTGAAGAATTGGGGAACCCAAGATTACTACATAAGAACAAATGGATGTTAAGTATTCCCTGTCCAGCTGTAGTACCACCAGCGGGGCTGTTGGCTCAGGACAGCACAGCACAGCTATTGACTGCACACCAGGACTCCCTGGATGTTTCCACAGGTTTGAGTGCTGAAGCAAAGATTGCATTAGTCGTTCCTTCATTAGTGGTAACGGAACCCACCGATGATAGCAATGATGATACACCTACTCCCAGTGAGAGCGAGGCGAGCGCGTCGGAAGTGTGGGCGACACCAGAGTCATCTAGACATACGGTTATAACACCAGTTCCCTCTGAGTCAGATGAGGATTCCCAGGAATCCACATCCCCCTTTGCAGGGAATCGACCCAAGCGGCAGAGGCGGTCCGTTAAACGGTTTATTGTAAAACATTAATATTATGTTAGCTTAGACTTAAGATGATTAGTGTTATTTTGGTGGTGGGGTGTAATGTATAGGGTAGATGTAGCTTTAATAATATTTGTATATGTAGGTAGATGTAAGTTCTGTATGATTCACTCTTGAATTACATGTGTGACCGTAGCGACGCCTTTTATTGTGCTCCTTCCTAACCGTCTCCAGAGTGGCCCTAGGGAACATATTTCTCAGTTCGGACTAACGCATAGAAAAGAAAGTTTACAGTAGAGTTTTTAAGGTTGAGATTATTTCAAAAACTGCTTGACGTATTGCAAGAACTCTTTCACTGTTACATAGACAAAAGTTAAAACTATGTAACTGTAAATTAATTATTGAATTGATTCCAGTACCTACTTTTTGAGAAAATCTCAACCTTAATGAGTCTGTTTAAATTCTGCCTTCGTCATGTTTTATATTTTGCTTAGGATGGGTGATTTACAATAAAAAGTACCCCAGATTAGAACATGATGAAAAATTTCTTGCCGTGGGCAGGACTTGAACCCTGCGACGTTAATTGTCATTCCGTGATGTCATTCCACGGCAAGAAAATTGTCATCACTTTCTAATTTGTTCACCGAATACAAATTCTGAGGAGTTTACTACTTAACCTGTGAAAGTTTTGCTGGGGTTAAGTCGCTAACTCTAGGGTTATCTTTTATTGCAAGTGGGAGTTAGATAGTTAATTTACATTATGTCGGCGTGTGTAGGAGGTCGGTGTTAAAAATTCGCGAAATAAATAAGGATTCGGAGGTTTCTCGATGAATCACGCCCTTAATTCTTTTACATAAGAACTACACTACTAGCTAATGCATTTGACTAGCAATTCGGAGTTATTTACAGAGTAATATATTAATGTGATCGCGCCCGCTGAGAGATATAAAAATAAAAGCCGGCTTTGTTTATTATTCTAAACAGCTGTTATGTTTCCATGCAATAGTTGAAAGATATAATGTAACTTTTTATTTAGTAGTTGCCTTGTAAAAAAGGATACTAGACCTACAAAGTAGATCGCCTCATAATCTCTTACAAGTCTATCTTATATGCAAAAATTATGATATTTCAATCACATAATATTTGCTTGAAATATCATAATTTTTGCATATAAGATATCTCGGTCCTAAGGTTTTTTAGTAAATCAAAACTGTAAAAAAATATTTAACTAAGTACCTACGTCACAAGTCACACAATGACCTTAGGTCAAATTCTAGTGAAAGAAATCTTTGCAAAAAATTAAAAATACCTTAAAATGTAAAAACTCCAAAGCACAGTAACGATGCATTTCAAATTAAGATTTTTTTTGAAAGATGTATTTATTGTAAATTTTACTCTTCGCGGCGGCTGAGGCGGCCGAGAAGAGTAAAGCTCTAAAATACAGGGGTCTCGACACCCTTTACAACTTTGTTGCTTTTGGTGTCGAGACCCTCGGCCCGTGGGGTCCCGGCGCTTGGTCACTTTATAAAGAGCTTAGCAAACGAGTAGTAGATGCCACTGGTGACCCAAGAACTGGCAGCTACCTCGCGCAACGTATTAGCATTGCGATCCAGCGAGGTAACGCTGCCAGTGTCTTGGGTACTCTTCCTGTAACTAAAATTTTAAAAAATAGTTTAGATTAGTTTTTTTTTAATATTGAATGGTTATTTTTTATTTTATATTGTACCTTTTTGAAATAAACTAATAAACTAACATTTATTGTAAATATTTTATTTTTATTTTTCCCCAAATTGTTTTTGTGTCACAAGCCTAACCATCCGTTTAATTTTGTCGAATGAATTCAAGGCCACCCTGTAGATAATTTACCCGTAAAATCCGGTAAATAATTTAAATAAATTACCTACTACCCGATACCTAGGATTCATTTTGAAATTGACTATGAAAGTTCAAAGTCGTGTAAGATTGATAAACGTTTATGTCTATATTTAGAGGCGAGGCGAGACGATTCATTAATTAATTAGAGCAGTGTATCACTCCATTAGCAAAGTCGTTTGTATTGTGTACTAGACTGACAGGCATAGACTAAAATACTCATGAAGCAAGGAACCGCCGATGGAGTCTGCCGTATTTACATCACAGACTACGCTCTTGCATGACAATTTTTATCTTTGAATTAAGATTTGTTATTAAGAGTTGTCTTCATGTCTTCATCCAGAGGAGTCGCCGTAGCGTCATCACTCTGGACGAAGCATTCACCAGTCACGTTCACTCCCGAGCTCTATAGTGGGACTCTCGAATCTAGCCCAAATCTGCAGATTTTGCATAACTTAATCCAAACTTAATCCCTCATGCGAAACTGGCGATACAAAGGCGACAATAGCTGAACCTAGGTCTGCGCTTTCTTATTGTGTGTGCCACACAGAGCACCCCTCTGTGGTGTGCCACAAGAGCTAAATGACATTGCCACATTTCAATGGAGCTTTGCCCCACCCACAAAACTACGTGACCATTTAAGATGTACCCATCATTTTGTTGGGAACTTATTACAGGTTTCATATTGCATAATCATAATCAGTATCATTGTCTACTACACTCGCAACTCATATAGAAGAATAACAAAAACATTGAATAATTCGCTTCTATTTCTTATTATTTTCTGAATTCTTAATTAAACTGTTTTTTTCGACTCGCAACTTGTACAAAACTTTATTTTAATTTAAACCAATAATTTCAATAAAAAACGGAGATATTTTTACATTTATTCGTTATCTTGTACAACTAGCGGTTGATGGTGGGGCAGAATCTGGCATTGTCATTTGAACTGCTACTTGTACTGTGTACTAAGTGTTAGAATTGAGATTTTACCGATTGACAACAGCGGATCAATGGTAACACTAGCAGTACGATTTTAAATCTTACGACGCAGATAATAAGAACGGTCCAAAGTGTTACACTTGATCTGCTGTTAGGTGTACTATGTTGTGTTAGACATGACAATGTAACCCGTTTACGACTGACCGCTAAATCGCGTGGGTTTACAATACAACACAAAATGTGACGGACATGCGGTTTTTATAAAATATACTAATAAAAGTAATAAATAAACCCCGAATTTAGGTCGATACATGTTTAAAGTTACGTTGTCGCTTTTGTTTCATTCTTTATTCTAGTAAAACAGTCTCATTCCACACATACAAGTGCGCGAGGCGTAAGCTCAGGTTTGCATATGTGTGAGTGCACACAGATAGTGTAGAGTGATATTCGGCCTGAGGCGCGACGCGTCCCCAACGGGACGCCACCCCGCCGCGCACGCACCGCACTTCACCTCTTGTACCGCTATCACTCACACAAACGTAAACCTGAGCTTACGCCTCGCGCACTGTACTACCCCTTCGGTCGTCGACGTAACCAGAGTTTCGTAACTGGTTTCGATGGAGGCTTGACTACGCCATGAGCGCATCCCTCTACTCTTTAAATCTAAAGAATTTAACGGAAAATATTCTACTCTTCTTAAGGGCCTGACATGAGCCAACTAGCGCCGCCAATCTTTAAAAATATATATCTTACGATATAATCAATTTAATTAAAAAAGATTACCTACTCTTTATGCTTATTATCAAAGTGATTCGCCAAGTTGTAGTTCGCATAATTGCGAAAAACTGCCGTTTTTGGCATATTTGAGAACTACAACTTAGCTTGTCGCAGTTATAATATGTATATATTAAAATAACGGTGTTCCGTATACCAACTGGCCTTCGCAGGCAAAACTCTGTTGAAGCCTGTACGTATAGTAGGCTCATAATATTCGCTGCAATATCTAAATTGAAAACATTAAGAGTTGCTAAATGATCTAGTTTATACTGAGAGTTTATACGATTTAACGGTTCATTTTACCATCAAACAGTTTTACGATTCAACCATTACGTGTTTATATCGAGTACATACAAGAGCTATTTTCTGTATTCTGTAATAACTAATAAATATCTAGTATATAAACAGTACATCCTCGCTAATATACGTATAAATTTAACGGCTTTAAATATGTTGGTAGGGGGTCATAGTACGGTCGAAGACAGAAAGGTGTACAGTAGAGTTTTTAAGGTTGAGATTTTCTCAAAAACTACTTGACCTATTGCAATAATTCTTTCACTGTTAGATAGATAAAAGTTAAAACTATGTATTGTAAAAGAATTATTAAAATCGGTCCAGTGGTTCTTGAGAAAATCTCAAAATTATTGAGACCCCCTGGATACTTACCTCTGTCTGCGTGTGTACAAAAATAATATGTTAGGTTTTCCCACAATACATTCTTTCTGCCACTTGAATGTTTGTAATTTAAACTACAAGACCAATATATAAATAGACTTACAACTTCCAGACTTCAGAACTTTTACCAGCTCACACCCACCACTTTCTGTAAGATCAAACATTCAATTGTTTTTCTAGAATCAAACAATTTGATTGCAATCATAAAACTGTCTTCACTCAAAGTGAGAAAAAAACACAAAAACAAATTATTCCTTGTTATTTTCTCGCCCAATCTCACGCTGACTCATAAGTACTTAATGTGACCATAAGTCTTGCTTTCAGCCGGACAGTCCTGTCTGATCAATTGTCCCGCTATTCTCTAGACTAATCGGGAAAACGTCCCTTTGCTTTGGCTTTGCCCCACCTACAAATCTACAAAACTACGTGACCATTTAAGCTGTACCTAACATTTTGTTGGGGACTTATTACATGTTTCATATTGCATAATCATTAATCATAATCAGTATCAATTTCTACTACTCTCGCAACTCCTATAGAAGAATAACAAAAACAAAGAATAATTCGCTTCGATTTCTTACTATTTTCTGAATTCTTAATTAAGCTGTTTTTTCGACTCGCAACTTGTACAAAACTTTATTTTAACCAATATTTTTAATAAAAAAAACGGAGATACTTTTACATTTATTCGTTATCTTGTACGTCTTGCGGTTGATGGTGGGGCAGAATCTGGCAATGTCATTTGTACCGATTTCATGTCTATTGGGTAAGTGGTCTGTGCTTGTCACGTATATGTGTCTTGATGTGTCCCAGACCCTTCCCGTAGCATTACCCCCAAAAGTCCCTCTTTAGTTCAGACAATCATGTTCCTCCTACTCCATAAATAAATCTCTAAACTATAGGGGATCATTCAACTTTGCTCGCGTAAAATTGAACAATTTATTTCACCTTCTAACTGGACGGGAATTTCGTTATTTTGTTATTTTTGGCTCTGTTAAAATAACAACGCCGAGAATACCCTCATTACTTCATCGATTATACTCTGAATTATACAAATTTATACCTACTAAAATAGCTGCTGTTTATATTTTGTATTTTAATAAACCTTATTTATTTATTGTATTTCTCGAATGAAAGAAAGAAAAGAAAGAAAGAAAACAGATTTATTTAACACCACAAATTACAGAAGCACTGTATGGTCACGGCGACGTGACAGGAGATCAGACCGTAAGTGGGGAGGCTATCCAGCCACTCAATCACGTCCTCGTCAGCCTTATAAATCTTAACAATACCACCCTCAATTGACCATTGCGGGCAGTTATCGGTGACGTGTGACATGCTCTGGATTTCGCCACAGGAGCAGTGGGGGTCCGATAATAAAACTTATTATTTTTTGGAGCTCTGGATTTTTACTTCCGACTCTACATTACAGGGTGAAGTAACACAATTCCGTGAACTTTTTATATCTGACTCTAAATCAATCATCGAAAAAAATGTAATAGTATCAAAATTCAACTCTCTGGCTCCAAATTTAAAAATTCAGAATCACGACACACTTCGCCTCTTGGGTGCTCCTTTGTTCCAGGATTCCATCCCTCAACTTTTAGACGAATTCATTAATAATTTCGGTAACGTTGTAGACCGCCTGCACAAAATTAACCCGCATGTAGCTCTCACCATCATCCGTTTCTGCCTTTTCGTACCAAAATTAACATACATGATGAGATGTAGCCCATTATGGAAATTACAAAATTTACTCATACCATTGGACAATACCATTAAAAACACCCTCACATCAATCCTCAACACCCCTTTAGACGACCGTTCATGGGCCCAGGCTTCCCTTCCCGTACGTTGTGGAGGCCTGGGCATCCGCAAAATTTCTTGTGTCGCATTGCCGGCGTTTTTGTCTTCGGTCCATAGTACATACACCTTAGTAAGCAAAATTCTACATCCGTCTGCAGACGGCATTGAGGTGTCGTACTTGACCGAGGCCATAAACGTATGGTCTATGGCCTGTCCAAACGAAATATTACCCGTTTCACCGAAATTTCAAAAGGCTTGGGACGAGCCGCTCTGTCGCAATATTCAAAAAGAATTGTTGCAATCAGCGACCACTGCGGCAGAGCGTGCCCGTCTCCTTGCTGTATCTGAGCGGGAGGCTGGTTACTGGCTCCAAGCCATCCCTTCACCTAACTTAGGAACCCTTTTCGACAGAACGACCCTCACCCTGTCCATCTGCCTGCGGCTCGGGTTGAAAACCAATGAACCTCATCGCTGCCCATGCGGAAGTGTCGTGGATATTTTAGGCCACCACGGGCTCGCTTGCCTCCGCAGTGCTGGCCGCCTGTCGCGCCATGCCTCACTGAACGATGTCATCCGGAGGGCCCTTGCCACCGCCAACGTGCCAGCTGTATTAGAACCACCTGGCTTGGCGCGTGACGATGGCAAGCAGCCTGACGGCATGACACTCGTTCCGTGGTCTAGGGGACGGTCCCTGGTGTGGGACGCGACGTGTGTCGATACTTTGGCTCCGTCCCACCTGCAGGCGACCTCCTCTAGCGCGGGTGCGGCGGCGGCTTCGGCGGAGAACTCCAAACGGCGCAAATATGCTGTCCTCAGTCAGAATTATACATTTGTGCCGTTTGGAGTGGAGACGATGGGCCCTTGGGGACCGGACGCTCGGCAATTCTACAAAGAATTGTCGAGTCGTCTGGTCGACGTCACGGGTGACAAGAGAGCGGGTGCGTACCTCGGCCAACGAATAAGTTTGGCCATACAAAGAGGTAACGCGGCCGCTCTCTTGGGCACCCTGCCGCATGGGAGCGACTTGGACGCGGTGTTCTACCTGTGACTGGTAGAGGCCACTCACAGCTGGAATACCGCGTCCAAGTAGGTACATTTTTAGAATTTTATTTTTTAAGTATTTTATTTTTCAATATTTTATATTACATTTTTTTGTTTATGTAAATATGTTATAATTTGTTATAAATAAAGGTTTCATATGACTAAAAATTCCGTGAAATAGTATTGATTTGTTCTTCAGTCTAATTGGGTTATATACTTCAATACTTCATTTATTCAACCTTAGGAGCTCTAGGGAACACTTGGTTATGTCATACATAATGTTAATAATTAATAATTTACAATAATATAAGGTACAGAATACAAACTAGGTTACTGCTGGATGTACGAACAGAGAAACAGGGCAAAGAACCGACCCACGGGATATGAACTAATTGCGGCTGTAAAGAGGCCTTGTCAATGTTTTACAATATAGAGCAAGTTTTAAATGGATTCACAATAATATAATTAATTGCGATTATAATACATAAGTAAGCCGAAGAGGCTTTTGAAAATGGCGGGAAACGACGGTTGCGAAATTATTTGATAATTTTCAGTTTAATGTCTACAGTGGGTGTTTTGTGTTTAACATCACGTTAAATTAATCAGAAAATGTTCGCGAATGACAGTATGGTGAAGTTATTGGAGGATTCATGCAGGATCTGAAGTTTGGCGCGTTAAGAGTCCCACTACAAGCTCGGGAGTGAACGTGGCTGTCGAGCTGCTTCGTCCAGAGTGATGACGCTGCGGCGATTCCTCTGAATGAAGACATGAAGACGCGATGAAGACGATATGATATTTTAAATATTCTGTAACATGACATTGGCAAATGACGAACTGTCGAGTCCATTAATAAAATAAATAAACCGAAGGTTGCTCAGTTTTGGTAACTGAACCACTTTTGATCTATAACTTTTCGGTTAAAATCTGTATAAATAATGTCTAATAATAATTAATTCTAAAATAAATAATGGCCCATAAAAACAATCAGCTAATCGGTACACTGTAAGTATGAAGAAGTCGTAATTTTTTTTCCCGTCGTATAACAGAAGTTTTTATTATCAATAAATACCCTGTAAAATCTCTACCAATCCTAATGTAAAAAATATAGAGTCGCTTTTTATCATAAAGCAATGAAAGTAGGGCCCTTGCCTTCCGCATCGGCCGGTCGTTCATTCCTTCATGCTTTTCCTAGTAATAATTTTTAAGTGCAAAATGACATTGCCACATTTCAATGGAGCTTTGCCCCATCTACAAAACTACGTGACCATAAGCTGTATCTATCATTTTGTTGGGGACTTATTACAGGTTTGACATTGCATAATCATAATCAGTATTATTTTCTACTACTCTCGCGACTCATATAGAAGAATAAAAAAACAATGAATAAATCGCTTCAATTTCTTACTATTTTCTGAACTCATAATTAAGCTGTTTTTTTCGAATCTCATCTTGTACAAAACTTTATTTTAAACCAATAATTTTAATAAAAAACGGAGATATTTTTACATTTATTGTTGATGGTGGGGCAGAATCTGGCATTGTCATTTAGTTAGTAAGTTTTGTGTCAAAAACTTTCAATTTCACCCCATTCAAACACGCATCGCGTACGAAAGTGACTAGATGTTGATCGACGGTGACAGGTGTGCTGGCGTGGTGCCACAGAGCTGCGCCTGCGCCGGTGATGCATTGTGCGGGCTTATATGCGCGACTGTACGTAATTGACAGCTAATCGTTTATAAATTGGGTAACAAATGTCGCTGTGTGTATAATAATTTGTATTTTATATTACATTAAGCAAAAAAAATTCGCCGTGCTTAATTGAGAGAGCCCAATGTATATTTTGTATGGGGACAGATCTCCGTCCCTTATCACTTTCACTCACATACGTCAGAAAGAGATAAATTAACAGAACATAAAGACGGACTTCTCCCATCTCTTCCACTTCAAGTCAATTTGACCTTTTCACAATAGTTGACAAATATTGAAAAATAAATTATTTTTCGTTAATTTCACAAAATAGACATTATAAAATAGTGATCAACGAATTATAAAAATAACATAAGTAGATAACTCTTAGTTACAGGTATTTAAAAATCATTATCACCTACTAATTCCATACAAACTCATTTTACGTTTTTGTATCCCAGTTATTGATACTAACAGAGAGCTCGGTGGCTCAGTGGTTGGGTCAATGGACTTGCGATACGGAGGTCCCGGGCTCGATCCCAGCCATGTACCAATGAGTTATCCTCGTTTTTTTTGACAGAAAAACTTACGTACATTTACCGAGTGCTCTCAAAACGGTGAAGGAATACATCGTGATGAAACCTGCACGCCCCGTAGAAGAAGAAAAATATTCTAAGGCATGTGAAATCCGCAATGGGCCCGCGTGGTGGATCATGGCCCCAGCTCCCTAAATGTAAGGGAAGGTCTGTGCCCGAGCAGTGGGGCAATATAAATAGACTCATGATGATGATACTGATACTAAACACCCTCCCTTCGGCTTACGTTTTCCGTAACAACCTGTCGATAACAGTGTAAAAAGTTTAAATAACAAATACGGTAATATCCGCAACGTTTCTATCCCGTAAATACGTCATACAGCCTCGCAAATGATCCTTGAACTCTGTAGACCTCGTTCCGAAGGCCCCGACCTTGCCTCGAGGTCGGCCTTCGCCCGTGGCAGCCTCCACGGCCGTGCCTTGAACCCGGCCTCGATACGAGGACGAGCCCTTGAGATAGCCTCGCGGGAAGGTGAGGGTTGCGACAGACCCTACTAAGGGTATGGTAGAGGAGATAGTGTTTGGGGCGAGTTTGATGTGAGGTTTTAAAGGCTTATTCCACTAATCCCCGTTGACAATCCCCGTCAACGGGGATTAGTGAACTTTTTGTTCATTAATCCCCGTTAACGCCAATTGGAGCTTATAGTGGGGATTAATGAACTAAAAAGTTCATTAATCCCCATTACGTTAAAATTAAAATACTAATGTAAGAATCAGGTACCTTCTATTTATTATTGGATTAGAACTCACTTATTGATTATTTTTATAATCAAATTAAATTAAAAAGCCTGATTACAATACTTTAAAAAAAATTACAAAAAGAAAAAATCAGAGTCATCACTCGTTGCTATCAACTTTATATTACCTTTACTATTTTCTGTACCTAATTCCAATGGTTTGCTCAGTCGCCTACTCACCATAGATAATACATATCTACTCACAGCAGCATTGCAGAAAAAACAATGAAAAGCATTAATCGCGACAAACGACAATGCCAGATTCTGCCCCACCATCAACCGCAAGTTGTACAAGATAACAAATAAATGTAAAAATATATCCGTTTTTTATTAAAATTATTGGTTTAAAATATAGTTTTGTACAAGTTGCGATTAGAAAAAAAACAGCTTAATTAAGAATTCAGGAAATAGTAAGAAATCGAAGCGATTTATTGATTGTTTTTGTTATTCTTCTATAGGAGTTGCTAGAGTAGTAGAAAATGATACAGATTATGATTATGCAATATGAAACCTTGTAATAAGTCCCCAACAAAATGATAGGTACAGCTTAAATGGTCACGTAGTTTTGTAGGTGGGGCAAAGCTCCATTGAAATGTGGCAATGTCTTTTAACTATTAAACTGTGATTTTAATACCTACTATTAAAATGTAAAATCTGTGATTACTTGAAAGTAACTAACTGTATTTTATTTTATAGTACTTATGTTTTCTTATTAATAGCTCTGTCATTTTACTGAAGAAGCGTAACTAATAGTTAATAATCTGATTTTATTATAAATGGTGATGAATCGGTTGCTCAGGCTCCGAGGAGCTCTGAATGTTTTTAAAATAGTCAAGGTAATATAAAAGTTGATAGCAACGTTTGTGACTCTGATTTCTTTTTTTTGTGAATTTTTAAGTAAAAATTTTTTAAGTATTGTAATCAGGCTTAAATTTAATTTAATTTGATTATAAAAATAATCAATAAGTGAGTTCTTATCCAATAATAAATAGAAGGTACCTGATTCTTACATTAGTATTTTATTTTTAACGTAATGGGGATTAATGAACTTTTAATTCAATAATCCCCATTATAAGCTCCAATTGGCGTTAACGGGGATTAATGAACAAAAAGTTCACTAATCCCCGTTGACGGGGATTGTCAACGGGGAATAGTGGAATAAGCCGAGTGTACGCGCGCCCATGTTCATTTTACGATCGATTCTGCACGGCCCCTATGAAGGCTTATATCTTTTAACCCGTTCATGTTTGAAACATGAAAATTGGGTGCATGTTCATCATTTCATCATAGTTAAAAGACATTGCCACATTTCAATGGAGCTTTGCCCCACCTACAAAACTACGTGACCATTTAAGCTGTACCTATCATTTTGTTGGGGACTTATTACAAGGTTTCATATTGCATAATCATAATCTGTATCATTTTCTACTACTCTAGCAACTCCTATAGAAGAATAACAAAAACAATCAATAAATCGCTTCGATTTCTTACTATTTCCTGAATTCTTAATTAAGCTGTTTTTTTTCTAATCGCAACTTGTACAAAACTATATTTTAAACCAATAATTTTAATAAAAAACGGATATATTTTTACATTTATTTGTTATCTTGTACAACTTGCGGTTGATGGTGGGGCAGAATCTGGCATTGTCGTTTGTCGCGATTAATGCTTTTCATTGTTTTTTCTGCAATGCTGCTGTGAGTAGATATGTATTATCTATGGTGAGTAGGCGACTGAGCAAACCATTGGAATTAGGTACAGAAAATAGTAAAGGTAATATAAAGTTGATAGCAACGAGTGATGACTCTGATTTTTTCTTTTTGTAATTTTTTTTAAAGTATTGTAATCAGGCTTTTTAATTTAATTTGATTATAAAAATAATCAATAAGTGAGTTCTAATCCAATAATAAATAGAAGGTACCTGATTCTTACATTAGTATTTTAATTTTAACGTAATGGGGATTAATGAACTTTTTAGTTCATTAATCCCCACTATAAGCTCCAATTGGCGTTAACGGGGATTAATGAACAAAAAGTTCACTAATCCCCGTTGACGGGGATTGTCAACGGGGAATAGTGGAATAAGCCGTTTTAAAGACTGAGCTGAAATATGAGGACCTCAATCTAAGTAGTTACGAGTATAATAGAGACGCTATATTGCCCCCAAAAGGGTAGAGTAGCTAGTATTTGGGGCGAGTTTGTTGTGAAGATCGAAAAAAATTTAGGACCCTAATCCAAGTAGAATAGAATAGAAATCATTTATTGCAAAATCATGGTCGTAATTATGTAGCGACACTATAATATTGTGGCCAGTATGTATTAGGAGCGGGTTAAAATTATATTGATGAACCGCAATATAAGTGCTTTCTATGTCGATTGAAAGATCTTGGTTTTATAAGCTTTCATAATTCAGTAAATATTTGTATATTAAATGTAAGTTAAGAATGCAACATAAAATAAACTGTATAAAAACAAAAAGAGCGAGTTCACTGTCGATAACTTCAATACTTTAGTTCTAATTTAGGATTGAGAAACAAAAAAATCTTATACAACTGACTCGAATTCTAGGACATAATTTAGAAGAACTTAGTCAACTTTGATTTTCCTTAGAAACGAGTTTGCGATGACTTCAGGGATAACTCATAGTAGTGACTACTGAAGCGGGATGCTGAATGTTAGAAGAGGACAGATAGATACACGAGTATCCATCCTCCTTGAACTTTAGACCTTTGGGTGTGCCTGGGAATCTAGCCCTGAACTTTGACTACAGAATATGGTATTGATATAAAATACGTAGAAAGTGTTTTAATAGGAATATTGACACTTGACAGTTTTTGGGAAGCCCATAATATATATATTTTTTTAAATGTAGGTAGTATATAACGTTCTCTACCCAAAGATTGGTTGGAAGCACAGACCACTTACCCCATAGACCTGTAACAAGAGGGCGCTCGTGAGCGCAAAATTGCTTCGCGACACGTGTAACCTAGAGATATTATCGACATGGACGCATCTCTTTAATACGGCACCCCTGTCTACCGCTTCGTCTCTATGCGCTCATCGTTGACAGAATTTTTCGCGTGCAAACTTGTACCAATATCATGTCTATTGGGTCTGTGTTTGGAAGAGATTGCTTGAAGGGATAAGACCGCCAATTGTGATACTAACTGTTTTATTAACCTATATTTATTTGTAATATTTTTGGCCAATGAATATTTATCTTGTATAAATATAATATCAATGACAGATGAATGAAAATGATAATATTTCCGTCGTCTATCTGGTTGACTAGGTTTCTAAAACTTTATTTTCTATTTACATGATTTGCGTAGATTTTAACTTGCTCTGAAAAAATGATCACAATCATTATCCTTGAACTTTTAACCCACGTTCTGGCGCCCGGGACCTATATGTCCTTCAATCGAAGGCCATGACCTGGGGTTCAATACGCATGCGCTAACCCACGAGTATCGTATCACTGACTTTGACAGGTTGTCAGTGTCATGACGACATTCGGCAGACGTTGACGTGTCTACGACTGCTGACAGCCCCTAAGCCAATGTCCTTCAGGATTCGCGAACCGAATATAGCAGGAAGGGCTTTTGAAAATGGCGGGAAACGACGGTTGGCAAATTATTTGGTAATTTTCATTTTAGTGTCTACAGTTATCATTTTGTGTTTAATATCACGTTAAACTATTCATAAAATGTTCGCCAATGACAGTATGGTGAAATTGTTGGATCTATGCAGGATCTGAAGTTTGGCGCTATAGTCAAGAGTCCCACTACGAGCTCGGGAGTGAACGTGACTGTCGAGCTGCTTCGTCCAAGGGGATGACGATACGATGACTCCTCTGAAGGAAGAAAGGAAGACTAGAAGCTATTATCGCCATACAAAACCGTTAGTTCAGCTACTATCAAATTGATCCTATGAGTGGCTCAAATTTATAGCTTTGAATTTTAAAACAAATGTTGCTATGGACCTTAAAATCTTACTAAATTTTTAAATAAATCAGAAGAAAGCTTGATTTATCTAACTTGTGGTATCCATTTATACACAACTAGCTGTACCCCGCAACTCCGTTTGCGTAAAAAAGTCCTATGCTCAGATCACATACCGCCATGGCTTATAGCCTACGAGCTGGCCGGATATTTCAGCTATCTCCTAGTGAAACTCCCATCAAAATCCCTTCAGTAGTTATGGCGTGATACTTGAACATAGCCACAGACAAACAGACAAAAATTCTAAAAATTATTGTTTTGGCATCAGAATCGATCCTAAAACACATTACAAATATTCTTTTCAAAAAATATCCAATGTTTTACAGTCACAACTTTTTTACAGTCTTATTATATGTATAGATTTTGTTTTAATACATCTTGCCTGCTCTAAATTAATTTACCCTCTGTCATAATAATGTCCCGCCTCTTGTATCCTACGCAAAACTTGTCAGATCTGTCCGCACGAGCAAAAGCTATAAAATATTGGTTAATTTTATTTATTATATTCTGGTACATTTGACAATTATTTAATTAATTTGAAAAATTTTATTCTAGAGAGAGAGGGAGAGCGGTCACTCATCTAGGTACAGACCTCGCCAAATGTCGCCTACGATAGTTTTCAACGCGTAATGAAAAATATACCTATATGCTGTTATTCATAAACCTAGTAAAGGCTTCGTATGCGCGTATTTTCAGTTTTTCTACGAAGGCTATACGGCATTAATTACTAAAATTAAACGTCTGAAAAAAATAACGTGATTCAATGTCGGTAAGTTGTAGTTCGCATAATTGCGAAAAACGGCCGTTTTTGGCACATTTGAGAACTACAACTTTGCTTGTCGCAATTATGCCATGTATTGTATATTAAGAAATAGTGTTTATCCTAATAACGATTGTGTACATAGCTTTTTTTAAATTTGTAAGATATGATTTTTTTAAGACTGGCTCATGGAAGGCCCTTAAATTAAATTTTAGCCACAAATACATAACTATTACTTACGGTTGGACTACACCACAAAAACACACCACTAACTCACTCACTAACCTAAGCACTAAACTAACTCAGCTATACGTCTACACGTATCTATAGGCCAGTCATTCTGGCGAGCGTTTGTATGGAGACCCCAACAATAACTCCTCTATCGATGAAACTTTTTTGTATACTTAATAGCATATTTATAAGAACAATTGTCAGAGAATCCAATAATATTTCGAGGCGGAAGTTACTTATTTCAATTGAAATTCAACATTATACCGTATCTTTTTCTGGAACAATGTTATGGTCATAATTCTTTTTCTATAAATTGTATTTTATTAGTGTGCTTCTGTACATTCATAAGTAAAACTACTTTTTAATTCGAAAGTGTAGGTATTTTAATAAAATGTCTTTTTTGGCCGTAGTTTCCATAGGATAATTGCTCCGCCCGGTTTCTGTTTTTAATATGCCTTCAAATTATTATTTCTAGTATAAGTACGAAAATCCAACAAAAAAATCCAAATGAAACAATTCATTATACAGAATTTGTCTTTTAACTATCTCTGGAAAATTACTCTATCAGATATTTTTTACAATTGTAATGAGATACCCACAAATAACCTGATTTCAAAAGAATCCAACAAAATATCCAGGCGGAACACCATTATTTCGAAATACCTATCAAGCGCAGGCCAGCGCGGGGCCCGAGGCGGGCGAGGGGCGTCGAAAACCGGTCGCGCGGCGGGCGAGTTTCTTCAAGTAGGTTAATAGGTACAGCTAACAGAAGATCAACACTTTGGACTAAGTACCGTTCTTATTATCTGCGTCGTAATAGTTGAAATCGTGCGAATGCGAGCGAGTATTACCATTGATCTGCTGTTGTCCGTACTATACGTATGTATGTATGTATGTATGTATGTATGTATGTATGTATGTATGTATGTATGTATGTATGCATGCATGCATGCATGCATGCATGCATGTATGTATGTATGTATGTATGTATGTATGTATGTATGTAGGAGGTTGATCTAAACATCGCAATTTAATTATTATTATCGTCATCGTTTCGAAACATACGAACGCAGTAAATGTAATATGCGTATTGCCTTGTATAAGTTGAGTATATAGTGTGTGTTTTCTTCGCGACACGGGGTCTAGGATAAACTAACCCAGAGATTCCTTTAGAGTGTCTTTAACTTAATTGGGCGCTTAGTGTTTTTTTATGTTACTTCCAGCTTTAAGAAACGCCCCTGTTGTGAATCTATACTAGATTATTTGCAACTTTGTCGAAATCTAGTCGCGTTCATGTCTCACGCTGGTGCATGAGATAGTGTTTGATAATTTCGCCACGCCAAACAGCGGGCGTATTGGTCGAGTGGCTGGAGCGGTCGCCTCCCGTGCACGCGGTTCCGGGTTCGATTCTTAGCTAAATATATATGTTTTTTTGTTTGTTTCGTGTTTTATTTTGTATTTTATTTTAATTGTGTTTCGAATTTGGTTAGTATTTTATCAAACATTTTGTTGTAATTATCTTTGAATTTTATTTGAGCATAAACTCTGAACTCATTTATACCGAAGTAGGTGTATTAGGAGAGCTGGAAATCTGTCTGTACTAGATTACTTGCAATTTTGTCGAAATCTAGACGGAGCGGTCCGTTCATGTCTCACGCTGGTGCATGAGATATGCTTGGTAATTTCGCCGGGCTAAACAGCGAACGAATTGGTCTAGTGGCTGGAGCGGTCGCCTCCCGTGCACGCGGTTCCGGGTTCGATCCTTAGCCTAAATATATTTTTTTTTGTTTCGTGTTTTATTTTGTATTTTATTTTAATCGTGTTTCGAATTTGGTTAGTATTTTATCAAACATTTTGTTGTAATTATCTTTGAATTTTATTTGAGCATAAACTCTGAACTCATTTATACCGAAGTAGGTGTATTAGGAGAGCTGGGAATCTGTCTGTACTAGATTACTTGCAATTTTGTCGAAATCTAGACGGAGCGGTCCGTTAATGTCTCACGCTGGTGCATGAGATATGCTTGGTAATTTCGCCGGGCTAAACAGCGAACGAATCGGTCTAGTGGCTGGAGCGGTCGCCTCCCGTGCACGCGGTTCCGGGTTCGATCCTTAGCTAAATATATTTTTTTTATTGTTTTTTTTTTATTTATTTTTTGTTATGTATTTTGTTTCGTGTTTTATTTTGTATTTTTAACCGACTTCCAAAAAAAGGAGGAGGTTATCAATTCGTCGAATTGAAAAATTAATTGTGTTTGGAATTTGGCTAGTATATTAGGCAGATCACCCTCACTTCTAGATTTTTGTGGTTGCAGTTGCGATTACATATTATTAGTAGGTGAATATCTCACGCTCATCGTACAAGTGTAGAATTTAAATTTGCTTAGCTGTAGTCGTCAGTATGACGTAAGTAATAAGACATATGCCGCACGCAAATATACCCGTAGTCGATGTGCGAGCGAGTTGAAAAATAACAAGCTGTCTTTGTTACTCGAGGGGGTGAGGGGGGTCCGATCGCATGTAGCACGGCGCACCGTTCCGCTGAATCACTTATTGACTGATAATCTATTTTGATTCTAATAATATCACAATACAGTAGGGTTTTATATAACAGATAATTATAATTTTAAGAAATAATTTGATACACGCACACCAAACGAGATCCCACGGCGAAAAAAAAGTGTTTTGCCATTGTCCGTACTAACCTTGACATATGTTGTCGTACTTATGCGTTGATGATACGGGCTAGATTACGTTTTGTGTTTGTTGGCGTAGGTACTATCGTCTCGGTCGAGCTTACTTAAACATTCCACGTAGTAGGTACCTAGTAAGTACACATAAAAACACATCAAGTTGTAACACTTTGGACCGCTCCAATCTATATATCTATCTGCGTCGTTAGAGTTGAAATCGTACTGAAAGTGTTACTATTGATCTGCTTTTGTCCGTACTAACCTTGACTTGACATGTTGCGCTTATGCGCCGATGATACGGGCTAGATTACAATGGTTTTGTGTATGTTGGCGTAGGTACTGTTGTGTCGGTCGAGCTTACTTAAAACATTCCAAAATCAGATCAAGTGTAACACTTTGAACCGTTCTTATTATCTGCGTCGTAAGAGTTGAAATCGTACTGCAAGTGTTACCATTTGTTTTGCTATGTCCGTACTAACCTTGAAATGTTGTCGTACTTATGCGCCGATGATACGGGCTAGATTAGAATGGTTATGTGCATGTTGGCGTAGGTCGGTCGAGCTTTCACCACTCGGTAACGAGTTAACCTAAAATAAACCTTATTCGTATAACTGTAGGTAGAGTACAGAATCCTATCTCCAAAATATTTGTTCAACTTCCAGTCCACGTTACCGATGCGATAGATATTTTCTACTTGTATAGGAATAAGGTTTATTATAAATTGACTTTGACTTTGAAGAACAGTTCGACTAAGATCGTAAGTATGTTCATAATGATAAGAAAAATCGAACTTAGCATTTTTCTCAACTCTAATTTTTCGTCGATTTCTAGAAAACGCTTGTCCGCATGGATCTTTACTGGACTTTAGTAAAGAGTTAATCTACAATTAACCTTATTTGTATATGAGTAGACAACAGAATCCCATCTCCAAATGTCTCCTCCGCTCCGTCCAATTTCTCGTCCGCGTTCCCGCTGTTCTGTACGTGTAATAGGAATAAGGTTGTTAATCGGCCGCAGTAGCGATCCGCGCGCAGTGGCGCATGCACCGCCGCGTTGATTAGAAATATTTGAATACAACTCTATTTGATATTTTGTGCTTCGCCTGCATTTTTTATTGGAAAACTTGAAAAGCAGTTTTAATAAGATAGTCTGTTCATAATGACAAGAAAAATCGGGCTGAGCATTTTTGGAAACCCCCATTTTTCGTCAATTTCTGGATAACGCTTTTCGGTCTGGATTTTTTATTGGATATTCATAACTACTTTCGAAAGTAATATTTTAAATACATAATTAAATAGAAATTGGAGTGAGTAATTATCCCTTGGAAATTACGGCAAAAAAACACATTTTATTAAAATATATATATTTCCATATGGAAATATGGTTGGATATTCTGTGAACACATGCCTATAGGTAACTAAAACTTGTAAAAAAAGAATTTTGGATAGAGCAATTTTCCTGTAATTGATACCACGTAATTTAAGTTTGACCTTGAAAATACCTAACTTCCGTTTCTACAAATTATTGGATTCTATGTCAATTCCAATCTACATATGGTACTCTATCACTGTGCCAAATTTCATAGATAGATGAGTTACTGCTAGGGTCAACTCCTTTAATGACTGGCCTACTAGCTCTACTATAGGTTTAAACTAATCTACGTGTCGGCGAGTAAGTACAGTGACCAAAATAAATTCGTGGCCAACTGAAAAACGTTTTTTGTATGCATTTTTCTTACAGAGAATAACTTACATGATTATGTCTGTGATAAGGATAATATTTTAAATATAGTAGGTACCTATATTTTTAAAGATCTGTCGGGGCGGCTCGTGGAGTCCACGCGTGACCAAAATGCTGGGCTGTATTTCGCCCAAGGGATCAGCCTTGCGATCCAGAGGGGAAATACCGCCAGCATTTTGGGCACGTTGCCGGACAACGGGGATCGGTTGAACTATCTGTAATGCTAATCATTCAGATAGTTCAACCGACCTATTATACATATAGTTTTTTTAGGTTATATTTTTAGGTTAATATTAATATAATAGTTCTTTTTCATTTTTATTGTTGTTTTATGAATAAATGACTTAGTACCTAAATAAATAAAATATAATTATAACTTTTGTGAGTCATTTATATTTAGAATAAGTACCTAATTTATACTCTACTAGTTGTTATGAAACTGTCGATCCGAATTTCACAGCTGGCTTGTACGCGTCACCGTCGTCGGGGTAAACAAGGAGGGATAACCTAATAGTTAGGTGGAAGGATAGTAAGATGTCAAGCATTTTAAGGCCTTGCTCCGTATCCTATCCAAAAACAACTGAAGGTGCTCTTCAACCAGGACTCCTGGCCTGGTCTTCAGACACTTTAATGGAAGCGGAATAACAGAGTTCATCCCTGAACTAGAGTTAGACTATTGTGAATACTAACGTTAAGACGATACGATTCATTTACTTTATTTTCGATACGATTTATTGTAGGAGGATCATAGCAGATTTTTTATGTGAAAGGCAAATGTTGCAGACTGGCAGACGATAGCCATCTGATCGTAAGCGGTCATCATCGCCTCCCATCACAGGCCATCTATTGACATGAAATCGGTACAAGTTTGCCATCGAAAAATTCTGTCAACGATGAGCGCATAGAGACGAAGCGGGGGACAGGAGAGCCGTATTAAAGAGATGCGTCCATGTCTATAATATCTGGTTACACGTGTCGCGAAGCAATTTTGCGCTCATGTGCGAGCAGACACTGTTACAGATCTTTGGGGTAAGTGGTCTGTGCCACCCATATTATAGCTCCGTGGACAGATGTAAGACGTTCAGTGGAAGAATTGCAATGTTAATGTATTTTCAGATCCATCAAGCATTACTCAACCCTTTAGAACTCGATGACATCAACAAGGCTTAATAAATCAAAACAAACAGTCTTCAGATATGTTTGCAAAAAGCTCTTAACACTAATGCATTTTGACGTTGATAAACGGCGGAATTTTCAACAAAACGTCTTATTTCCTGAATTTTTTACACTGTCGCTCACAACGACATTAATAAATGACATAATTACGAAAATGGAACTCTGTTATTGTCTGATATAAACATAAACATAATAAGTAGTGCAGTCATTGACCTGGTAAAATATCTACAGATTTCTGGTAAGAAAATTACGTTTAATTGTTTTTTTTTTTCGTTGATCCCACTATCATTGAGCAATGGTGGATTTTACTTGATTTGATTGGCAAAACTACCTACCTTTGTAAATAGGTAGATATCCTTCAGGATTTAATACCTACCAGAACTATATTTTATTGTATAAATGATGAATGAACCATGGGGTAGACAAACTCTAGACTGGAGGCCACATACAGGTAAACAAACATCCGTCAGATAGACTGATGGCCTACACAAGGTGGCTGTCAGGGGCTGGATGCAAAGGGCTGAGAATCAAATAAAGGCCTACAATGGACTGATACGGGCTGATGATGATGAAAAATAAAGACTGATAAATTCATATTAATATCGTTATTGCAAATATTTTTCCATGTCACCATTTTAAAAATGGTTTTATTCAACACTTATAATCAAATGGCCAAACATTTTTTTAGGTGACTGTACTCACCACCATCCGGGAGGAAACGTTGGCCCGTACTATAAATACGTACGCTTAAATCGAATCCGAAAACTCTACATCTACGCGCTACGGACCGTAACGACACGAGATTATGAAAAAGATTACATGGGTTTATAATTAAGGGGCAATCCTAAAATACTTCTTCTCTATACAACATTCTTTCATGCAATAACTTTCGCAAACTAGTAGGAAGGAAATGACATTGCCACATTTCAATAAAGCTTTTCCCCACCTACAAAACTACGAGACCATTGAAGCTGTACCTATCATTTTGTTGGGGACTTATTATTATATACAGGTTTTATATAGCATAATGACAATCAGTAGGAACTGCGAGAGTAGTAGAAAATGATAACAAAAACAATGACATGATGACAATGAAATAGAAGCGATTTATTCATTCGCTTCTATTTCATACTATTTTCTGAATTTTTAATTAAGCTGTTTTTCGACTCGCAACTTGTACAAAACTTTATTTTAAACCAATAATTTTAATAAAAAACGGAGATATTTTTACATTTATTCGTTATCTTGTTCATCATGCGGTTGATGGTAGGGCAGAATCTGGCATTGTCATTTAAAAGAATTCATTAAAGTAACGCTTATTAGAAAAGCGTTACAAAATTATTTAAGGCTTAGTATGCGCGGATTTTCAGTCTATGAAGGCTATGGCACTAAGCACTAAAATGAAACATCTGAAAAAAGTATAGCAATCTTGGGGTATCTATTTAGAGACTGATGGATACCGATAAGTACAGGATTGGACAAACTTCGTTCGATAGAAAAAAATTGTAAACATATTCCATGTCTTTTAAAATGAAAATTACGTCTAAACCGAAATAGTTATTCATACAAAATATATATCAAAATGTAGGGTAGCATAAATACGAGAGATTGTTTAAAAAAAATCTGATTTTCATTGGCGTATTTTTAAAATTCATCCAAAAAATACAAATATGGAGTCACTGTGCTGTGCTCTTTACTCCGCCCGCTGTCATCTTCTGTCTCGCGCTTTAGTTTGACAGATAGCAGCCCCTTAAATACGCTACACGACTACAGCCTGTATAACGTTGAAATTTGTTTTCATATTATTTCCCCCATTCGTTAAACTCCTGCGCATGTTACAGTACAGATCAACTATAATATTTATCTTGCTCCGTCACGCATGGCTTACGAAAACAAACATAAACTCCCATAGAAACCCACGCATGCGCAGTGGTCACGTGCCGCGATATAACTATAATTTGTGGTTTAGTTACAAGCATGTTAGTGGACAGAAATAGTTATTGAATCCACAGTTAAAGTGCTTAAATGTAGGACTGATGTGTTTATTATCCAAGTGCCAATTTGCTCAATGTCACTCAGAGAGAGGTAGAACTATGCTTAGCGTTTCTCTGGTGAATCCAGAGACTTTCGTTACCGCTAGTAGAATAGAAAGAAAAATGTATGGGATTGAAATGAAAGATTCAGCCCCACCATCAACCGCAAGTTGTACAAGATAACGAATAAATGTAAAAATATCTCCGTTTTTTATTAAAATTATTGGTTTAAAATAAAGTTTTGTACAAGCTGCGATTCGAAAAAAACAGCCTAATTAAGAATTCAGAAAATGGTAAGAAATCGAAGCGATTTATTCATTGTTTTTGTTATTCTTCTATAGGAGTTGCGAGAGTAGTAGAAAATGATACTGATTATGATTATGCAATATGAAACCTGTAATAAGTCCTCAACAAAATGATAAAGCTTAAATGGTCACGTAGTTTTGTAGGTGGGGCAAAGCTCCATTGAAATGTGGCAATGTCTAAAAGCAAATGTCTATACATAAGTACAAATCAAATTGGGCCCATTATAAATGTGTAATTATGATGTTAATGCTGTGAGACTGGTATGTGTATTATTATATATTTTTTATATTAAATTAATAAGTGCTACCAGTCGTCATTTGTACAATACATACAACTTATAAAAAAAAAGCAAAATAAAAAAAAAATTATCACCATATCGGAGGTAACATAAAGAAATAGAGAGAAAAAGAGAAAAGCTACAATTTTAGTAACATACCGTGGTTTCGGAAAATAATAAAAAACATATTTATGTTACGCCAGACAGAGACAGCCAGACAGACGGTCTATTCTATTATGATGGGAGAAGCTATAAAATTATTTACTCCTCGTAACTTCCACAGTTTCACTTCAAAGAAAGGAGGAGCTACACATTTTCTATACACGACAGTGTATCACAGTTTCCCGTGGATCGGCAAGAATGGCACGAGGTGGAACACCCCAGGGCGGTGAGCCCGACATAACCAACACGCTCCCCTGGGCGTGGTGACACATGATTTGCATGTTTTACCTGGGTAAAAAAAGGGCTATAGGTATAAACTATAATTTGTTAAGATTCCGTGATTAAATTAACAGGTGGAAAATTCCACTCATCCCAACCAGTGATGGTTTGGTAGGGATGGGTGGAAAAAAAATTCCACTCTTCCCCCCTAGGGGGGACAGCTGGTAGGGACTAGTGGAATAGACCGTCAGTTCAGTTCAGTAATTTATAATGAATAAAAATTTACAAGTCATTTTCTTAACAAAATAAGTGATATTAAACCATACAGATTAACTTTATAATTATATAGTTACAAAAGCTACAACACGTTTTTTTGACATACTACTCGTATAGTGTCTGAAATCAATCCTCCGTATAGGATATAATATCTGAACCGACATAATACTCTCGAAAAACGTTACTTTCCTCCTTTAGCAGTCGGGTAAAAAGTAATGAATATTACCAATATTCATTGATATTGGAAGAGGCTCACGACAGGGATGGATGGAAAAGGAGGGGGGAGACCTTTGCCCAGCAGTGGGACAATTTATAGGGTTACAAAACAAACAAAAATACCAATAAAGATGCATATGTCTAAAATGAGATGTAGCTCTATGTATACCCAATAGTAGAGATCTGAATAATGCAGGTTTAGGCAAATACCCTTATAAATAGCGGTAGGAATAGACCTCAAAACGATGGACTTCCATCTGCTGCGATCCTAACACTCTCGCTTTCTCCACATTCATCAATCTCTTCGTGTACGCTCGTCAGTTTGTAATAGACCCTTTTTAAAACATCACCACCCGAAAACAGATTATAGGAGGCCTCAATAAGGTTGAGATTTTCTCAAGAACTACTGAACCGATTGTAAAAATTATTTTACTAGTAGATAGTTTAGAGTACACGCTATCCATCATCATCATCAGCCCGTATCAGTCCACTGCTGGACGTAGGCCTCTCCCAAAGCGCGCCACTCAACCCGACTCTCGGCCCTCTGCATCCAGTCCCTGCCAGCCATTTTGCGAAGGTCATCCCTCCATCTGGTCGGGGGGCGTCCCACACTACGTTTACCCGTTCGTGGTCTCCATTCGAGAACTCGTCTACCCCATCGGTTATCGGTTCTACGACAGATGTGACCAGCCCACTGCCACTTCAGTTTACTGATTCTATGAGCAATGTCAACCACTTTTGTCTTCTGGCGGATATACTCGTTTCTTATTCTATCTAACAGAGAAATTCCAAGCATAGCTCTTTCCATAGCTCGCTGAGCGACCTTGAACCTGTGGGCCAGTCTCACCGTCAATGTCCACGTTTCGGCTCCGTAGGTCATCACTGGCAGGACGCACTGGTCACACTATCCGATTATATAGAATTTTTTAAAAATCAGACATGTACTATTTGAGAAAATCTCAACCTTAATAACTCTCCTTTCTTGTTAGACTTTACATCCTCCTCGGTCTACCACTGCCGACCGTTCCATCAAGATTCGCTTTATATCTTTCTTTAAATTACAAATATAACTATAGATTTATGTATAAGAACCACTAGAATGGTTTAGCTATGATTTGGCTATGATTCATGTTGCGGTATGCTGGTATGTGGCCAGGGGTTGCCAACCTCAGCAATTTATGATCCTACATTGTAGACACAACATAAAACTTATTATTATACTATTTATAGGTACGCTACAATTTCAGTTGTCTCGTGGAGAAATATTTTTTCATGATATTCACTATAATATATGTTCTCATAAAGAAAGACGAAAAGTTCAAGATCAGAGGGCCTAGCCAAGTGGTTTCGATTTTCGTTAACGCTATTATAATAAAAAAGAAAATGTCAGTCCCATTTTTATTGTTATCTCATATATTTATTTAGAAACTCAAAGATAAGATGCTAGGCCCGGCCTCCAAATTCAAATTCTTTGCGAAAGAAAAAATATCGAAAGCCTTGCATTTTCTTCTATATTTTATTTAGGGGCCTTTATGCAAATGTATATGTCGGTCCCATCACATCCTAACCTAATTAACAAACATTATGTTTATTATCTACCCTAGCCTATCGCCCACCAGTTGATATAGCATTATAATCTGTAGGGAAGTTTAATGAAATAACTTCCATAAAAATATAAATTACAGCTACAGTATTAAAACAAGATTCAGAATCTCAATAAAAAATCGCGTTTCATGCCACAATTTTCACACTAGCCAATCCACAGCCAATCAGAGGACGGTATTTCATGCCAATATTTGGGCATTTTCAATTTTTTTTTAATTCTGAGTCCACCCAAGAATCAAAACTAAATAAATGATAGACGCGCGCGGTACCTACACATAAACTTTTTAATTTACACAACATAATTCCAAACGACTTTTTATGATAGCTTGTTTTTTTTATACAAGGTTTTTGAAATCCCAATCTTATCAATACTTACAGGAATTGTGTAGGCAGTACCTAAATATTAGAAAGTAATTGTATATTGGCCACTTGCCAAATATTACAGGTCGACAATTCATTTTCCATAATAACGGCCTCATATGTTAGCTATTGGCCTGTTTCTAAATATTACTGTTTACAATACAATTTAACGCAATCATACACCCTAGGCTAAAGCTGGTATTAGCCATAAGCGTGATTTTAAATTATTCCACGATTTAAGCATTCCCTTTCAACTTAACGTTTCATAACGAAGTGTGAAAGCGACCAAAACACGGTTTAAGGAAAGATACCGGGTATAAGCCGAAAGCGATGTTGAATAGCGTTAACTACGACTTTTTTTCTATGGCCTTTCCTCATATATTTTTTATAATTTTCATGCATCGATGTGTAGGAAACATTCACATATTTTTTATTCGAAAACTGGTAGATCAAAACTTATTCAGTTACTGATACAAAACACCCTCCCTTTGGCTTATTACATTTCCCTGTAAAATGTGCTTGAGTGATTGGTTACAAATATTCCTAAAAAACATTAAACAACCAGAAACAGCATAACGTTTTCTAATCAAACAATAATCCTGGACGTTGTCAGAAGAACTCATAACTTGGACGTATCAAACCGACCGTTGCCATCTCTCTACTTCCAAAAATAAAAAGCATCAATGAATTTCTCTCAAAAACATAAAAATAACCAAGAATCTCTTGTCGGTTCTTAATTACAGCAGCCGGGCAGCCGTTATTTATATCATGTTTTATACGTGATCACTTTGCGCGAGGAATCCGAAATTGTGTCGGGTCGACTCATCGCACGACAGTTTATAGATACTTTGTTAGATCCGATGACGTTAATTGGAGTTTGTCGTAACTCGGGTTGATGACACCTGTTCTTCGTGATGTAAGGACTTGATGATTCTTTGACGTTTTATTTGTAATAGGCACTTCATTCAAACTGGCGGTCAGAGTGTCGCTGAGGACACTGAGGAAAAAAGATCGGATAAAAAAATACCTTGACAAAAAATTTCCACCAAACCGCCTTTTCCGATGGTATCATAAAAATGGTTATATAGAGACGAAAATTTCGATCAAAAATTTTCAAATAAGACCAGATGCTTCACTAATTTTCCATAGATATGCTTATGACATTTGATGTATATTCGAACCTACAAGGTCGACTGTACACAGATAGGTATATCAACTCAACAGATATTCGAGGCTATGAAATTAGACTTCAGCATATTCGTCGATAGAATGAATTTAGATCCCATGAGGGTGAAGGCTCGTGAAGTAAAGTACGGTGGAACACAGAGAAAGGTGTACAGGAGAGTTTTTAAGGTTGAGATTATCTTAAAAACTACTTGACCTAATGCAAAAATTCTTTCACTGTTAGATAGATAAAAGTTAAAGCTATGTAACTGTAAAATAATTATTAAAATCGGTCAAGTAGTTTTTGAGAAAATCTCAACCTTACTGATGCCCCCTGTATACTTATCTCTGTCTTCGACTGTACCTACAGTAAATTGCTAAAATAACTTTCTTACGCATATAAAGTTATGGTTTCATACTCTATATGCACTCTGTACTCGTAGATAGATATTTAATTTACCGTATTATTACATTCGCATAGTAAACTTAATAATTATCTTCTCGCCTCATATAAATGTACCCGCAAATTCATTGGCTCGGCATAAGTCGGGTAGAGACCAACTGTTTCGGTTTCATTGTTTGTTTAGAAAACAGGCATATTACAAATCCAAAAATATAGTGTTATGATTTTACGAAATACCTAAGCAATATATGTGAGACATACTTGTCTTGATATAAATATGTATAAGTACCTGTCTACTGTTTACATGTGACACTGCTCCATTTCACTTCACTGACGCTTGGTTCCGTTTCTGACCGCAAGGCCCCAACAGAATATCAGCGCTACACCCTCGGGTATAGCACATGCTGAGTTGGGATCTTTTTGCCGCTGCAGTACTACTTATGCTACCTACTATTTTATCTCATGAATGTAACTTTTAGTTTCTCTTTTTAAATATTATATTGTAAGTGTATGTATAGGTGCGCTGTTTGGCTGTCAAATAAACCACTATTCTATTCTTGTCAGGAGTCGAATCGCCATCAACAGCTCTACTACATGAGTAAAGTCTTAGTACGAAAAGTTGCACAGCGATCAGTATCGGAACTAATATAGGTATTGCCATATCAGCACAAGCATTAATAGACCGTAAAAGTAAGAAGTCTACTAGGGTTGTAGGTTGTAGGCATGCCCATCGAGCCCACAACGATGGATCCGGGCTTGCGGGAACCACAGACTATTATTCTGGTGTATCGTTGTGGGCTCGATGGATCCGGGCTTGCCGGAACCACAGAATAATAGTAATACGTAGAACTCTAACGTCTTAGCGAAACTGTTCGACTGTCTTGCGTACATTACGAGGTGCAATAATGAGGACTGGCAGTAAATCACGGGCCAAGCCCGAGTTGCCAGCATAAACAAGCGATGTGACGCTCGGATTGCAGTTTTGATTTAAGGGAGACGAGATTAGAATTAATGTCACAGGGAAGTGAGAGACAGTGCTTTTATTATACTCCGTTTACGAGACTGAAGCCGGGTTTCCACTGCAAGCGGAGCGGACCCGTTAAGGACTCCTTTTAACTCTCTGTTGTCGAGCGGAAAGGACTGAGCGAGCAGAAAGAGTTGAAAGGGACACGCGCAGTCGCGCATTCATTGGGGCCGGAGCGGAATCATTACGGACTCCGTTTAAGGTGCTTCCATGACCCAAACCACAGTCTTTGAAGACCATCAACTGTTTTGTAGCAGCACCTAGAGCCTTGCAAAAAATATATGTGATTTAGCGACATTTATTTCATCTATATTCTGAACATATATTTACTTTCTAGTCTTTACCAAATACACATAAAAAAAAATCCGAAGTGACCTCTGTTTCAACACATTTTATGAATAAAGTCTCGCAATGGTAAAATAACATAGATGAGTTTCTGCAGAGAAAGAAGTGGTTGAAACGAGCGACAAGGTCTCGCACTCTTTGTTGATGGAAATGTAGACATACTTCATTTAAGGGCCTTCCATGAGCCAACTAGCGCCGCCAATCTTTGAAAAATAGTATCTTCCAATTTAATCAATTTTATTAAAAAAAACTATGTATTATTACGATATGAATTTATTACGATAAATACTATTTTTTAAATGCTTATTTATAACGTGATTTAATGTCGATAAGTTGTAGTTCGCATAATTGCGAAAAACGGCCGTTTTTGGTACAATTGAGAACTACAAATTTGCTTGTCGCAATTATGCCATGTACTTATATTAAAAAAGGGTTTATCCTAATAAAGATTGTGTGCATAGCTTTTATAATAAAAAATAATAATTTGTAAGATATTTATTTAAGATTGACGGCGCTAGTTTGGCTCATGGAAGGCCCTTAAACGGAGTCCGTTCAGCTTAGGCATTTCCCAGTCACACCTAACCTTTCCGCGGAAACCCTTCTTGTTCATGAGAAGGTTATTCTCCAACGAATTAATCAGGAAAATGGGTCAGCAAAGTGTACCAGTAGAGTCATTAATTATTATGCAAGGAAGATATTCTGGAGACCACTACGAGTAGCTACGATACAGGCCACGCCACGTCGTAAACATTACATAAAGTAGCACTAAACATGTATCCTTGTCCTATTTACTGCGCTAATTAATCAAGGAAAAGAAACTGTTTCAATAGAATAACTTTTTATTTTACTATTTTTTTTTAATCGATGACAAGCTTGATGGGTTGTGACTCATTAATCCGAATAGATGGGAGAATAGGAAATGAGAAACAACAGTCCAGTCCCCCCTTGCTAAGTGGCTTTGACTTTCGTTAACGCTAGTAGAATAGAAAATACATGTCTGGCATTGACCTTTCCTTTCGTTGGCAAGTTTAGTGTCAATCATTTCTAGCGAAAGTAAAATCTATTTGACTGATGATATGACCCAATAGACATGAAATTGGTACAAATTTGCAAGCGAAAATTCTGTCAACGATGAGCGCATAGAGACGAAGCGGGGACAGGGATGCCGTATTAAAGAGATGCGTCCATGTCGATAATATCTCTAGGTTAACACGTGTCGCGAAGCAATTTTGCGCCCATGTGCAGACACGGGTCCTCCTGTTACAGGTCTATGGGGTAAGTGATCTGTGCCACTTAAGTGGTCTACCTATGTTTGTCTATAACATGATTCGATATTCTGTAATGATGAGATACGAGCCCGTACTTGCGGGACCACTAAAATATGAGTCCAAGTAAATCCAAAATACGCTAAAAGACTACAATAAGGTACGGCCATCATATCTCGTATACATTCATGTAAATAAAACGGCGTGCCTCCGCTATGGTGTGGCGAAACTCACCGTCTAAAAAGAACACTTTAGATGTGATGTTCCACGAGTGCATATACTTCATCACTACAGCAAATCGATCCAAGTCTATAGCCAAATATCAGGACTATTGTTTCTCATTATCATCTGTGTCAACCTATACATGTTTTTAAAATCCCAGATCCCGAGATCGCAAAGCGCTAGAGTTATAAAAAGAATAGATTATCGCATGTGATAGAATGCATCCTACACTATTATAAAAATCACGAGGGAATTCAAAATAACGAAGCCCCAAAATAGCAGGATTTCGCTAACCGATTACATCACGATGACATTCTCCCTAACGTTTAATATAAACCTCGGAAACTTGTACGAAATCCAGCGTTTCTGCCAAGCCCAATTTAATTTGATTCTCAGTAATAATTAGTCTTGTGAACACAGTTGAACAATTTCGCTAGACACCGTAACATTATAAAGTGTCTACAAATCATTTAACAAACAAATTGGGCAGATTTTTACGATGATAGCTCCAATAAATAATGTCTTTCAGAATAATAAAAATACCTTACCGATCAGCGGAGAATTCAAAACAAAATCACTCACAAACACACAAGAAATATATTTGGCTGTATGATTAACATAATCCTTTGCACTTACTTCCGGGAAAAACTCGAAAAACCGCCGAAATTCAAGATGGCGGACGTCGAAAAGCGCGCGAAAGCGACGAAATGTCAATTCGTTTGCGAGCGTCTATTGAAATTGGTGGAAGATATCACAACTCGAAACTTTAATTTATTTACGAATTTATGTGTCTGGATTTCGGCTGGGGGAATTTTTAACGCGTTGCTCAGCTTACGCGACCGGAGAACATACGTGACTAAGAGTTTCACGTGTTTTAATATAAAATTTAGTGTAAGGTGGCCAACCGATTCGGATACCGCGGGATAATCTCGGAACTAATGGTAAAAGTCGTCAAAGAGCGCATCGCGTACCACAAGCACTTAGGTGGATACCTAATTTACTTTGAAGTGAAAGAAGCTAAGTTCTGTGGAAACTAGCATGGGTATGAGTAGGTATTGAGCTTATGAATATAATATGCGTAGTCTGCTCATCAAACTAAAGACCTAAATTCGTAGGCAATTTTAAGCGATAGGCCAATAATCATAGGTAAAGAGTTTTGAGCGCGAACTCAGCATGAGCTCGCACTTACAACTAGTCACGTAATATACACATCAAAGCACATCAAGTGTAACACTTGGGCACGTATTCATAAACGTGATTTAAAGTTATGTCACCGTTTAGGCCCCCTGTCCCCTTTGTTAACGAAGTGTGAAAGGGATAGCAACACGGTTTAAGAGAAGTGAGGTTTAACTAGGTTTATGAATAACAGCATTGGACTTTGGACCGTTCTTATTATGTGCGTCGTAAGAAATCGCACTGCAAGTGTTACCATTGATCTACTCATCTGCTGGTTGGTTGCAAAAACGATGTCCACCGTTCATCGATTGCACGAAAAACTGTCTAGCCGATAGGTAAGTAATTTGTTTTGTCGACAGCACGGTTCGCCGAAAGAGCACTCCAAAGAAAAAAATGGTTGATCGACAACGATTTACAGACACAAAGGACTAGGTCTAGGACGCTAGCTAGATTGTCCGGTTCATAGAGTAACTTATACCTATAGGCTGAGATGCTTTGTAGCATCGAAATGAGACGCAAAGGTCCGTCCCCACATGAATAGAATAGAAGAATAGAAATATCTTTATTAAGGCAACAAAGTCCGGTCTTAAATAAATACTGGCACGACATCAGCAGTAAGCTAAGTTACTACTTGTTTATTGTGTCCTCTGTGCTTTTGCTATTGTAAAATTATTATCCCATAATGTCTGTCCTTATTGTAATGTGGTATATATATTAGTCTGATAGTGCTGATAAAGCCTTGTTAGACTTGCTGACAAACATATGTGAGTAATTAACTATATAGGTAAGTATGTTAGTATACATCAACATTGTCCCGCATTGACTTGCCGTAAAGCTGGTCGCCTTATTCTAGTTGCTTGGGTGAATCGGTGGGAGCGATGTATTTTGGAGCACGTCATAAGTCATGCGGCCGATTCACGCTTGCATGGGAGCAGTTAACGCAATGGTAATTGATGGAAAATGGAAATATCGCATAGGTACATAAATAGAAACGCTTAATAGCAGGATGAGCGTCCTTATATCCTTTCACGTGATTTTTAAAGCTCAACACAGTCTTCCCTAATGTAGGTACAGGCACGACAGCTGCTACAAGGCCCGATCACACCCAATAGACTATAAATACACTAAATAATGTACTGTAACAGTGTATCTAATTTAGGTTATAATTACTTTTTGTTTTTGCTAAATAAATCCATTATTATTAAGTACTAGCTGTATCCCGCAACTTCGTTTGCGTTGCTTATAGCCTATGAGCTGTCCGGATATTTCAGCTATCTCCTAGTGAAACTACCGTCAAAATCCCTTCAGTAGTTATGGCTTGATACTTGAACATAGTCACAGACAAAGACAAAAATTCTAATAAATGATGTTTGTCAGTATCGTTCCTAAAACACATTACAATTATTCTTTTCAAAAAATATCCAATGTATAGACACAACTTTTTTACAGTCTTATTATATGTAAGTATATAGATTAATAATAATAATACTTAAAATCTCTCCATCTCTGTCTGGATCTGCCGAGACTTGGCCGCGACGGATGTAGATGTAGGGCAGCTGGACAACCAAGGTATAAAAAGTCGTATCTTTCCACTAGTTCAGTCGTTCAGTTGACTGAACTAGTGAGAATTATTTCCTCGTTTGTTCAGTTCAAAAATCAGAGAAAACACAATTGAACCTACATCATCATCATCATCATCAACAGCCCATATCAGTCCACTGCTGGACCACGCCTCCCAAAGCACGCCGCTTATACCTGAATCTCGGCCTCTTGCAGCCACCTTGCGTAGGTCATACCTCGTTCTAGCCATCCGGGGGCGTGGACGCTACTTTTACCCGTTCGTGGCCTCCATTCGAGAACTTCTCGGTTGTCAGTTCTACGACAGATGTGGCCAGCATTACCACTCTGTTTGACGATTCTATGAGCAATGTCAACCACTTTTGTTCCCTGTGGCCTACATACAAAAGTAACATGCAAAATATAGCTATAATTAAGTTCTTAAGCGTAAGTTCTTCATAATCATCATCAGCCCATATCAGTACACTGCTATAGGTCTCCAGAGCAAGCCACTCAACACGCCTCTCAGCCTTTTGCGCCCAGTCTCTGCGAGCCACCTTGCGCAAGGCAAGTTACTCTAGGTTTAGAAAAACTCTAAAATCTCAAGTTCGTTGTTTCATTCCATCAATCAACATTGGAGCATTTGGAGCGGCGTTTTACTATGATCAAGTTATCAGATCTCTTGTTCGGTATGGGACAAATCAACTGATTCGATATACCTGTATTGCACGTTGTTACCCTGATTAATTATAGTATATATCATCCATCAGTCAGTCAATTTTCCAATAGAGCTCGTGACTCGTCATCCCTGAGACGAATGCAGGAAGATTTCGCCGACCTGATACGAGTCACGGTAGCTCTGTTGGAAAAACGTGCCATGGAATAGCAAACTCCCTGACTTAAAACCCGACCGTGGCGAAAAATTTTCGGGTCTCATTTATCTAAAGAATGAAATCTTCGAAGATTTTCAAAAAGCGCCTAACAATAAAAACTTTTTATTTGTTATCAATATAACATGTCTTGTGATCAGGCACAAAATCACAAATGAGTTTAATCAATTTGCAATAAAAGATAACCTAAGAGTTAGGGCATAAACCCTGCATATACCGTAAAAATTTTCATCTAGTTTTCATGGGTTAGGTATGTCCTAGGAACTCAACGCTGGTTTCACATATATCGGGGAGACAAATACAGGTATAAGTTGTGCTATACGATGTTTCAGCTCCTCACGTGTGTGACGTGTGTCTCCGTTCCGGAAGCCTATTCGTACAGGCGGGACCGGGTCCCGCCTGTACGACTGTACGTACAGCGGGCCCGTACGGTCCCGGACAGCAGTGAAACCAGCCTAAGCAGAGTAGACGTCGCTAACTTTCGGGTGCAACCGCTGGCAGCTGGCCTTACCAAAATAACTCTTTGAAATAAACCCACGCCTTATTTATTTATTAATAAGCATTAATACTATAATAAAAATAATAATTAAATAAAAACTCTGTGGCTGATGCAAATAAGTAATTTCTTCTACAAGCCATATTAAAAAAACTTGATAACACTGTGTATCCGAATATACTTATGTAGTGTATCCAAATGTAAAATGATTTTATTTCCATTGGCAACACTGACCAATAACTGTCAAAGTCAAAATTGTCGTTGTGTACTAGAGCTACCCCGGTTGTCGATAATTGTATCGACATAAAATAAAAAAATTATAGCTAGAAATCAACCATTATAAAAAGTCGTTCATACGTATAATGTTAATTTATTATTACTCATTGTTTTAGATATAAATCGTAAAATTTGCGTATTGATGAGTCGTGTTAAATTATTTTACTAATTATAATACTTATAAACCTATTTATTGTTTCAATTATGCAATAAGTACATAATGGTTATCTCATCAAGGGGATTAATTTATTTACTATTTTACCATAAGTAACTGGAGTACCTAATTAATTAATGTTCTTGTTTTGCTTTTATTGGTCACTATAAACAATCGTCACCATTTTGGTACCATAACTGGTAGATTAGGCACATTACTATTACTTAGGTAAACAGCAAAATAACAATATTAAATCATTATTTTCTATCGATAGTAACACCACACTCCACTAGCGAGATAACCGATACTCAATGCAGTCTCTCTCACCCTTTAATAATCACCGTCTCTTTCACTCTCAAACAAAAAGTGAATTGACTGTTGAGAGGTCTTTTAATCGAAATTTCGTTAATTTTTGGTTATTTAGTGGTTTATTTCTTGTTCTTTTAAGAATTTATGAATTAAAACTTCGGTGAAGTGATATGTACTAAGATCTGTGTAGTTGATATATTGGCAGGTGTGTCTAATTTAATTAACAGCAGATGAACGACCTTTTACGTATCTATAGCTATAAACAAACAGCTGTAGATGCCTACACTTGTTGCATCCACTTTCAAAAACTTTATAGAATTTACCAGTTTATGTGAGAAAGTGAACTTGATATCTTATTTACATTTTAGAGAAATAAAACGGTGTTCTTGTTAACTAATTTACCGTTACAATTGATGCGAGAAACGTGGGAATTATGTGATGATAACGTTCTACATTCCGTTCATATAATGCACCTGCAGTGCAGATAGTAGTGATTGTAATGCGAGTGCATCGTGCGCGATTATAAAACTAAGCATAAGCAAATCCTGTTATTCTATTACGTAGTTATTGTGTTACGCCGCAGGTAAAAATCACGACCTAACAAGTTAAGATTGAGGAGTCATCGAGACCCCAAAATGAGTCATTCGTGGCATGCAGATTGTTTTCGTTTTGTAGAATTCCTTATCGATGATTCTTCCCGTTATTGCATTGTGTGACTCTAGTGAAAAAAGTGCAGTTATTTTTTTTTTCTTTTTTCAATGACGTTTTATTTTATTTTTGTAAATAAAAAAGTATTTTCGTCAGTATTTTTTGATGCAAGTTTCCTGATTTTCGAGAAAAAATGTGTGAGACAACTTGTAAATGAATGAGTTTTGCAATGGCACAAGGCTCAATGGATTCAGACAGACTGTCTTCGGCTGGTATTTCGACTCACAGCTCTGGAACAGCGGGGACCCTTGGAGGGTCTGTGGTCGGAGTCAGGGTTGGGGACCCTGGCCACAAGAGGGAGGATGAGGCTGAATACAACTTGGGCCCACTGCCTCCGATGTGGGAGAAAGCGTTCACACCTTCAGGAGAAACTTATTTCATTGAGTAAGATATATTTTCTTTAATACCTATTTATTATCAATTTATCATTTAGAACTTTTAGAAGACTTGGCTCAGTGTGTAGTGTACCAGTCGAGAACAGAGAAAAATATACAGGGAGATAATTTCGTCAAGAACTATTGCCCGATTTTAAAAATTCTTTATTTGGTAGTTAACTTATAGCGCGGACTATGTAATTGTAGAAGAACTCTAAAAATCGCCCTTAACAAGCAGAAATTATTTTAAAAAACAAAAACCCGACTGCAAGGAAACTATCCTCTTTTGATAAATTTTTTATACCCTATGAGACTCCCGTAATCATGACGAATCTAACGATACCTCGTACACCAAAATCCATCAAGCCGTTTAAGCTACAGGATGGCAGGAAGGAATACCCGAAAAACATTATCCTCCATCTGCGGCAGTCGGGTAAAAACTCCTGTACATTTTTCTGTGTGTTAGTAAATATGGGTTAGGGACTTAGGGCTTACACCATAGGCCTTCCTTGCTTCATATTTATAACAGTAATATCTACTACTCTAAAAGTGGCCAAATAATACAGACCACTTACCCCATAGACCTGTAACAGGAGGGCGAACTCCTATAGAAGAATAACAAAAACAATGAATAATTCACTTCGATTTCTTACTATTTTCTTAATTAAGCTGTTTTTTTCGACTCGCTAGATGTACAAAACTTTATTTTAAACCAATAATTTTAATAAAAAACGGAGATATTTTTACATTTATTCGTTATCTTGTACAACTTGCTGTTGATGGTGGGGCAGAATCTGGCATTGTCATTTGTACTGATTTCATGTCTATTGTGTAAGTGGTCTGAGCCAAATAACAAACCCAACAAAATACAGGGCATCAAGAGGCACTTATGGGTGTTCTGAGAGAAGAATTGAGGCATTGATACTATTCATTAGCACCTAGCATTTAGGCGTACCTCATAATTTGTTGAACAAATTAATTTGACATACCAAATATACAGTTACTGACTGTTTTCACATGAGTGCTTTCACAAGTAGATAGTTCAGCCTGTTAGCCATAAACATAAGTATTTTTTTAATGTAGGTTTTTTCGAGGCTTTTGTCACTTGGTGACCATTCCAGCCTCATTGGAACTCAACAAATAGGCCCATCAGACCCCCCTACGACCAAGAAGGGGCTCCCTGGACGCAAAGGAGTATAAATAAATAAACATAAGTTAAAGTAGCCTTTTCATGTCATTTAAAATCTGTCAACACCGCTTTTGACTGTCAACACCGCTTTTGAACTTGTCCCGGTTTTCGACAAAAATCTGCGCAAATACTAGTCGAATAGTCATGAAAGTTTGCAAAAAGTGAAATCCGAAGTGCAGTGCACGGGGACGTTATGGAGTTCAGTGTTGAGACAGTGCAGGGGAATGACAGAGCCTTCAGCCAATGAGATGGCTAGTGGGGCCGGCATCAAAGATTCTTTTAGAAAAAAAACTGTCATATATTTGACAAACACGAGACCGTATTTAATTATGAATGCATGTTAATTTTTAATTCAGAATCTCAGCCCAAACCCACTTTTTTCACCGCAATTTCGACGCCAGCCAGTTAACCAATGGTATTTCAACGTGTTTACAACAATATTGCAGCAATTTCTAAGATTCATGATTCATAATGAAACGCCCTAAATTGACAACATTGTGTGCTAGCAACACAGCAAACTGCAAAGCCATATTAAAAAAAAAATTAAATATGGCGACGGCGGCGTTTGTTTTCCAACTGAATACTGTTTGTTTTTATTTTCAAAGATGCTTAACGCGGTGTGCGTGGGGACTGCTAGTCCATTTTTTCTACGAGGAAACTTTACAAAAAGGCCACATAGTCAAAATGTCAGTGAAGGGTGGTTAAAAGTTCTAACAAAGTCTAACCCTACTTTGTTGTACCTCCCACAACAGAACTGGACAAAAGGTAAGAAATACTATTTAGATTGGTTCGTTCGCAACCCGTATGCAGAAATATATTTGAATTTTATGATGTATATCTTCTAGTTATAAAAATAGGGTCGGACGCTGACAAAAATACTATCTTATCTACATAACCTCTCCTTTTTATGATACCATCGGAAGGGGCACTTTGGGGATGAATTGTTGTTAGGTACTTTTTTATTTTAATTTTTTTTTCCAAAAAAGACTTAAGAAAATTTTTCATCAAAAAAATACTTAGAAAAATTTCGACCAGTTCCGATGTCATGATGACCCCCCCTTTTTATCATCGCAATGGACCAAGGACCTGAAGGGCAACAACTTTTGTCTGAAACTTTTTTTTGTGCGGGTCCGTTTTGTGACCCCCCGAGCCACCACCTGGAAGTTGCAGGTGACCCCCACCAATTTTATTGGTGCAACGGAAGGAAGGCACAAAGGGTGACAACTTTTGCCTGAAACACTTTTCTCTGCGACCGTTATTTTCAGAGAAAAAAAGGTGGTTGTAACGCTAAGGGTGCGTGGGACTTAGAAAATTTTCGAAATATGTTTTTTCATTTTTATTTTTTTTCTCTGAAAATAACGGTCGCAGAGAAAAGTGTTTCAGGCAAAAGTTGTCACCCTTTGTGCCCTCCTTCCGTTGCACCAATAAAATTGGTGGGGGTCACCTGCAACTTCCAGGTGGTGGCTCGGGGGGTCACAAAACGGGCCTGCACAAAAAAAAGTTTCAGACAAAAGTTGTTGCCCTTCAGGTCCTTGGTCCATTGCGATGATAAAAAGGGGGGGTCATCATGACATCGGAACCAGTCGAAAATTTTCCAAGTCTCTGAAAGCGGTGGTTGTAACGCTAGGGGTGCGTGGGACTTCGAAAATTTTCGAAATATGTTTTTTCATTTTTATTTTTTTGTCTGAAAATAACGGTCGCAGAGAAAAGTGTTTCAGGCAAAAGTTGTCACTCTTTGTGCCCTCCTTCCGTTGCACCAATAAAATTGGTGGGGGTCCTCTGTCAAATTAGGAGGTGAAACTTCTTTAATCCCAGTAGCCCAATGGAACACCAGTTTACACATAAAACTTATTTTCGAACTATTGAGTAACATATTTTTTACCAGACGTAAAGAAGTAGAGTTCTGTAAGAGAAGTATAATGTATTTTGAGTGCATTCTATGTATGTATGTTGGTAATATAGGCACCTACATAATATTATGAAATATCTGATCATTAGGCTGACTTTCATTTCAATATTTAAATTATAATAAAGCTGGCCTGTTTTATATATTATACAAATTATTATTCATATTTTAATTTTTTGTTTTAGCCGTGATGCCTGAACAAAGTCTAAGGATGTCAGCAACTCAGCATAGCAATCCCGATCATCGCGTAAAAAGAGAATAGTGATAGAATTGGTATGTATACATACAGTACATCACATAGTATGTACATAATTATTAGTTCCAATATATTTTCTAACGAAATCTGCAGCAACCGCAATCTTGTCAAGTGCACATGTGTACTTTCATTTGAAATGATGTACCTACACTTTGTGTACAGTTGGAAGATTTTTTTTCATATTCTTAATGTACGGTTGAATGCACGTAAAGTACTTATGTAGGTACATATTTATATTATGATCACGGCACATTTTACCGCTTGCGCCGGAGACTGTGGCCGTGAGAGCGAGCTTTTGGGGAGAGGCTGTGGCCTATATTAATAGGCCACAGCCTAAGTTGCATGCGTTAATACCCATAGTTGGGTTAATACCCATAAATTAACCTCACTTGCAATAAAAGATGACCCTAGAGTCAAAAGAGTTAACCCGAGCAAAATATATGGAGCTTTTACGGGTTAAGTCGGCAACTCTAGGGTTATCTTTTATTGCAAGTCACCTTAAGTAGGATTTGTTTAATAAATGTTTCAGGAAACCGTTCAACGTTAACGTCACCAGATGGTTCAGGGAATCTCTCAACGGCGCCAGATGAATCATTCAATGCCACCAGTTTGTATCGCAATTGTTCTCCATTGAAGGGGCTGAAGACACAGCATTGGCTCAGTACTCTTGTGAAGAATTTTTTTTAATTTCATTCAGTAGGTATATTGTCAAGTAATAAAAGTTTGTATAATTGTATTTTTTTTTATTTATTTAATGGATTCCTAAGAAAACATTTAATATTATGGTTTTAAATATGCAGAGGCATCGATATATATTTTTATCGTGGGACACCCCTAGTGAAAAACATCGAACTCGGTTTATCGACATGTCCCCGTCTCTAATTCTTGACGTCATCGGCGCCACTGTCTTAGGGCCATGTGGACGATGCCGGAACTAACCAATCCAGTAGTGATCCAGTAACGCCATCTCCAGGCAAGGCCAGAGTCCCATCTATTCGTAGAATATCCTCTTAGTAATTTGTGAGACAGTGTATCAAAGGAAAAACACAGTGAGAAATCTGCAAATCATTCGTATGATCGTCCGCCATTTATGCTTGGTGTTGCCAGTATAATAAAACAAAAAACTACAGACTAAACACGGGACACTTTTTAGTGCAGTGAAGTGATTACGCCAAACTACCCAACCCAGTGCCATAAATAAAAATGTCGAACCCAAATAAAAAACTAACACAACAAGTCTTCCACAAAGGACTTTTCGTAAATAAAGATCGTCCTACCACCACACGCGAACGCCAGGAAGACCGTAAGCGACAACGAGACAGCCCCGAAAATGCAGAGCGCAATCTTAAACAAAAAACCGACACATATTGGCTAAACCAATCTACACCTATTCATACCTCGAATAGCTTCGAGGGTCTCGAAGAAGATCAACAACTATCCCAAAATGAACCTATAGTAAAAATAGTGAAACCTCCACCTATATTTGTAGACCGGGTGAACAATATCCAACCGCTGATCAAATTGCTCAATGAAAAAGTGCCAGAAGACTTCGAAATAAAAATCTTACAACGAGACCAGGCAAAAATCCAACCAAAAACCTGTTAGGCCTACTCAACTATAGTAAAGGAGCTCAAGGAAAAAAACACTGAGTTCCACACCTACAGACTCAAACAAGAGAGAAGTTTCAGAGTGGTATTGAAAAATATGCACTCATCTGCAGACACCATGGAACTTAAAGGTGCCATTGAGGAATTGGGACATGAAGTTACCAATTTATGGAATATTCAAAACCGCCACACTAAATCCCCTACATCAGCATTCTATGTGGACCTCAAACAAAATGAAAACAATAAAGACATCTACAAGATCCAGTACCTTCTTCACTGTCGCATATCATTTGAGGCTTTGAGGAAAAAACGTGACATACCTCAGTGCGCAAATTGCCAGAGGTATGGCCACACTAAACAGTACTGCCACCGCCCGCCAAGATGTGTGAAGTGTGCAGGAAACCACCATACAGCTAGTTGCGAACGAAAAGAGCGCTCAGACAAAGTCAAGTGTGTCCTCTGCGACGGTAATCACCCTGCCAACTACAAGGGATGTGCTGTATTCAAACAGATCCAAAAAACTAAATACCCTACTCTTAGGCAAAAGAAAGTTGATACTCTACCTACCCATATTCAGGAACCAATGCTGCCTACCCAACCAGCAAACCCGAACCTAAGGTCATATGCAAATACACTAAAAGGCACAACAAACCCACAGACTGCTACTGCAGTCCCCCGGGTAAAACCACAGGCTGCTACCGCAATCCCTCAAGCAAACGATTCAACTGCAGGTATCCTACATGACCTTAAAGAGCTCATCCAAACAATGATGAACCAAATGATCACAATGACAAACATGATGAGTCAGCTCATGTCTAAAATCATGCAAAATTCAATGCCCTAATAGCACTATGGAATGCCAACGGGCTGCCAAACCACATAGAGGAACTAAAAATCTTTCTATGTACACATAACATTGATATAATGATGATCACAGAAACACATCTAACGTCTAAAAGCCACATTAGTATCAAGGATTATAACTTCTATTGTACTAACCACCCTGATGGCTCGGCCCATGCAGGAACTGCAATATTAATTAAAACCAAAATTAAACACCACCTAAGCCACAATTACTGTGAGAACGAAATTCAAGCCACAAACTTGGTGACCCAAAATCATACAGACCAATCAGCCTACTGTCTATACCTTCAAAAATCTTTGAAACCTTATTCCTGTCCAGGCTCTCACCAATACTTAAAAAGAACAATGTCATACCAGACCATCAGTTTGGTTTCAGAGAGAAACACGGAACCATTGAACAGGTGCACAGACTTGTCGACAGAATCTCCCAATCCTTTGAGAGAAAGGAATACTGCTCCGCTGCATTCCTAGACATCTCACAAGCTTTTGACCGCGTATGGCATGAAGGATTATTTTACAAGCTAAAAATGTGCCTACCAGCAGCTTACTATCACACGCTGCAGTCCTACCTGAGTGGGCGAAGTTTCTTTGTCAAATACGGCAATGCCGAAACAGAACTCTGCAATATAGCAGCTGGTGTACCCCAGGGAAGCGTGCTCGGCCCAGTTTTGTATCTGCTCCATACAGCTGACCTGCCCACAAATCGAAATGTCACCATTGGCACCTTTGCAGATGATACAGCGGTCCTGTCTTCACACATTGATCCAACAGTTGCCTCCAGTATATTGCAAAACAGTCTGGATGACATATCCCTCTGGCTAAGAAACTGGAGAATTAAAGCTAATGAGACAAAATCTGCTCACATTACATTTACGACCAGACGAGACACTTGCCCACCAGTGAAACTGAATGATATACATATACCGCAAGCAGAACATGTAAGATACCTCGGACTCCATCTCGACAGACGCCTTACATGGCATAAACATATCTTCACAAAGAGAAAGCAACTGAGCCTACAAATGCGAAAGATGTTCTGGATGATGAACAAGAAATCCAAGCTATCCCTGGAAAGTAAAATTCTTCTTTACAAAGCCATAATAAAACCAATTTGGGCTTACGGCATACAACTGTGGGGTACTGCTTCACACTCAAATGTGGAAATTCTACAAAGGTTTCAGTCAAAAACACTCCGCATGCTCGTGGACGCACCGTGGTTTGTAACAAATGAAACCATCCACAAGGATTTAAACATAAGATATGTAAAGGACGAGATTGTCACCTCTACAAACGCCTACAGGAGGAGAATAGAGGCTCACCCAAACCAGCTGGCAAACAAACTATTGCAGACAGACCCTAAGACAAGAAGGCTGAAACGCAGAATACCGGAGGACAATCTACTCCCGGACCACTGACCAATTCCTGGCTCGTCACTGGACGATCTAGGACTAATACCCAAGCACCAAAACTGCAGCTAAATGTCAATTGAGACAGATCGCGGCAAGAAGTGGAGACAAAAAAAAAAAAAAAAACTTGGTGATTGAGGACATAACCGGACAGATTACTATCTCAGCAGTATATTGCCCACCGAAACATAATATCAAAGAACCATATTATACTAAATTCTTCAAGACCCTGGGACACCGTTTCATTGCTGGAGGAGACTTCAATGCAAAACACACTCAATGGAGATCAAGACTCATAACAACCAAAGGGCGTGAGCTACTTAAGACCATAGAAACCCTCCAACTAAGCTACATTTCAACTGGCCATCCCACATACTGGCCATCTGACCCTAAAAAAACCCCAGACTTACTTGACTTCTTCATTCTGAAGGGCATCAACAGAAACTACATGTCATGTGATCTGAACCTGGAATTATCGTCTGACCATTCACCCGTAATGCTGAAACTAATGGACCAAGTAGTCACAAACCCCCAGCCATGCAAACTACACAACAATAAAACGAATTGGCCATACTACCGAGAACTTGTAAGTCAGTCACTGAACTCAAAAATGAAGCTCAAAAGTAATGAAGACCTTATCCTCGCAGTGGAACATTTTACAACCACCATCCAAAATGCAGCATGGGAAGCGACTCCACCTGTAATAGAGAGGCACCCCACCCTGTATCTGTCGAATAATATGGAAGACAAAATCATGGAAAAGCGCAAACTTCGAAAGATATGGCAGCGAACAAGATGTCCCAAGATTAAGACTGAACTAAATCGATCCATAAAGGAGCTAAAGCTACTCCTAAATAATGAAAAGAACACTCATGTCCAGCAGCTCCTGCAGAGCTTGGATGCCACTAAAGCCACAAACTATTCTCTGTGGAAAGCCACCAAAAAACTTAATCAGCCAGTACTTGCATCACCCCCTCTGAAGCAAATAGATGGAGGATGGGCTAGAAGTGACACCGAAAAAGCAACCGTTTTTGCCCAACACTTAACCAGGGTATTTGCACCCCACCCATATGAAGGATCACCTGAAAATGAAATTGAAGTCATGAATGCACTCCTCACTCCCTGCTTGCCATCGCTCTGTAACAAAACACCACGATTCAACAAAAGAGAAGTCCTGAGGACCATTAATAAAGTCAATGACAAAAAAGCACCTGGATATGACCTAATAACCGGCCGCGTGTTAAAGGAACTACCTAAAGAGGGAACTGCCCACCTTACTCAATTGTACAATGCAATGATGAGACTGAAATTCGTGCCACCACAGTGGAAAGTAGCACAAGTGAAGATGATTCCAAAACCAGAAAAAAATCATAGCGACCCAAAATCATACAGACCAATCAGCCTACTGTCTATACCTTCAAAAATCTTTGAAACCTTATTCCTGTCCAGGCTCTCACCAATACTTAAAAAGAACAATGTCATACCAGACCATCAGTTTGGTTTCAGAGAGAAACACGGAACCATTGAACAGGTGCACAGACTTGTCGACAGAATCTCCCAATCCTTTGAGAGAAAGGAATACTGCTCCGCTGCATTCCTAGACATCTCACAAGCTTTTGACCGCGTATGGCATGAAGGATTATTTTACAAGCTAAAAATGTGCCTACCAGCAGCTTACTATCACACGCTGCAGTCCTACCTGAGTGGGCGAAGTTTCTTTGTCAAATACGGCAATGCCGAAACAGAACTCTGCAATATAGCAGCTGGTGTACCCCAGGGAAGCGTGCTCGGCCCAGTTTTGTATCTGCTCCATACAGCTGACCTGCCCACAAATCGAAATGTCACCATTGGCACCTTTGCAGATGATACAGCGGTCCTGTCTTCACACATTGATCCAACAGTTGCCTCCAGTATATTGCAAAACAGTCTGGATGACATATCCCTCTGGCTAAGAAACTGGAGAATTAAAGCTAATGAGACAAAATCTGCTCACATTACATTTACGACCAGACGAGACACTTGCCCACCAGTGAAACTGAATGATATACATATACCGCAAGCAGAACATGTAAGATACCTCGGACTCCATCTCGACAGACGCCTTACATGGCATAAACATATCTTCACAAAGAGAAAGCAACTGAGCCTACAAATGCGAAAGATGTTCTGGATGATGAACAAGAAATCCAAGCTATCCCTGGAAAGTAAAATTCTTCTTTACAAAGCCATAATAAAACCAATTTGGGCTTACGGCATACAACTGTGGGGTACTGCTTCACACTCAAATGTGGAAATTCTACAAAGGTTTCAGTCAAAAACACTCCGCATGCTCGTGGACGCACCGTGGTTTGTAACAAATGAAACCATCCACAAGGATTTAAACATAAGATATGTAAAGGACGAGATTGTCACCTCTACAAACGCCTACAGGAGGAGAATAGAGGCTCACCCAAACCAGCTGGCAAACAAACTATTGCAGACAGACCCTAAGACAAGAAGGCTGAAACGCAGAATACCGGAGGACAATCTACTCCCGGACCACTGACCAATTCCTGGCTCGTCACTGGACGATCTAGGACTAATACCCAAGCACCAAAACTGCAGCTAAATGTCAATTGAGACAGATCGCGGCAAGAAGTGGAGACAAAAAAAAAAAAAAAAAGTTAAAGTAGCCTTTTCATGTCATTTAAAATGACAATTATGTCTAAACTGAAATAGTTAAATATGAGAGCTGGTTTAAAAAAAATCTGATTTTTGTTGGCGTATTTTTATTTCCCTGCCAAAATACACCCAAAATTAATAAAAATACAAATATGGAGTCACCATGCCATGCTCTTCACTTCACCACAGCAGGACATCTCCTGTCTCGTGCTTGAGTTTGACAGCTGGCAGCCCGTTAAAAAACCTATCTTGTCTTTAAATTTAAATCAGTAAAAAAAATTAATTTTCCCCCACCATTCTTCCAGCCACACCTCGGGCACCTCCCATTGGCTGGACCCCCGGCTCGCCCGGGTCCGCAAGCACTCGCTGGGTGAGTGCGGGGAGGACGAGCTCCCCTACGGTTGGGAGCGGGTCTCGGACGAACGCTACGGCTCCTACTACGTGGACCACATCAACAGGCGGACACAGTATGAGAACCCGGTGCTACAGGCTAGGCGGTTGAGAGGTGAGATTTGATTGTAGGAGGATTCTTATTATATTGAATGATAATAACATTGGCAGCTGCCCACCTCCCCCTTAGAGCTCCAAAAAAATATTATTATTATTATTATTCATTTGATAGACATGCAGCATAATGCTGGTATGTCTATATCACAGTGTTGGTAAGTTCAGTCTATGTTGTCTAATGGTCATATGAGTCACTACATATGTGTAGTTGCTTATTTATTATTTCCTTTTAACCAGGGGCGATTTAAAAAAAATACCTAATATTCCAACGGGTGTACATATGTATGTCCATTCCTTCCTGCCATCCTGAAGCCTAAACTATAAAAAAATTATCAAAAGGGGATTGTTTTTTTGCAACCAGGTTTATTGTTTTTTGAATTGATTCAAAAAAAAATATCTTTATTATTCTATTGGTAATAAATAATTCATACGTTCCCCGTTCTCTATGTAAATGCCTTTATATTCAGTGGTGATAGGACCCTGTCTAATAATTCAGGTTTAACCAACTGACTGGACACGCGTATACATCGTAGCATGTCCAGTTATCTGTTAGTGACATGTGTTACTATTTTGCATTTAACCAACTGGACACGTTTGTAGTGTAGTTAACCTTACCTACCTGTTGACTGTTTGTTGCGTATAGCATTCGCAAAATATAATAGTTATTATTTAAGTACATAATATCTCGGCCATAAATATGATTACTAACAAAGTGCACATAATTAATTCATATGATTAGTAGTAAAAATTCATGTTTTTAGTACAAATATACAATTATATAAACCGAAAGACTCTTGTCGGTGAAATGTTAATTTATTATTGTGTAGGTATTCTATAGACTGTGTCATAAAATACTGTAAATGTTTATCGATAAATAATGACTTTTGAAACTGAACTGAAACTGGACACGCGTGAGTCCAGTATCTCGTGTCCAGTTGGTGACTGACCCAGTCTGGGGAAATGCGTGTCAAACTTTATGGCGGATCTCAAATATGAATATCGACGAGTCGCGTCGCAATACAAATTCTTGGGTTTCAGTGGGAGGTACAGATGTTAGGTAGTAAGGCGCGTCCTCCCGCACCCCGCGCGACGCCTCGCACGAGCTAGTATTAAATAATAGCGTTTAAAAGCTACACTAATTGAAGTAAAAGCAATGATTACTTGAATTAATGGACCGTAGATGTTGCAAATCAATAAATTATTCACGCATTGATGATTTAAAAATTTAAACGCGTTACCATACTCACTTTCACTGTTACGGCCATAGTAATTATCGGATTGGACTTTTTGCCAAAAAAGTAGGGTTTTTTTGTTCTGTTATATAGGTTATTTCAATTAAAATGTAATGTATGGTAATTGGTAATGTCTTGAATAAGGGCCAATTGTGGTCTACTACAAACCGACGAGCGTGCATGAAGAGATTGATGAATGTGGAGGAAACGAGAGTTGTGTGCAAGTCACAGCAGAAAGTTCATCGTCTCTGCCGGGGTAGGCAGTCAGGCGTGAATTTATAAATATAAATAAAATGGTATTTCAATACTATTGAGGAGACAGCATGGGGATCTGAGGCTTTGAATTTCGTCGCGGATTTGGGTACCGAAGGGACAGTGTTAGTGACCCCCGCTCCGGGTCATATCTCGTCAAAGCATTTCCCTCGCAATCCAGCGCGGTAATGCTGCTGGTGTGATGGGAACCTTTCGACGAGACACGACCCAAGACGGCGACTTTTATACCAATTTTTTGTCTTTTTCTATAATTTAAGCGTATATTTTTATTTATCTCATTAAAAGCGAATAATAAGTTTAGTCGCTAAACCACTAGATGCTCGTAGTCCAGTTGCGAGTACACTAAAACGATCGTACAAGTTAAACAACGTTTGGCGAGGTCATGACCTGGATGGGTGACCGCTGGTGACACTTTCATCTAAGAATCCGTGCCTCGGAAAGCACGTTAAGCAGTTGGTCCCGATTGCTGTCGCTCGGAAGCAGTCGTTAGGCCATGTCAGAGGCCTACGGGAGGCCTGAATAACTCTGACAAATAGGTTTGGTCACTAAACCACACGAGAAACAAAGACTAAACCACATGAGAACAAGATTCTTTACTGATACTGATGTCTGTTGTATTTCGTTATTTTCAGCTGAAAAATTAGCTGCTGAAAATGGAGGTAGCGTTCAGACTAACGGTTCTGCCTCGGCGGGGGAGCTGCGAGGAGAGAGGTTCACACTCTCCCTCACTAAAGGCACGCAGGTATGTACATACATTCGACATTTTATAAACTACAAATTAGAAATATAAAGAATGAATCTTTGAAAAGCTTTTAATATTTTATGTTTTTGTTTGTGTTTAATATCACGTTAAATTAATAAGAAATTGTTCATGAATATCAATTGGTCGTGTTTTCGAATAATTACTTTGTTTACGACATATGCCGGAGCCCAAATCAAGTGTCTTATTTTGTAAACAAATATGATCGTCTAATTACCTGTTGTGATGTAAAACTGAAGGAACTGATTGATTGAATTTGTTCATCATTGTGAAAATAAAGTAATGCGATCTAATGATGTATAAAATAACTATGCAATAACCACAGAATGGAGAGCGAACTCTGCCTTCCGCCCTTGTCTGTTCGAAGGCATTGGCTAGCGTGCAGATACTGGCTGAGGGCGGCTTCGCTCACCAACAGTCGCACCATCATCCTACTAGACGAGCTGGCTCAGCTTAGCCGCACTGGATATTGGCGCAATAAGAGACTGCCCATGTTGATCGACGCTCACAACACATTAAAAGATAAAAATATTTACGAAAGAACTATGTTGGAAATGTATACGGTTGGCACATGGGTGTCTTCTATTGACGTCAAGACGTGTATTCGCGAGTGTGTAAGCGACCTGAACATGCCAAAACGAAGACTGAATGTGTCTAGTATGAGACAACTAGTGTCGAATATGTTTGTTGATAGTTATGTAGGATACTATTGTGTTTTTAGTGACGGCTCTAAGTCGGCTGATGGTGTTGGAGCTGCATTTTTCGATCCGCAACAAAATGTTTCCATGCAACTTCAATTAGGTAGCAAAGACATATGTATAATGAGAGCAGAGTTGACAGCTCTGACTGAAGCTTTATCGTATGTTAGTTCTTTAACGGTCGACAAAGTCGTGATATTGACGGATTCGAGAAGTGCGCTCCAACACCTGGCTCGCTGTGCCTCGGGCGACCGAGGCATGCCGATAGCCTATGAGGCCTTGAAGCTTATCTCGGCCTTGCACTCCAAGGATGTAACGATTAAACTACAGTGGATCCCATCACACATCGGAGTTGCAGGCAATGAGAAGGCAGATAGGCTGGCTAGCGAAGCCACTACTTGTGGAACGGAAGTGGTATGTAAACCGACTGCTGCAGAGCTCATACCACTCACTAGAGTGATGTGCACAGAATTGTGGGATAAACATTTTGAGGTGAGCTCTGTAGCAAAGGGTATATGGTATAAAGCCATACAAAGCCGTCCACCACGAAAGCCATGGTTTGAGAATGTCGAGTGTCCTAGGAGCACACTAGTGATGGCCTTCCGGCTGAGATCCGGTCATATTCCATCAAACAAGTTTTACCATCTAATGGGCAGAGCGGAGACACCTTTGTGTAGTACATGCAACCAGGTGGACGATGTGTATCACTTGTTGGTGGAGTGTGGCCGGGCGGCGGCCCTGAGACGGCGCTTACTGGGAGACGAGGCAGGGCGCAATGGCCAAGTCAACATTATTCTGAGTAACCCCACGTCAGAGATTGCAAGAGGACTGTACGCACTCGGTAAGCGCTGTCTCACGACAGCAGGCTGAGCGCGAATCGATGTGTGCTCCTATGAGGCTGGCATGGGACATAACGGCCCCAAAAGCCTCAACAAAAACTTGAAAAAAAAAAAAAAAAAAAACCACAGAATAGCTTAAAATGTTATTAGAGGAGGGTAGTTTTTGTTTACAAAATAAGACACTTGTATTGGGCCCCTGTTTACATTGCCGCGTTTCGTTGTCGTTAGTTAAAACTTTCAAAAAACTAGATTACGAAAACGACAAAAGTCGCGGCACCCCCCAGATCTTACATATACGTCATACTCACCGTCTTACCTAATGAATATTAAATATAAATCGAGGGTATTATAATTATATATTATGAGACGTAAACTTTATTAAAATAAAACTAACTACTATCTAAAAATACATTACTTATAAAATAAATAAATAAAAACTAAATACTAAAGGACGAACACGTCGTCAAGATCCCCGTTTTGCGGAATGCTGCCCAGGACGCTGGCAGCATTTCCTCGCTGTATAGCAATGCTTAGTCGCTGAGCGAGGTAGCTGCCAGCCCTGGGATCGCCCGAGACATGGGCCAATCGGGTAGACAGCTCGTGGATCAGATGTTTAGAGTCTGTCGACCATGGGCCCATTGTTTCTACCGCAAGCGCCGCAAACTCATGATGTGGAGTCAGTCGTGAGTATTTGCGGCGCTTGAGTATTTGCGCCTGTTCGGCAGCAGCGCCGGCCTTATGGGAAGTACCCTGGATATGGGACGTGGCGTGAGTATCTACACAAGTCGCGTCATAAATTATATATGTATTATTATATTCCAGGGTTTAGGCTTCACATTGATCGGCGCTGAGGGCATACCGGAAACTGAGGGGTACCTGCAGATTCGCAGCATCGTTCCGCACAGCCCCGCGTGGATAGATGGTAAACACATTTTTTTTCTTAACCTATCATTTGTCCCACTGCTGGGCAAAGGCCCCTGTCCTTGCCCCTGGGTAACCTTATTAGGGTTCTATGCCTCAAAAGGAAAAAAAAAGAACCCTTATAAGATAACTTTGTTGTCCGTCTGTCTGTCAAGCAAGACCTATATCTCAGAAACACGTGGACGTATCAAGTTGAAATTAATACCAAATACTCAAGTCTGCAACCTCATGAAAGTCGTGAAAAAATTAGCCTTTTACGTTTACGCAATTAAAAGATGTGGACGTTTATGTCGATGGCGCATATTTGTATGAAAACGCAAAAAACTGAAAACCTATAGGGTACTTCCTGTTGACCTAGAATCATGAAAAGACATTGCCACATTTCAATGGAGCTTTGCCCCACCTACAAAACTACGTGACCATTTAAGCTGCACCTATCATTTTGTTGGGGACTTATTACAGGTTTCATATTGCATAATCATAATCAGTATCATTTTCTACTACTCTCGCAACTCCTATAGAAGAATAACAAAAACAATGAATAAATCGCTTCGATTTCTTACTATTTTCTGAATACGTAATTAAGCTGTTTTTTTCGAATCGCAAGTTATACAAAACTTTATTTTAAACCAATAATTTTAATAAAAAAACGGAGATATTTTTACATTTATTCGTTATCTTGTACAACTTGCGGTTGATGGTGGGGCAGAATCTGGCATTGTCATTTGGCAAGAAGCTAGATCTTACGGTACAATTAAAGGAAAAAAATACGAAAACTGTAAATTTGAAATTATATATATTTATATAAAACATACACTTAATGGACCTAAACGGCGTTAGTAGGTAAAAATATGCAACTATGTTATGTAATTAAGAATAACGATAGTTATTTATGCGAAAGGAAGTATGGATTGCACTAAATAATGTATAAAAACCCTTGTTCTAGACGGGGTGTAGGTAGCCAGTCCGTACCCACCCGCAATAAATGACAATTATGTGAAAAAGAACAAAGAAAATTAAATAGCGACCATACCTTTTATGATTTGAGGGCGTTACAGCTGAGTTAAGCACATAACCGCACTTGCACAAACCATTTGCATGTAGGGATAAGGATTGGACGTGGATCGGGCACTGTACAGTCGACCCGTCTCCGATGCGCCGCGATTCCGCAGATTTAATGGCAGCTTCGTTTCTTCTTTGGTTCGGATTTGTAGTCCTGTCACGGTCGCCTTTGTTCGTGAAGTCTGCGCTTCTGCTTCGGTGGAACTCCTTCTCCGTTGGGTGTTAATAAGAACCGCCAGACGATTGCTTTTAACTATTTATTTAAAGAGATAAATTGACACACAATTAGCGTGCGTCCGTTCGCCGCTGTCGTAATTTCCAATATGGCGGCAGCTCGGCCAGTGGCCCGCTGCGCCTGCGACCCCCCCGCGCGCCCGCACCGCCAACCGCGAGCGTTAACATACCCCAAAAAGATTTTTTTTGCAGATGATCAACTAATCAGGCAGGAGTATGTCTATAATGGCAAAGTTCAGTTGGTCTCTAAATCTAGTTTATGTTTTCGTTACAGCAAAGTTACGGGGTTAAGTAAGTTGTTTGCACGGAAGCCTCAGTGCGCGAGTCCGACTCGCACTTGGCCGTTTTTTTAAACGTCTCATTAATAACAGCATCTTTCAGGCATTGCGGATACCATGGACAGTCCGATTCTGAGACACTGGATACACTTACATGTCCCGGGGCCTCAGAGTCGGACCTAAGTCGCATGTTATAGCGCGTAATACACCTCCTGTAAACACTAACATAGTTTTAAGTACTTACTAACACTTATATGGTATTTGTGACTGCAATAAATCTGAATTTGAATTAATCATTTATGTCATTTACTTATACTATAGCTTTCTTTCATGTATCACTACACTACATTGGGGAATGCTGTTCTCAGGCGCGCTCCGTCCCGGCGACGTGGTGGTGGGTGTGGGCGCGCGCGGCGTGCGCGGCCTGTCGCACGCGCAGGTCGCGCAGATATTCCAGTCCATAACTCCGGGCACGGACGTCACGCTGCATCTCGTCAGAGGTGAGGTCTTTTCTCGTGGTTTGGTTACCTATTGTCAGAGTTAAGGATTTATATATACAGACAAAATAATATTGTCATCTAACAGAATCCTGGGTACCTTAGGACTATTCAAATTTATTTTTGAAGCTTTCTTCTCACATTTGCACCGATGTTAGAACGGCAAATTATTATAATAATAAAAATATTGTGTCCAGGTTACCCGCTGTCATTCGACTCTGAGGACCCGAACACGCGTGTCCTGAGCACGCTGGCCGTGGACGCTGCGCCGGCCGCAGTGGACGCGGCCGCCATGCAGCAGCTCACCAGGGCGCTACGGACCAGGTACGCACCAGGATGCAACGGGAGACGGACGCAGCGGACGCGGCCGCCATGCAGCAGCTCACCAGGGCGCTACGGACCAGGTACGCACCAGGATGTAACGGGAGACGGACGGTGCCGCCATTCAGCAGCTCATCAGGGCGCTGCGGACCAGGTACGCGCCAGGATGCAACGGGAGATGGACGCTGCCGCCATGCAGCAGCTCATCAGGGCGCTGCGGACCAGGTACGCAACAGGATACAGCGGGAGACGGGTGCAGCGGCCTCGGCCGCCATGCAGCAGCTCACCAGGGCGGTACGCACCAGGATGCAATGGGAGACCAGGATGCCTGACATGTCCAAGTCCATGTCAGGCCATACAGATATCGATAAAAACCGCTACATTTTGTAGCCCTTGCATAATATTTTGACTTTAAAAAAATATGCTGTCTATAAATCCTTTATCTTCAATTATGTGTAAAAACTGGCGACATTATTTTATTTGTTGTTATCGATTTCTGAACAAAAAGAATAGCAGGACATGTCCTGGACATGTCACCATTTTGAAGTCACATCCTCATTTAGTATTCCATGCCTTAAGTGAACGCAATAGGCAAACCAGTTTCTGTTCCAGATTCAACCTGGATTCCCCAAACCACGTGGACAGTCCGGGCCGGGACGAGACGGACGCGTCGCCCGAGACGCCGCACAGTCCGGGTCAGCGGCGCCTCATGTCGCGCTCGTTCGACCGCGACGAGCCCACCGAGAAGGTCCCGCCGAGATGCCCGTCGGCGGATCATCTACTGTCTTTGGCCAGTGGTATGGAACATTCACTTGAGATTTTTAGCCACCAACCACGTGGACAGTCCGAGACACCGCACAGTCCGGGTCAGCGGCGCTTCATCTACTGTCTTTGGCCAACGGTATGAACCATTAACATGAGATTTTTAGCCTCAAACCATGTGGACAGTCCGAGACGCCGCACAGTCCTAACCAGCGGCGCTTCAGCTACTGTCTTTGGCCAATGATGTAGACTATGGACCATTCATGTGATATTTTTAGCCCTAAAACACATGGACAGTCAGAGATAGACGCGTCGCCCGAAACGCCGTACAGTCCGAGTCAGCGGCGCTTCGTCTACTGTCTTTGGCCAATGCAATGGTATAGATATACCATTTACGGAAGTAGACATTAAAATAAAAATCATCAAATAATTGTGCAACCGATTCCTTGAAAAGCGCGCGAAACGACATTAGCTACTTTTTTGTAAAAATTCTAATTAAATAGTTTCCGTGGTATTTAGTGATTAATGATCACGTTAAGTTAATCAGTAGATGTCCGCGAACGTTTCTATTAATTTGAGTGCTCGAAAGAAGTCGTGTTTGTGAAGTTTTGTGCTCTTAGCAAGGTTTCTTGCATAACTCGATTATTGCGTGGATCGTCGAGTTATTTCGGGGTTTGGGAGGGTTGTGCGTAGGTTTAGGTTAGGTTATCTTCGTATATATGTATGTATTTATAAGAATTCAGACATTCTATTAACATCAGATCAGGCTGTATGCCCTAGTTGGCTTTGCCTTTCCCTTTGGGAAGAATTAAAAAAAAATTGTAACCGTCGTTTCCTGCCATTTTAAAGAGAACCGAATTTTATGATACTTGACTGTCCTGTCAGACCCCGCTCCGCGCGCCGCCGCCGGCCCGCCCCGCGAGCCCGGCCGCGAGTACGCACTCACACTGCGCAAGAGTGCGAACGGGTTCGGATTCACCATAGCTGATAGCGTGCACGGGCAGAAGGTCAAAAAGGTACAGTCGAAGACAGAGATATGTATACAGGGGGCCTCAATAAGGTTAAGATTTTCTCAAAAACTACTGTACCGAATTTAATAATTCTTTCACAGTTACATAGTTTTAACTTTAATCTATCAAACAGTGAAAGAATTTTTTCAATAGGTCAAGTAGTTTTTGAGAAAATCTCAACCTTAAAAACTCTCCTGTACACCTTTCTCTGTGTTCTCCACCGTACGTGTTGCGGTTGGAAGAATAAAGATGACAAGTGTTGAGAGTTGTGAATGTAATTCTGAAGTGAAGTTAAAACTAACTTAATGCTATTTATATTATTATACAACTGGTTAAGAGTAGGAGAAAGGTATCTATTTTATTTGGAATAATCTCACGTCTGACCGCTAGCTAAATGTTACAACTATTCCAAGGTCCAGACGTGATGCTGTATACTTCCTATAACTACAGATAATAGGTATAGTACGCTTCTTATTTTATTTATTAACTGTACCCGACTGTCACAGAATGGGTACCATTGGACGGTCGCCGGCGTAGGGGCAGACCTCGGCGTAGGTGGAGAGACGATGTCGTTAGATACAGGGATGGGTGGCTGGAAGAGTCTCAGGACAGGGATAAAAGGAAGAGGAGGGGGGAGACCTTTGCCCAGCAGTGGGACCAAAAATAGGTTTTTTTTAGAATTAAAACTATAGTGAGCCATTACTACAAATTATTATATATAAACGGATATCACTCACTTATATTATTTAGTCAAATTGCCGACTTTAACCAAGCCGTTTATATATAATAAATAGGTTTGCAAAAAAAAAACTGTATCCGCAACTACGTATGCGTAGAAGTCGCTTGTTACTATAGACCTCCACGAAGTACTTTCAATGTACTGGGAGGCAGCTCCTCCTCTCTGGTTACGTGGTTCCACATCACATACCGCAATGGCTTATAGCCTTGCTGCCCAGATATTTGAGCTATCTTCGAGTGAAAATCCAATCAGAATCCTTCCGGTAGTTTTGGACTACAAAATTATTCGAAAAGTCGTACAACAAAAGTTGTTCAGTTACCGATACTGACTACCCTCCCTTCGGCTTCATATACCATTTACGTTACACCCTATATACTAATATGATATATTGTAAGAATATTGTGGTATATTTTAGTAATGTAATACTGGCAACACCTGCCTCTAATAATAAAGTCATTGTTTTGAAAATAGATGTGTGTTTCGGATTAATAATGATGTTGTATTTATTATGGAATTACCACAAATATGATACTTTAATATTTCGACGAATTGATAACCTCCTCCTTTTTTGGAAGTCGGTTAATAATAAATATAATATATAGGTAAATGAAGTGTTAAAACAAACAAACACTTTTACCCAGGTATTAGACCGCAGCCGTTGCGCCGGCTTGCGCGAAGGCGACTTACTCCTCAAGATCGGTAACACAGACGTGAGGCACGCGCCTCATGAGCACGTGGTTCAAGCTCTGAAAGACTGCCCGGCGATGCAGGAGACCACAGTGCGTGTGTGGAGACGAAACAACGCGGTCGCCAGGGCGCCGCGCAGTCGGTCCGCTACACGCGTGCCACCCGCCACTGGTAAGTATACGAAATAGAGGTCAGGACTTCTAACGTAGATGTCAGGACTGGTTACACATGCGCCAGGACTGGTTACACAAACTCAAGCGCGAGACATAAGGTGTCCCGCAGCGGCTGTGTTATGTTGTATTGATTGATGCTTATGTATGACTGAATTATTATGACTAGAGACCTTGTATTTCAATTATTATAAATTTTGCATGCCAATTACTTGGTGAAACATGTACAGTGCAATATACAAAAATAACATTAAGATCCTTTAGACAGTCGATTTTCCAGTCGTGGACAGAGATAAGTATACAGGGGGCCTCAATAAGGTTGACATTTTCTCAAGAACTACTGGACCGATTTTAATAATTCTTTTACAGTACATAGTTTTAACTTTTAACTATCTAACAGTGAAATAATTTTTGCAATAGGTCAAGTAGTTTTTGAGAAAATCTCAACCATAAAAACTCTCCTGTACACCTTTCTCTGTGTTCCACCGTACCGTGTTTCAGGCAAATAAATATCATTTCATTTCGGTGGAGTGAAGAGCAAGGCACAATTACTCCATATTTGTATTATCAGATCAGATGTAGTGGTATTCATCTGTCTCGACACCCCAAGATATATTTTTTCAGACGTTTAATTTTACTAGTTAGTGCCGTAGTCTTCATAAAAATACTGAAAATTCACGCACACCCAGCTTTAAGTTTAAAACAGAGGTTCTCAAACTTCACTTTGTAAATCCTACATCTCAAAATGTAATCCGTGGATAACGTTGCTGGTTATATAATAAGTACCTTTGTTATGCTTGTGCTAAGTATACTCATTGTATAACTGTTTGTTTTCCCAGTATCAGCACTGGTTACACATGGCGTCAGGACCGGTTACACAGACACCTGGAAATAAAACAACTAAAAAAGTTATTGGAATTGAATAATTTGTGTATTTATTGTATAATTGAAATATCAGAGTCTTAAACGTATGGTCTACTCTAGACAGTAATCCAAATATATGTGTGAGATTTGTATATCCTACAATTTGCTCATTACGGTATGTCGCATTCTGCGTGGTGATTCGGATTGCCCTGAGTTGGTGGGCCAACTGGTGAGACTGGCGGTCCCAGATGTTCCTAGGAACAGCCTGAGGCCGCGGCGTCGCGAGCTGCTGGCGGTGCCGTCGGCGCGGACCGTGTCCCACAGGAAGTCCCCACTGCTCCGGGCGTTGACACTGCTCAATGCGCTCCTAACAACAGCACCTGAGTGCGATGTGTTTGCGAGTCGATGGGCGGATGTGTATTGTGAGTGCCTGAGATATTGTGAGGTGACGGATGATAGGGTGTCCAGTGTTGTTACTATATAGTAAACCCGTACATTATGTGTCTATGTTTACGGTGCATTGGCATGTCTGTAAGGCCGTAAATATAATTGTAAATAAATAAATATCGTGGAACATAAGAGTTAATGCAGGCAAAGCACCGCCGACATCACATCAGTGCTAAAACGTTGAACTTAAATATATAGTTATTAATGTATGTTGATTATTCTCTCTTATCACAGCCAACCCCAATAACAACCAGCTGGGCAGCCGCAGCAAGACCCCGACGGCGGAGCAGCTGCGCTCACCGCCGCTACACACTCAGGACACCTTGCGAGACAGACTCAACGGCATGAACTCAGGTCAGGTCACATTTCAATTATAAACGATGGACATGCATGGTGTGTGTCGCCGGTTCCGCATAAGGGATAAAGTTACTAATAATTTTAATAGTTAGTCGAAGACAGAGATAAGTATACAGGGGGCCTCAATAAGGTTGAGATTTTCTCAAAAACTACTGGATCGAAGTAATTAATTATTTTACAGTCACATAGTTTTAACTTTTATCTATCAAACAGTGAAAGAATTTATGCGATAAGTCAAGTAGTTTTTGAGAAAATCTCAACCTTAAACTCTCCTGTACACCTTTCTCTGTGTTCCACCGTACCTATAGTTGTTAAGTAATTGTATTATCATTATTTTAAAAGATGTGCTGCTGAGAGTTTTTTGCCACTTTTCTCCTCAGCGTTGGCACCTTTTCCTTGCAAAGTGGTGTAAATGTAAACTCAAAAAATATATTGACGTGCAAATATGTCTCAACGTGCTTACTTGCAATAAAGAAATTTGACTTTGATAACACATTTATTCATTTCTACAATAAATATACAGAAGAAATATGTTTTGAGAAATATACAGGTTATCCTTGAATTCATTCGACAAAATGAAACCGGTTGTACCATGATAAATATTAAATTGGTAAGGTTTTTTAGTAAATAAAAAACTGCCAAAAAAAATCACTAAGTACGTCACAGGTCACACAATGCCCTTAGAAATTTCCATTAGGTCAAATTCCAGTGATGGAAATCGTTGCAAAAAATAAAAATACCTTAAAAAACTATCACAAATAAAATATCCTCCCACTTTTTCATACAGAAGCAACGTACGCAGTTCCCGAACTAAAATCCGAACGCCAAAGTCTCATCGACCGCCGCCGAAGTAGCACCCCTGGGGGCCGCCTCACCCTCCCCGTAGTCACCCCATGGGCCCCACCACAGGATAACCAATGGCAGGAATCACAACCCCACGACAACCGACCCTGGCAGGAATCACAACCACGCGAGAACCACCCCCAATGGCAAGAACCAGCCCGTGAGAATCAACAGTGGCAGGAATCGTCCCAACAAGAGAATCAGTGGCAAGAGCCGTGGCTAGACAACTCTAATGTACGTAATTGGGCAGAGAATACACAGAAGTGGGACGAGAATGGCCAGAAGTGGAACGAGAATGGCCAGAAGTGGAATGAGAATGGACAGAAGTGGAATGAGAACGGACAGAAGTGGAACGAGAATGGCCAGAAGTGGAATGAGAATGTGCAAAGGTGGGATGGCACTAATAATGGATGGGAGGGGAATGGTAAGATTACGTTTCTTGTAAATTTAACGGGTGTATCTGTGAGTGGCATTGTGAACGGATTGATTTTTTTTAAATGATTTGATCGTTATTGTTCTTAGCTATGTGCAAGTTGACTTTGTGCAAGTATCACACCGTAACTACTGAAGGGATTTTGACGGGAGTTTCACTAGGAGATAGCTGAAATATCCGGACAGCTCATAGGCTATAAGCCATGGCGGTATGTGATGTGGAAACAAGGATCCAGAGAGGAAGATCTGCCTCCTGATCTCCTCCATCCTCCTCCTCTACGCAAACGAAGTTGCGGGGTACAGCTAGTAAATAATAATTTAATGTGTAGGTGACAGATGGGTGAACGGCAACTGGGGCGAAGTGTCCACGCCGACCGTGCACGTGGACTTAAGTGCCGCGTATTGGCGCGGCAACACCAGCGTGGCTGACAGCAGCGACAACGGAGGTATTACTTTTTTTTTTGTTTGTTAACCTATATATTGTCCCACTGCTGGGCAAAGGTCTCCCCCCTCCTCTTCCATCCATCCCTGTCCTGAGCCTCTTCCAGCCACCCATCCCTGTATCTAACGCTATCGTCTCTCCACCTACGCCGAGGTCTGCCCCGACGCCGGCGACCGTCCTATGGCACCCATTCTGTGCCAGTCCGGGCCCATCGGTCCGGCTGCATGCGGCACACGGGGCCCGCACAGTTCCACTTTAATGTGGCTGCTTTGCGGGCGTAGCAGACGTGGCCCGCAAAGCAGGTATTACCTATTACAGATTATTTAGAGCACCTTAAATTTAGGCTCAATTCATGCTACTCATACTCATCTATTCGGGCTTTGGTTACGTCACGTACACTTGTACTACACGTAGTACGTGACGTAACCAAGTGTACGTAGTTGTACGCAACTACGTACACTTGGTTACGTCACGTTTTTACCCGACTGCGCAAGAATGGGTTATGTTTTCGAGTATATGTATGTACGGTGGAACACAGAGAAAGGTGTACAGGAGAGTTTTTAAGGTTGAGAATTTCTCAAAAACTACTTGGCCTATTGCAAAAATTCTTTCACTGTTTAGTAGATAAAAGTGAAAACTATGTAACTGTAAAAGAATAATTAAATTCGGTCCAGTAGTTTTTGAGAAAATCTCAACCTTATTGAGGCCCCCTGTATACTTATCTCTGTCTTCGAGTGAACCATTCATTCATTTGAATCATGACATGTAGTCTCATGCAACCGTGAAAATATCAAAATTCACAAATTACCAATTTAATGATGTATTTACAATTATAAAATCAAACCACTAATTTTCGACCCCTCGTCAATAGGGCCTAATTTGTTGCAAACCACCTCTACTATCACCCCTTTCAAGGAATGTATCGAAAACTTTTAAATTCTTTTAAAATTACATACTTTTTACTTTTATCTACTAATCAGTGAAATAATTTTTGCAATAGGTCAAGTAGTTTTTGAGAAAATCTCAACCTTAAAAACCTGTACACCTTTCTCTGTGTTCCACCGTACTTAGTGTTCCTAAGATCTAAATAAATCTTGTTCCCGCCTTTAGCCCGTGTAACCATGTATTGCGCAGGTTTCCCCGAGGACGGCATGCTTCACTCGCCCACCACGGCGGCGGTGGGCGGGCTCGCGCGGCACTCACCGGCAGCCAACAGAATGAGAGCGCACTCACCGGACAACTCAACAGGTAGGTTTGGGGTCATCTGCAGTGCTTGCGTCACTAGACTTACGATATAGAGGTCACAGGAAGGAAAATGTACCGACGCTGAGGAGAGAAATCAAATCTATACATATACATAATAAGACTGTAAAAAAGTTGTGTCTGTACATTGAATATTTTTTGAAAAGAATAACTGTAATGTGTTTTAGGATCGATACTGATGCCAAAACACAATTTTTTAGAATTTTTGTCTGTTTGTGACTTTGTGCAAGTATCACGCCATAACTACTGAAGGGATTTTGATGTGAGTTTCACTAGGAGATAGCTGAAATATCCGGACAGCTCATAGGCTATAAGCCATGGCGGTATGTGATGTGGAAACAAGGATCCAGGGAGGAAGATCTGCCTCCTGATCTCCTCCATCCTCCTCCTCTATGCAAACGAAGTTGCGGGGTACAGCTAGTCAAATATATATTTGCACACAAAAGTAGTACATCGGTTCAAAAAACTTTCAGAAGCACATCTTTTAAAATAATAACATTACATAATAACTATACCGCAGCCCAAATCAAGTGTCTTATTTTGTAAACAACTATGATCTTCTAATTACCTGTTGTGACGTAATACTGAAGGAACTGATTGATTGAACCTGTTCATCATTGTGAAAATAAAGTGATCCGATCTAATAAGGTGAAAATAACTGTGCAATAATCACAGAACAGCTTAAAATGTTAGTAGGGTAGGGTAGTTTTTGTTTACAAAATAAGACACTTGATTTTGGCTTCGGTGTAGGTAGTTACAGACGCCGGCAGCTAAGTTGACCCAAAATGGCGGCGAAATTTAAAACGAAATCTTCAATTTTACAGTCAACAACACATCAATCATGTCAATGTAATGTCATCATCATCATCATATTTAATGGAATAATGAGGCGTGATAACAATATATAACTGTAATACTAATATAATTGAATTAATGTTCTAATAATATAATTAATGATTAAATGAAATGTATAGTGCATAGGTGATAAACTGTAATACTATACTTTTAATGAATAAATAAATCAAGTATAACACTTTTTCTTATAAAAGCGAATACAATGAACAGGTGACTTACGTAGTCTTATCGTTGCACACTGTAACATGCTTGTTATTTGTGTGGTTTGATCCCAGGCCGTCTCAGAAGTCATTCCCCGTCCACTGCGAGCGCCACGGACCGCCTGTTAGCCAACTCGCCCTCAACGAGACTCCAGAGCCAGTCGCCGTCAAACAACTCGTCCAATAGCAGGATAAAGGGGTCGCCGCTAAGGTAATGATGATGATGATAAGGTGGTGATGATGGAGAGCTCGGTGGCTCAGTGGTTGGGTCAATGGACTTGCAATACGGAGGTCCCAGGTTCGATTCCCACCCAGGGCAGCCATGTACAGCCGAAGACAGAGATAAGTATACAGGGGGCCTCAATAAGGTTGAAATTTTCTCAAGAACTACTATACCGAGTTTAATAATTATTTTACAGTTACATAGTATTAAATTTTATCTATCTAACAGTGAAAGAATTATTGCAATAGGTCAAGTAGTTTTTGAGAAAATCTCATCCTTAAAAACTCTACTGTAAACCTTTCTCTGTCTTCGACCGTACCAATGAGTTATCCTCGGTTTTTTCGACGGAAAAACTTACGTACATTTACCGAGTGCTCTCAAAACGGTGAAGGAAAACATCGTGATGAAACCCGCATGTCGTAGAAGAAAAAAATCTATGGCATGTGAAATCCGCCAACCCGCACTGGGCCCTCGTGGTGGATTATGGCCCCAGCTCCCTCTTTGTAAGGGAAGGTCTGTGCCCGAGCAGTGAGGCAATATAATTAGACTAATGATGATGGAGTTGCGTAACATACCCTTTAAGTATGTATAATGCTATGAAGATTATTGGTGGGCGTGGCGTGGCCTGTGGTGGCTCAGTTGGTGGCCTGTCAAGGAATGACAAGGTCGCAGGTTCAAGTCCTGCTCACGGCAAGAATTTTTTCATCAGGTTCTAAGAATATGAATCTTGCACTTGGCTGAATTTGTTATTTAGTGTCCGACCGAAACCAGATTTTAGGGCCGAAACTGAAACACAATTTGACCCGAATTTTCGGTTGAAACTGAAGCCTGCATATAGGGTCATGTTTTCGTGGAAACAATAAATTGGCAATTTTATTTATAAATCACATATTAAACAATTCTTGTAGTATGAAGCAATCCGCACTATACCGTGGCCCAAATCAAGTGTCTTATATTGTAAACAAATATGATCGTCTAATTACCTGTTGTGATGTAACACTGGAGGAACTGATTGATTGAACCTGTTCATCATTGTGAAAATAAAGTAATCCGATCTAATAATGTGAAAATAACTATGCAATAACAGAACAGATTAAAATGTTAGTAGATTTAGTTAGTTGTTTACAAAATAAGACACTTGATTTGGGCTTCGGTTTACATATTATCACTCCCTTATTTCAAATAAATTATTTACGCTTTTAATATTATAACATTATATGCTTATTATAGGCTCTAGAACTCAGTTTCGGTTTCGGCCGTAGTTTCGTCCTAAGTTTCGTAAGTTCGGTCGGACACTATAGTACGTACGCGTTAAGAAAATAGTGAAAAAAAGAGCACGTCTATCCACGGTTGACAAATTAGATGCCTTAGACAAATGTGCCATAAGAAGGAAAATTCAATAAATAAAAAATTGTCTAAGTCATCTAATTTGTCAACCGTGGATAGACGTGCTCTTTTTTTCACTATTTTCTTAACGCGTACGTACAGTCGAAGACAGAGATAAGTATACAGGGGGCCTCAATAAGGTTAAGATTTTTTCAAAAACTACTGGACCGATTTTAATAATTCTTTTACAGTTACATAGTTTTCACTTTTATCTATAAAACAGTGAAAGAATTTTTGCAATAGGTCAAGTAGTTTTTGAGAAAATCTCAACCTTAAAAACTCTCCTGTACACCTTTCTCTGTGTTCCACCGTACTATAATTATTTTATTTATGTTAATGATAGTTATTATTCCTATGTCCAGACTGCGCGAGACGTCCCCGCGTCGCGTGCACTCGCCCGCGTCGCGCCGCTCGCCGTCGTGCTACGAGAGCGACGCCATGCCGCAAACAAACGCGGTGTACGTAGCTAACTACCCGCAGGTAAGTGTCACAATACTATTAGACAATAAGGGTGTAACGTAAAGGGTATATGAAGCCGAAGGGAGGGTGTTCAGTAGCGGTAACTGAACTTGTTTTTCGATTTTCGCGAATTGATTTTTTCGTACCGGTCAGCTGGTCGATTTGTATGAGACGGTGTCCCTTCATTTGATAAAAAACAAATTACAAACATTTCATTTCACAAACAACGTTTGGCAAAATTATGATTCATAAGTTCATCTTTGTACAAAGTAATGGTTCTATAAATAATTCATTTGACAAAACAATTATGAGACAAAGTTTCTTTCTTCAAAACATCACTTAACAAACTATTCACTTATTATATACGTTAATAGATAAAACAACGCAAGGCATAAAAACCTTTGACAAAATGCATTGTTTGGTAATTGTAATTTGATTTTTATCAAATGAAGGGACACCCCGACAACTCTCTAACCAGATCCGACACGGATGTTTAGGTTCAGATGTTAGGTTTTTTTTTGTATTCAAAAAGCAAGTTCATTTATTAACAATTATACATATAAAATACCCACTTATTTACCCAATATTTTGTCTAATGGCGACCTTGCAAAAGGAATACTTTGGTCATTTAATCAATTGCAAAATGACGGTTTAGCATTCACAACATTTGCTATGTTAAATATTTATAAAATGGATTTTTGTCAAATGATCACTTTTAAAACGATCACTTTAGTAAATGATAAGTTTGTCAAATGATTACTTTTTCAAAAATAATTTGTAAAATGATCATTTGTCATACGTTTTTTGTCAAACATTACACCCCGTATAACAGTATACTTATTGAGGACCTAGTCTCGCTGTTTATTTTGAAATTAAATACCAGGAACATATGAAAAATAGTGTTTTATTGTAACAAGCAGAAATAATTTCAAAAATCAAAAAAAAAACTACGGTAAAACTATCCCCTTTGAATAATTTTTTATACCTTATGAAACTATCGACAACCTGTCGCACCCTTCATAATAATTTGTTTACTAGGTGGAAGCCGGCGGTAGCGCGGACCCGGACGCAGACGTGCTGGTCCGCCTGGCGCGCGGCCACGCCGGCTTCGGCTTCCGCATCGTCGGCGGCATCGAGGACGGCAGCAGGGTCGCCGTGGGCTACGTCGTGCCGGGTACGTGACACAGGGCTACAGGGGGACGCAATAAGGTCGAGATTAGGGTGATAGGTGGAGGCCAGCGGTAACGCGGACTTACGGTGGAACACAGAGAAAGGTGTACAGGAGAGTTTTTAATATTGAGATTGTCTCAAAAACTACTTGAACTATTGCAAAAATTCTTTCACTGTTTGATAGATAAAAGTGAAAACTATATAACTGTAAAATAATTATTAAATTCGGTCCAGTAGCTTTTTGATATACTGTATACTTTTCTTTGTCATTTTCTTTCTTTCTCAAGAAAATGAGTCTTAAATTAAAACTGGTTCCTTAAGGGGCTGACATGAGCCAACTAGCGCCGTCAATCTTAAAAAAATAATATCTTCCTATATAATCAATTTTATTAAAACAGCTATTTACACATTGTTTATTACGATAAATACTATTTTTTAATGCTTATTTATACCATGATTCAATTTCGCTAAGTTGTAGTTCGCATAATTGCGAAAAACAGCCGTTTTTGGCACATTTGAGAACTACAACTTAGCTTGTCGCAATTATGCGATGTATTGTATATTGAAAAATAGTGTTTATCCTAATATCGATTGTGTACATAGCTTTTTTAATAAAAATTATTGATTTGGAAGATATTATTTTCTTAAGGTTGGCTCATGTAAGGCCCTTAACCTAACCTATCAATTGTGCCTATCAGGTGGCCCCGCTGACGGCTTGCTGCGGCCCGGCGACCTGCTGACGTCAGTGGACGGCACGCCGCTGGCGGGCGCCACGCACGCGCGTGCCGTGGCCTACGTGTGCCACGCGGCCGCCAGGGGGCACGTGAGTACTGGCTCGTTGTCTAATCCCGTCAGGAGACTCGCTGACGGCTTGCTGAGGCCACGGCTTGACGTCGGAAATTGAACTTTAGACCAATGAATTCACTCTCTATGAAATGTTTTAGAGGTAGTGGTGGGTCAGGGGTCAAGGTTGCAGGCAAAGATTGGATGCAAAAGGTTGTTGAGCTGCTTTTTATGAGAGAGCCTTTTTAGGGTATTTTTGAACCATCCCCAAGGAAAGATGAATTCAGAATCTTAAAAAAACGTTTCATCATTGGCCCGTATCAGTCCACTGCTGGCAGCAGGGCTCTCTCACAAAAAGCCGACTCTCAGACTTTTGCATCCAGTCCCTGCCTGCAACCTTGCCCCCTGACCCACCGCTAATTACTTGATAATTGGAAAACATTTGTTATTTCGTCAGGTGACGCTAGGGGTGCGCCACAACCGCGCGGACATCCAGCCGCTAGGGCTGCCCACGATGGCGCCGCAGCATCAACATCAGCCTTTACTAGCGTAAGTTGAGCCTGTATCAATAAATTCGTTTAGAAATTCATAGTCATCATCAGTCGATTTATATTGTCCCACTGCTCGGGCACAGACCTTCCCTTATATCGAGGGAGCTCGGGCCATGATCCACCACGCGGGCCCAGTGCGGACTGGCGGATTTCACATGCCTTAGATTTTTTTCTTCTTCTACGACCATGCAGGTTTCATCACGATGTTTTTCTTCACCGTTTTGAGAGCAATCGGTAAATGCACGTAAGTTTTTCTGTCGAAAAAACCGAGGATAACTCATTGGTACATAGCTGCCCTGGCTGGGAATCGAACCTGGGACCTCCAGTGGGAGTCAGTTTTTATTTACAAATCACGCTCAGAAATGACATATTAAACAATTCAGTCTCTGATATTTGAAGTAATCCTTAAGCACTACATATTATCACTCTCTTATTTCAAATAAATTATTTACGCTTTTAATATTATAACGTTATATGCTTATTATAGGTTCTCGAACTCGGTTTCGGTCGTAATTTCGGCCGTATGACAGCCGAAACCGAAACTAAGCCGAAACCAGTTATTTGGCCGAAACTAGGCCGAAACCGAAACTGAAAGTTCGGTCGGACACTAGTTGCATGTAGTTAAATGTAAATAAATACAAGTATATTGAATATCTCGTGTCCCGGCAGCGCCGAGCCCGCACCGCCGCCGGCGTCATACAACATCCTGCACCCCGCGCCCCTCTACCCGCCCGCACCGCACGTCAATATGTAAGTTTTTATTTATTTATTGGTTCTCTTGAAAATTTCATAATTTTTGTTATACAGTGGCTATTTTGTCTTTAATATCACGGTAAGTTAATCAGAAAATGTTCGCGAATAACAGTATGGTGAATTCATTGGATAATTTGAGCAAGATCTAAAGTTTCAAGCTTTTATCAAGAGTTCCCGCTACAAGCTCGGGAGTGAACGTGACTGTCGAGCTGCTTCGTCCAGAGTGATGACGCTACGGCGACTACTCTGGATGAAGACGCTACTGCGACTCCTCTGGAGGAAGATAGAAGACCATTATGTATTGAATTTTCTGTAACATGACGTTGGCAAATGACGAACTGTCGAGTCCATTAATAGAATAAATAAATAATAAATAACTTCTTGAACTAAACTGTCTGAATTATTTTATAACAGCTATTAATAGTCGGCGTAGGTGGAGAGACGATATCGTTAGATACAGGGATGAGTGTCTGGAAGACGCTCAGGACAGGGATGGATGGAAGAGGAGGGGGGGGGGGGAGACCTTTGCCCAGCAGTGGGACAATTTATAGGTTTACAAAAAAAATAGTTCTGGGTATTCCGTCTATTCTTTAATTTGTATTGTCTGCAGGTACGGCGTTCAGTATGACAATGGCGGCGGCGGCTGGCCCGGCGCGCCGTACGACGTGACGGTGACGCGCGGCGACGGCGAGGGCTTCGGCTTCGTCGTCATCTCGTCCACTAACAAGGCCACGAGCACTATTGGTGAGTGAGGACAGACACTTGCGCAACTACGACTAAAGAAATATTCAAACCAATGGCGTTCGACCCCACGAGTATTCGAGCCACAAACCAAACAATCTTAACTAGTTACCGAAATTATATGTGTCATAATTTTAAGACCTTTTTTTTTACTTGGGGAAATGCTTTTCGCATCTCACCGCGCCAATAAGGAGGGGCGCGCGGTGAGTATGTGGGACTCCCGTCACAATACGGTCCTATACCCACTAAAACCCCAAGGTGTTCAACTCACCGCGTTTGGACGAGGTTGTGGGAACGGGAATGGGAATTAATTTTAAGACCTATTATATTAGTGTACATTCTGACATGTGTATGCAATTAAATAAATTGAAATTACCTCAGAGCCACGGTACTTCCGGATTGCCTAATTTTACACAAAATATTTTTTCTCTCGGAATTTATGTGCAAAACATTCTGAAAAAAAATCCCCGTATTCGGAAATTCAAAATCTTGAAATGGTATTTTTCTTTTAGGGTGTTAATTGTTTTTACACCAACCCCCTTACCATGAAGTCTTATAGCACGACCTTAATAATCTTACTTTAAGCTCGTCATGGTACCAATAACAAAGTGTTATTGAAGTAATCCTGCTATCATACAGCAGTAAGTACAGTAGTACTGATAATAATTATGATAAGTAAGTATAATAGCATAAGTATATGCTATTATACTTACTTATCATAATTATTATCAGACTTCATGGTAAGGCCCCTTGTCAGACAGTCTAGACAGGCAGATATAGTCCTAGCTGATTTTGAGTTCGGTCTACATAGCATACCTTGCGCATATTATTATCATCTTGCCCTCCATAATAACCACATGCCTTCCTCAACAGGGCAACTAATCCCTAACTCTCCAGCGGCCCGCTGCGGCCTCCTCCACGTCGGCGATACGATTGTAGCCATTAACCACACGGCCATCCGCAACTTGCCTCATCCGGAGGTCGTCGCGCTCATCAAACACTCCGGCACAGCTGTCACGCTGACCGTACTACCGCCAGACGCAAGACTTGACTGATACCAGTACATTTGTGGTGAATATATTGTCACAGTATTTATTGATATCGTTCTAGATAAAGTCTCAAGTGTTTAGGCAGTCGTCCCACCCCCGGCGAGTAACTATGGGCTATTTTTTCGCTCAAGAAACGGACAATAGATAGTACATTCCGTGTAAACAAAAGAGACGATGAACTATAAATATTATGTTACAATATTTGTTGATATCGTTGTGGATAAAATCTCAAGTGTATAAAAATCTCATTTGTATAAGAGTCTCACTGAACTATATAGGAGCAAATTAGTATGCGCTTGTTAAACGCTGTCACGCTGACGATACCGTCGAAGACAGAGATAAATATACAGGGGGCCTCAATAAGGTTGAGATTTTCTCAAAAACTACTGGACCGAATTTAATAATTATTTTACAGTTACATAGTTTTAACTTTTATCTATGAAACAGTGAAATAATTTTTGCAATAGGTCAAGTAGTTTTTGAGAAAAACTTAACCTTAAAAACTCTCCTGTACACCTCTCTGTGTTCCACCGTACTACCGCCATCGCCAGACGCAAAACTCGACTGATACGAGTACATTTGTGGTGAATATGTCGTCACATTATTTATTGATATCGATGTGAATATAATCTTAAGTGTAGAAGAACCTCAACTTCAAGTGTATAAAAATCTCACTTGTATAAGAGACTGATATATATCTAGAAGCTGTTATTCATAAACGTGATTTAAAGTTACGCCACCGTTTAGGCCCCCTGTCCCTTTCTATCTTAACCTTTATTAACGAAGTGTGAAAGAGATAAGGAAGTAAGGTTTAACTAGGTTTATGATTATGAATAACAGCAATTGTGTTCGTGTGTGGTAAATAAACAATGTTGAGGTGAGTAGGTCGTCAGACAATACTTATTAAGATCTTTCTAGATAAAATCTCACAAGTGTATAATAATATCACTTGTATAAGAGTCTCATTTATTTATTATCACCACATACACCGATGTATGTGATGAAGATGAGTATATTTAAGAAAAAAAATTCTCAATGTTTAATACGATAATTATCTTTTTATCTCGTGAATAAGAAAAATGAGTTGAAAAATGCATTGAAACATTATTTTAACATTTTATTAGTGAATATGTGAATTGAATATAGCTTTAATCCAGTTTTAACAAACTGATATTTTCATTAACTTTCTTATACAATAAATATTGATAAGTTTTATCACTATATTTGTATGCATTACTAATCAATGGTTTCGAGCTTATATGATTGTGCCTTAAAATGTACTTTATGTTTTAAAATAGTACTAAATGTTTAAAAATTGATTAAACTAAGGTTATTTGCCATTATAAAAAATCATTCATGTTTGTATAATATTTAAAATAGTTGAGGTGTTTTCTGCTACTAATAGTTTATAAATTAAAAACTAGTTATATAAAATTTGTTGCAGTTGAATTGCTCAATACTGTTAAAACATTATGAAATATGAGTAGATAAAAATCTAGGAATTAAATATTATTCCTCTATGTGCCTAGTATTTTAGAATCTTGATGTAAATATTAATTTTAGTTTTTAAGCTTTTAATTTAGATGAAATTCATTTAATTAACTTATTGCATGAATTTTACATCTATACATCCGTTAGATATTTTATTATACACTTTCTTATTAATCTTATTGTTTTGAAATTAAGATGAATTCTGTAGGCTTATAGTCACAGTATTGGTATATAAAATTTTGACTGACTTACGAAGTATACTAATCAAGTATTTTAACTTAGTCTAGAATCTAGATTTTTAGGGTATGGATTGTTACGGGACCACCGAGTTTAGAGGAATTCTAGTTTAAGGGGATTCTATATGTTTTTATGTCATACAAGACAAGGAGCATATAAGATTCATGTTTAGAATAAAATATGTAGGTAGTAGTTTAATACAAGGAACTCAATTTGTGTAAAAGTCATTTGTGGTTCATTTTAAAACCGGCTTGTTATACAAAATTATACATATATGGGTTATATTATATGAAACTTGTTATATTTAGAAGAATAGCGAAACTACTTTTACATGATTTGAGATTAACCCTGTAAGTATATTATAAGCTCGTCTAAATAATAAGAAAAACATGCAATAAAATAATGTGCCTTTATAAATCATTGTCTTGCCTTATTAAATGTAAATAAAGAAGTCTTATAGAAAGTACCCAAAGAAAATGTCTTCTACTTCAGTTAAAATTCGTATTATTGTTAAGTACAGTCAACTATAAAAATAATTAACCATACCATCGGCAAATCCGATGATGTCACGACGCGATATACCCGTACACAGACCACTTACCCCATAGACCTGAACCAGGAGGGCGCCAGTGTCTGATCACATGAGCGCAACATTGTTCGCGCCACGTGTCACCTAGAGATATTATCGACATGTACGCTTCTCTTTAATACGGCACCCCTGTCCCCGCTTCGTCTCTATGCGCTCATCGTTGACAGAATGTTTCGCTTGCAAATTTTGTACCGATTTCATGTCTATGGGGTAAGTGGTATGACGTCATTCTAAATATTTTACCAAGTAGCTATATTTTTGTAACTACATAGTTTGTATAGTTCAAATGTTGTAATACGAATTGAATTGTAGCTAAGTATATAAAGTTGTAAAATTCAGTCTCTAATGTTTTCTGGTCCATGATCCCAGAGAATATTTTAAAAATAAATTAAGCTGTATGAAATAAAATATTTTTTATTATAAATTTTGATTTATTTCCTAGAAACAAGACATCCTAAGTTATACAATTAAATTAAAATCACAGAGAATAATTTACCGAACAAGTAAAACAAAACCTAGGTACTAGAATATAATCATCACGTCAGCGCCAAAAAGGAACGATTTTATACTTGCTCTTTTATTTCCTTCATCAAATGGTAAAGACACACTGATTTTACATAAGTACTTCAGTCAAATCATTACTCAATGGTAGCCAAATTGGTGAGATATATTGAACACTGACTGTACTTTTAAAATTTTCTTTCGAAACATCGCATGACGTGAAAAATAGACGAAAGTCAGTAAAGTATTTACTTTTTCGGTAAACCTAACTTCTAGACAAGTTTCACGAATTTAACTATGATTTTCAAAGATCTGAATTTCACTACGACCACTTCATTTAGACCCTGATTCTGGGCGCAGCCATCAATGTGGCATTGTGGGTGCTACTCGGAGCGACAGCAACCTCCATAATCCATGAGGTATACCTGCAAATAAGTTTAAAAATTCAAATCAAAAACTTTTCGCTCCATATTGAAAGTTATTACAAATGGCGGCAAACATTTGTCGGTAAAACAGCATTCTTCTTCCCTTCAACGCAATCGTGCGCCATCTTTCCGTGTGACTAGAAACTACTATAAATGCCTGCGGTCGTGTTAGTTCACAAAACTATTTATAGATGGGGGTTTTGGAATAGTATATCGCTCCATCTATGAATGCAAAACTGAACTAAAATAGAGGATGCCGTTCCAAAAGTACTGGAAAGTGCCAATAGTGGGCTACAAAAAAGTTATTATTTGGAAATACAGATGGCGCTTTTACTAACTATTAGAGGTGCCATCTATCGTTACAAATATAAATTCTGTGAGGTGAAAAGCTGTCCCATGAGTACACCCATGTATCAAGAGATGGCAGTCGCAATAAAAGTACTCATTTTAAAATATAGATGGCGTTTTTCGAAATTAAAAAATTGTAAGTTTTCATTGTTATTTCCATACCTGTCTATCCTAGTGAAGACATCAGGCCAGTAATTGTCACCGCAGCCCTGGTAGTAAGAAGCGAGGCCGACGACCACGTTGCCGGCGTTAGTTGCTAGCACCATTGGAGCACCAGAATCGCCGAGACACATGCCGATTTGTCCAGTCTGACTGGCGCAGATCACCGCTGAAAATTATTTATTATTATTTACTCGTAGTTCAGGGATATTTTAACTCTAAGGTATAAGTATGGTAATGTATCACTGACTTGGCCAGAGCCTCATTATTTTTTACCCAATGCTAGCTCCCTCGGTGTAAGTAAGGGAATGTCAGTGCCCGAATCAGTCTACGGTGCCCGAGCAGTATTGACATAAAAATAGCGTTGATGACAGGGATATTTGCCCAACTGTGAGCGAAAACCCTCTTAGTAATTTGTGCTGTGGGCCAATGTGAGAATTGCATTCATATAGTCGTATTCTTATATGACCAGTGGTCAAAGCCTTCTATCACAAAATGGCATTTTAGGAGAAGGTAAATACTAGATTTTATTTTAATGGACACTTACGATCATCAATTATTACATTTGTGCTGTCTTCATAAATTTCCTTGCACACGTCCAGAGGTAACTTGTTCAAATCAATTGTACTGAGAGTCTCCAGCTGAGGTCCAGTTTCCTGAAACATTTATTACATTTACAAAATGTGGATATATATATATTACCCTAAATTATGGAAAAAATCCTTTTGCGTAGTAACACTAAACCAGATCTGTCAAAATTTTTGTGTTGCCAACAATTAATTTTGAAAATTAGTCGTAATTTGTAGGTTTTCGGACCAATGAGATTTTTCTTTAGTGTCAAAAGTAACTAACCACTTTTGTACTTTATCATATTGATTGTAATTTGACATTTCCTGTAGTCATTATTTTATACAAACATGTAAATATTGAATGTAAGTATAAAAATGGTTAGCTACTTTAGAATCGATAACAGCAGATATGTGTTTTGATGTGTACTTATGTTTAGCATGGAATATTTTATACAAAATATTGTTGGTTGTTGAAGTTGTGCCAATTTTAAATTTTTTTAAATGCATCATCTACTTAGTTATATTATACCAATGAAAATAATATGAATAAAAGTAACAACATTCAACTTACGGACTCAAATCCCCAACTGACAATTTTCACAGATGTTCCATCAGCGATGAACCAGTTTTGTGGGGGCAAAAACAGGACTTGGATGCTCTCGCTAAGCGCCAGAGGGAAGTTTAGTGTAGTAACTGCTATATCCGCGAATCTCGGTGCCTGTGTGTAGTCAGGATGGTTGACAAAGCTATTGATCGTTGTCACCGTACCGCCTGACAAGCTGTTAGTGGATCCAGCTCGAATCAGCATTAGATTGAGGTCTGCGCCGCTGGAAATATTGAAATATTTTACTTTGGGATTGTTCAAACAAAATTATTGATTAGGACCCCTTTACGAAAAAATGGTACGGTATGCCTATCCATAATTTAGGGTTTCTCTTTGCATAGCACATAGATGAAACATAAGACCTTCCCGTCCAGAAATCGAAGCCAGTAGCCCTTGCGCAGAAGGTAGGTGAACTACCTAGGCTACTGCCTGTGTACTGCTGCCTAGGCTACTACACAGGCAGATAGTGTACACTATCATTTTGTACAGGGAGAGAGAGAGTAACTTACGCAAAACAGAAGGCAGCAGTCAGAACATGCCACGAGGAGACCAGAGAGCCGACACATCTCTGTATGTATATTCCAGGGCCCGGGTAGAAGTACACGAATGAAACTATGTATGGGAACTGCTCGATGGTAGTAGGGACACCGCCTACTATGCGGGTATCTGGGGTTTCTGGTTGCTCAAGATTGCGTGCTGATACTGTAAATAATGAAACTGTAATTTATTAAATTGATGTACGTAGTTCATCTGTTAAATAAGAAAGGTGTATGTACGGTGTTTTGCAAGGGTAAATTCTATATCATTCAATTTATTATTGAAATTAGTCATAACTAGGAAAATATAAGTAAATAATCTTTAAATATGTTTCGGAGCAAGACGGAGTTAAAGTTATAAAATACCCTGACTGATTAGGGGCCTTTCTTAGTCATAAGAGTCTATGTCGTGTACTTAATGATGATGCAGTGAGTCTACTCAAATACAATCATATTCTTGTAAGATTTTCAGATCCTATTAGAATCTACGGCTAGTATGGCTAGTACGCAAGGGACATATATTTTTAGAAACATTTCACAGTACTTTTTTGTTGCTGTGTTTAGTATTTAGCAGAGGTTTTTTAAGGTCTTCGTTTGTTAGTTATTTTTTTTAACTTACCAGCAGCAATGAGCAATAAAGTTAAACAGACAATTTTGCAAGCCATGATTGTGCGGAATCTTATCGTCTAATGAACCAGCTAAAATAATTACCGACTAAATTGTCTCATACAAGTGTTTTATATTTATTACCCACGCATGCACTATCTAATCTTGATGATTTTTATTTGTATACAGCATGTTTACAATACGAATTAGTTATTAATTAAATTATTGTCAAGTTTAGATTCAGGGAAACGAATTATATTTTGAGAAAAAAGTGGGAATAAATTGACCACGTCGTACAATTTATTATAATTATAGTCAATATCTATAAACGATCAGTGTAATTTTTAAGTTACGTAGGTATAATCTTAGCTCTTGAAGTACTATTACAGCCATATTACTATTTGGATAATTAGCGTTGTAGGCAATAACTGTACACAGTCCCAACAAGTGTTAAACTGGATGTGATTTCGACAGTACATCAAATATGATGTAAGCCAAGTTCATCGATGCTTTGTCTAGTATGATGTCAATCGCGTGCCCCGCTTACTAATGGAAGTCCATAGCTAATACATAACGGGATAGAAGTGACATAATAATTATGTAATGTAAAATATATTACACCCTGTATAGGATGGAGTTACTAAGGAAAGCGGATCAAGATAATGCGGATAAAAAGCTACGCTGAATCTGCACGTACGAATTATCTGTAGAATAGTATGATTAATTAAGTAATTAAACATTTATGCAATTAAATTAAGACACTAAAGATTAAGTGTAATATGAGCCCCCACACTGATGGAAGGATGACAGGGACGGGACGCAAACAGCTGAGAATCGTGTTGAGACACGAGACATAGAGAAAAGTAGAAGTACAGGCCCCTGGGTGCGCTGCGTCGATTTTTACTAGCCGTCAATGTCAGATTTGGCGAAAATTAGTACAAAAATTTCGTTCGCGCAGGCTTTGACAAGACAGAAAAGGCCAGCTGGCTAGCCCCACAGGAGAGTTCGTGTGGTTTTACCAGCCAGCGCGGTTGGTAAGCGCGGCCCGTAACTATTACGGGCCGCGTCGTAAACTATGTAACGATCCAAGAGACGCAAAGCTCGTGGCCCGCAACGCTTACCAACCGCGCTGGCGAAAGCGTCACTGTAAAACCACCCTTCGGTATAAAGGATAAGATTTTCTCAAAATCTACTAGACATATTTTTGAACTTCCTTAAATCGCTCAAATAGTTTTTAAGAAAATCCATACCATAATGAGACTCCCTGTATACTTTTCTTTGTTTTCGAGTGTATGTGTGTGTTCAGCTGAACTTCCTTGACGGGCTAATTCATTTTGTTAGAAATTAAATAAAAACAACATTTACCGTAACGTTGGCATATTCGAAACATTTTTCTATAATGCTACTTCCATAATTTGCAGTAGTAAGATCGCTCCGTTATAGTATACATCAAAGGATATCATCTGTAACACTTTGGACCGTTCTTATTATCTGCGCCGTAAGAGTTGAAATCGTACTGCAAGTATTACCATTTGTTGGGTTATGTACGAGGGTATCGGGATGGAAACGCAAAATAAAATCTTCCATAACTATTTATTTCTCAGCACACACAACACATCGCCTAGGCCGCCATTGCCAAAGACACCAACCACAGTACTAACATCTCTTTTTTATTGCACTCTAACACCATTGATCTGCTGTTAACCGTACGTAATAGTTTTTTATTGTTATTAGTTTGTATTTTTAGCTTCTTACGTAATAAAGTGGTTTCGACTGTACTTATGTATATCTTTGTAAATCATGAAAAAATCTATATATGAGCTTTAAATTTATTAAATGTACCTACGACAATTTCTCGTTTATACACTCTAACTTTTAATAACAGTTTATCTCTAATTCAAGATATAGACATAAACTATTATTTATATGATAAATTTTTGAAACAAATTAATTTGTCGGAATATTCTAAAAACGGTTTGGTGTTTTTGGGTAAGTTTAATTTAAGTATGGCAACACACTAGTGGCGCGCCTTCGTCGAAGTGAGCGAGCGTGTTTCTCGTGTTATCGTGTCATTTCAAATCAGTTTACATGTTTTTAGTAGAATTATCTTCGTAAATCTTGTAATTATCATCAAAGTGGACACAGTGATTATGTGATAACATCTATTGTGCACTAGAGGTGTTTGATAAGGGTAAGCTACTATTTATTTTCTTTTATTTTGCCATGCCAGGCGGCGGATCTAAAGTGTATCTGTTTTATGTATTTTCTCGATTCTTATTAGATTATATTATAATATTTTAACACTTTCAAGTATATTCAATATTATTGTATGATATCCGTATTATTTACATTGATATATTTTTGTGTAAATAATAAAAAGTCTGGGTCAAATGTTTCAATGTTTTCGCCTCTGGCTGTCATTGGAGGTTGTATAGCGTATTTATTTAGCTCTGCGAACCGGTCCGGCCTTATAAAATATTCACTTGTCGGAATCTTATTAGAATCTACTTATTTTTCATTTACCTACTGTGAGATTTAGCTGGATTTTAGCTACTTTTTATCAGTTTTTTAGAACTTACCCTCATTATGAGTTTATTATTTTATTCAGTTATCTCTGCAATGTCAATAGGACATTGGGGCTGATTATATTAATAGTAGTAATGAATACTTTATTTAATCAATAAGACTATATTACTGCAACAATATAACAATAAAATATTTTAAAAATTGTAATATTTATGTTTATTTTCTCATGTGGTTTAGTGACCGAACTTTTGTCAGAGTTATTCAGTAATTAAATTGTAAAATTAATGAATAGATTGAATAAGAATGGTTTAAAACAAAGTTGTCCAGTCCAGTTCCCTTATCATCATATTTCATCATCATCATCACCAGTCTATTTATATTGCCCCACTGCTCGAGCACAGACCTTCCCTTACATCGAGGGAGCTGGAGCCATAAACAACCACGCGGGCCCACTGCGGATTGGCGGATTTCACATGCCTTAGAATTTCATCATCTATATCATCATATTTAATAAATATTTATTATCAAATATACGTGCAGACAATGAACTTCCATATCCTGAGATCCTGGAACACCACTGTCGCTTCCATGACATTAATACCTTCATGCACGCTCGCCGGTTAGTAGTATAACCCTTTTATGAAGCATCGCCAATTTGTTCAATATACGACCTCCTCAGTCTGCTTCTATCAACCCATCTTTAGGGGTAAAAATTTATGCCAATCCTGGTCGATGAAACCATTTTTTAAATTAATTAACCAGGAATTTTCTACGGACAATGTTCAGAAATTTGTTCTGTCAACATTCACTCTGTGTTTATGTTACTCCTCATTCATTTATTCGCTTTAAACATAACATACTCTGTTCAATATTGCATCCAACATTTTATTCCAGGCCACGCTGCTCTCTGATCACTTCAACCGTTACTCATAAACATAGTTTAACCAGACCTTTGTCACACTTACACAGTTCATTAAAATGTTCAGTTAGAATCTAGCTTAACTGAGCGAGACAACTTTTAAGTCACATTTATGTCTACTATTCAATCTTTAACCTGTCACACAATACAACATGAGTTCTAATCATATCGCAAAACATTACACAAACATGACACAACAATGAACAAAATTCAACAGTTCAATCTTTACTTAAATACAAACTTTATTTTGCTGTCTACGGTGGCGCTGCTAGTCAAGAAGAGTTGTGAATCGACACCAAAATCCATACTTAAAAATTAGTTCTGGAATTAGCCACACACGCAGTTAAGTTTGTGGAACGATCTAATTGGCCTAACTAGTCGGCGCGGGCGCATGCAATATGAGTCTCTCTGTCGAGTATTAATTAATTGTTATGGTCGCCGTTAACAAGCCAAACTGTTCGTGTTGTCAATAGTGGCACATAGACTACATATTGAATAGACAGCGGACTTCTTTGACTATCCAAAAATGGAGTTTTTTTTACATGTAGGTACTTAACTAGATCTACATTTTTTCTATGCAAGTATGGCAGATTTAACGCAGATTTTTTACGTGATTGGATGATTTGGATGGTTATTCCCAATCACAGACAAAAATCGCATTTTCTCGTCACAATTTTTACGCCAGCCAAAAAAAACCAGCATTAATTTCGGCTTGATTGGCGTGAAACATTGGCAATGCCGCACTCTAAGGCCCGTATTAATAATCTGATCTCAAACCCGCCCTCAAGAGTGAATTCAGCTGATACACTCTCAAAACGTGATCACTATCTCAAGTATGTCATTTATTAATAAACCAATCTTGAGGGCGTATCACGTGATGTCTTTCTCAAGTGGAAGAACTCAAGTAAACGTGGCGGTTCGCCTGCAATCAGCAAATACATTCTCAAATGTGAGTTTGAGTTTTGTTTATTATTACGGCGTTAATCACGTGATACCAGATTCTTAAACGCGCACCTAAGTTACGTTTATTAATAGGACGCCATCTTGAGGTCGTTCTAAAGATTGACTTTTGAGCTGAGAGTGATTTATTAATACGGGCCTAATTGGACGTCGAAATTGCGGCGATAAATTGGCTGTTTTGTCTGGGTATCGCAGCTTTATGTCTACCACTTATAAATTATTATATATAAACGGATATCACTCACTTATATTGTTAAAGTCGGCAATTAGACCGACAGTTTCGACCGATTTCGACGGTCTTTTTCAAGGTGAGCGCGCCACGCCCGCGTCGCCGTTGACGTTTCTTCGCGCACTTGAAAAAGACCGTCGAATTCGGTCGAAACTGTCGGTCTAATTGCCGACTTTAACAATATAAGTGAGTGATATCCATTTATATATAATAATTTGTAGTAATGGCTCACTATAGTTTTAATTCTACCACTTATCTACCTACGTACAGTGTCTTTGATCTATGATATTAATAGATCGGTTCGTATCTGACGGATCGTAGCCATTGATGATTCAATTGAATATACAAATGGATCAGCTGTAGTTATAAGAACTACCTATTATGTTTAGATTTTAATAGCTTGGTTATGTGCTTTGGGATTGGCGCAGTCTCCCAACTTCAGGGCCTTTTACGGAGGCCCATGTTCTTTAAATTTTTTATATATAACTACAAAAGACATTGCCACATTTCAATGGAACTTTGCCCCACCTACAAAATCCCCGTTGACGGGGATTGTCAACGGGGAATAGTGGAATAAGCCAAAACTACGTGACCATTTAAGCTGCACCTATCATTTTGTTGGGGACTTATTACAGGCTTCATAATCAGTATCATTCTCTACTACTCTCGCAACTCCTATAGAAGAATAACAGCCCTAATAATAATAGCCTATAATAGCCCTTCGATTTCTTATTGTTTTCAGAATTCTTAATTAAACTGTTTTTTCGAACCGGAACTTGTACAAAACTTTATTTTAAACCAATAATTTTAATAAAAAACGGAGATATTTTTACATTTATTCGTTATCTTGTACAACTTGAGGTTGATGGTGGGGCAGAATCTGGCATTGTCATTTACAGTTTTCGGATTTTTCCTTTACTTGTGATATAATATATAGCTTCTAGCTTTTCATGTTTCTAGGTCAACGGGAAGTACCCTATAGGTATTCATTGCAACGCATTGGTGTTTTCATACTAATAATTAATATGCGGGAAAATACGACATAAACAGTCATATCTTTTGATTCGGAAGACGTAGAAGTATGATTTTTCCATGACTAATGAGATTACAGACCTAATAACTTAATTGGGATTAATTTCAACTTGAACGCGTTTCAACGCGTTTTTGAGAAAAAACGTCTTGACAGACAGACGGGCGGACAGACAGACGGGCGGACAGACAGACGGGCGGACAGACAGACGGGCGGACAGACAGACGGAATGTTAATGTTTTTCGGGTGTATGTATGTATGTCTATTCCTTCCTGCCATCCTGTAGCCCAAGGCTTCCCAAACTGTGCGTCGCGACACCCTGGGGCGCCGCGGCACTAACCCAGGGGCGTCGCGAGGCGATCTACATAGATTGGCTGTTTGTATCAATGGCAATTTCCAAATTCGAGCCCCATTTTGAGAAGCTATGCTGAGAAAAGCAAGCACATCCTTCTCATTAATAGCCAGACAACAAAGTAGAATAAATATTTCTTTTCATTCTCGTTCTTACGTTTTTTTTTTATCATTTTCTAATGAACCTATAATAGAGGTTATTAAGGGTTTTTCTGATAACTTGGTACTAGTCTAGAACTACAACTTTGGTAGGTACTTTTTGGCCTAAGGTGGCGTCACGTAAAAAGTTGCAATTTCCCAGGGGCGTCATAGTGAAAATAAGTTTGGGAATCCCTGCTGAAGCCTAAACGGATTGATGGCTTTTGGTGTATGAGATATCGTTAGATTTGTCTTGATTACGCGAGTCATAGGGTATAAAATATTAATCAAAAGGGGATATTTTTTTGCAGTCGGTTTTTTTGATTTTTAAAATAATTCTGCTTGTTTCCTCTTGAGGAACCCTAAAAATAAGGTTATTTTAGAATAAAAACAAACCATGACCATGAACTCGCCTGCAATTTCAATCATACCTGCATTGAAGCCGCGTATTGTCGCGACGGCCTTGAGTATACATTGTCATAGTCTGGTACCGCTATACGATAGCGCAGGTTTAGCCGCGTTTATTGCTATGTGGATTCCTTCCTCTGGGAGTCTAGCACGTTACTATTTCAGGATTAGTTGGTCTTCGAGAACTTGTATGCTCAAAAGTCTCTTAAGTACTTCTTTTCAAGAGTTTTGAGGTTTCGTTTTGCTCGCATCGGCATCGCGCATCGAAAAACGATCATTTTGATAACGGATACCGGCATCAGTAACTGGCATCCGTGGCCCGCATCGGTAATGAACAAACGCCCATCCCTAAAAGGCGATTACTGATGCAAATATAATAGTCTAATATTGTTGTTAATGAACTTTAAAACGCCATGTTTGTTTACATCCATGGAAAATTGGATTGGGACTATATATACCTAAACCGAAGCCCAAATCAAGTGTCTTATTTTGTAAACAAAAACTACACAACCCTACTAACATTTTAAGCTTTTCTGTGATTATTCCATAATTATTTTCATATTATTAGATCGGATCACTTTATTTTCTCAATGCAGATTGGTTCGATTAATCAGTTTCTTCAGTGTTACATCACAATAGGTAATTAGATTATCATTTTTGTTTACAAAATAAGACACTTGATTTGGGCTGTGGTATACGTACTCACGCCTGATTCCCGTAGATGTAGAGACGATTCTCGCCACGTGCTACAAAAACCTCAGAACAAATCTGAGTTATCTCTGCGTATAAAGTGCTATCATACATAACAACATAATGTAACACAACAGTATTAATAGCGCGCTCCACGTTTGTTTAACTAGAACTAGACATGTGCGTGCATTGACTCATTTCTGTTCGGCATGGACGCTCGGTGGGGCAGCGAAACAGGCGGGGATTACTTTTAAATGACCATGCCAGATTCTGCCCCACCATCAACCGCAAGTTGTACGGTGGAACACAGAAAAGGTGTACAGGAGAGTTTTTAGGGTTGAGATTTTCTCAAAAACTACTTGACCTATTGCAAAAATTATTTCACTGTTTGATAGATAAAAGTTCCTATGTACTGTAAAAGAATTATTAAATTCGGTCCAGTAGTTTTTGAGAAAATCTCAACCTTATTTAGGCCCCCTGTATACTTATCTCTATCGTCGACTGTACAAGATAACGAATAAATGTAAAAATATCTCCGTCTTTTATTAAAATTATTGGTTTAAAATAAAGTTTTGTACAAGTTGCGATTCGAAAAAGACAGCTTAATTATGAATTCAGATAATAGTAAGAAATCGAAGCGATTTATTCATTGTTTTTGTTATACTTCTATAGGAGTTGCGAGAGTAATAGAAAATGATACTGATTATGATTATGCAATATGAAACCTGTAATAAGTCCCCAACAAAATAATAGGTACAGCTTAAATGATCACGTAGTTTTGTAGGTGGGGCAAAGCTCCATTGAAATGTGGCAATGGCTGCGAAACATTCTGTCAACAATGAGCGCAATAGACGAAGCGGGGGTGCCGTATGAAACAGACGCGTCCATGTCGATAATATCTCTAGGTTTCACGTGTCGCGAAACTTATGTGCGGGCAGACACGGGCGCCCTCCTGGTAAGTGGTCTGTGTCCAGGGGATCGCACGCCATTACGTAGGTGTAATTTGTGGTTATGAATGAACCGCCGATTTTGTATAGCGAAATTCCGCTGTCAAAGTGGCCCCAAGATCGCCGGTTTATTTACTCGCTTTACGAGCGAGATGAGAACGATAGCCAGATTTAAGGCACGCCAATTATTATAATGGGGAATCTCATCTCATTGTGTACTCGGGAGCTTTCATATAATTAGCATAGATAAAATTTCTTGATCTTCCTGTTTACGGAAAGTGCTTAATTCCTATGTTCTTAATTTTACAATATCTTCCGATTACCCATATCGACCAAGTCCCAACGTATGTCGCGATAATATATTTTATGGCCCCTGCCCAACAGCCAGAAGTACTGACTGTCTCTCCACTCAGTGGGTATATGATTTCTCTCTGCTTTTATCTCACGTTCGTATCTTGCGAGTGCGACGAAACCTCACAATGGTTTAAGGCTGGTGTCACACTAAGGCCGATATTCGTTTGAGCTTAGGCGCTCTTACTACTGAAATAACATTTAGACTAGACTTGCAACGAATAGTATATTCGGCCATTGGCCGAATACCGAATATTCGGCAGGTTCCTTGGCCGAATAGCCGAATATTCGGCAAAAATATTCGGCCGGCTTGGCGCCGTTTGTGTCCTCTCCTGTCGAGAGCGTAGTTTCTTCCTACACCGCCCCTGTCGCCTGTCGCGACACGTTTTTTGATTTTTACATGCTTAATCTCATTGCGCAACGTAAATATTATCTGTCTTTCGTCGCGTCGTATTGAGTTAAGTAGTTAAAAATTGAAGTTTTGCGCCTAATCCATCATGGCCTCTAAGTCACCTATATAGGTGACTTCTTTTTAGAGTCCATATGGACATATTTTGACGACGATGAAAATGATCCCAAAACTGTCGTGTGTAATTTGTGCAAGACAAAAATTTCACGTGTTGGAGTGGGCAATAAGGCGACTACATCAGACTGGATCGATGCTAATGCGAAAGAAAATTAATAAAACTTTGTAATACAATAGTCAATCGTTTTGTATTAAGCATTTATCCAACTACAAAAAATATTAGGTATTCGGTATTCGGCCGAATAGTGCCTAGGTATTCGGTATTCGGCCGAATAGGACAAAAGTGGCCGAATACCGAATAGTTGCCGAATATTCGTTGCAAGCCTAATTTAGACAGTTACGGGTCTATAAAGCTATAAGAAACTTCCGGATGTTGATTTCAAGCCATTAGCTGGTAATTGTCAGCTAATATGTCAAAATATAAAGCGATTTATATTCATATTTCTTAAGCTGAAATTTGCACCGAGGTTTGACCGAGCACGAAAAAACATTTATTGGGGAAAGGTGAGTGAGACGAGAAGTTGGATTGCTGCAATGAATCAAAGTGGAGCGATGCGATATCTATTAGTATGTCACTGTCAGTGAGACTCGACGGCTCTGACAGCTACGGGGCAGCACTACGAATAAAGTCCTTCCCACACATGCGCGATCTGCACGCGGCCTGTTGAAACGCATGCCCCGCCCTATTTTCTCCCGTCGTTAACGTCCAGTAGGTAGCGATCTGAGGCCTAGGCCGTAAGCCGCGTGCAGCGCGCGCCTGTGTGAGAAAGACTTTACACGTGAAATACTCGGAATGTCAGAAAGTAGGAACAATTCATTGTAGTTTCCAGCAAAGACATGTGCGTTTTGGTCCGTCGTTACCCCGTTACAATATTGGTTGACTCGGTTCTCATACGTTTTCCGATCATTTCGAGTACATTGTAATCTAACCGAGCTTCAGACTATAGGCGATTAAAGCGGACCAATGTACTGGCCTTTTTTTTACCCAGGTAAAACATGCAAATCATGTGTCACCACGCCCGGGGGAGCGTGTTGGTTATGCCGGGCTCACCGCCCTGAAGGGGCAGCATACCGACTAAACGTCCTGGGGTGTTCCACCTCGTGCCATTCTTGCCGAGCCACGAGAAACTGTGATACATCCGCGACCCGACTGGCGCCCGAGCAGTCCTAATGTATAATCCATTCATCCATCACCTACCTCCTCCCCGTCTGAGCCTCGAGCCACTCGGGCGCCGCCGTGCGGTTCGCGCACTGCAATGTACTGGACCTAGCGAAATAATTGTTGAACACAAAATAAGACAGAATATGGGAATGGAGGTCGTCATTGGACATCACCCTGGTGACGAACGATCGATGACTAACTCCGATACAAGAGTCGTTTATTGCAATCAAAGCTAGTTTTAAGCTAGTTTAGTGTTAGTATAATATATACATAGTGTACTCCATGTTGTGTAGTCATATGGAGACACGATAGAGCGCCTTAGTCGCATAGCGACCAAGCTCATGAATATTTTTTAAAAACTTGCATATCGCGACAAAGCAGAAACACGAAGAGAGAGAGAGAGAAAAAATAATTTGTAACCTTCCATCGCATGTAATCTTTCGCTCACATCAATATGCACCCGTTGTGCACCCAACCTGCCGTTTGCACGAAGCACTCACAAAATCAGGGCTTTCTCGAGAGCTTTGGCGGTTCCGTATGTAGTGGAAGGCAAATAAACACCGCTAAGAACGACAAGGCTGCCCCGAACATCACTCATTTCAACACAAACATACGTCTTTGTTGTGGAGAATCTTTCTAGACTAGGTACTTAGTTGCTAGAGGATTTTCGTGAAAAGTTGTGGGTTACAATGTGGAAAGTGTGTCAACGGTTCTTGCGTATTGTAATGAAAACAAAATAGAATACCTGCAAATATAAAATTAAAGCATTTATTCAAATAACAATATAAACTTAAAAATAACTATTTTAAATAATACTAACCTAAAAAAAATATAAAAACTATATGTACAATAGGTCGGTTGAACTATCCGAATGGCTTAGCATTACAGATAGTTCAACCGATCCCCGTTGTCCGGCAACGTGCCCAAAATGCTGGCGGTATTTCCCCTCTGGATCGCTAGGCTGATCCTTTGGGCGAAATACAGGCCAGCATTTTGGTCATGTGTGGACTCCACGAGTCGACCCCACAAATCTTTAAAAATAAGATTATTCTTCGATATTCTACCGGATTAAAAAAAACATTTACTTCATTAATTTATGTTCACAAGTTTGCTTAGATGTTACGAAAATGTAAATAAAAAGTTATTTATAGTCTCTGTTAAAATGTATATTAACTCGTAGGTAATTAAAATGACTGTTATTAGTTTTAATTTTCATTAGGCACTGATAAATGGAACAACAATGAAACGTTATTATCTTTGACACAGCTTATCCCGGCTTGGTTTTCCCCGTTTTGTGCACGAGCTCGCTCTTACGACTGTCAAAATTGTACATATGAAATCTGACAGTTGTAAACCGAATTTAAACTCAGGTCTCACTCAAAATTGTCTATGAATATCGGTCAAAGATTGTATTACGAGGTCTGTGGGGCTATTACGGTGCTCAACACGATCAAATCATACCATGTCATAGCGGCCGTGAAAGGGACAGTGCTATGGCGTTGGTGTAGCGGCGTCTCTGTTTGGCGCGCCATGACATGGTATAATTTCATCGTTTTGAGAACGGTAATAGGGTGGCTGATTTGGGAACTTGCGACGTTTACTCTTCAATCTCATAGATACCGATCCATTGGACTTTTGCAAGTAATAATTCTTTCACCTCGATCGACCTCAAGTTATAATAGAAAGTCATCCATGAGCATAATATCTTCACGCATGACCAGCTAATCCCATCACACCTTGAGGCAAATCTCTTTTTTTGCGTAAAAATACGCCACGTCAACTTGGCCACTTCGCTATCTAGGTCACTAAGCCTGAACGAGGACCCACCCAGTGACTATTTATAAGCCAAAGCCCCCCTCGCAAGGATGCCTGATTACCCAGCACCCACCACGTATTGATTGCCCTTTATCTGCCAGCCCTCGTGTGGATATAGCTAGTCTAAGATAATATTTGCCGCCATCAGGCTGGCTTTGCGATAAATCGTTAAAAAATGCAAAAGAAATTGTGTTAAAAAATATATTAAGACCTTTAGACGCTCAAGTGATATGGCTTGCAAAGCGGGCTCGTAATATGTAGATGGTATGGTGAAATGTGAAATAGAATGGGTCCCAGAATGCAACCTTTAGATGTGACATTTGGTTTGGCTAAAAGAGACATGACATGATTGAATTTGAGATTGTCTCAACTGTCCAGAGCGGCTTGACTCTCTTGCAGTTGTCGATGTCTATAGCTGACGTTGACCACTTACGCTTAGCCTCACATAGACTGCCTACTTACCATTAGAAGGACTTAGTGAAAATCGATCCTTTTATAAAATACGTATACCTAATTATCTTTACCTACATAAAAGCTTCACTTCTGTAGGGTCATCACCGTCATTTATATCGTAGCCTAGTTGAGAGTTCAAGTTGAAAACGATCGTACAAGTTAAACAACGTTGGGCGACGCCTGTGCCTGGATGGATAACCGCTAGTGACATTTTCATCTGAGCCCATCCGTGCCTCGGAAATCACGTTAAGCAGTTGGTCCCGGTTGCTGTCGCTCGACAGCAGTCGTCAGGACACGTCAGGGGCCTACGGGCGGCCTGAATAACTCTGACAATACCTATTGTCAGAGTTATTCAGGCCGCCCGTAGGCCCCTTAGTAACTAAACCACACGAGAAGAAGCTTCACACATCCCTATTTTCACTCTATCCCTAGTTGTAATAGGGTAAACGAATGGACACACTGAAAGGATAGGGGTGGACCTACCCTGCCTCGCCTATTTGTTTAACCCTTTTAAGTTTTAAGGAAATCATTCCACGTCAATAAGTTTGTGGTGTATATTTTTATTTTTTGTTCGGCTAGCATATCAAACTACACCAGAACAACATTACAGCATTTTAAGCCGTATTACCATCGTCGTTAAGTGTTCGTATCTTGCAATATGATGTCGACTGTATGTTAGACGTCTTTGGTCTTTGTCTAAATTAAAAGTTTTAGTATTTATTTTAGCTGCAACGAACTCTTAAGGCGGTAAGACACTTTATATGGTATAGGGCGGTAATTAAATTAAAAAGTTTCTGTAAATACTACTTCTAGTTTCTGCAGAAAACAGAACTGTTGAAGTCACAGCTCCCTTACCATGAACTCTTATAGCAGGATTATTTCAATAATACTTTGTAATTTCGTATCATGACGACCTTAAAGTAAGCTTATTAAGGACGTCATGGTGCGAAATAATAAAATATTATTAAAGTAATCCTGCTATAAGAGTTCATGGTAAGGGAGCAGGCCTCGGAACTGATGGAAAATGCAGAAAAAAGTCTTCTTTCTATATTGAGCGTGTACTAAGGTCTTAATATTAATAACACAAATTGGAGAGCTCTTCTAAATAAACGCGATTTAAGTCATGGTTTAATGACATTTGTGGTAATAAATGCGAGTAAACCGTTCAATTAATAATAAAAATTAAATAGGGAACAAATTCTAATGGATCTTCTAAAGAAAGAAAGCTCTCGGTAGTGCCAATAATTACATTCATTGAAAAAAAAACGGGAAAGATCCATCCAGAGAATGGTTCGCATTATGCGATGATTTCTTGAAATTAAAATTAATTAGCCAAACCACTAAATAAGCCGCGATTAAAATTATTATATTTATAAAGGTTTATGTAATTTAACTGATTAAATAAAAACATTTTTTTTGTCTCCTTTAGTGACCAAACCTATTTGTCAAAGTTATTCAGGCCGCCCGTAGGCCTCTGACGTGGCCTAACGACAACTGTCAAGCGACAACAACCGGGACCAACTGCTTAAAATAAGAAGAGGCTCAGATGAAAGTGTCACTAGCGGTCACCCATCCAGGTCCCGACCTCGTCCAACGTTGCTTAACTTGTACGATCGTTTTCAACGTGTACTCGCAACTGGACTACGAGCCCCTTGAAAAACACACATGAAAAATTCCAGATGGTTATAAGTGAAAACCGCAAGCTAATATGTTGCAGTATTCTTTGTGTCGTTGTGTTGGTAGCGAGTTATTACCTCGTTGACGTGAGGCGCGTGTGGTACAAGCTGATGTTGCACACCTTCTACGTGGCGTGCGACTTGCTCAAACTGTTGATGAAGCTCGTTGAACTATATTGATCATGATCTGAGGGGTTTGGGGCGGGTTTGAGGGTAAGTTTGATTGGAGTTGTTTTCTAGCCTGGTCTCTCGCTTTCCTATATCTATGTCACTCCTATATCTGCGTCCGTCCTATATCTGCGTCCCTCCTATATCTATGTCCCGCCTATATCTGCGTCCGTCCGATATCTGCATCCCTCCTATATCTACGTCCCCTCTGTATTTGTATGCCTATATCTGCGTCACTCATATATCTTCGTCCTCCCTATGTCTTCGTCCTCCCTATGTCTTCGTCCTCCCTATGTCTTCGTCCTCCCTATGTCTTCGTCCTCCCTATATCTGAGTCACTCCTATATCTGCGTGCCCATATCTGTGTCACTGTTATAGCTACGCTCTCCCTATATCAGCATCCCCCTAAATGTACATTCCCCTTCTATCTGCCTCCCTATTCAATTCAATTTATTTATGTTCATTTATAGCCTAACAGTACATGTCACCAAAACTCTATAAACAACATTACGCAATCTTAGCACTAAACAATACACGAAAAGCAAACACGTCGAACTCCAAACCTATATCTGCGTCACTCCTATAGCTGCGTCACTCCTATATCTGCAACTCCCCTATATCTGGTACAATGCTGTGAATTCAAATCTACAAGTTTCATTGTTTATCACATGCTTTCATTCATAGCAAGCTGGCCGCTGCCTATGAAAAGCTACTGATAACAATGCGTGGGATATGATAGCTGATAATGTCGTGATTAGTCTTATCAGTGCCAAACGCTGCTTGATTGGGACTCTGTCGCGTTTGACGCTGTTATAATGAACTAACGATGAGCGGTTTGTTTCATAGAGTTGAAACTCCAAAACTCTGGGTTTGATTTATAGTTTCAATCAAACTCTTGTAAGGAAAATAATAATAATTATACTCAGAATTTGTATTACGCATTATCCATGCTCGTTGAACAAATTAGAACATGATGAAAAAATTCTTGCCGTGGGCAGGACTTGAACCTGCGACCTTGTCATTCCGTGACACGCTCTTCAAGAGCACAAGAGCGTATCACGGATTGACAAGGTCGCAGGTTCAAGTCCTTAACAGGCAGTAACGTTGATTTTCCATCTGTTAATATCTTGGCACACCACTCTCGCTTCACGCACGCTCATCGGTTTGTAGTAGACCACACATGGCCCATTTTCAATACAATTTGCGACTGCTCGTTCTACCTCTGCCGAACGCTCCCAGCAACAATATTGCTAGGTAACGAAACTACAAGAATTATCGTACTAAATATTTGGACAGTCGAAGACAGAGATAAGTATACAGGGGGCCTCAACAAGGTTGAGATTTTCTCAAAAACTACTGGACCGAATTTAATAATTCTTTTACAGTTACATATTTTTAGCTTTTATCTATCAAACAGTGAAAAAATTTCTGCAATGGGTCAAGTAGTTTTTGAGAAAATTTCAACCTTAAAAACTCTCCTGTACACCTTTCTCTGTGTTCCACCGTACGATTTGTTTTCTCTCTATTATCATGTTTCCTGCATATCATCAGAAATCTGAGCGTACAACGTGCTCCGGTGTCAATTTACATTACACATCAGAATTGTATCGAAACATTGTTTTGCTTTTCTAAGTATTATGTCTATTGGATAAACATTATTCAGCTTATTAGTAAAACTTCGCTGTTTTGTTAACGAGGTAAGGCTTTAACTGAACTGCTGATTAAGCCTCTTGGTATCACTTAAGCCGAGCTTGACGTCGCGATTCAAAGACAAATGACATTGCCACATTTCGATGGAGCTTTGCCCCATCTAGAAAACTACGTGACCATTTAAGCTGAACCTATCATTTTATTGGGGACTTATTACAGGTTTCATATTGCATAATCATAATCAGTAGGAGTTGTGAGAGTAGTAGAAAATGATAACAAAGACAATGAATAAATCGTTTCGATGTCTTACTATTTTCTGAAATAAGCCGATTTTTCGATTCGTTTGATGTACAAAACTTTATTTTAAACCAATAATTTTAATAAAAAACGGAGATATTTTTACATTTATTCGTTATCTTGTTCATCATACGGTTGATGATGGGGCAGAATCTGGCAATGTCATTTGAGCGCGAGTTAGTTTGAAAAAGCTTACTCTCTCGCTCTTACAACTGCCAAAATGCTACGAGATTTGACAGTGACAACAGCAAGCTCACTAGTTGAAGTAGCTTCTCTATCTCGGCTCTAAACTTTAGAGCGCGGCATAAAAGTGATTTAAAGTTAATCCATCATTAAGCCTTCAGTCCATTTCTACCTCTACGTTTTAACGAAGTGTGAAAGAGTTATATATACAGGTTTATGAATAACAGCACAGACCTCTAAAGTGATCCAATTTTGCTGTATTACAATGACATTAACTTCCCCGATTCAATAGAAATATTTCAAATGGAATGCGACAAGTTAATTTGTCTATTATTATTAAACCAGTGCTATTATAGTTTACCGTCGCCTTGAAAAGCAATGGCCATGGATGTAAAATTAAATCGCGACCAAAGACCCCGCATAGTGTAATTGAAAAGGCTGAAATATATTTAGGTTCATCATTCAATATAGTAAAATCATGGCACGCAATAGCCAGTGATTCTGTTATTACGATCTTTTGCGATTGTGTAAGGATATTTTATTTTACGATTCTAATAGGATCAATTTTGTGCCATCCAAACATACCCTTATTTATTACATAACAGGTGGCGTTGTCAACATTTTGGGAATTCAATATTTTGCGAATTCAACATTTTGAATAGAATATAATCATTTATTGCAGTTCATGTTCACTTTAAAAAATACGTATTGAAGTGTCATCAAATATTGAATATGAAGAGTCGACAGTAGTTTTGGCGACCACTTTGACTGTCCCGGGTACCACATGTGGGTCCCGGTAGACAAGCCGCCCAAGCCTATTTATTTAAATATTTTATAATTTAATCTTAAATGATATGTTTTATAATATTAATAAAAAATATGTACTGCTGGAATTAGGCTATGTAAAATAATATTAATAATAATGTGTAACATTTGCATGCCGTAACGGGGTAAATGTGCGAACTTAATCTGTAGTACCATCCTGTATCACCACATTTACAGCAAATAAAGTACTTTGACCTTTGTATGGGGACTGTCAAAGTGATAACCCATGAAAACGCTATACATTTTTCTTATCAAATTCACATGTACATTGCAATTCAATACATCAAATATTATGAATAAAACAAAGCTTTCTCCCACACTCATTTGCCAGCTCCATGCGTGTCCCAAACAAAAACGTCTATTTTCTGAACAATGCACGCCGAATGAAAACAGTTTTAGGCACATTAAACTCGTTACATCAACTGCTAGTGGATTGTCCAAACAGATTGAAGATGCGTACTGTACTCCTAGTAATAGACTTGTATTGAAACTATTCTATTCTTGGGGTTTTTGAAAATGGCGGTAAACGACGGTTGCGAAATTATTTAATAGTTTTCAGTTAAATGACATTGCCACATTTCAATGGAGCTTTGCTCCACCTACAAAACTACGAGACCATTGAAGCTGTACCCATCATTTTGTTGGGGACTTATGGTTTTTTTATTTAAGTTTTTGCATTCAATCCATTTTTATATGACTGTACTTTATACGTGCGCACGAGTTGACGACAAAAAAAATAGGTAAAATCAGAAGGTGCCAACCCGCGCGCACTCGCGAGTTCCACACTCGCCAGTTGACGAATAAGTCGCATAATCACAAGATAGTAGGAGTTGCGAGAGTAGTAGAAAATGATAACAAAAACAATGAATAATTCGCTTCGATTTCATACTATTTTCTGAATTCATAATTAAGCTGTTTTTTCGACTCGCAACCTGTACAAAATTTTATTTTAAACCAAAAAATATTGGCGGCGCTAGTTGGCTCTATGAATGCCCTTAACAAACATAACTCCTGGCAAACGGTTTAGGCTTCAGCTGATGCTAACACATAGTTGGTGAATTGGCGATGGGTGATACTTTATAGCGCGTACGAATGAACGCGATTTAAAATTATACCATCGTTTAGGCCTTCTATCCCTCTCTAGCTTAACGTTTTTAACGAAATGTGAAAGTGATAAGAACACGGTTTAAGACTTCGTATGCGCGGATTTACAGTTTTTCTACGAAGGCTACGGCCCTAACTACTAAAATTAAACGTCTGAAAAAAATATATAGCAATCTTGGGAATCGCAAACATACCCCTACATGTCTTTTAAAATGAAAATTATATCCGAACCGAAATAATTATTCATTCAAAATATACATCAAAATGTAGGGAACTATAAATACGAGAGCTTCACTTAGAAAATCTGATTTTTGTTGGCGTATTTTTATTTCCCTGACAAAACTCATAAAAATACGAATATTGCGACATTGCGCCGTGCTCTTCACTCCGCCGCTGCGGGGCATCTTCTGTCTCACTCTTGCTTTTGACAACCATATAGCGCCTTAACTAGGTTTACACATAAACGTGTAAGTTATTAGCGTGTGTGTTGTCTGCAGGTGTCGTTGCATGGTGGGGGTGAGGAGTTGGTGCCACGATGGGGGACAGCTTCCTGCACCTGGGGGACATCGTGTCCCTCTTCGCGGAGGGCACCGTCTCAGGCTTCCTGAGTACTTTAGGGTAAGTCGACTGTGGACACACGTTTTTCCTGATAATAGATATCAGAGCATCGATCATCGGTGATTTTCTTATAATTTGATGTTGTGTTTCAGGTTGGTAGATGACAGGTGCGTGGTCTGTCCAGAGGCCGGCGACCTGACTGATCCACCCAAAAAGTTCCGGGGTAAATATCTCGACGCAATCTGGGAGAATATCGACCGTTGTTTAAAAATAGACTTTTAGCTTTTCGGGGAACCTGATCGCGGCGAAAAACGACTGGAGTCTTTTATCAAAGCCGACAAAGGACCCTGCCTTGTATTTTATAAAGCGTTTTGTTAAATTTGGTAAAAATGATAGGAACAAATATTAGAGAAAACTGAGAAGAATGTGACAGAGTTTTAAATTATATACTAAAGAGTACTATACATATTTCAACACGTTTACATCACCTATTAATTAGTTTATTGTTTACAAATAAAAACAAAATGTCAAACTTAAAATTAACACAACAAAATACTTAAAACTAAATTATCCGTTGAATCTTTTAAAGTTTTAATTCTAAAAACGAAGTCACATGCTTTTAGGAAAGGGTATAGGAAGACGAAAGGCAGATACTTATATGAACAACTTTAGTTGTACGACTTTGAAATTTTGGCGATTTAATTTTTTGAATTGATACGCATCTTCCTCATTTTCTCCTGTCGTTAACGTCCAGTAGGTATCGATCTGAGGCCGCAATCAGGTACCTACTGGACAAAAACGACGGGAGCAAATGTGGCGGGGGTTTCAACTGGCAGCAAGCCGCGTGCCGATCGCGCCTGTGTGATACTGAACACCATCTCTTCGGCTTCCTATATTTTATTCCTTCCCTTTCGGTTACACTCTGTATAATTCACTGATATCTTTTAAAAGAAAACTCAGGGCATTCTTTTCCGAGAAATATAAATTATAGATTTCACTTATTTTTCATTTATTATGATCTCATCGAATTTTAACTTACTAAATCTAAGTACTAGAGTATAAATATAAAATATATATATAAGTATAAAAATGTATTTGTTTATATCATAAAAGTATAGTACAAAAGTTGAGTTAGCCTATAAGTAAGGCATTGTATATGCATGTTAGTGAAATAAGAATTTTAACTCGGTTAATTACGGTGTCTTGTTGCCTTCCTATATAAATAAATATAAACACACATTCACTGCATTATTTCAGATTGTCTGTTCAAGATCTGCCCTATGAACCGCTACTCCGCTCAGAAGCAGTTCTGGAACACTGCCAAGCAGTCCGCTAACTCTAACACCGACACAGGACTGCTGAAGAGGTTACACGTAAGTAACCTTTTTTATTAACGGGGGGGGGGGAGGTCAGGTTATGTGCAGTGCGAGTGGCTCGAGGCCCGGACGGGGAGGAGGAAGGTGATGGATGAATGGGTGATGAATTGTGGGCTATTACAGCCCGCAATTGGGAGTGCTTGAGGCACTAGTCGGGTCGCGGGTGTATCGCAGTTCCCGTGGCTCGGCAACAATGGCACGAGGTGGAACACCACAGGAAGCTTAGTCGGTATTCCGCCCCTTCGGAGCGGCGAGCCCGACATAACCTACACCCTCGACCGGGCGTGGTGGTACACGTAAACGTGTTTTACCTGGGACAAAAAAAGGTCATGTTATGTGACATTTGTACACACTAAACCGATTCGTAATAGCAGTGTTCAAACACTACCACTAACAAGCGCACGCTCACATACACACCCTACACTCACTACATACACATCACGCACACGCCCTTCCTCAATCACACATACGCACCTATAACTGCATAATAATTGCAAGCCAATATTTTTTTAGATTTAGTTAGATTAAATTAAGATTGAATTGTTTTCTGTGCGTGATCCTCGAGTATAATAGCGATTTAAATGTGAGAATATAAAGATACTTTATATTTTGATTTGGTAGTCAATGTGTGTACGTACTGTACAATTAAAATGATATAAATAACAGAGGAATTTAGTATTCACCTTATAAATAGGTTAATAATAATCCTAAATCAAATTGCACAATCCCAAACCACATGTTATTTTAAACAGAAACATTAACTATCAAAACTAGGAGTTTATCTAACGGACAGCGGAACAATCACTGGAATTTATTTCCTCCCCGAAGTTTTTATAACCAAATGAACCATTCGGCTTGATGGATCGCGTCGTTAGACAGATTCACGATCGTTATTTAAACTCCTGGTTTTATTTCAAGGCGTGTCAAAATACGTTGAGTTGGTTTATCTAGACCTATTTGGGAGGACCACGCGACTCATGTCACGACAGCGAGCGCTGTGGCAACGACAACATTGTTATATTATGTACAAAAACGTCTGTTGGGGAAACGACAATGCCAGATTCTGCCCCACCATCAACCGCATGATGTACAAGATAACGAATAAATGTAAAAATATTTCAGTTTTTGTAAACTTTTATTTATTGGTCAGGTAAACAATAATAATTATAACACAATACTACTATTATATACTATTATATATACCTACGTAAATAAAAAATATTACAAATAAAAAATTTCGTTTAAACTCTGCCAGTTTTTTATTAAAATTTTTGGTTTAAAATAAAGTTTTGTACATCAAGCGAGTCGAAAAAACAGCTTAATTAAGAATTCAGAAAATAGTAAGAAATCGAAGAGAATTATTCATTGTTTTTGTTATTCTTCTATAGGAGTTGCGAGAGTAGTAGAAAATGATACTGATTATTATAATTATGCAATAATATGAAACCTGTAAAAGTCCCCAACAAAATGATAGGTACAGCTTAAATGCTCACGTAGTTTTATAGGTGGGGCAAAGCTCCATTGAAATGAGGCAATGTCATTTGGATCTAGTTCACGACATCGACAGTCACTACATCGACAGTACACTATATCGATGGTACGCTACATCGATAATACATCGACGGATCAGTGCAGCGTACTATTGCTTTTATGCATAGGTAGTTAGAAGTTAGGATACATGACTTCAGTAGATTATTTCAATGATTAATTTTAGTGCATCATACGTATATTTGGTATACCTTGAATCAAATGATAACTATAAATCCACTACAGCTATTCGCTTAAGATATCAGCCGTCACGCAAACATATGTACGGGTCGGATTAATATTGTAGAAGCCAATTTATGTTGTGGGACGGCAATTAATTCTGAGTACTGTTTGTTATACATACTTAGTGTTATGTTGTAAGAAGGGAGGAAGCTAGGAAGGGTATGAAGGTCATTAGAATACAATGTCAATTGTATATAAATACATGAAATGAAGATGTCAACGTCTACATATATATTGAATATTCTGTATTGGTGGCACTTCACTTGGCTATTATATTGTATTTGCGTATTTGTCATAATTGCCATATGTGTATATATGTCATCATCATCAGCCCGTATCAGTCCACTGAACCCGACTCTCGGCCCTCTGCATCCAGTCCCTGCCAGCCATCTTCTGAAGGTCATCCCTCCATCTGGTCGGGGGGCGTCCCACACTACGTTTACCCGTTCGTGGCCTCCATTCGAGAACTCGTCTACCCCATCGGTTATCGGTTCTACGACAGATGTGACCAGCCCACTGTCACTTCAGTTTACTGGTTCTATGAGCAGTGTCAATCACTTTTGTCTTCTGACGCATATGCTTGTATCTTATTCTATCTAAAAGAGAAATGCCAAGCATAGCTCTTTCCATAGCTCGCTGAGCGACTTTGAACTTGTGGGCCAGTCTCACCCGGGGCTTCTTAGCACCCCGCCGTTATTATTATTTATATGTACGTCAAGTATTTGCTCAGCGAGCTATGGAAAGAGCTATGCTTGGAATTTCTCTGTTAGATAGAACAAGAAACGAGTATATCCGCCAGAAGACAAAAGTGGTTGAGACTGCTCATAGAATCAGTAAACTGAAGTGGCAGTGGGCTGGTCACATCTGTCGTAGAAGCGATAACCGATGGGGTAAACGAGTTTTCGGACGGAGGTCAGGAACGGGTAAACGTAGTGTGAGACGCCCCCGACCAGATGGAGGGATGACCTTCGCAAGATGGCTGGCAGGGACTGGATGCAGAGGCCCGAGAGTAGGGTTGATGGGCGCGCTTTGGGAGAGGCCTACGTCCAGCAGTGGACTGATACGAGCTGCTGATGATGATGATGAAGTATTTGACAAATACGACAAACATCCAATAGCGAATACGAATAGCTTAGAAGTGGGAGCATAACATGACATTTGCAAATGACGAACTGTCGAGTTCAATAATATAATAAAGTTTCCTGCCTAATATCTGTGTGTGTGTGTCAGCATGCCGCGGAAATCGAGAAGAAGCAAAACGAGCTGGAGAACAGAAAGTTGCTTGGGACGGTCGTGCAGTACGGCAGCGTCATACAGCTGCTGCACGTCAAGTCCAATAAATACCTCACGGTGAGTATATGTTTGTTTGCTTTTGATGGGATTAAAAGCGAGTATTTATTCGAATAATTGCGTCTTTATTCTGTTCACTAGGTAAACAAGCGACTGCCCGCTTTATTGGAGAAGAACGCAATGCGTGTCCATCTGGACGCGAACGGCAATGAAGGCTCCTGGTTCTATGTAATGCCATTCTACAAACTGCGTTCCACAGGTGAGAGAAAAATTTATAACCTAGGTCTACTAGCATATTGAAAATTGATAATGTAAATGCTGCTTTAGACCTAGGTGTCTAGTCATTCATTCATTGTTCTCTGAAATGAAATGAAAGTTTATTGTCTAGTTATAGGTCAATTACAATCAGGTTTTACATTTTTTATGTCCAACTATAACTTGCCGGTAGGCGTACAATAAGTTGAATTTTACTTAAATATCTAATGTTATATTAAGTCATTACATTATTATGTCCATTATTATGTATCTCTCTAGGTTTCACGGGTTTAAGAAAACCCGGTCATTTGAAAGGCTTGCACGGAGACATAGGTCCAACGCGTAGAGGCCCCTTAGAGAACTTTAATTTGAAGGGATATGTGATGCACCTAGCGGGACCCGTCTCTGAGCGCATCTGACTGCACTCAATGACAGACCCCGTCAGGTGCATAAACTATTGCAGTGATTGGAAATTACAACTTAATTGGGGCTATTGGTTTGGGGTGTTGGTGGGTCAGCCAGTCTGGTCTATAGAGCGAGACGTCGGACACCTGCCATGATCACATTGTCTCGAAGTTATGAAAAAATTGGCAGGCGGTGACTCGCCCCTCACTAGATGGGCCCTCAACATGTCCATTATTATTATTATTAGTTATATCTATGTCAAAAGTATATAATATTATTATTATTTATGTCAATTTATTATCCGCCAAGTGATCATTAACTTTGTAGTAACACTTTAATTAACATGTCCGACAGGAATGATCAATTCATTCCTTATCCTGTCACAAATTCCTCTTGCAATGTGAGACTGGTTTTGAATAACGTCAATGTTTCCGTTTCAGGGGACAACGTTGTGGTTGGTGATAAGGTCATTATGAACCCGGTGAATGCGGGCCAACAAGTCCTTCACGTATCATCTAATCACGAACTGTCTGACAATGTTGGCTGTATGGAGGTAAAGCATTTGTTTAGAGTCTGTGCGGAAAGAGAATAGGCGTAGGATTTGAGGGCGCATCTGCGCTTAATTACCGTTTTTGTCACGTTGGCAACACATGTACGTCACTGTAATATCTTGATATTTTGAGATATTTAAAAACTGAACTGAGGCTGTGTTAGAATATTAATTAATGTTTTCTGATTAAGGGAAATAACTAACTATAATGTTAGTTCCATTTTACGCCACGCCTATTCTCTTTCCGCACAGACTATAAAAGATACTGTCGTATACATAAAATCTACATTGAGCCTCATTAAGGTTAAGATATTCTCAAGATTTTTTTTTACTGATTGTTAAATAAAAAATATTTACTAGTAGATAGTGTAGTGGGCCTATCACACGTACAGGCTTCACCACAGTTTTGTTTGCGCAAGCTTCTCGCATAGAATGACGTGTCTACCACACGGTTTGTGTGTTACCGTTTTACCACACGCACGGTGTTCCGTGTACAAACAGGCCTGCGCAGGCAAGGCCCTGTGCATGTCTACTACACGCACAGGCTTCACCACAGTTTAATTAACCGTGACACAGTGTAATTGTAATAAATTGTACATGTGACCTATCTCTGTGTAAGCCCGTGCGAAGCATTTTCTTCGTCCATTAACATACGAACGGCTAGGAAGGAACGCCCTGCTGGCATCGGCCTTGGAATCTTCAATGCAAGAGTGAAGGCCTTTACTCGGTCCTATATTTGTGTTTGACCGTACGGTCGAAGACAAAGATAGGTGTACAGCAGAGTTTTTAAGGTGGAGATTTTCTCAAAAACTACTTGACCTATTGCAAAAATTCTTTCACTGTTAGATAGATAAAAGTTAAAACTATGTTACTGTAAAATACTTATTAAATTCAGTCCAGTAATTTTTGAGAAAATTTCAACCTTATTGAGGCCCCCTGTATACATATCTCTGTCTTTGACCGTACAATAAAAAATTCTGACGTGCACATTCTTGTATCCGCAGGTGAACGTGGTAAATTCGTCGACGTCATGGAAGGTGACTCTCTTCCTGGAGCACAAGGAGAACCAGGAGGAGATCCTGAAGGGTGGTGACGTGGTGCGGCTGTTCCATGCCGAGCAGGAGAAGTTCTTGACCATGGACGAGCACCAGCGGCGGCAGCACGTGTTCCTGCGCACCACGGGCCGCTCCAGCGCCACCGCCGCCACCAGCAGCAAGGCGCTGTGGGAGATCGAGGTGAGCTAGGAGACTGGAGGAGGGAAGGATACTGGTCCACGCAGAACAGGAGAAGGTCCTTAACATGGACGAGCAACAGCGGTACTAGAGTTGGGGTACTGTGGGACATTAGGGTAGTTTTCAAAATGAAAATGTCATAATTATTTTATTAATGGACTCGACAGTTCGTCATTTGCCAGTGTCATGTTACAGAATATTCAATATACCATAGTCTTCATCACTCTGTAAGAAGCAGCTCGACAGTCACGTTTCCGAGGTTGTAGCGGGACTCTTGATTAAAGCTTGAAACTTCAGATCTTGCACAAATTATCCAGTAAATTAAGATTTTGAAAATGGCGGGAAACGACGGTTGCGAAATTATTTGATAATTTTCAGTTTAATCTATACAGTGGTTGTTTTGTATTTAATGTCACGTTAATCAGAAAATGTTCGCGAATGACAGTATGGTGAAGTTATTGGAGAATTCATGCAAAATCTGAAGTTTGGCGCTATAGTCAAGAGTCCCACTACGAGCTCGGGAGTGAACGTGACTGTGGAGCTGCTTCGTCCAGAGTGACGACGCTACGGCGACTCCCTTGGATGAAGAGAAGACGATATGATATGTTGAATGTTCTGTAACATGACATTGGCAAATGACGAAGTGTCGAATCCATTAAAATGAATAAAATGTGTTGTTGTGAGGTGGTGCAACACGACCCGTGCCGCGGCGGCGCCGGCCACTGGAACTCCATCTTCCGCTTCAAGCACCTCGCCACGGGACACTACCTCGCGGCAGAGGCGTGCGTTAGACCGACGTGAGTTGTTGCATATTTTATGGCTTCTGTTGTTGACCAATAGTGGTCATTATCCATCATCGTCATCAGGGTGTTAGCAATGACTTTTATTAGCATTTGTAAAGGTTTAGCGGTGGTAAAGGTTTTTAGGAAATTAAAACTGCAATTTTTTTAACTAAATACGTCACAAGCCACCCAATGAACTTAGAAATGACCATTAGGTCAAATTCTAGTGAAAGAAATCGTTGTAAACAATTAATAATACCTTAAAATATATATAAAAAACTCGCAATACAAAAGCACAGTAACGATGCACATCACATTAATAATTTTTTCGATAGTTGAATTTATTGAAATTTATTATTTTTCCGCAAATTGTTTAATTTACTTAAACGCTGTGTAAACGCATAATAAATGTACGTCACAAGCCTAACTATCCATTTAATTTTGTCGAATGAATTCAAGGCCACCCCATATTATTATTTATGTAGACTTTGACATGACTTAAGGGCTAATAAAAATAGGGAGCGAGATATAAGAAGTCACAATATATCTTTTAGGTCGCATTGACCCTTGGGCTTTAACCAATACCCTGGTATCAAATATGTATATGCAGAATGTATAATTATGTATATGTAAATATGTATGTAAGTATTTGAATGTATATATTATGTAGGTATCAGTTTGTTTGTATTCTTATTGTACATAAAACCTTAAAAATTAACACATAGTTTTGGAGACAATATTTACAACGGCGAGCTTAACCCTATAGAGTTCTCTTACAGCTAACCTTAAACTATTTAAATGGAGATCGTATTCTGAGCAGGCACACTGCATACAATAAATTCTTAATACTATCTATATTACACAGTCAGTGTAATTTAATTATAATTTTATCCATATGAATGTGTTGCCATAGTGTCGAAATTTACTGTATTTAATATTATGTTGTTACTACTAGTGAAAACCTGTAATTGGCTTTGTGTTACTATTGTAGTTTATGTAATCTGTCATTGTTTTGCTGTTGGTTTTCCTGTTAAAATAAAATCAATAAAACAAATATGTGTGTTGTCAGTGACAGCGCGTTGGACCCGTGCGAGCCGGCGTACCAGCTGGTGTCGGTGCCGCACTCGTCTGAGATCGCCACGCTGTTCGAGCTCGACCCCACCACCATGACGCACTCGGACGCGCCGGTGCCACAGAGCAGCTATGTCAGGTAACACTCACCGTAATAGCTGTTGAGTTCGACCTTTTCTAGGGACCCGTACTTCAAAAGGAACTAACAGAAATTATTTCAAAAAACAATAAACCCGACTGTATAAAAATCTCCTTTTGATTATTTTTTTTTTACCCTATGACACTCCCGTAATCAAGACGAATCTAACGATACCTCATACACCAAAATCAAACAAGCCGTTTAGACAGGATGGCAGGAAGGAATGGACATACATACATATACCTGTAAAACATTACTCTCAGTAATTCAAATTCTGAGTAAAAATAGGAGCGCATCATCATAAATCATGTTTCTAACCGAATGTTAGACATGGTTGTCGGAATACTACTACTATTGTCCGATAGATGGAATTGCGTAACATACCCTTTAAGTATGTATAAAGCGATGGAGATTTTCGGTGGGCTCGGCGTGGCCTGTGGTGGCTCAGTTGGTAAGAGCGTGTCACGGAATGACAAGGTCGCAGGTTCAAGTCCTGCCCACGGCAAAAAAAATTTCATCATGTTCTAATTACCCTCCTTCTGGGACAGTCGGTTAAAAAAGGCGGTTCCGTATCCGGTCGATGATCGATTGCCCAAGTGTACATTTTTAACCGACTTTCAAAAAAAAGGAGGACGACGAAAGTAGTAAGTTACGTATCCCTATCGTATACCTATTTGGCTTGGCACCGACTTAAAAGAGATCAGTAGGTACATAGCAATAATATTTTATTTCAATATTCGTATGTAGATGTAATTAATTAATTATTTTATGCTTTTTAGTTCCTTTTTGTTTATTTTTTTGAAGGCGGTTTTTATTATTATTTAATAATAACTTATTTAATAAAAATTAACACTCGAAGTCAAATCTCTTTATTGCAAGTAAGCACGTTGCGTACATTTTTGCACGTCAACATGTTTTGAAAAACTTTCAGCAGCACATCTATTTAAATAACAAGAATTCAGTTACTTAATAACTGGGTAATTACATAGCATTGCAAGGAAAAGGTGCTAATGTTTAAGGGAAAAGTGTGAAATGGGTTAATAATAAATGTGTTGACGCATAGCAATGTTGTTCCAGACTCCAGCACTTATGCACGCATACGTGGGTGCACTCCACGTCCATACCCATAGACAAGGACGAAGAGAAACCGGTCATGTCCAAGGTAAGAGCGGGATAGAGATATGTGCATGGACTGACGGCATTTACGTCTCGCATAGCATCCAGGGGATGAAGCTCGTGCTCCGGATTGAGGAGCCTCTCCTGAACGGGAGGATAACGCAGCTGGAGTCTAGAAGGCCTACGCACTTCAAGACCTTCCTGCTGCGTGTCCTGTCCAAACAGTTGAAGGTGCTCCTCAAGCCGGACTTCTGGCCTGAGGAGGTGGTCTTCCGACGCTTTAGGGAAGCGGAATTGAATGCGATTTCTTTTTATAGAAAACTGTTTTATAGAAAGTTTTACGATAAATACTATTTTTCAATATACAATACATGGCATAATTGCGACAAGCTAAGGTGTAGTTCACAAATGTGCCAAAAACGGCCGTTTTTCGCAATTATGCGAACTACAACTTACCGACATTGAATCACGTTATAAATAAGCCTTTAAAAAATAGTATTTATCGTAATAAACATTTCATAAATAGCTTTTTTAATAAAAGTGATTATATTGGAAGATATTATTTTTTTAAGATTGGCGGCGCTAGTTGGCCGAATGAAGGCCCTTAAGTAGATCAATCAAATATCATCACCAGTCTATTTATATTGCCCCACTGCTCGGGCACAGATCTTCCCATACATCGAGGGAGCTGGGGCCATGATCCACCACGCGGGCCCACATTGCGGATTGGCGGATTTCACATGCCTTAGAATTTTTTCTTCTACGGCGTTTAGGTTTCATCACGATGTTTTCCTTCGCCGTTTTGAGAGCATTCGGTAAATATACTTGATCAAAATTAGCAGTGTACTTGTCTTTTTTGACAGTTCTTGTGATTTGTGACAGTTCTTGTCATTTTTGACAGTTAAAACTGGTATAAATGTGGACAGACAATAAATCTGGAGCTGGGTGAGTCGACCACCTCACATTTCAGAAGTAGTCAACTCACCCAGGTACTGGGTGAATCGACCACTAACAATTTTAAAAGGTGGCATATCTCATCCATAGGTGGGATTTTTGGAGGGTGAGTTGCCACCTAAGCCGTAGAGACACGTAAACCGTAGCCCAAATCAAGTGTCTTATTTTGTAAACAAAAACTACCCTAGCCTACTAACATCTTAACCTGTTCTGTGATCATTGGGTAGTTATTTTCACATTATTATATCGGATCACTTTATTTTCACAATGATGAACAGGTTCAATCAATCAGTTCCTTCAGTGTTACTTCACAACAGGTAATTAGACGATCATATTTGTTTACAAAATAAGACACTTGATTTGGGCTTCGGTATAGATAAATAAAACCCTATTACATTAACCAAAATTATGTATTGTACAGACAGGTCTATGAAGCATCCACCCCGGTGCTTGTTTGTCTTCAGGTCGGTTGTTCCATCGTAAAGGAGGACAAGGAGGCGTTCGCCCTGATATCCGTGTCCCCCAGCGAGGTGAGGGACCTGGATTTCGCGAATGACGCCTGCAAAGTGCTGTCGGCCTTGTCGACCAAACTGCATCACGGGAATATTGAACATAACGAGAGGAAGTAAGTACTACTTTCGAGTGGCAGCTGTATTGTGTAACTTGCACAATTAATCAAAGGACGCGAAATGATCGATAAGTCGACGAGTGAACTTTTAAGGGGGAGGAAGGGAGGTAATGACGGATGTATCAAGATCAAAAGGCAAATGCTTTCGCGGCAAACAACTACTTTCTGACATTTTCGTGTATTTTGCGTGTCAAAATAAAAATTGTTTATTTCGTACAGGTCCATAGATGTTAGTAAAATACAATAAAATGACTTACAAGAAACGTACAAAAGATACTACATTCCATGTAAACAAAAGAGATGCATATATTAATAGTTCATCGCCGACTGTTCACACCGCGGGCGAGTACTCGCTCGGCTATTTTGTCGCCGACCGTGTACTCGCCCATTCGCTGAGCTACACTGGCGAGTGTGTGAGTGAAGCGAGTAATCGCCCGTCGCTCAGCGACACTCGCTGATAGCTGAGCTACAAGACTATACTTGCCACTCGCTGCTCGTCCACTCGTTTTCTAGTTGATAGCTTTACTCGCGAACAACTGCCTTAATCTGTTTCTTGATTTCTCTATGTATGGTTATCTTGTCAGGGCTCTCACCTGCCTCCTGCAAGACATCGTGTACTTCATAGCGGGCTTCGAGAACGAGCCCAACAAGTCTGAGGCGCTGGACCTCATCGTGGAGAACCCCAACAGGGACAGGCAGAAGCTGCTGCGAGAACAGTACATACTAAGGCAGCTGTTCAAGATATTACAGGTACAACTTTTTAAACTTCAATTCAATGCTTTATTTGTGGCATCGAATGCGTATTCACATAGCCAATGTCACGTAACGAAGCACATACACACTGGGGATCAGGGACAAGGCCGAAAGATGTTTCATGATCCTGCGGAGATATCTAAAACAACACAGAACGGCACAAAAACACGGTTTGTATATGTCACCGGAAGATAACAAGATCCGCAAGTTTATAAATTTCCTAGGAAATTTATAAACTTTCGTAGGATTCTAAACGAGAGATAAATTGTATTGTTTTACGCCCACATTTTCGCAAATTGATAAACTTACCGAAGCGGAAAATAATAAGTAAGCAATAACCAAACGCCATGTGTTACACATATGTGATACATATTGATTAGATAAAAACAGCGAACACGAAAGAGGGTAGAATGTTTTGTGTCACCCTTCTGACGTTCAACACTTCAGTCTACTCGTGACCATGATGGCTGCAATGCTGGCGAAATATCGAGACATCAATAAATAAATGTTTAACGCGGTAATTCCCGTTTTTATATAATCAACTAGCTGTACCCCGCAACTTCGTTTGCGTAGAGAAGGAGGATGGAGGCAAATCTTCCTCTCTGGATCCTTGTTTCCACATCACATACCGCCATGGCTTGTAGCCTATGAGCTGTCCGGATATTTCAGCTATCTCCTAGTGAAACTCCCATCAAAATCCCTTCAGTAGTTATGGCGTGATACTTGCACACAGTCACAGACAAACAGACAAAAATTCTAAAGATTAGTGTTTTGGCATCAGTATCGATCCTAAAACACATTACAATTATTCTTTTCAAAAAATATCCAATGTACAGATACAACTTTTTTACAATCTTATTATATGTATAGATATTTAGATATGTATTACAGGTATAAACTATTTAATATTATAATTAATAAATGCTATTATTCCCAATATTGTTTAATTTATTTGGAAATGAATGATATTTATTAGTAACTTAAAATGCATTATGGTAATAAAAAATTAAAACTAAACTATTTAAACAAAATTATAAATGCTATTATAATTTATATATAACTTACAATACATTACTTTGGCGTCACTTCACTTGGCTATTCGAATTCGTATTTGTCAAAATTGCCATGTGTAGTTGGTATGCTTGACAAAATATTCGTCTTGTATGTACGTCAAGTATTTGACAAATACGACAAACACCCAATAGCGAATACGAATAGCCAAGTGAAGTGCCACTATTTATTTATTTAATTAATGGACTCGACAGTTCGTCATTTGCCAATGTCATGTTACAGAAAATTCAATATATAATAGCATTCTATCTTCCTCCAGGGGAGTCGCAGTAGCGTCTTCACCCTGGGTAGCCGCGTCTTCATGTCTTCATCCAGAGGACGTAGCGTCATCACTCTGGACGAAGCAGCTCGACAGTCACGTTCACTCCCGAGTTTGTAGCGGGACTCTTGATAAAAGCTTGAAACCCCAGATCTTGCTCAAATTATCTAACAAATTCACCATGTCGTTTCCCGGCATTTTCAAGAGAACCGAAGTGCCACTGTTAGGGAAGGTCTGTGTCCGATCAGTGGGGTAAGAATATATAGACTGATGATTGTTTTCCAGGGCCCGTTCCAGGAGACTCCGGAGGGCGACGCGTTTCTCAAGATAGAGGAACTCAACGATCTGCGATACGCCCCCTATAAGTACATATTTCGACTATGCTACCGAATACTGAGGCTCAGCCAACAGGACTATAGGAAAAACCAAGTGAGTTGACGGAGAACGGAAAAAGAAAACTTATGTACTTTAACGATTATTCTTTCTAAACGATGAGTGCGTAGACCTTTTCCGCACGAGTGCCGCATCCATGTGTCGCTTGCTGACCGCGAGATTTGTGAATTCTGTGCCTGGTTGAGTGTCGACGAGTGGCCGTGCGGTGTATTTGTGTGGAGCGGGCTTTGTTAAACACTGCACTGGATCTTAATTTTTTAGTTTCTATCTGTTATTCCATTATTTGCGTCTTGTTTAATTACTCAGTATCTATAAGTTAAGACCTATAATTGGCTTCTTGTGTCTATTAAAATGAAAATGTAGTATATTATAAGCTGTTGGTTTTCCATATCATAATAAAATAAACGATCATGTTAAGCAACGTTGGGAGTGTTGTGACACTGGATAAGTGACCTTTAGTGACAGTTTCATCTGAGTGCTAGTTACCCACGTTAAGCAGTCGGTCCCTATAGCTGTCGCTCGGCAGCAGTCGTTAAATCATGCCCAGATACCTACGCTGAGTAACTGTGATCATTATTCCTCTTCTGCTAGGCGTGTATTCATAAACGTGATTTAAAGTTACGCCACTGTTAAGACCCTCTATCCCTTTCTATCTTAACCTTTTTAACGAAGTGAGAACGGGATAGCAATACGATTTAAGTACAGTGAGGTTTAACTAGGTTTATGAATAACAGCATTGCAGGATACACAAACTATAATAGTATCAAAAAGTCGATTACAGGTTCTCACAAATAGTATCAACGTATTATTATATATAAACGGATATCACTCACTTATATTGTTGAAGGCGGCAATTAGACCGACAGTTTCGACCGTTTTCGACGGTCGAAACTGTCGGCCTAATTGCCGACTTCAACAATATAAGTGAGTGATATCCGTTTATATATAATAATTTGTAGTAATGGCTCACTATAGTTTTAATTCTGAAGTATCAACGTAAATTTAATTTTCGCAGGAATACATAGCGAAGCACTTCGGCTTCATGCAGAAGCAAATCGGCTACGATATATTGGCCGAGGACACTATCACCGCACTCCTGCACAACAACAGGAAGCTGCTGGAGAAACATATCACGGCGTCAGAGATCGAGACGTTTGTCGGTGAGTTGCTTTCAATATTATCATCATCATCAGTCAATACCTACATATTATATGTTGCAAAAAAAACTAAACTATTTAAACTAACAACCTATAAATGTACAGAAAAAATTATATATAAAAAACATGCGCCAAGTCCCCCACAATTGGCAATGTGCCCAAAAGGCTGGCGGCGTTGCCCCGCTGTATAGCGAGGCTGACCCGTTGGGCAAAGTATATATATATATAAAGTATATCATCAGTCTATTTATATTGCCCCACTGCTCGGGCACAGACCTTCCCCTACATCGAGGGAGCTGGGGCCATGATCCACCACGCGGGCAATTTTTTGTTATTTTAACGAAGTCTTCTGTCTCATCGTAAGACCCAACAGTAGTCGCTTCACCTTTTGTTTTGTTTCTCGAACACTCCAATTTTTAATATCATGCCGTACATTGTCAATGATTAATTAAATAACTAAATCTATACATATAATAAGATTGTAAAAAAGTTGTGTCTGTACATTGGATATTTTTTGAAAAGAATAATTGTAATGTGTTTTAGGATCGATACTGATGCCAAAACACAAATTTTTAGAATGTTTGTCTGTGACTTTGTGCAAGTATCACGCCATAACTACTGAAGGGATTTTGACGGGAGTTTCACTAGGAGATAGCTGAAATATCCGGACAGCTCATAGGTTATAAGCCATGGCGGTATGTGATGACTGAGAATATAACTTTTTCTACGCAAACGAAGTTGCGGGGTACAGCTAGTATATAATATATTTATTAATAAGTTACTTTAAAGGATTCACTTTACTTGTACACACGACAGCAGATCAATGGTAACACTTGAAATACGATTTGAACTCTTATGACGCCGACAATAACAACGGTCCCAAGTGTTACACTTGATGTGCTGTTGACTGTACTTTTGGTGGTGGATTTGTCTGTGACGTCGAAGAGCAGGGGCCTTACCATGACGACCTTAATGTAAGCTTAATAAGGACGTTCATATCTTCGGTAATTCGTTTCCTATTCGTTATTATTCACTTGTTTCTTGCAGGCCTCGTCCGCAAGAACATGAAGACCTGGCAGTCCCGTTTCCTGGACTACCTGAGCGACCTGTGCATCTCCAACCGGAAGGCCATCGCCGTCACGCAGGAGCTCATCTGCAAGAGTGTCCTCTGCGCCAATAACTCGGACATACTTATCGAGACCAGGTATAACTATAATAGTTAATTATAGGTATTTAATATAAGACTGAAAATAACCAAACCTTTTGAGTTAGTGTAGTGTAGTGAAAACAATTCGTAGTGATAGTGCGCGAATGTAAGACACGTGAACAAAGTGATCGCCCTTAATAGACTCTAAGTAATGTCGTTGGACTAACTCTTAGATATAAGTGTCAATTTATAGAAATTTAGGTCAAAATCAAATTACTTATTAGTCTTGCTGGCGAAATATCGAGACATCAATAAATAAATCTTTAACACGGTAATTCCCGTTTTTATATAATCAACTAGCTGTACCCCGCAACTTCGGGAGGAGGATGGAGGAGATCAGGAGGCAGGTCTTCCTCTCTGGATCCTTGTTTCCACATCACATACCGCTATGGCTTATAGCCTATGAGCTGTCCGGATATTTCAGCTATCTCCTAGTGAAACTCCCATCAATATCCCTTCAGTAGTTATGGCGTGATACTTGCACAAAGTCACAGACAAACAGACAAAAATTCTAAAAATTGGTGTTTTGGCATCAGTATCGATCCTAAAACACATTACAGTTATTCTTTTCACAAAATATCCAATGTACAGACACAACTTTTTTACAGTCTTATTATATGTATAGATATAGCTAGGCTAGATAGTAATAATAATAAAATAATAATATTTAATATTGCTCAACAAGCTACCTATTGTTTGGGGCTCATTCGGTGGCGGTTTTTGCCCAGAAGTCTCTCGGCATCCGACAAACATGACCCTAAAGGTCACGAGGCCGTCCCCGCAAACGATGGCGAGACGAACTTGACGTTTTTAGCAGATGGTCTGAGTCTGCGCAGAATAGAGATGAGTGGAAGGGGTGGGGGGAGGCCTTTGCCCAGCAGTGGGACATTGCAGGCTATTAAATAAATAAGCTACCTATTCATACGCTGAATTCACTACCCAAAGGTAGTCTGGAAGATATCGCTTTAAGCTATCAATAAAGTTGATTTTCTCAAGAACTACTGGACCGATTGCAAAAGTTATTTCACTAGTTTAAAGTTTAGAGTACACACTGTGTAACTGTAAAGAATTTTCGAAAATCAGTCAAATGTTCTTTGATATAATCTGAACCTTAAAAACTCTACTGTACACCTTTCTTTGTCTCCGACCGTTTGACAGTTTTTTTTAATCATTACAAATCTGTTTCAGATTGGTTTCTACAAAATATGAGAAAGCTAAATCATTGGACAAAGACGACAACGACCAGTACACAATTGAGGACGAAGTTATACTCCTGTGGGATAACAAACAGGTACAACTGCCTTATGTTAAGACAGTTTAGTCAGTTGTCAATGTTTGATTTTGTTTGTAATTCATTTCAATACATATATAGACAGCACTATGCTATTTATGCTATATAGTATATCCGCCAGAAGACAAAAGTGGTTGACATTGCTCATAGAATCAGTAAACTGAAGTGGCAGTGGGCTGGTCACATCTGTCGTAGAACCGATAACCGATGGGGTAAACGAGTTCTCGAATGGAGGCCACGAACGGGTAAACGTAGTGTGGGACGCCCCCCGACCAGATGGAGGGATGACCTTCGCAAGTTGGCTGGCAGGGACTGGATGCAGAGGGCCGAGAGTAGGGTTGATTGGCGCGCTTTGGTAGAGGCCTACGTCCAGCAGTGGACTGATACGGGCTGCTGCTGATGATGATGATGATGCTATCTTAGTTCAAGCTCGTTATCATACCGAATATCAGGTATATATTCTGGCAGGGAAGAGGTGCATGTCGAAAAACAGCGCTGCACACCTCGGTGTCAGCTCAGCTGAAACATGCACCTTTTGCCACACCACTTAGCATAACTATATTAGATTATAACTTACTACTTGATTGATTTTTTGTAAGATTTAGATTTCATTTATTTCACCTTTACATAATTTTCTTACAATAGTATATAATACATATAATGCAGTCCTATTTGTAAAGATGATAGTCATAATTTTTTAATAACAATAATAGTATAATTTCACAGTTACACTACTATACTAGTAGACAATGTACATAATGTAATATTAACTAATATAATAATAATACATTGAGATTCAATGTCATCAATAATAAATTAAATTAAATTTTACCATTACAAATAATAGAAAATGTCAAAGAGTATATGGAATCAAATCCCAATTGTTTTGATTATAAAATAATGTCATTCATAAATGATAGATTCATAAATGCCAAAATAAATTAGTAAGTAAATGTCAAAACGTACTTAAAAAACAAAAAATAAACAATTAAAATTTATTGTCAATAAATAATAAGCTTATGTAATTGGTGTATGGCAATAAACATATTTTCTATTCTATTATATATTTAGATCAACCCGAGTGTCCATATATCTGATCCATCCGCAACACCTATTGTGACATCCGTTTCCCGCAGAAGTCCCGCCTGCTCTCCGAGCTGGCGGCCGAGGCGCGCGTGGACCCGCAGTGCGTGTCCGCGACCACGCTGGACTACTACCGGCACCAGCTGGACCTGTTCTCCAACATGTGCCTCAACAGGCAGTACCTGGCGCTCAACAGCCTCTCGCCGCAGCTGGGCATACAGCTCATACTTAAGTAAGAACGGTTCTCTGGTGCTAAGCTCTCGGCATGATTGACCATACATGTATAACTTTGTTGCCTGTTAATCTAAACTTTAGATAACCGCTACCAAGCTTCTTTTAGTGACTAATGCCATTATTCATAAACCTAGTTAACCTCACCTCCCTTAAATCGTGTTGCTATCCAGCGCACTCAAGTACTAATGGTTACGTACGCATAACTTTAAGTGTAAAGGTCTGACTACTCATAGTACAGGGTATCCTAGTTTGTGAGCTGGTCCATTTCGACATTCAAAATTTAATTAAGTATAATGCTATTTATATTTCGACTAAAATAAGAATATGTATACTATAATTTCTGAATTAATAAACGATTTTTTCTCTTCTCTTTTCTCTTATATCCCTTTCACACTTCGTTAAAAAAGTTTAAAGTAGAAAGTAACTTAATTTTCAATCACGTTTTTGAAAGAAAGAAATCAAGAAATCATGCTTTTAATTGATGACGCGTTCCTTTTTCATCTGTTTTCATATTTTCTTGCATATGCGCTATGCAAAACGAAAATCTAAATGAGAAATGGAGAAAAATTCTCTCTCTCTGAGTCTCATAAGGTCCAATCTAAACCCTTTTCTCTCTGTGGTCGGTCCCTCATATCTGAGGATCGTGGTCAGCATCATGTTTGCATCTGGAGCGGATGATTTGTCTCCACCGGTTCCTGTCCAGCGCGTCTCTTACGATCGTGTAGAATTTGGAGGACGAAGATTCTTTCACTTGATCGGTCCATCTTGTTGGTGAACGACCCCGCGATCTTTTGCCTTCCGTGTTCCCAACCACGATCAGTTTCTCCAAATTTTCGTCCCCTCTGCACCTTTAATTCAATGTAAATTATTTTGTTTTAGATGCATGTCCAACTCGTCGCTATCGTACGAGGTGCGAGCGTCTTTCTGCCGTTTGATGCTGCACCTTCACGTGGACCGCGACCCACAGGAGCCAGTCACGCCCGTCAAGTACGCGCGCCTCTGGACGGAGGTGTGCGACCGCATACACATACACGAGTGAGTACATATCTTCATCAGTACCAGCCCACTGCTGGACGTAGGTCTCTCATAAGAGGCGAGCAGATGGAAGCATGAGCTTTTTTTTAGTCCCAGGTAAAACACGTTTCCACCACGCCCGGGCGAGCGCGTGTTGATTATGTCGGGCTCGCCGCCCTGAAGGGACGGAATACAGACTAAACTTCCTGGGGTGTTCCACCTCGTGCCATTGCTGCCGAGCCACGGGAACTGCGATACATCCGCGACCCGACTAGCGCCCCGCGAGCACTCCCCATTGTGGGCTGTAATAGCCCACAATTCATCATCCATAGATGGAAGCATGACCTGCGTTGGCGTCAGAGACTGGATGCAAAAGGCTGAGAATCGGGTTGAGTGTGGTGCTTTGGGAGAGGCCTAAGGCAGTCGACCGCCGGCGAGTAAGCGAGATACGTACAAAAGATAGTACATTCCGTGTAAACAAAAGAGATGCATATATTAATAGTTCATCGCCGACTGTTCACACCGCCGGCGAATATTCGCTCGGCTATTTTGTCGCCGAGCGATGGGATGTACTCGCTCGGCGCCACTCGCCCACTCGCTGAGCTACACTGGCGAGTGAAGCGAGTAATCGCCCGTCGCTCAGCGACACTCGCTGATAGCCGAGCTACAAAACTATACTCGCCACCCGCTGCTCGCCCACTCCTTTTATAGTTGATAGCTTTACTTGCTCATCGCCGCAGAAGTTTTCTTGCAGGTGCAAAACGCGGCCTTACAGTCTTAAGAGCGATTGACTCTCACGCTGAGATCGTGCTCAAAATTATATGTGAATATCGAATATCGTCCTTTGCAGCTATCAATGCGTGAAAGGCGGCCCCGACGCGACCAGAGAGAAAGTAAAGGAGCAGTTTGCCATGACCATCCGCTTCGTCGAGGAGTACCTCTGTAATGTGGTTACCAGGACCTGGTACTTTAGCGACCACGATCAGAACAAACTTACCTTCGAGGTTGTCAAACTGGCCAGGGAGCTCATCTACTTCGGATTCTATAGGTAAGGCTGGTATTACGAAGTAATTATTTGATGATCGTGATCTGCCCTTAGAATAGAATAGAATAACATTTATTGCCTATTAAGTATATACATATAAGAAATAAAAACAGTCTTAATAAATTACAGTGACAATTAAGAAACATATAACTTAGGCAAAAGGTTTAGGCTTCAGCTGATGCTGACTCAGAGTGCGTCAGCGCTGGTTTTCAGCCCACACCTTGGCTCCAAATTGGTTGATTCCCTTGTAGACTCGTCAGTGATCGACGCAACGCTGCGGAGCTGTCAAACTGACATTATTACCAGGCGTTTGGCATTAGTTTGACAGCTCCGCGGGGCCCGTGCCGATCGCCAGCGCGACGCGTGCTAGCCCCGCTGATTAAGACATCACCATAAATTAACTTACGTGGTAATACTGAAGATACTTCTGGATTACTATACTACTATACTTATGGGTTAGATTCCCTTAGTTTACTACGTCAGAGCCACAGTACTTCCGGAATTCCTTAATTTACACAAAACATGTCTTTTCTCGGGATTTATTAACGAAAATATTCTGCAAAAAATTCTACGTATTCAGAGAGACAAAACCTTGAAACGGTATTTTTCTTTTAGGAATTTTATAATTTTTAGACCTTGTCAATTGCATTAAAAAAATTGTCATCACCATTGTCATGTCGGCGTGCGCTATCAGTTTCAGCGACCTGCTGCGCCTGACCAAGACGCTGCTCAGCATTCTGGACTGCGTCACCGCCATGGACCTGCTCAATGAGACAAACGCGCTCTCGGGCGAGGTCGAGTGTGAGTACTTGAGTATTTTTGTAAACCTATAAATCGTCCCACTACTGGGCAAAGGTCTCCCCCTCTTCCATCCATCCCTGTCCTGATCCTCTTCCAGCCCCTGTATGTAACGACATCGTCTCTCCACCTACGCCGAGGTCTGCCCCGGCGTCCGGCACCCATTCTGTGCCAGTCCGGGCCCATCGGTCCGGCTGCATGCGGCACACGGGGCCCGCACAGTTCCACTTTAATGTGGCTGCTTTGCGGGCAACGTCTGCTACGCCAGTTATTGGATCGCAGGGTTGTGTTTCGGACACGGTCCAGGTGAGTATACAGTATTAATAAAGTAGTACTCGATGTAGGCCGTTTTGTCACATTTGAATGAATGTTGTTGGGGATACAGTTACCTTAAATATCTTAAGTTTAAGTAATTAAGTAATCCTTACTGTAACCTGTTTTTTGTTCCAACTAAATAAATTGAAAAAAAAAATGAAATTTATTTGATACTATACAGCACACTTAATTTAGGGCCTTCCATGAGCCAACTAGCGCCGCCAATCTTGAAAAGATAATATCTTCCAATTTAATATTTTTTTTATTAAAAAAGCTATTTACAAAATGTTTATTAGGATGAATACTATTTTTCAATATACAATGGCATAATTCCGACAAGCTAAGTTGTAGTTCACAAATGTGCCAAAAACGGCCGTTTTTCGTAATTATGCGAACTACAATTTAGTGAAATTGAATCATGGTATAAATAAGCATTTAAAAAATAGTATTTATCGTAATAAATATTTTGTAAATAACTTTTTTAATAAAATTGATTATATTGGACGATATTATTTTTTCAAGATTGGCGGCGCTAGTTGGCTCATGGAATGCTCTTGAAACGAAAATATAAATATTTAGCCACTGACCTTGTTGTTGCTACGCCAAATTATATTATTTTGTATTCGTTATACTTTCAAGCAGCACAGGAAAATGAACTAAACAAACGTAAGTAATGTTATTTTAAACAAAGACTTCCGCGTCGTGAATAAAAAGAGTCGTGAAAGAATGTGGCAGCATATATACATTTTTGTCACTATGATCCACATCATATAGTAATTTCAGATAATAGTATTTATCCGAATAAATATTTTGTACGGTCGAAGACAATGAAAGATATTATTTTTTTAAGATTGGTGGCGCTAGTTGGCTCATGTCAGGTCCTTGAGAACTCAATAAAAGTATCCCTATTATTATTATTTTTAAATGGGGGTTAAATTCTCCACGAAGGCGGGAGTTTTGTGCAATTTCCCCCGCGCTGTTCAACCCACAGACCACTTACCCCATAGAAATGAAAATTTTTGTCAAGCGATAGGCACAATTAGACGAAGCGGGGGGCAGGGGCGCCATATTAAACCCGTTTCGATATCTCAAGGTTACGCGTGTCGCGAAGCAATTTTGCGCTCACGTGCAGGCAGAAACGGGCGCCCTCCTGTTACAGGTCTATGGGGTAAGTGGTCTGTGTGTTCAACCCCATGACTCTTCTTGTTCATTAATGCAAACTCATTACACTCCCAGCGGAAGGCGGTGTGCTGCGCAGCATCGGCGACATGGGCGCTGTCATGACGTCCATCACGCTAGGATCTGTCGCACGGAATGTAAGTACAGCAACGGAAAAGTATACACGAGATCAGAGGCGGTTCGTCCTAAGGAGCGCTGGTGCAGTGAACTCCCACCCAAAAAATTAAAATATCAATTAAACTTTCGTATCATATTAGAGTAGTAGTAATAGTATTTATTTAATATTTTGATTAGAAGACATACAACTACTTTGTACGCATGTTGAATTCTTCTGGAATTAAACATCATTTCATTTATTTAATTAATTCATACTTAACATCTCGTGACGAGATGCCTCGTTATGATTGAATATATTGGTATCTAGTGTTGCGGTGCCCTTACAAGGTTTATGTGAGCACTTCCTGTACTGTCTAAGAACCATGTTACCACATATAGCAATGAATAAATGAATTATTAAAAAAATACTTGACCCATTGGCTAAAACTGTATGTACAGTAGGTCGGTTGAACTATCTGAATGGTTTAGCATTACAGATAGTTCAACCGATCCCGGTTGTCCGGCAACGTGCCCAAAATGCTGGCGGCATTTCCCCTCTGGATCGCTAGGCTGATCCTTTGGGCGAAATACAGGCCAGCATTTTGGTCACGTGTGGAACTCCATAATCCAAATATTGAATTATATAAATATTGCGTTCCTGAATAGGGAATCGAACCCGCCTAAATCGAAAATAGCCTTAGACTTATTTCTTGTTCAAGCATGACTTTTGTTACAATGTTTTCCTTAGTCGAGAAATTAATATACAGTGTGTCCTTGAATTCATTCGAAAATTAAGTGGATGGTTAGGCATGTGACATACATTAATTCTGCACATCTTCAGTCTATTTATATTGCCCCGCTGCTCGGGCACAGACCTTCCCTTACATCGAGGGAGCTGGGGCCATAATCCACCACGCGGGCCCACTGCGGGTTGGCGGATTTCACATGCCTTGGATTTTTTTTTCTTCTTCTACGAATTGCAGGTTTCATCACGATGTTTTCCTTCACCGTTTTAAGAGCACTCGGTAAATGTACGTAAGTTTTTTCCGTCGCAATTCTGCACAGCGTTAAGTAAATTAAAAATGTGGGGAAAAATTATAAAAATATTTACAATAAATTCAACTATCAAAAAAGATATTAATTTGATGTGCATCGTTACTGTGCTTTGGAGTTTTAATATTTTCATGTATTTTATTTTTTTCACTAGAATTTGACCTAATCATCATTTCTAATGTCATTGTATGTTAATTTTTTCGGCAGTTTTGTTTTACTAAAAAACCTTACCAATTTAATATTTATCATGAGTATTTATTTATTTATAAACTCACGTCTGATTCCCGTAGGGGTAGGCAGAGACGATGGACTTCCATCTGCTGCGATCCTGGCACACCACCCTTGCCTCCTCCACATTCATCAATCTCTTCATGCATGCTCGTCGGTTTGTAGTAGACCGTACTTGACCCTTTTTTTGATACGACTCTCAATTTCAATTTGTCGAATGAATTCAAGGACAAATTGTAAACTTATACTGTTCCCACGTGAAGCAGGCAGCCGGCGCTACGGGCGGCGTCGCGCCCGGCGGCGGCGCGGCCATACAGCGGAACACGTCTGCCCTGGCGCTCGCTCGGGAACACCCGCTTGTTATGGATACCAAGCTCAAGATCATTGAGATTCTACAGGTACTCAATGCAGACACTTTATATTTACCTAATCGAGTTATGTCGCAATATAAAAAAAAACAAGTGCGACTCGGACTCACGCACCGAGGCTTCCGTGCAACGCAACTTAACTTTTAACCCCGTAACTTTGCTCTATCAAAAAGTTAAACTAGATTTAGAAACAAATATATCTTTGCCATTAACAAAATATTATGTCCATACATCGACATACTCCTGTTTAAGTCACGTTCACAGGCTTTTTCCACTTTGGTCATAGACTAGTAGACTTTGGTCACACCTTGGAATGCTTATAACGAACCTAAACACCTATTGTACAGTGGAACACAGAGAAAGGTGTACAGGAGAGTTTTTAAGGTTGGTATTATCTCAAAAACTACTTGCAAAAATTCTTTAACTGTACTAGAATTATTAAATTCGGTCCAGTAGTTTTTGAAAAAATCTCAACCTTATTGTGGCTCCCTGTATACTTATCTCTGTCTTCGACTGTACCACATAAGGAAATGAATTATGAATTAAATGAATCGTAGGTTCACACAACAGTTTCATTGACTCATTGTTTATCACACGCAGTTCATTCTGGACGTGCGACTCGACTACCGCATCAGCTGCCTGCTGTCGATCTTCAAGAAGGAGTTCGAGCAGGCTGGCGCGGCAGCCGGCGCCGCGGGCGCGGCCAGTGCGGTGGCGAGCGCGGCCGGGGCGGGCGGCGCGGACATTGCGCGCGCAGACGTCGAGGCGATCGGGCTGCAGGCTGAAGGCATCTTCAGTTGTCGGTGAGTGGCGGTTGAGAGTAGCTGAGAGTGTTTGTGAGTAGCTGAGGGAGTCTGTGAGTAGCTGAGAGCGTTTGAGAGTAGCCTAGGGCGTTCGTGAGTAATTGAGGGCATTTTGTGAGTTGTTTAGGGCATTTATGACTAGCTGAGGGAATCCTCGGATGCCGGTGAGTAGTTGAGGGAATTTCTTATTGACTATATTTGTCTATATTTGGAAGTGTGGCTGGACTTGAGAGTAGCTGAGGGAGCCTGCTGAGTAGCCGAGCACTTCTGAGAGTAGCTGAGGGCATCTGTGAGTGACTGAGGGGTGTTCGTGAGTAGCGGGTGACATCTGAGAGTAGCGGACGGCATTTGTAAATATCTGAGAGCATTTGTCAGTAGTTGATTACATCTGTCAGTAGCTGAGCGCATCTGTGAGTATCCATACGAGCACTGTAGACGGTGGCTGGCGCTGACGTCGAGACCGTTGCGTTGAGTTACAAGCGGAGGGCATTTTAAGCTGGCTGTGAGTAGCTGAGAGGCATTTGTGAGTATCTAAAGACATATGTGAGTAGCTGTGAGGCATCTGTTAGTAGCTGAGGGCAGTTGTGAGTAGCTGAGGGCATTTGTGAGTAGCTGAACACATCTGTGAGTAGCTGAACACAGTGAGTAGCTGAAGACATCTGTGAGTAGCTGAGGGCATTTGTGAGTAGCTGAGGATATTATCTCCATGTAGCGCCGACTGGCTGAATGGAATATATAGCAACATACTGTCACATATATAGTATTAATGAATGGAATATAGCAACATTCTGTCACATATATAATATTAATTCGAATGATGGAAGTTAGATACAGTGACTAACGCATGTTGCTCGGTGAAGGGAATAATTTGATAACCTTTTATTTTTATCATTATTTGTATCAATGCGACGGGTACATATAAATCACTATTCATGAATTCATTTTTTTCTACTAATTGTTTAAATTGTTTAGCATCGCAGTAGTATAGCACTTTCTTAATTTAGGTATCGCAGTTTGCACATAGCATCTTTTAAACTAACGCTCATGTAGTGACATCTGTTGCTAAAACTAGGCAAGGTCGTCACAATCTGTCTATTTTTATGTCTCCGCTATTGTAACACAGACCCTTACTTTCATTGAGGGAACTTGGGCTTCATGCGGGCCCAGTGCGGATTGGTGGATTATACACGCGTTAAATTTTTTGTCATCTATCTCAGACGATGTTTTCTTTTTGAGAGCATTCTCTAAATGTATGTGCATATTTTGACTTTGCGGTCTAAAACAGTATTACATACAGACTCATTATTAAAGTGATATTTTGGATCGAAACAGTCTATTACCCGAGATAAGTATCCCGGGGCCTCAATAAGGTTGAGATTTTCTCAAGAACTATGAAACTAAGAAAGGAATAGCAACACGATTTAAGGGAAGTGGGGTTTAACTAGGTTTATGAATAACAGCAATAGTGTGTATTCGAAACTATCTACTAGTATATTAATTAAACATTATGAAAAATTTCTTGCCGTGTGCGGGACTTGAACCTGCGACCTTGTCATTCCGTGACACGCTCTTGCCAACTGAGCCACCACAGGCTGCGCCACGCCCACCGATATCGTATTATACATACTTAAAGGGAAATTAAATTAAAATCAATAAAATATAAAATAAAATTCTGAGTAAAAATAGGAGCGCGTCATCGTTAGAACCGAATGTAAGTGTCGCCGCACACGGGCCACACGCGACAGCCACAAACGCCGCCACGTGAAGCTAGAAGCTTGTAGCGTGTGGCCGCCACCGGCGCCAACCGTGTGCGGCGAGTCCATATAAAATGTATGAAAATTACAGGAAATATGCCAGTGGCGGCGTTTTGTGTACTAGTAATTAGTAAAAAATTGTTAAGTATTTTTTGAGAAAATCTCAACTTTATTGAGGCCCGCTTTATACCTTTCTCTGTTTTCTGTACGATAAAGCGGTCACTCCATCCTATACGCTGCAAGCTATGGTGACTAATGTTCTAGTTAAGTGCAGTAGCTTCGTGTAGGACTAATGCGAACCGATGATTTCAGAGCGATACAAACTGTGCCTGACAGCTGCCTGCCAAAAAATGTAGATTTGTTAGTAAGAACCACTATACATTGCATGGATTGCTACTTGTTGCATGAAACATGAGTGATTTGCTACAATACAACTCTATTTATTTAAGTATAAGTGGAGTTTAACGTGGACCACAAGTTCAAAGTCGCTCAGCGAGCTATGGAAAGAGCTATGCTTTGCAATTCTCTGATAAATAGAACAAGAATATCTTCACCAGAGAACAAAGATGTTTTTTGTTTTGGATAAATAACCCCGCTAAAAAATACGGGTGAAAATAAATAAAAAATAATACTTAAATACTACAATATAATGTAAATAATGTTATATGAAAAATAATGATGACTACATTCTATAATATACATAATGTATAATAATAAATAAGTATAATGTTATTATTAATATAAAATAAATATGGTAAGTACTTATTATAAGATATGGTTGACATTGCTCATAGAGTCAGCAAACTGAAGTCGCAGTGAGCTGGTCACACATCTGTCGTAGAACCTATAACCGATGGGGTAGACGAGTTCTCGAATGGAGGCCACGAATGGGTAAACGTAGTGTGGGACGCCCCCCGACCAGAACAATATTAATATTAACAATAACAATATTAACACACATAAATCCTTATTAACAATCGTTGCCTTGTATTACACGGCGAGTCTTCAACTACTAATAAATCCGTCTGTTAAGTCGCGACATTTTTAGGTTTCAAAGTCAAATTTCTTTATTGCCAGTAAGCACGTTGTGTACATTTTTGCACGTCAACATATTTTTGAATTAACATTTACATCACTTTGCAAGGGAAAGGTGCCAACGCTGAAGAGAACAAGTAGCAAATAAACTCTCAGCAGCACATCTTTTAATATAATAATAACACAATTACTTAAGAGCCTTCCTAGAGCCAACTAGCGCCGCCAATCTTAAAAAAATCATATCTTCCAAATTCCAATATAATCAATTTTATTAAAAAAGCTACGTTCACATTGTTTATTGCTATAAATATTATTTTTTAAATGCTTATTTGTAACGTGATGCAATGTAGGTAAGTTGTAGTTCACATAATTGCGAAAAACGGCCGTTTCTGGAAGAATATATTTGATTTTTTTTTAAGATTGGCGGCGCTAGTTGGCTCATGTCAGCGCCTTAATAACTAGGTATTACACAACTATTACTATTAAGTAATCTAAACTTTATCCCTTATGCGGAACCGGCAACACACACCATGCATGTTCATCGTTTAAATAGTCATCTATCCTGTAATACGCGCCTTCTTAACAAGTGTTCCTTTAATGAAATTTTTTAATTTCCTCTCTGTCAACGTCGTGACACTTTCTGGCAACTTGTTATAAAAGCGAATACAGTAAGAATGTACTAACCTTACGTAGTCTGAATCCGGGAAATGCAAGTTTATCCCTATTTCTTGTATTGTAACTATGTGTGTCACTGATTTTTGGAAATAGAGATATATTCTTAAACCGAAGCCCAAATCAAGTGTCTTATTTTGTAAACAAAAACTATCCTACCCTAATAACATTTTAAGCTGTTCTGTGATTATTGCATAGTTATTTTCATATTATTAGATCGGATCACTTAATTTTCACAATGATGAGCAGGTTCGATCAATCAGCTCTTTCAGTGTTACGTCACAACAGGTAATTAGACGATCATATTTGTTTACAAAATAAGACACTTGATTTGGGCTGCGGTATACGTACAGTCGACAGCAGATCAATGGTAACACTTTTTACTTTTGACAGTTCTTATTATTTGTGTCGTAAGACTTGAAATCGTACTGCAAGTGTTACCATTGATCTGCTGTCGACTGTACGTACATGATATTTTCATAAATGAATTGGCTAGTTACAGTCAGTATATTAATATTTTTAAATAATTCCGTTTTGTACGTCAAGATGAAAAAAGGAACCCTTATAAGATTCGCGGACCGACTCGCACTTGGTCAATTTTTATTTTCTACAGTATCGTACATTGCACGTTACACAGGAATTTACCAGACCAAGGCATGTACTAGCGGCGCATGTTATGTTACGCATGACAAACCTTTTTAATCATATAAAAACGAGATTTACCACATTTATTTATTGATGTCTCGATATTTCGACAGCATTGCTGCCATCATGGTCACGAGTAGACTGAAGTCGGTGAGTGTTGAACGTCAGAAGGGTGACACAAAACGATCTACCCTCTTTCGTGTTCGCTGACTGCGTTCAGAAAAGTTGTTGATATTTTCAGGTTTTCTGTTGTCAAAAACTTGGAATCCAGTGATCGACTTATGTAAACGAGACACAAACGCGAGTGCGTGCAAACGAGCGGACATAATCAGTTATTTTTGCAAAATGGGGGTACCTGCAAATATCAACAACTTTTCTCAACGCAGTCAGCGAACACGAAAGAGGGTAGACCGACTTCAGTCTACTCGTGACCATGCTGGCTGCAAAGCTGGAGAAATATCAAGACAACAATTAATAAATGTTTAACACGGTAATTCCCGTTTTTATCTAAAATCCTCAATATTCGTCGTCAATTAACCGCACGACACGTCATCATCCGTTAAGCGCCCGACTACTAATGAACCACCATCCCTTCTAACTCCACTCGTCACATTACCCCAGTGCCTAATACATTGCGCATTGTACAGGGACGGGTTAGACCTGGACGAGTGCGGGGGGCGCATGGTACTGCGCGTGCTGCTACAGCTGTGCTCGCAGGGCGCGTCCGCGTCGCTCGTGTCTGGCGCGCTCGCTTTGCTCTTCAGACACTTCAGTCAGAGGCAGGAGGTGTTGGCGGCTTTTAAACAGGTAGGTACGGCGGAACACAGAGAAAGGTGTACAGGAGAGTTTTTAAGGTTGAGATTTTCTCAAAAAGTACTTGACGTATTGCAAAAATTCTTTCACTGTTTGAAAGATTAAAATGAAAACTATGTAATTGTAAAACAATTTTTAAATTCGATCCAGTAGCTTTTGAGAAAATCTCAACCTTATTGAGGCCCCCTGTATACTTATCTCTGTCTTCGACTGTACATATATAAACTCACTCGTGCCCTTATAGCACACTCGTGCTGCAAGGGCTATGTAACGCTGACTTCAGCGTCAGCGATCGACGCAACGCCGCGGAGCTGTCAAAATGACATTATTACCAGGCGTTTGACAGCTCCGCGGCGTTCAGTCGACCGCTAACGCGACTCGTGCTAGCCCCGCTGATTCCCGTAGGGGTAGGCAGATACTAGGCTTGTGTTTGTGTGCGCGATCCTGCTACAAAACTCTCGCCTCCTCCACATTCATCAATCTCTTCATGGTCCATTTGTAGCAAACCTTTTTAGGGTTCCGAACCTCAAGAGGAAAAAAGGAACCCTTATAGGATCATTTTGTTGTCCGTCTGTCTGTCAAGACATATATCTGAGAACCGCATGGACGGATCAAGTTGAAATTCTCCTCATGCAGCCGTGAAAAAATCAACCTTCTACGTCAACGCAATCAAAAGATATCCCTGTTTATGTCGCATTTTATCACATATTGAAAATGCAAAAAACCAAACCCTATAGGGTACTTCCCGTTGACCTAGAATCATGAAATTTGCCAAGAAACTAGGTCTTACAGCACAAGTAAAGGAAAAAAATCCGAATACTGTAAACTTGAAATTACATCTCCCCAAAAATAATATTTTCTTTTTACAAACTTATATTAGTTAAGGGGTTGCACGGAAGTTTGATTTTTTCACGGCTGCATAAAGTTGCAGACATGAGTATTTGGTAATTTCAACTAGATCCGTCCAAGCGTTTCTGAGATATAAGTCTTGACAGACAGACAGACGGACGGACAATAAAGTGATTCTATAATATAAGGGATCCTTTTTTTTTCTTTTGAAGCACGAAACCTTATAAATGACTTTTTTTAACATACCTAAAGGATTTTACATTAGCTATAACTAACGTCATCTATTGTACTCAAAAAAGCTTGACAGGTGTCAATTAAAAAAAAAATTAGAACATGATGAAAATATTCTGGCCGTGGGCAGGACTTGATCCTTGTCATTCCGTAACACGCTCTTACCAACTGAGCATTTTTTCTTCATTTTTCATTTTATTTTTTTATTTTTGAGAATTTATTCACCGAGCATGGATAATGCGTAATTCAAATTCTGAGTAAAACAAACCTTGTGATATGACTTCACAGGTCCAACTGCTCGTATCCGACGCTGACGTGGAGTCCTACAAGCAGATAAAGGCAGACCTCGACCTGCTGCGGCAGAGCGTGGAGAAGTCAGAACTGTGGGTGTTCAACAAGGGGCGAGCACTACTGGACGAGCATAGCGGTGAGTTGGGAATACGCACTTGTGTTCGGCGGGGTACACCAATCAATCCGCCAATCGCCGGCTTCACACCTCAAGATTACAACACCGCGCGTCGTGACCAATGGTACCAACGCGCAAGTTCCTCGTTGCTATTCAACATGATGCGCGTCACGCGTTACTCCTGGTGGATACGTCCGTCCGTCCGTCCGTCTGTCTGTCTGTCTGTCTGTCTGTCTGTCTGTCTGTCTGTCTGTCTGTCTGTCTGTCTGTCTGTCTGTCTGTCTGTCTGTCTGTCTGTCTGTCTGTATATATGTATGTATGTAGGGGTGTATGTATGTATGTAAACCGAGGCCCAAATCAAGTGTCTTATTTTGTAAACAAAAACTACTCTCCCCCACTAACATTTTAAGCCATTCTGTGGATAATGCATAGTTATTTATACATCATTAGATCGGATTACTTTATTTTCACAATGATGAACAAATTCAATCAATCAGTTCGTTCAGTTTTACATCACAACAGGTCATGAAATACAGGTTAAAACCTAGTTCTGACACCAGTCTCACCCAAAGTATTATTTTGGATTGATATAATTACCATGTATGTGCTTATTTATAACATTGTTGTGAGAAATAAATAAAAAAAAATTAAAAATAATATTTTTAGTTAGAGGATCATATTTGTTTACAAAATAAGACACTTGATTTCGGCTGCGGTATATGTATGTGTCTGTCAAGATCTTTTAAGGAACGCGTGGACGCGACATCGAGTTGAAATTAATACCCAATATTCAGGTATTTATTTTATTTTATTTTCATAGGAAAACCAACAGCACAACTATAACAGAATACATAAACTACAATAGTAACACAAAGCCAAAAACAAAACATCGGTCGACGCACGTCCTCGGCCTACCTCTGCCGACCTTTCCATCTACATTCGCTCTATGTATTCCTCTCGTTACCCTTCCTTCCGCACTAAATGCCCGTAATGACTTTTCTGTATTCTCTTTGTTATGTTCCCAGGCGTGGTGGGTCCCGGCGGCGCGGTGCTGGAGCGCAATTCGTCTCTGGACAACGTGCTCGACACGTCCAAGGGGGCCAAGCACGACCACAACGAGTATAGGAAAATCAAGGAGGTCAGTGTAATATAAGAATATTGCGAATGGTAGGTGTTGGTAGCGCCCGCCATCTAGTTGCTTTTACACAAATTATTGTTTGACACATTATGTATTGTAATTATGTTCATGCTGTCCCTATCCTACCTATCACCTATTGAGACAGACCAAAAGAGACAACGCGACGCGTAATCAAACCGTCAAAACGCACTCGCGAATCGACAACGGTCGAATGCACCACGAAAAATCTGCGGTCCGCTTCATATATTTTATTAACACTTAATTATTCGCTAATTTCCTCGCGAAAGTGCTGTGCAAATGTTCTGTGCTTTCGCCGCTCGTACTGTGGTGGGATTGTTCCTGGAACCAGCTAACGAGATATCAGGATTACCCGGATTCCAGAAAATTCTCAAGTAAGTCTGTCTCTCGTTTCCCATAACATTTCCTACGGTTTCCCACCAGCCCCCTTACCTTGAAGTCTTATAGCAGTATTACTTCCATAATACTTTGTTACTTCGTATAATGACGACCTTAAAGTAAGCTCATTAAGGTCGTCATTGTACGAAGTAACAAAGTATTATGAAAGTAATACTGCTATAAGACTTCAAGGTAAGGGGGCAGGTGTTACATAAAATGCCAGTACTCAACATGAACCCTGTCAGGGCTTTGCAACATAATGGCGGAAGGCAGACCATTTAAAACGGAGTTGTCAAGGTGGCTCTTACAAAATATGTTCTACAGTGTCAAGGAGTTTAGTGATCATCATCAATGTGTATAATGTACTTACTATAACATTTGTACGCCTCTTAACAGGCTGAATATCATGACATCATTATTAAATTGTATAACATCTCGTATTCTGTGTATTCTGACAAATAAATGTATTGATTTGATTTAAGGGCCTTCATAGCGCCAACTAGCGCCGCCAATCTTAAAAAAAATAATATCTTCCAATATAATCAATTTTATTAAAAAGCTATTTACGAAATGTTTATTACGATAAATACTATTTTTTAAATGCTTATTTATAACGTGATTCAATGTCGGTAAGTTGTAGTTCGCATAATTGCGAAAAACGGCCGTTTTTGGCACATTTGTGAACTACAACTTAGCTTGTCGCAATTATGCCATGTATTGTATATTGAAAAATAGTGAATGCTGCGCTAGTTGGCTCATGGAAGGCTCTTAAATAATGACAGCAACAATTGTGAAAAACTGAACTCGATTCTATACATTGGGTTAAATTATTGCAGATCCTTCAGCGCATGATAAAGTACTGCACGCAAGGCAACAGCGGCGCGGGCGAGACGGGCCGGCGGCGGCGACACGAGCAGCGCCTGCTCAGGAACATCGGCGTGCACAACATCGTGCTAGACCTGCTGCAGGTGCGTGCTCGGACTGTGCTAGCACGGTGTTAGCTCGGGCTGTGGGTGGAGTAGAAACTGACGAGCATAAGACGTCACTTGTTAAGAAGGCATATTACAGAATAGATGAACATGCATGGTGTGTGTCGCCGGTTCCGCATGAGGGATAGAGTTTAGATTACTAATAATAGTAATAGTTTTGTAATACCTAGTTATTAAGTATTTGTTTTATCAAAAGATGTGCTGCTGAGAGTTTTTTGTCACTTTTTCCCTGCAAATTGGTGTAAATGTAAATTCAAAAATATATTGACGTGCAAAAATGTATACAGCGTGCTTACTTGCAATGAAGAAATTTGACTTAGCCGTCGTCGTGACCTGGAGACTATTAGCCATCATCTCCATAAGACTGGATAATAATACTAATATGGATAATTGATATCATTCAATTGATAAAATGTAGGTTTATTTATTAAGGGTGACTTGCAATGCAACAAAGAGCTCAAAGTATGGAGTTTTCACGGGTTAAGTCCCTAACTCTAGGGTTATCTTTTATTGCAAGTGGGCGTAAATGTAATGGTGGCACTTCACTTGGCTATTCGTATTTGCGTATTTGTCATAATTGCCATGTGTGGTTGGTATTCTTGACAAAATATTCGTCTTATTTGTATGTACGTCAAGTGTTTGACAAATACGACAAACATCCAATAGCCAAGTGAAGTAGGAACATAATGAGAACACAATCGATTGAGAAAAAATATATAATATAAATTCGATGACGCAGTCCAGACCTTGAAGTCCTGACGTGACTGTCAATATTCCCAGGTCCCCCACGACGAAGATGACGAGGCGATGGACGAGCTGCTCGCCCTAGCACACGAGTTCCTGCAGCACTTCTGCCACGCCAACCAGCAGAACCAGGCCATACTGCACAAGCACCTGGACCTGTTCCTCAACGCGGGGGTGAGAACTCGCACAGATGTTTACGTTATTCGTTCCGAGGCCCTGCCCCAATCTAATTTTCCATAGAGTTAAGAAAAAAATTCGAATATCAATTCTGTTTTTACTAGCGTAAAAGAAAGTCAAAGTCTATTGGCTAGGTCCTCTGATTACAAAAACATCCATGTATGAGAATGGATGAGATTTTCTCAGAAACTACTTGAGCTATTGCAATAATTCTTTCACTGTTAGATAGGTAATAGTAAAACTATGTAACTGTAGAAGAATTTTAATAATCGGTCCAGTAGTTCTTGAGAAAATATCAACCTTATTGAGGCCCCGTGTATACTTATCTCTGTCTTCGACTGTACCAACTTATCTTATCCTGATTGGGTGCCAATGTGGCGGCACTTCGACCCATTGGAATCTTTTGTGCTCTCCCCTTTCCTGTATGCTCCTTCCTCCTCCCTAAAGATATAACTCAATAGGTCCGCTATGCAGCTCATGGGAAGGTGTCTGTAGTCTTCTGGTTCCGGATAGGCCGACCACAGAAGACTCATTCGCTTTCTAGCCAGGGAGTCACATTCACACAGTAGGTACCAACACTCTGATATCAAATAATAATAAATGATGTAATTTTCCTTACACAGATCCGCGAAGCCCAAACAGTATGCGCGATATTCAAAGACAACGGCACTCTATGCGCTCACGAGAACAACGAGAAGGTGGTTGCCCACTTCGTGCATTGCATCGAGTCGCGCGGCCGGCACCCCGCGTATCTGCGCTTCCTGCAGACCATCGTGCATGCAGACGCGCACTACATCCGACGGAGTCAAGACTTGGTTATGCAAGAGGTGAGTAACGAAGACTAATTTTAAGGAGTACTTATGTAAATATAGGATATCAGGGTCACCAGTGCATGCGACATATTGTATGCATTGATCCCAATAAATAGAGCAAGGTTAAAAAAACAACTACGAAAATCATGTCAAGCCAAGTAAAGGCTCCGACCACCATGTCGGAGGTACATGGGCGAAACATACAAAAAAACAAAAAAAAACGAAGCAGAACAGACCTTAATACCTCCCAACAGAGTCGATATAATCCCCCAAGAGATCCCACAAAGCCGAACCTACCCAACATAGCTGAATTTTAGCCGAACCTATCCCAACAGATGCGAACCCCAACCAAACAGAACCTATCCCAGCAGAGCCAAACGGCTTCCAATAGAACCAATCTACATACATTGCATCGAGTCGCGCGGCCGTCACACCGCGTACCTACGCTTTCTACAGACCATCGTGCACGTAGACGCGCATTATATCCGACGGAGTCAAGACTTGGTTATGCAGGAGGTGAGGCAGGACACAACAGAGTAGACTTGGGTAGTTCGCGAATGAGAGACACAAACGAAGTACTTCACCTACACTGAAGTAATATATCTTTCGTTCACTTTAGTATCCACCATATCCAGAGGGAACGGTTCAGAACGCTTGAAGGATTCAACGAGCTAAAGAGTTTCTAATGAGAGAGAAGCGTTCGCCGGCACGTGCGAGAGAGATCGAGATGGAGGGGGGGGGGGGGGGGGGGGGGGGGCAAGCCGATATAAATGACAACTGTGTGGCGACAGGCGACGACGCGGCCGCGTGGACGGAATAGGAGAGACAGTAGTACTCTCCTCTCCCCGCTCGCTCTCGCCTCATCGCCTTTCCAGTGCCTGACTAAGGACTTTGCATTGCGCTGGATATTTTTTCTAATCTCTAGGGGGGGGGGGGGGGCAGCTGCCCTACTGCCCTGGCGACGCCCTTGCAAAGATATATATCTCTCTTTTCACCTAGGTGACACATTTTGCGCAACTCTATAACAGAGCGAAACAGACAGGCGTTACAATGTATTAATTTATTAATGACATTTCATATGTTTTTCTGTCGTGATGAACAGATGGTGAACGCCGGCGAGGACGTGCTGGTGTTCTACAACGACAAGGTGTCGTTCAACTACTTCCTGCAAATGATGCGTCAGTACAGGGACACCGCTCACATGCCGGAGCCGCTCAAGTATGATACACTAGCTTTGCGAACATGGTTATCGAGTTTCCGGTGGGAATTACGTTTATTTCCCGTTTTAAAAGTCGTATATTTTCACGATCCCGTATTATGTATTTTTTTTGATAAAACCATCAACCCCCCAAAATAAACGCAACTGTCACTGTTGTTTATATGCTACGTCGCATAAGAGCCAGCAGGACTCCTCGCTTAGCGGCGACTAATATTAGCGTACGCATTCTGGAATCGCTACAACTATTAGCTACATAATATGCCCGCGTCATACATGCACTCGAAAATCATAATCCTCCCTCCCTCCAACGGACTTACTGCACCGATCTCGTAAGCTCGGAGGCTAACTACAGACGGTAACAGGAATACACACACGTGTGGCACAGCAAGTAGTCAGCAAAAGGTCAGCGCGTCACTGAACCGCGTACTTATGACCCCTAATGTGAAAGACTGCGATGTAGTACAATCGAAGACAGAGATAAGTATACAGGGGGCCTCAATAAGGTTGAGATTTTCTCAAAAACTACTAGACCGAATTTAATATTTCATTTACAGTTACATAGTTTTCACTTTTATCTATCAAACAATGAAATAATTTTTGCAATAGGTCAAGTAGTTATTGAGAAAATTTCAACCTCAAAAACTCTCCTGTGCTCCTCCGTACAAAGGGATAGCTCAAGCCTATGTACGTACGGCCTGTAAAGCGCACGCGGGAAAGACGCTCGAGTGAGTACCGCGTGCAAATCTCTCGGCCTTTAATGACTCTGTCGTCGGAAGACAAAGACTCGACAACTGTTATTTTTAAAAAAAAACTCCCTTGATCAGTCTGGTAATGATGTCATGATGTCCTCAGATACCACATCCAGCTGGTGAAGCTGCTGACGTGCTGCACGATGGGCAAGAACGTGTACACAGAGATCAAGTGCCACAGCCTGCTGCCGCTGGACGACATCGTCGCCATGATCACGCACACGGACTGCATACCAGAGGTACTTGGAGAAATTGACCAAAGGACGCGAAATTATGGAAAAATTACAACAATTTAACTACAGAGCTCGGTGGCTCAGTGATTGGGTCAATGTTCAAAGTTCTTTATTGGTATTGCAGGTAAATAAATACAGATGTTCACAGATAATTATGTTCGCTGCAACTGCCTTTCGACGTACAATATTAATGTTCAGAATATATTTTAACTACTAGCCAGGGCAGCTATGTACAGTCGAAGATATAGGGGGCCTCAATAAGGTTGAGATTCTCAAAAACTACCAGATTTAATTTAATAATTATTTTACAGTAACATAGTTTTAACCTTCCATCTATCAAACAGTGAAAGAATTTTTGCAATAGGTCAAGTAGTTTTTGAGAAAATTTCAACCCTAAAAACCCTCCTGTACACCTTTCTCTGTGTTCCATCGTACCAAATCCTCGGGTTTTTCGACGGAATAACTTACGTACATTTACCGAATGCTCTCAAAACGGTGAAGGAAAAACATTGTGCAGAAACCTGCATGCCGCACAAGAAGAAAAATCTAAGGCATGTGAAATCCGCCAATCCGTATTCATAAAATAAATTCTGAGTAAATAAGTTTACAGCCCAAATCAAGTGTCTTTTTTTGTAAACAAATATGATCGTGTAATTGCCTGTTGCGATGTAACACTGAAGGAACTGATTGATATAACCTACTAGTCATTGTGAAAATAAAGTGATCACGTCTAATAATGTGAAATAATCACGGAAAAGCTTAAAATGTTGGTAGGGTAGGGAGGGACCTCTCGCTGCCCGCCATCGTGCGAGCTATGGGCAGCGAGGAGGGATGGAAGATGGTGGCGGACTTCTGCGCCACCATAATGACGGCGAAAGAGTCGGCGGAGCGGGAGCGCGAGAATGATCCCCTCTCGCTCCCGATCCGCCGAGCCGCAGGCGACGGGCGTATGTCCGCCCCCTGCCGCCGAGCGTCGGGTCGGGGGGTCCGGCGCTCGCTTAGAGGTCCCGAGCTGTAAGGCGTCTCGTCCTGTGTTCCGAGGCGCCTTAACCGGAGGTTTAGGGTTAAACCCGAAGAGGGGCCCACGCGGGCGGCCGCCGACGAGGATGTGGTATCTGGCGTTGCGTTCCCACAACCTCGTCCAAACGCGGTGAGTTGAACACCTTGAGGTTTTAGTGGGTATAGGACCGTACGTACATGACGGGAGTCCCACATACTCACCGCGCGCCCCTCCTTATTGGCGCGGTGGGATGCGTAAAAGCATTTTCCCAAGTAAAAAAAAAGGGTAGGGAGGGTAGTTTTCGTTTACAAAATAGGCTTCGTTTTAAATTATAATATCTCCCCAGGTGAAGGAATCGTACGTGGGTTTCCTGAACCACTGCTACATCGACACCGAGGTTGAGATGAAGGAGATCTACTCCAGCAACTACATGTGGGACCTGTTCGAGCGCTCGTTCCTGCGCGACATGCAGGCGATACTGCAGCGCGACGCGCCGGCGGCTGCGCCCGCGCCGACATCGGGTGAGGCACTTGACTATAATAATCACACACACTTATATATGTATTCTAAACAAGTCCTGCTCCCTTACCATAAACTCTTATGGTACAGTTACATATTATATCAAAGATTACCAGCGACTCCCACACTAGGCTAGGCCTGTCCCGTGGGAACCAATACTAGATTATATTAACTGTATGTAAGTACAGTCCCTGATGCGACGGGTTCGCGGCAGCCATAACGGCATCCTTCAGGCATTGCGGATACCATGGACAGTCCGATTATGAGACACTGGGTGCACTTACCTTACATGTCCCGGGGTCTCGGAATCGGGCCTAAGTCGCACATACACCTCATATAAACACTAACATAGTTTTAAGTACTTACTAACTAACACTTATATGGTCTTTGTGACTGAAATAAATCATTTGAATTTGAACAGTGGCTGCTCGATATAGCTTTATCTTAAGTAAGCTTATTAAGGACGTCATGGTACGAAATAATATAGTATTATTGAAGTTATCCTGCTATTATTCACGGCAAGGGGGCTGTTTAGTATAAGTGAGTTTAGAATAAACATGGAAACGTTTAGAATGCACAAGTAGTTTAGAATACACAAGGAAGTGTTTGGAATGCACATGGAAGTGTTTGGACTTCCATGTGAAGTGTTCAGATTAGAATGCACAAACGAGTATTTAAAGTGGTAAAGTGAGTGTTTAAAATGCTTAATTGAGAGTTTAGAATGCACAATGAGTGTTTAGAATGAACAAGGAAGTGTTTTGAGTGCACAAATTGTTCAATAATAAACTCTCATACAAATCGATTTTTTTGTGTAAATCCAAAAGTTATTATTTATTTATTTATTTATTATGTACAAACTTACACCTAACAGTTGTCACAAAATAAAGAAGTGCTCAGTATATTTCGATCGTCAAATATCCTCTTGTCCCTAGGACCGTCTACATCGCGCGGCTCGTCGTCGCCTGTGTCACCGACGAGCGTGGGTGCGCCGGGCGCCTGGGTCAACTACGTGACTGACGTACTCATGCACACGATATGCACGTTCTTTAACTCGCCGTTCAGCGACCAGAGTACCACTGTGCAGGTAACGTGATGCAAGAATCAGTAACAAACTATTTATTGCAGTTTTAAGCACTTACTAACATTTATTTAACGTGATATTAAATACAGAATAGCCACTAAAATAAAATGAAAGATATCGAATAATGTCGCTACCGTCGTTTCCCGCTATTTTCTAGAAAACCCTCTTGAATATGGCGGGAAACGACGGTTGCGAATTTATTTGATAATTTTAATATCTACAGTGGTTATTATCACGTTAAATTAATCAGAAAATGCTCGCGTATGGTGAAATTATTGGATAATTCATGCAAGATCTGAAGTTTCAAGCAATTATCAAGAGTCCCGCTACAAGCTCGGGAGTGAACGTGACTGTCGAGCTGCTTCGTCCATAGTGACGACGCTTCGGCGACACCTCTGGATGAAGACAAGAAGACGCGGATACCCAGGGTGACGACGCTACGGCGACTCCTCTGAAGAGAGAGAAGACTTAATATACATATGATTTTATTCGAGTGTAATGTGTTATTTATTTGTTCTTTATGCTTCATTGGAAACACTAATCAATTTTATGTAAGTATACTTATCTCATATTACACTAAATTTCTGAAAATCATTGATAAATCTAAATGAGAAAACTTTTAATTACCTTATTGTGTAATAAGCTGTTTGTTTTCCATTTCCAACTAAAATAAATAAATATAAATATTATAATTATATATTGTATAATTATTTCAAAAAACAATAAACCCGACTGCCAAAAAAACCATCCCCTTTTGATTAATTTTTTATACCCTATAACACTCCCGTACTCAAGACGAATCTAACGATACCTCATACACCAAAATCCAACAAGCCGTGTAGGCTACAGGATGGCGGGAAGGAATGGACATACATACATACACCCGAAAGCATAACCCTCCCTGCGCAGTCATAAAATTATATATCACTTTTCGACAAAACATAGCATCACATGACTTTTAATTTAAATTGTGACTATAAATGTGCACAGAAATTGATTCAATTATTAACATGTACGGTGGAACACAGAGAAAGGTGTACAGGAGAGTTTTAAGGTTGAGGTTATCTCAAAAACTACTTGACCTATCGCAAATATTCTTTCACTGTTTGACAGATAAAAGTTAAAACTATGTACTGTAAAAGAATTATTAAATTCGGTCGAGTACTTTTGGGAAATTTTCAACCTTGTTGAGGCTTTACTTATCTCTGTCTTCGTCTGTACGCTTGTTTAGCTAGTGGTGACAAATTTAATGGCTAATGTGTTGATTTTAGTCTCTATTCATAATAAGGCTCTATGTTTTCGATTTAACAACTCTGGCAATAGATTTGGTAACTAAACGAGAAGTAGATTTACATGTACCTACAATGCAATTTGAAATCTGTTCGCAGACCCGTCAGTCCATATTCGTGAAGCTGCTGCAGACTACATTCCGCATCTACCAGTGCCCGTGGCTCACGCCGCCGCAGAAGCTCAACGTGGAGAAGTGTATACGGACCCTAAGTGAAGTGGGTGAGTGGCTTTACTATTTATAATACACATGCTAAAGATATTTAATACATATGTAATTATGTATATTTAAGAGATACATGTAAAACATAACTAGATCAAACAACAGTGTCAAATTAAAATTAAATCCTTGAATAAGGAACATGTTCTTAAATTAAATAAAATTTTAATTAAGTAGGTACAAGATTGTATTTACACAATCGAAGGCAAATCAAGTGTAACACTTTGTACTTTGGACCGTCCTTATTATCTGTCCCATTAAATAGAAATCGTCCTGCGAGTGTTGTCATTGATGTGCTGTCGAGTGTGCTACCAGTGTAGAAGTAAGAGAGCTACGCCAACAAACTGCATTGCAGTGCGGCGACCGATGTAACATTGCAATTTTGTTAAAAATTAATAAATAAATTTAAAAATAAAAAAATAAAAATCTATTTATTTACTACATACGGTCTAGCATGAGGTATGAGTATTTACTCAAATTCGGTTCGGCTGCAGCACCGACTCCTTGTTCCGGGCAGCCGGACAGAGGGTGAAAGTTGCCATGATGTTGACCTTCGATGAGAAGAGGAACGTTAAGAAGAATACTCAAATAGGACTCGTTAGGTTGATATCATACCTCAAATGCCTTTCGCATTCGTGACGCGGCGCGCAGATCTGTACGAGCGGATGTGTACTGTATTTATTTATCTATTTGTATGTATGTATATTATAATTTTTTTTATATAAAAATTGGGTTTATTAATAAAGCTTAAAATTACTATAAATAATAAAATGACTAAAAACTAACATTAAATAACTAAAAACTAAAACTACCTATAAATAAACTAACTATAAATAATATGTATATTATTATATGTATGACTGTATTATAATATTATTGTATTGAGATAGATATGTATATACGTATGTTTAAGTAGATATACCAGTAAAGTTTAATTTTACTCTTGCATACACACTATTTCTTGACCTTTTCAAAGGTTGACTGGAAGAGATCCCCTGCGTGGGATAAGTCCGCCTTTGTACCTAATTTTAAGTTTTTTTCTCTTTGTATTTAGTTTTGTAAGGAATAATAGTACAGTCGACAGCAGATCAATGGTAACACTTGCAGTACGATTTCAAGTCTTACAACGCAAATAATAAGAACTGTCCAAAGTAAAAAAATGTTAACATTGATCTGCTGTCGACTGTACAATAAAGTGTTCAAACAGACCCTTAATAGAGACGTTTTACCTGAAAATAAAACGTTTATTAAATACTTACCTAATTCGAAGCCTAATAAAACAATATGAGAATAACATTCTTGATTTCCGCTTTCCGAAGTCATAATACGTCACGTCCGCAAGCCCTTTCCTCCCACGCGCACCCCGCACCCCACCACTACCGACGGCAGCTAGGCGGGGAATCGCCATTTCACTTCATTGCATCTCTCATATAAAAGCCACCAGGCAGAATTAGAAAGTGTTAGGCTTCGAATTAGGTAAGTATTTAATAAACGTTTTATTTTCAGGTAAAACGTCTCTATTAAATCCTGTACCGTAATTCGAAGCCTAATAAAACAATATGAGAGACGTGTTTGTTATCGCCTGGTGGTAGTGGTGGTGGTACCAATTAAATATGCCAATGTGATCTGCTTAATTGATTTAAGCAAAATATGTAAAGCCTTGTAGTATGAGCGAGCATACTAGATTATCTTAATACATAAGCAAAAAGAGCCATACTCTATGCATCGAAATAGTACGATTATGAACAATCATTATCCTTTAGTAGGTACCCATATCATTTGTAACCTGTGTAACAAATACTTAACTGATTGTCAGTTTATCTACATTTGTACCTATGGTATGCCTTTGCGCTGATCTAATCGATTAAAAAAGAAAATATCCTTAATTTCATATGAAATCGGATATCTTGACCTTTTTGAAGGTATTGACAGAAAGGTGATGAAATCGGATATCTTGACCTTTTTGAAGGTATTGACAGAAAGGTGCCGCTTGCGGCCATATGTTAGGTACCTTAGTTAATTTACCCAACAAATTTCTCATCACCTGCTGTACTTACAGCTGTGCAGTTTAATATAGTTATAAATCATCGCCTTGAGTTAAAATACAATTTTCACAATGTATACCTCTAGGTAGGTAAACCGTAAGTAGGTATTATACACTTGATGTTAGGTTACACAATAAACCCCTGATTCAAATTCGCCAAATTGTTTGGGTGTAAACTCTATAATATACAAAATGTATAGATGTATCAGAGAGTTTGTATCAATATGAAAATCCTCATTCACCTCGGTGGATCTCCCATCAACTTCTTAGTATCTGAGAGGAAAGTTTTAGAGTCTCGCTCGCATAACATGGGGAACAATGGCGTTCACGAGCTATATATTAGAGGCCTTATTTGATTCGGTTTAATTAATTAAATCGACAGATTTTAAGAATTGGTTTCGAAAACTGACCTGGGTGGCGAGTTTTGTTTGAACCATTCCTATTAAACCTTATCCATAAACTGTATTGTAAAACATCACCGGAATAAGTTGCACATTGCCACCGCACTGCGGCGCTGTTTGCAACAAACGGCACAAGGAACCGGCCGTGATAAGTAAAATCTTTGAAAAATATATAATATATTCTATATATTAGAACCTGATGAAAAAATTCTTGCCGTGGGCAGGACTTGAAGTTGCGACCTTGCCATTCCGTGTCGCGCTCTTACCAACTGAGCGACCACAGGCCATGTTCACCGACAATCTTCATCGTATTATACATACATACTTAAAGGGTATGTTATGCAAATCCATATATCGGACAATAGTAGTAGTATTCCGACAACCACGTCTAACATTGGGTTAGAAACGAATTTGTATTACGCATTATCCATGCTCGGTGAACAAATTAGAACATTCTATATATTTTTGTGTGTTTAAGTCCGTTCCATGTCTATTCTTCATTATTTTCTATGAACTAGTGCATAATTTAAAGTATACTCGATTTATGGGAATAAAAAACTTGACTGTACGTTGAAGCCCCCGACCGGGCGGGAGGTATAATATGCGCAGCGTAGCCGGCAAGAAAATAACTTTGAATTCGAATATATGGTCGAGAAGCGCAGCTAAGTGAAGCCGACGCTCCGCAGTTACATAGCTGTTAGAATGCTGGCACTACATATAATTTCTGTACACTATATACCAAACAGTGCCACGCTTCAAGTCACAAGGTTCGTGGTCCGATTGTGAGAACGCGCTGAAAAGGATCGTAGGTACACGTTCACCAATGTTGGGTGCAGTTTGTACTTGGATGGGTGACCGCTAGATAAATTTTCGTATGAACCGTAAAACAATCGGTTCGGATTGTTGTCTTTTAACAGTAGTCGGTCGTTAGACAATTGTGACAGGTTTAGATGGAATAGGGTTGGTCACAAAACCACATAACTCTAGTCCCGTGGGGATTATGAGGTTTGCTTGTGGGTAGTCCTTGGTAAACTGGTTCCCATTTTGCCAATTTATTAATATCAAATTAACTTCTACGATGTCTGCGGAATGACAATACATCTTTATTCTTATTCAAATTATATTTCGACTTGTTAGCCACATGAAAGACCCATTCGCCAGGCGATCTCAGAGCGTAACTCGGGTTCCGGGTGACAAATATGGTATGGAGGCCGCCTCTGTAGACGTATCGGAGACAGCGTCTGTAGGTGAAGCCAATGGTACACGATGGCAATCCAAATACTTTTGTTGTCGTAGTAGTTCTGAGTCACGCGAAAGTCCGACACTCGTTGAGTTTAAGAGACTTAATTGAACTCATCAGTTAGGAAACCCTTTGGGGAAGTACTGTAGGACCCCTTGGGATAATAGCTCGTTGTGCTTTCTTTCTGTGAGGCGCGGTGTATCCTTGGTATTGTAGTCTCGTAACATGATGTCATGACCGGAATAAGGTAGAAGCCGGTATAGGAATGTAGGGCGGAGCCCGTTCTGTTCCCAATGGTGGTAGCTCAACTGATCGACATGAAAAGCATAGGACTCATGCTAGACGCGACTCTCCTGACCCGGTGGGACGAGGAAGAGTCCGCTCTGATCTGTTAATTGGAGAACGTCTCTAGTCACTCGGTACTTACTTACCCCTCTCCAATTGTCTCATTGCACCATTACTGATGTTGACCCACAAGTTGGGAAAAGGATATTTCTGTGGTGCACAGTAAATGCAATCCTTGTCATTAGTATTTATTCATACTATCAGCTTCCTGTGGCGACGCTGCATGTGTTGTCAAACCAGAACGCACGTGCGCGGCACGGTTTGCGCGGCACAATAACTATTAGATTGCGTTCTCACACTAACAACTCGTGCCACAATTTGCGCGCCAGCCAATCAGCAACAGTGTATGGTAATCAGCATTGCCACGATTTCCATTTTGAAATTTCAGCGTATTCGAGATTCCGAATCCATCTTTACACTGAACATTACTGTAAAACAGTATTACTCCCTCGATGTCAACAGAATACAGGGTTTAATGTTTCGTACACTAGACTTACTCCGCTGAAAAAATTAGTTAATCCTGGAAAAAAGCTTATCCTAATGTTAGTTAATCCTTGATAGTGGCGTCAGACTGCCGTAGAATGCCAGCTGGCGTCGCCAACATGTTGCCACAATGTACGTGCATTGCGAGTATTGTATTTAGGTATTGCACGGTACGCATATTTCTAAGACAAAATCACGTTAAGTATATAAATGAAATAAAATATCGTGTTCTGTCCACTTCGCTGCCCTAATGAGTGGTCGTCTTATAGTTCTTGTATAAGCAAATTAACACCACGTGTATCAAATTAATATGAATATTGAAAATAACGAGGGTATTTTAAGGTTAAATAGTTGAAATCCAATATGTGCGCACAGAGCGATTGAATTCAGTACTCCTGGGCCAGTTACCCTATTCTGGGGGTGCGAGTACCCACGTGTTCGGGTGCCCGTTAATTACCCTTATGTTTGGACTCGGGTGTGCCTTGCGAGTTGCGTAGCACTAATGGCCCCAATACTGAAGAAAACAACTTCAATTTGCATGCTTAAAGTAATGAGCGATGTAACTTACAGTTTAGCGAACATTCCTTAACGCAACGTTGCTTGCGAGCGCCGCCGTTAGAACATAATATCGCGCCATGTTAAACACACCTGTTGCTGCTATCCTTCCATCTTCCGTATTCGTCTCCTCCTGCTGGCGGGCCGGACGTTTCTAATACTTTTATAATTAATAAAATCAAACCGAACGGTAACACCGTTAAAAATATGCACCACAGAAACGTGGTGAAATTATTTTATCTTTCACTTTTATAAGTAAAGATTTGCAAATACTTTGCTACGTATAATATGACTAAAATAAATTAAATTCGGTCAACCTCACGCTAGGTTAGGTTAGGCGACCGTACGGGTCGGGAAATTTAATGCCAATGAAGTGAAATGGCGATTCCCCGCCTAGCTGCCGTCGGTAGTGGTGGGGTGCGGGGTGCGCGTGGGAGGAAAGGGCTTGCGGACGTGACGTATTATGACTTCGGAAAGCGGAAATCAAGAATGTTATTCTCATATTGTTTTATTAGGCTTCGAATTACGGTACAGGATTTAATAAAATGTTGTTGCCTGTTTATTTCTAGCCAAAACACGCAGCATAGCGATCCCGTTGGAGCTGGAAGCGAAGGTGCAGACTGTATTTGAGAAGGCGGCTGCCCTGTCGCGGCAGACCAGCAAGTGGCTGCTGGCCTCCAAGACCAACAAGCTGGAGAAAATGGCTTCGCAGGTAGGCAGCCCTCAGGGCAACTTGTGAGGCACGGATAGGTAATAATGTCGTTTTATGCGAAACCCCTCATAATACGTACAGTCGAAGACAGAGATAAGTATACAGGGGGCCTCAATAAGGTTGAGATTTACTCAAGAACTACTGGACCGAATTTAATCATTCTTTTACAGTTACATAGTTTTCACTTTTATCTATTAAACAGTGAAATAATTTTTGCAATAGGTCAAGTATTTTTTAAGATAAGCTCAACCTTGAAAATTCTCCTGTACACCTTTCTCTGTGTTCCACCGTACTAAGGCAGTTGTCCCACCACCGGCGAGTAACTATTGACTATAATGTATCAGTTTATTTATTTTTAGATAGATAGAAAGACTCTGTACAAAAAATTTCATTTTCACATAGTACATTACATTTTATATTATTGTACAAAGGCGACCTTATCGCTCAGAGCGATCTCTTCCAGGCAACCCCTGGTGAAAGGAGCTGCAAAAACAATAAACAGTAGTATAGCGCAAAGCAGGGCTTCCCAAACTGTGCGTCGCGACGCCCCTGGGGTGCCGCGGCCCTATCCTAGGGGCGTCGCAAGGCGATCTACATAGATTGGCTATCTGTATCAATGGTAATTTCCGAACTTGAGCCTCATTTTTAGAAGCTATGGCAGAAAAGCAAGCACATCATTCCACAATTTACTAAGAGGATATCATAATTTTCATTACTAGGCAGCTAAGGGTGGGGGGCGTCGCGAATAAAGTGGAAAATTCCCAGTCATAGTAAAAGTTTGGGAAGCCCTGGCGCAAAGAATCAACAACAATTATTTTATTACATATTTATTATATGATAAACTTATTTAAAATAAACATACATTTTTCAATGTAAGTTTTTACACTAAATAAATATACTATGCTTACATACTTATTACTTATGTAGTGTATTATGGCTTACTAAGTATACAACTATCTGTTTCCGTTCCCAGTCCAACCTGCAGAACGACCGCTCCGTAATGGAGGGTCTGCAGGAGATCGTGTCACTGCTGGAGGAGCAGCTGCGTCCGCTGCTGCAGGCCGAGCTCTCCCTGCTGGTGGACATCCTGTACAAGCCGCACCTGCTGTTCGCCAGTCCGGGCGAGCGAGCGCACAACGAGACCAGCGGCATATTCATTGCCAGGTGAGACCAAGAGGCTAGCGAGACAGAGCCAGCTACGGCCGCTGCTGCAGATTCTGTAGATTAAAAAATCTAAAGTGTAATCCGCCAATCGGCACTGGGTCTGCGTGGTGGATGACCCGAGCTCCATCGATGCAAAGGCCCCAATCGCATCAATAGCGCGGGCGCATACGTAGTAGCCACGCTCGCTTCTTCACTGTGAATGTGTTCGCGCGATTCCATACTACCTGGAAGAGTTTCGCTGCTTCCGCGCCCGCACTTTCGATGTAGGGGTGCGGTAAAGGAAGTGGCCGAGCAGTGGCGACATAAAAATAGACTGATGATGATGACTTTTTAAACTTACACGGTGTGTATACATATTAATTAGATAAAACGGTAATTACCGTGTAAAATGTGGGTATCTGCAAATATCAATAAGTTTTCTCAACGCAGTCAGCGAACACGAAAGAGGATAGATCGTTTTGTGTCACCCTTCTGACGTTCGACACTCACCGACTTCAGTCTACTCGTGACCATGATGGCTGCAATGCTGGCGAAATATCGAGACATCAAAAAAATATATGTTTAACACGGTAATTCCAGTTGTATCTAATTAATATGATGATAATGAATTTTTAACCGACTTCCAAAAAAAAGAGGAGGTTATCAATTCGTCGAAATATTTTTATTTCAGACTTATACGCCATACTGAGAAACTTCTAGAAGAGAAGGAGGAGAAGCTCTGCGTGAAGGTATTGCGAACGCTGCGGGAGATGATGGCCGTCGACCCCGAGTACGGCGAAAAGGTAGGACTGGGACCCCGATATAATTTAGTTTGGTCATTTAGAGCGAACAAACGAAAGAAGAGTCACGAAAGAAGTATTATACTTATTTCATTAAACATCGCCATTTTGTTTTGGCAACGACGACGTTGATAGAGAGGACATTTAAAAAAAATCATTAACGAAACTCTTGTTAAAAAGCGTATTACAGAATAGATGATTATTTAAACTATGGACATGCACGGTGTGTGTCACCGGTTCCGCATGAAGTTTAGTTTGTTAATATTAATAATTATGTAATTACCTTTAAGTCATTTAATTGTAATTGTTTTAAAAGATTTTCTTCTGATTTTCTTTTTTTGCCACTTTCCTTGCAAAGTGGTGTCAATGTAAATTCCCAATTTTTTTTGACGTACACTAATTTTACGTGCGCGGATAAGACGTCGTCGCTAGAAAGACGCTAGTGACGAAATAAAGTAACCTGTATTCTAAACTCATAGAAATAAGGTTAAAAAGAACTTGATCAGAAATAAAATACTTTGACGTACCACGCCGTGCTGTGACGTCTGTAAGCGCAGGTCCTTACCCTGCGCCCGAGTGGCTCGAGGCCCGGACAGGGAGGAGGAATGTGATGGATGAATGGAAGATGAATTGTGAGCTATTACAGCCCACAATGGGGAGTTCTCGGAGCGCTATTTGGGTCGCGGATGTATCGCAGTTCCCGTGGCTCGGCAACAATGGTACGAGGTGGAACACCCCAGGAATTTTAGTCGGTATTCCCAGGGCGGCGAACCCGACATAATCCCCCGGACGTGGTGGTACACGGATACGTGTTTTACCTGGGACAAAAAAGGCCCTTACCCTATTCCACTTAGGGTTGTGTATTCTACACATACATATTGTGTGTCCATTGGCAGGGCAACCAACTCCGCAACAAGCTGCTATCTCAATACTTCATCAACCGCAAGTCGGAGCCGAAAATTCAACCGCCTCCCCCCTCCGCCGTGGTGACGCACGGCCCAGGCGGTAAGTCGACTCATTGATACTGATTGATAATGTGATTGATACTGAGTGATGGTGCAGTTCTAATTATTTTGGAATGGTTGATTGACAAATGATATTTCAGATATTAAAACTATAGTGAGCCATTACCTACTTCGAAATCTCAACATTTATTTAGATTTAGCTGGTTTAGCAGATTTAGCTGCCATTGTCTTGTCAATGTCAGCTGTTTGGCTAAGTTACGCCATTAAAAGTTAAACAATGCTTAAACAACCCTTTTACGTTGTTTAATTAAACTGACAGATACTTAATCGGTTTTACAACAGTTGATTGTTTTAATAAATACTGTTTATAAGTATTTTTTTAAACACATGTTAAACATTTTAATCAACGTTTATAAGTATGGCTGATAGTGTGTACTTGAAACTATAATATTGTAAGAATTTTTACAATCGAAATTTTTTTATCCGTAATAATTAATCAATGTATTAAAATGTATGTAATGTATTAAAATGTAATGAGGGGCTCGTAGTCCAGTTGCGAGAACACGTTGAAAACAATCGTACAGGTTGAGCAACGCTGAGGGAGGTCAGCACCTGGATGGGTGACCGCTCTAGTGATTTCATCTGAGCTTCGTGCCTCGAGGCGCACGTTAAGCAGTTGGTCCCGGTTGTTGTCGCTTGACAGCAGTCGTTAGGCCACGTCAGAGGCATACCGGCGGCCTGAATAACTCTGACAAATAGGTTTGGTCACTAAACCACACGAAATAAAAATTCCAATGTAATTACTGAATCATTTGTCAATCAAACATTTTTACTAAATCGAGAATAACTTATTTTAGTGATTTTGAGTGCCTAATGTTGTTGAATTAATAAAACCTAGTTTGCACTTATTCTAGAAGTGATCAGCACTAGTTTTAATAACTTACCAGACGATAATTGGTTTTTATAACTATTAATAAGAGTTTTTATTGATAGAACTAGATATAATAAAATATACTTCTCTAAATAAAAATGTATAAATCATTTGTACAGCCGTATCTCATTTAGGGTCTGTAATTTTCTTTGAATATTGCAATTTGATTTTGAGAATAACAAAAATCACGTCTTTTAATATAATCAATATTATTAAAAAGGCTACTTACCAAATCTTTATTACGATAAATACTATTTTTAAATGCTTATTACGCAACGTGATTCAATTTCCGTAAGTCGTAGTTCGCATTGCGAAAAACTGCCGTTTAGTCGCTCTTACAAAGCTTTCAAATTAATTTGACGTTTGTAAGAGCGAGCTCAACCTAAGCTCGTACTCAAAACTATGAATCTCGGCTCTGCACTGAAGTGATGCAATGTAAATAATGACGTCACATCAGTATACTTAAAATCCCTGTCTGTGGTCGTCCTACCTTTGAATGCGTTTATTACAAACACTATAGCATCTGACACTCCTACAAGGTTATTTTGGCATGTGTCAAAAATCGGAACTAACGCGTTATGTTTTAAAAAGTACTATATTACAGTTCGTTATTGTACTGTTCGTTGCGAACAGCGCCCCCTGTCAATGTCTATTCCATTCTATTTTTATTTGAATGGCTTCTACTCTTATTCAAGAGATAATTTCGCCAATGTCAAGTTATTTAGAGTATTCATGTAAATAGAAAATTAAACGAATAAAAAATCAATCCGCCATTCCAAAATGATGGCGGATATATGTCATCCACGTGCTAAAAGATCCTTGTCGCGCTGTACCTATTGCACATTTTTATTATTATTAAATTACTAGCTGTACCCCGCAACTTCGTTTGCGTAGAGGAGGAGGATGGAGGAGATCAGGAGGCAGATCTTCCTCTCTGGATCCTTGTTTCCACATCACATACCGCCATGGCTATGAGCTGTCCGGATATTTCAGCTATCTCATAGTGAAAAAATCCCTCAAAATCAAAATCAAATCAAAATCCCTTCAGTAGTGATGGCGTGATACTTGCACAAAGTCACAGACAAACAGACAAAAATTGTAAAAATTAGTGTTTTGCCATCAGTATCCATCCTAAAACACAACAAATTATTCTTTTCAAAAAATATCCAATACAAAAGTACAGACATAACTTTTATACAGTCTTATTTACGAAATATTTATTACGATAAATATTAAACTAAAAATAAAAGTTATATTATACAGTCTTATTATATTAAATTATAAGGTAAGTGGTCAGCATCGCCTATAATTCCACGTTGAAGTCATCTTGAGCTCTGAATTCAGAATCTAGATGAGATATGACTTCCTATACTTCATTTTTATAGGTATTTAAGTAAAGGTAAACAAATAGGATGTAGTAATGTTTTAAGTATGTACTTGTAAAGATTTTAACAATTATGTATATCAAATCAATAATTTAAATTTTTAAATAAGTATACCATTTTATTAAATATTAATTATTGCATGCCTTAACAAGGTAGGTTATAGCGATAAACACTTTCTAAACCATAACATCTGTAATACCTATAACCAGCAATAAAAATCTTTGACTTTGACTTTATAGATTGCAAATTTGTACCGATTTCGCATGTCTATTGGGTGGTCTGTGATTACGATTGACTTAGGTAGGATTCATATTATGCCAAAAAAAACTTAATTGTGGCAATTAAATTACAGATTTGGTTAAGTATAATATTCGATTTGTTTACCTTTATGTACCTAGTGTAGACATGTGTTTTTTTTTCTTTCACTCCGCATGCGAAGACCATCACCATCAGCCGAAGCCAGGTGGGTCCATGCAGTTGACTGCACCGCGTGTTGTGTGTGTGTGTGTTGCACTGGCATGATTCTAGTACCATATAATATTAAATATACTGCATAAGGGTATGCGCTGCCAGACGGCGACATGGCACGGAGCGGCAAGGCAAAGTATTTTATATCTAATCAATTTCTTTTTAACCTTATTTCAATGAGTTTAGAATTCATGTCACTGTATTTCGTCGAGTCAAGCCGCGGCATGAAACGCTTTGACACACGTGCCGCGGCATCCCGCGCATTTACTCGACGAAATAAAGTAACATGAATTCTAAACTCATTGGAAAGGTTAAATAGAACTTGATTAGATATAAAATACTTTGCGGCGCCGCACATTGGTCCGGATTTCAAAAAACGTGGACATTCTAATTTCACGATTTTTAAAAATACTGTTAGATAGTACTAACAAAACGTAACAATAATTGTTATGTACAGTTTTTCAAAAAAATAAGTCTTTCATACATAAAAAAAATATTGAAAAATAAAATGTATGGAAGAAAACTTTGTTTATTTTTTTTCTCGAGACTGTTAAGAGCTGTCAAGGTCTAACCTAAAGAATCATTTAGAACAACATTTTCTTAATACCTACCAATTAAAATCTTTTGCCGTTACGCGCGGCTCTGCCTTTCAGAGGCTTTCAAAATATAAATATTTTATTATCTTTTTTCCCATGTTTTTACTTGATTACACGTGACGTTTATTGCGTAATAATCATTTGAAACAAGTGGATATGTGTTGTAGCCCTGAAAAGGGCTGTTGGTAAGTCTTTAATAGAGCTGGATAGTCCTGAAAAGGACTTTTATCAGTGTTGAAAACACTTGAAGAATCCGAAAAATGGTTTTTCGGCGACTATTGTCTTAAATTGACAAAGGATCTGGAATTGCTTCTGATGCTAATTCTAATACTTGGGTCTCATCATACTCTTCATTTTCTTTTTGAACGAGAAGTTCAATAGCCTCTGGAAGTAACTTATTGTGTGTGGTCCTTGACATTTTGGGTCGAATATGGGATATGTAAGGATCAGAGCTTATCAGAAAATTGTGAAGCAAGTCTTCATTTGTCTGTACTCTTCCAATTTTCCTTGAGTGCATCTCTCTAGTATTTCTGAAGTCCTTATTTCTTGCTTCGGATGCTTCTTCAGACATTATTCCTATAGGGAGATGTCCGTAGTAGTTGCAAATGTCGGCACCATGAATAAGAAGTTTATGTACACTCGCTGGCATGTAATACCAGGAATAAAGCTGCACGTAAAGCTCTGCTGTTTCTTTGCAATAGTTTCTGAACATTTCAATGTTGATTGATTTCCCAGATGATATTGTTTGTAAGACAATTGCAAAGCGTTTTATCAACCTTACATCGATTTTGGTAATCTCGGCAGTTATTTCAAAGTCTTTGAAAAATCTTCTTGCCGTATTACCGTCATTCGTTGTTCCAAAGCCTTGTTTCACAATGTCAATCAACATCCCTGTCTGCTCTCTGAATTGCTTTTGAGTTAGTTCCTTCCTTGCTTGCTTCAATTCTTTATTTACCCCTCGGGCAATCCACATTTTGAAATCGAGATTGTAGGAAATATGCAGCAAACATTCCATACACCGAATCCACATGTGTAGGCCGAATTGGTAGACATGTTCTCTCAGCGGCTTTGACAATACTAGATCCAAATTATTCATTTCACTTGGCTTCGCTAGGCATACATTGCAAGTTGCAGCAGAAGATGTATCCGATACAACTGTAACCACTTTGCCATCAACCATAGTCATGTGTAAGTCGTGGTGTATCTGGAATTCTCCACATATGGTAGGACCCAAGTTCCTTATTGCTTCCTTCATGGCCGTTTCTTCACTCTTGATATGGTCAGTTGATTCCTTCACAAATTCAAATTTGACAGGCCTACAATAATGTGTAGATGAAGGATTTGGATTTACCCACATGACTAAGTCATTCGACTCTAGCCTCAAAGGCACAAGACTTGTCATGAATACCGATGAGTCGTCGAAGTTAGCAATGTCACTCTTCTGTTTATAATTGCTTTGCGAGGAAGATCCGTCAAAACCCCACTTGCTGACCAGTTTCAAATTGTTGCAGTTCAAATAATCCAACGCGGTACTAGGAATATTCAGTATCCTCTGCACTGTCAAGTCCAGAAGAGCTTGCAAGTTAATCTTGGCACCCTGTTCTGTTATACTTAGGTCTGCACTCGGCGGATAACACCTCTCCTTTGCGGCTAATAACTTGTGATATGAAGGCAATACTGATACATTATTATCAGTTAATACAGATCTCATAGTCAGATACTGCCACTTTGATAAATGAAGTGAAGTTGTGAGAGCTAGAGCTTGATCTTCATGGACAATTGTCGTTTCAACTTTTCCAAATAAAAGATTCTTGACATCAAGGACCCTTTGGGGATTCTTCTCAAGATGGTCGATTATATGGGCCAAGTCGAGTTTACCATTGGATTTCAGCTTTGTAATCAATGCAAAAAAAAGCTCTTCTTCCGAATGATCAACCAAGGACCCGGAACGTCTTTTCTTCTGCTTGTTTCCCAAATCACTGAAGGGTTTCCTCGTCGTTTCAACAGTAGATGTTGGTGTACTTGGATCAATAGATGTTGTAGGCTCCATGTCAGCATTTTCATCGACACCTTCATGGCATTGAAATATTTCTTCTAATTCGACTGAATTACATCGAGGCCATTTTATAAAGGATTCCAACCATGCAGTGTGCTTCTTCATGAAAGTTTTATTATTTCTAGAAGCTTCAGTCCATTTTTTCTGCAAGTTGCTTACAAAATTTCTTGCAAACCCCATGATAGTTTCGGAATCTTCTGGCGATATCGCTGAAGGAATCTTGCTGATAATAGCTTGATATAATCGGTCAACGTCCTTTAGGTCCTCTGCACGCAAAAAAACGTAGAAATCTAAGTAAGTCACAAATGTAGACATTGTTGAAGTAGTCACAATTTCCCGAGATTTATCGTGAGAGGTCACAGGTTACGCAGTTAATTAGCGAATGAATGACCTACGCACATTCCGCTATATTTATATCCAATACCAAGTATCCCAATTAGTGACTGTGCGAGCGGACGTAGCTGCCGACCGACCAATCAGAGCCGAGTATATAAGATGACTCATGCAACGCATGCAGCTGACGACCAATCAGAGCCGACTTTCGAGGATGACTCATTTATTTGTCTCTTATTGTATATTTATTTAATTAAATTGTCTCAAAACAAATGAAATGAATACAGTTCACTCCATGAATTCGGTAAGTAGAGTGCGCTTCCATCAAAGATTTAAACCCCATAAGGTCATGTACGCAATAAATGGCACGTGTGATTAATCGAAAACACGGGAAAAAAATAAAAAAATATTTAAACTTTAAAAGTCTCTCAAAGGCAAAGCCGCGCGTAACGGAAGAAAATTTTAATTGGTAGGTATTAAGAAAATGTTGTTCTAAATGATTCTTTAGGTTAGACCTTGACAGCTCTTAACAGTCTCGAGAAAAAAAATAAACAAAGTTTTCTTCCATACATTTTATTTTTCAATATTTTTTTTATGTATGAAAGACTTATTTTTTTTAAAAACTGTACATAACAATTATTGTTACGTTTTGTTAGTACTATCTAATAGTATTTTTAAAAATCGTAAAATTAGAATGTCCACGTTTTTTTAAATCCGGACCAATGTGCGCCGTCTGTCAGCGTAGGCCCTAAGGCGCTTCCCGCCCCGCACCGAACGTAAATTTTACATTTAACAAACGTATTGATGTTTATCTTAAACACAAATAAGATATTTTATTACAATTGATGTCATGAAACAAGCAGAGACAAACTGCCCTTTGGAAATCGAACCCTACAATAATGCTCTTATACATGTTACGCGTTATGCATTTCACCACGGCACGTCTGACGTCATGCGTTCAATTTAGTCACCGCTTGCTTCACGTTTCTATTTTGAGTACTTAATGGTAACAATTCTGGTGTGCGTTTTTTAAAGCTAAACTAAATCTGACAGGTTTAAAAGTCTTACCTCTCTTTCCTACACCTATAAAAGGGATGGTACTACTTTTCGAACCGTCAAAGTAAGGAAACACTACAGAATCGCTACCAATCGCTCTAATTAGCTACATTGTAGGTTTTTTTTTTAGAAAAAGATAAGCATTCTCTGATTTAGGCCGATTGTCATAGACAATTTTGACAAGAGCTCGGCGTGAGCTCTGTCCTACGACTGTCAAAATAATATAAAATCTGACAGCTATAAGACCGAGCTCAACTCAGCTCTCAGTCAAAACTGTCTATGAATATCGACCATATACAAGAGATAAGCGTGAGCTCTCTCTGACAACTATCAAACGTCGACGTTTGTAAGAGCAATATCAAAGCTTGAGCTCAAGACTGTCGTAAAGGACCTTAGGCAGTTGTCCCATCGCCGGCGAGTAAGCGAGCAACTGTCTGCTTTAGAAACCTACCATAGATAATACGCATATATTAATAGTTGATCGCTGAGCGACTATCGCTGCGTCTCTTTTGTTTACACGGAATGTATTATATATTGTACGGTCGAAGGTGTACAGTAGGGTTTTTAAGGTTGAGATTTTCGCAAAAACTGCTCGACATTTTGCAAAAATTCTTTCACTGTTTGATAGATAAAAGTGAAAACTATGTACCTGTAAAATAATTATTAAATAGTCCAGTAGTTTTTAAGAAAATCTTAACCTTATTCAGGCCCTCTGTATACTTATCTCTGTCTTCGACTGTACGTTTCATGAGAGAGTAAATAGCCGATAGTTATTAATTAGATAAAACGGGAATTACCGTGTTAAACATTTATTATTGATGTCTCGATATTTAGACAGCATTGCAGCCATCATGGTCACGGTAGCTTGTTTATGTAGGTATAGGTGGTGTAGTAGTACTGTTTTATAAAATTAATGTGTATACAAACCGTGAAAGTTTAAATAGTGGTAGCCGATAGTTACTCGCGTTAATGATGATGATGAAATTGCAATAACAAGTACCAGGAGATCATGACTAATACGGAGTCTCTATACGGCTCACTCAACACCTGCTGTGTCCACTCGGTCAGAAGCCCCAGCTCTTTAAGTATCACCACAAGTACCAGGGCACTATGAGCCGCCTGGAGTATCATTAGCCCGGTGTCGCCGCCTGTGGGACAGCTGCCTTAGACTTGTACTGTATGATGTCCGTTCTCCGTGAAATCAATGTACGCCGATTGGTATTGCACAAAAACACATTGCACATAAATGTCGGCTTTCAATGGAATTATTGTCGACATGCAAAATAACATTATGCACTATAGGTAGTTTAACAAGGGGGTGTTAATTTGGCCGTATACAGGGTGTAACGTAAAGGGTATATGAAACCGAAGGGAGGGTGTTCAGAACTGAACAACTTTTGTTCTAAAACTTTTCGATTTTAGCGAATTTATTTTTTGACTTTTCATACATTTCGCTCCGGTCAGCTGATCGATTTGTATGAGACATTAATTTATTTTTATTTTTTATTCGTAAAGTCGTTGAACAAAACTAAGTTGGGTTGTTAAGTTACCGATACTGAACACCCTCCCTTCGGCTTCATATACCCTTTCCGTTACACCCCGTATAGTAACTCTCATATTATTATTACTATATCTAGATATTTGTTTTCTGAAATAGCTAGCTTTAAATATAATGTCCCATCCAATCTGATTTTCTGTCATATCAAAACAATTTATAGCTGAAAGTGTAGTAATAGCATAGCATATTAATATTAGAGCAATAATATTGCCAAAGTAAAAATAGTCAAAATCTAGTACACATACCAGCTCTTAAGAATACTAGCGTCTGTCGTCGTCTTGTCAGCGCCCGCGCAATGTCGACACGACGATTGCGCGGCGGCGCGGCGCTATCACGCCAACGGCGTCTTTCGAACCGTCCTTCAGTTTCATTACCCTTTAATTGGACGACAACGCTTGAAAGACGTCGTTGGCATGACGACGACTCCGCGCTAACGTCGCGTTAACGCTACGCGGGCGCTGACGAGACGTTGACTAGTGTACACTAGCCTTTCAAGTCGAAGTCGACGCGATAGGTCTCTAAGTAGCATCCCACCCCACAGCCAAGGTGCTGATGCGCACCGGGCAGACGCTGGCGCAGGTGCAGGCGCACCTGGACAAGGAGGGCGCCTCTGACCTGGTCGTGGACCTCGTCATCAAGAGCACTAACAGACCGGCCATATTTCTAGAGGCCATACAACTGGGTAAGATATCTGGTTTAAGTCTGGACAGATGGAAGGAGGTAGGGGATGAGAAACAACAGACCTGACGCTTGTCTATAACATGGTTGGCTCACATCATATCATATCGTCTTCTCTTCGTCCAGAGGAGTCGTCGTAGCGTCGTCACCCTGGGTATTCGCGTCTTCTTGTCTTCATCCAGAGGAGACGCCGCAGCGTCGTCACTCTGGACGAAGCAGCTCGACAATCTCGTTCGCTCCCGAGCTCGTAGTGGGACTATTGACCATCTCGCCAAGCGTCAGATCCTGCTTGAATCCTCCAATAATTTCAGCATTCTGTCATTCGCGAACACTTTTTGATTATTTTAACGTGATATTAACTTTCTCCGATATTATGGTCTATCATGTTATCAAGTGTGTGTGCACTGATGTACTGTTTATTGTTCGCAGGCATCGCTCTTCTAGAAGGTGGCAACCCTATAATTCAACACAGTATATTCACGAAACTACAAAACGGCGAGATATCGCAAGCCTTTCTCAAGGTATTTATTAATAATTATCATTCAATTACCGATACTAATAACTCCCTTTTCGGCAGTAAATTTTGATTTTGTTTAAGTAAAATTAAAAAGTTCATAGCTATTTTAATAAAAATTATTTATTAAAATAGCTATGAAGAAAATCTTTAAAGATAAATACTATTTTTCAATTTACAATACATCCTCATTGCGACAACCTAAGTTGTCCCACTTCACTTGGCTGTTCGCATTCGCTATTGGATGTTTGTAGTATTTGTCAAATACTTGACGTACATACAAATAAGACGAATATTTTGTCAAGAATACCAACCACACATGGCAATTATGACAAATACGAATAGCCAAGTGAAGTGCCACCATAACGATGTTCCTCGCCAGGTATTTTACGACAAGATGCGTGAGGCGCAGCAGGAGATCCGTTCGCTGGCGGCGAGCAGCACGGCCGCGGCCGGCGCGGACAAGCAACGCGCCTCGCACGCGGACAGACACAGGCATACCAACAATGATGGTGAGATACACCAGCGATATTACCGTTTATTCCCACTAGTTCAGTGGACTGAACTACTGAGAAAAAAAATCCCATTTGTTCAGTTGAAAATAAGACTACTTTTTCGTCCGGTTTCATTTTCATTCTCTACTAATAAACCACACACAAAAAAGACAAAACACACAAGTATACAGTCTCAATAAGGTTGAGAGTTTTCTCAAGAACTACTGGACCGAATTTAATAATTCTTTTTATATACACGCGGATGTACAATTAGGCAAACTTATAGTTGTAAACTTACCTTTTCGTCCAGCGGCGGGCGGTTAGCGGTTTTCGAAGATGAAGACACTTTCACAAGTGTTATTTTGCGGTGTGTATTATGTTTGCGGTGAGTTAAATGTATGTATGTATATTTGAAGTGTTTTCACAATAAATAGTTAATAAAATAAGCGGAAATAAAGGATATGTCTCTTACGACTTGCGGCGGTTAGCGAACGTTGGTGATCACTGAGGTTTTTTACTTTTTGTGACATAGGCTAAGAGCACATTGAACATACAGCCCAACATGCTAACTAAAACTAAGGCTTGGCCGTTCTACTTTTAGAGTTACATAGTTTTAACTTTTATCTATCTAACAGTGAAATAATTCTTGCAATCGGTCAAGTACTTTCTGATATAATCCCAATCTTAAAAACTCTCCTGTACACCTTTCTTTGTCTTCGACCGTACAGAAGTTATTTACCACGTGATCGGAGGCCAGCCCTTTGGACTGATACGGTTGGTAAAACCCTCAGCGTGCCCTTTGAAGAGGTTGTGAGAGCACAATACCCGAGTCTCCCGGCGCCATTTCATACATGCCAAGACGGCACCTGCTGTTGAGGGTCACGATCCTGAGGCAATGATTATGGAGTCCTCCGTTACGTCACTTAAAATAGACGTGAAACGTTCCTGTTATGTGTGTTCGCAGGCAAGGTGACGCCGGGCCCGCTGGTGGTGGGCGAGGAGATGGACGAGGAGGTGGCCAGCGCGTGCAGCTCGGCCGTGCACGCGTTTTCGGACATACACACCATGTCGCACGGTACGCCAATTTGGATCATAAGCTCACGCCCTTTTTTTCCCCGCAGGCAGAGACGATGGATCTGTTGCGTTCCTGGCATACAAAAGCACACATATCCTGACATGCAATAACACATACCTCATCCAATTTAACTAAAATCCGTTCCCGTGCATTCAATGCAGCAAACTATATCAAGATCAAGTTAAAATTCGACAAAAGACATTGCCACATTTTAATGGAGCTTTGCCCCACCTACAAAACTACGTAACCATTTAAGCTGTACCTATCATTTTGTTGGGGACTTATTACAGGTTTCATATTGCATAATCATAATCAGTATCATTTTCTACTACTCTCGCAACTCCTATAGAAGAATAACAAAAACAATGAATAAATCTCTTCGATTTCTTACTATTTTCTGAATTCTTAATAAAGCTGTTTTTTTCGAATCGCAACTTGTACAAAACTTTATTTTAAACCAATAATTTTAATAAAAAACGGAGATATTTTTACATTTATTCGTTATCTTGTACAACTTGCGGTTGATGGTGGGGCAGAATTTCTGCGCTGAAAAAGAAATATATAAAATAAAAAAATAAAAAATAATAATAGTTTTTTTATAAATACTATTTAAAAAATAATATTTATCGTAATAAACATTATGTACATAGCTTTTTTTAATAAAATTGAATAAATTGGAAGATATTATTTTTCAAAGATTGGCGGCGCTAGTTGGCTCATGGAAGGCCCTTGAGGCATACGTCATAACATGATTTAAAGTTACGCCACCGTTTAGTTACGCCCCCGTCCCTTTCTATCCTAACCATTTTTTAGACCGAAGTGGGAGATAGCAACACGATTTAACTATGTCGGCGTAAACTCACGCAGAACACGTAGGTTATGAACTTTTTAAAACCAGATGCATTAATTGTGAACATCACAAATTACGACATAGTTCTTAGATTTCGGCTTTTTGCATCCAGTCTCTGCCAGGCATCTTGCGCAGGTCAGCTTTTAATCCCTGGTCGGGGGCGTCCCACGCTACGTTTTCCCATAGTCTTCATTCGAGAACCCGTCTACCATGGGTGCATGTCTTCATTCTCGTTTTCTAAGACAGATGTGGCCAGCCCACTGCCTTATCACGAATATTGTTTATCAATCCCTACTTCCTTTACCGGCCGTTAATGATAATCTACATCTAATCCCATTGTTTTTGCGAAGGCACGACAGTTCTGGAGGAAATAATGGCTGAGAAGAAACGTGACGCCGGCAACTCGGAGGAGCTCCCCGCCAAGGTGGCGGTCATGAAGCCCATATTGCGCTTCCTGCAGCTCATGTGCGAGAATCACAACCCTGACCTGCAGGTGAGACCCTTGGAATAGGCTAGTTGACAAGTATCGAAAATTAAATGTTTTTCATTACCATTACAAAATAGACACAAATATCAAATGTGAAATCAAAATTGAAATTAGTTGAAAAATTTAATAATTACACACATTTAGAAAAGTTGTGTTAGAAAGAGACAGAAATAGTACACGATGTATTGTGTCCGTGACGTAGCGCCATACATACTGCATACTAAATACCGTTTTGCTAAAAAGAGATGGAGCATTCAACCTGGATGTTAAGTCAAGTTGTCCCCATCACTTGTACACACACACAGGTACTGACCTCGTCCAACGTAATTGCTTTACTTGTATGGTCGAAGACAAAGAAAGGTGCAAAGGAGAGTTTTTAAGGTTGAGATTTTCTCAAAAAATATTATACCGATTGTAAAAAAATCTTTCACTGTTAGATAGATAAAAGTTAAAACTATGTAACTGTAAAATAATTATTAAAATCGGTCAAGTAGTTCTTGAGAAAATATCAACCTTATTGAGGCCCCCTGTTCACTTATCTCTGTCTTCGACTGTACGATCGTTTTCAACGTGTACCCCTCTCAATTAGAACTAACCTACTTCCTCTGTTCCAGAATCTCCTCCGCAACCAGAACAACAAGTCCAACTACAACCTGGTGTCTGAGACTCTGATGTTCCTGGACTGCATCTGCGGCTCCACGACCGGCGGCCTCGGGCTGCTGGGGCTGTACATCAACGAGGGGAACGTGGCGCTCATCAACCAGACCCTGGAGACACTCACCGAGTACTGCCAGGGTATGTACTCGCACAGGGTATTGCTAGGGCATGTAGGTCTATCGCACAGGGTACTGCTAGGGTATGTGTCACTCGCATAAGGTACTGCTAGGGAATGTAGGTTACTCGCATAGGGTACTGCTAGGGAATGTAGGTTACTCGCATAGGGTACTGCTAGGGAATGTAGGTCACTCGCATAGGGTACTGCTAGGGAATGTAGGTTACTCGCATAGGGTACTGCTAGGGAATGTAGGTCACTCGCATAGGGTACTGCTAGGGAATGTAGATTACTAGCATAGGGTACAGCTAGGGAATGTAGGTCACTCGCATAGGGCACTGCTAGGGAATGTAGGTTACTCGCATAGGGTACTGCTAGGGAATGTAGGTCACTCGCATAGGTTACTGCTAGGGAATGTAGGTCACTCGCATAGGTTACTGCTAGGGAATGTAGGTTACTCGCATAGGGTACTGCTAGGGAATGTAGGTCACTCGCATAGGTTACTGCTAGGGAATGTATGTTACTCGCATAGGGTATTGCTAGGGAATGTAGGTTACTCGCATAGGGTACTGCTAGGGAATGTATGTCATTGTCAGAGTTGATAAGACTCGTATGTCATTCAAAAGGTACCGATGACAGCAGATCAATGGTAACACTTGCAGTACGAATTCAACTCTTACGACGCAGATAATAAGAACTGTTCAAAGTGTTACACTTGATCTGTACCAGATTATGTAAGTCACTAACATAGGGTACTGCTATGGTTTGTGTGTCATAATAATATTTTCATATACCTGGAGAGGTCTCCACTCAATAGCCATTGTCCTCCGCAGGCCCCTGCCACGACAACCAGAACTGCATAGCCACTCACGAGAGCAACGGCCTCGACATCATTACCGCGCTCATTCTGAACGACATCAACCCGCTCGGCTGCACGCGCATGGAGCTCGTACTTGAGCTCAAGAACAACGCGTCCAAGCTGCTCCTTGCCATCATGGAGTCGCGCAACGACTCCGAGAACAACGCTGAGAGAATATTGTACAACATGAACCCCAAACAGCTGGTGAGTAACCGTATATTAATCTTTCTGTCGTTTGGTTGCGCTGCCGACCGTGGTCCAGGTCTCAGCGGAAGACCAGCGCTCCGCGCTCGGGCAGAGCACATGCTGAGCTGGGACCTGTTTGGCACTGCTACACGCACCGTAGTTATATATTTCATTATTTTATAAGTTTTTCTGTACAATATGTATGTGTGCTGTGTTGTGTCAAATAAATGGTTATTCATTCATTCATATGATGATTTGATTTTCTGTCTCCGTTTTGAAAGCACTCTGCAAAACTTAACATTTAGCTGACCTTGAAATCGAGGATCTCTGCATCTTTGTTGCAAAATCTTTATTGCTCAACCACCGCTCCATCGATATCTCAAAAATACATAATAAGAAATCACATCACACTCATGGCTCAAACTAGTATTCCCTGTGCTACTATGAGTCCAGAGATACGATGAACATGCATGGTGTGTGTCGCCGGTTCCGCATGAGGGATAAAGTTACTAATAATAGTAATAGTTATGCACCTATATAGTTATTAAATAATTGTATTACCATTATTTTAAAAGATGTGCTGCTGAGAGTTTCTTGCCACTTTCTCTCCTCAGCGTTGGCACTTTTTCCTTGCAAAGTGCAAAATTGTACTCAACGTGCTTGCAATAAAGAAATTTGACTTTGACTTTTTTGACTTTGATATTCACAAAAACGATCATACATTAAAGCCAGGCTCTGAAGGAGTTATACTTTAGATACAAGCCCTTTCCCGGGTGGGAATGTATCCCAGGACCACCTGAACAGAAAACAGACATACTACTGACTAGAGTAAGTCTAGGAAACGCTGGCTTAGATGATCAGTCTTTTTTTTTTCGGGGGGAAAATCATCTAGATATCATGATACCTCCTTGCCACGGGGAGGCGAGGATGGTTATGTCGAACTCTTACCGACTAAAAACCCCTCGGTGTTCCGTCTCGCCGCCCTATGACGGAGTCACGGGGAAACTTGCGAATTACTGCCGCGACTAGATGATCAGTCTGCGATAACCTTTTTCAGCCTCGGACCTGCTAGGAAATCTAGGTGACCGGAGAGAAATCATGCACAATTTTCAGGGATATCTTCAGATATCTCCTATTTCTAAGGAACCCCTTATATTATAGGCAATTACACAAATGTTTCATATCGTTTCGCAACCTCTCGTTGTCAGGTAGATGTTGCGTGCTCCGCCTACCACCAAGAGCACGCCGCGGACACTGAGTCCGAGTCGGACGACGACGCGCCCGTGCAGGGCGTCTCGCCCAAGGAGGTGGGCCACAACATCTACATCCTGTGCCACCAGCTGGCGACGCACAACAAAGAGCTCGCGGCGCTCGTCCGCTCGACGGCGCACGGGCCGAACACAGCGCCCCTGCAGTACTACCGGACTCACACGGCGCAGATTGAGGTACGCTCGAATACATGAGAAAAGTGTACAGGAGGGTTTTTAAGGTTGCGACGTAACTAGTAGTAGTGGGTCACATCTGTTGTAGAACCGATAACCGATGGGGGACGAGTTCTTACCTTGCAATTGTTGCCTAGTAGATGCGAGGCAACAGAGCCTAAGAGGAAAGGTAAGAGGAAAGTTTAAGAGGCTGAAGTGTCAGTGGGCTGGTCACATCTGTCGTGGAACCGATCACCGATGGGGTAGACGAGTTCTCGAATGGAGGCCACGAACGGGTAAACGTAGTGTGGTGTGGGACGCCCCCCGACTAGATGGAGGGATGACCATCGCAAGTTGGCTGACGGAGACTGGATGCAGAGGGCCGAGAGTAGGTTGAGTGGCGTGCTTTGGGAGAAGCCTACGTCCAACAGTGGACTGATACGGGTTGATAATGATGATGACATAGTGTAAACTATCTACTAGAAAAATCTTTTCTACAATTGGTCCAGTAGTTCGTGAGAAATTCTCAACCTTATGGACTCCCCCTGAATACTTATTTCGGTCTTCTTGTGAACACAACAACTCTTACATAGGCATACTTTAAATCTAAGATAATAATGGCTCAGGTTTCAATCGGGGTTAGGCAATGCTGTATTTTATTAGAACAAATAAATATCTGAAATTTCTGCTACACGGTACTCGGCCTTGAAACCTATGTTGGTACTGGGGATCGACTTTCGGCCTCGGGACATTTTATTGAATGTTATGAGGGGCTGTCCGAATAGAATCTTAGAAAATTAAATTTGTAAGGCCGAAATTATAGCGCACAGATTTATTTATTTATTGTGGCTCGCCAACAACACAATTTATCTAGCAATAGTTAAATTAAGTCCAGAGTCATGTTCTGATACATGTGCCACGTACAGGCTAGCACAGCATTCACTATTTCGACTTCTTAACACTTAGAACTTTATTGAGATCTAATTTAGATCTCGGTCTTACAAATTTTATTTTCTATACGGAGCTCGGCCTTCGGCCTTACTATGTTTTGTTGGAAGCCGAGTATAGCAGAGATCTGCTAATATCTGCCAGCGTGCCAGTATTAGCCTATCAACAATTTATTAGAAGTTACATCATTATATTTTCAATCCGAAACTCGGCCTTCGGCCTTACTACTTCGGACTAAGTTATAAAAGCCAAGTATAGCCCGACTTTGTAATTGCTGCAACGTATTCCCACAGATAGTCCGCACAGATCGGAGTATGGAACAGATCGTGTTCCCCATTCCCGAAATCTGCGAGTATCTGCCCGCCGACAGTAAGCACAGAGTGCTGCAGTCCGCCGAGAGGGACGACCAGGGCAGCAAGGTCACCGACTTCTTCGGAAGGCTCGACAACCTGTTCCATGAGATGAAGTGGCAAAAGAAGTTGCGCGGTGAGTCTGGGGTTCAATATAACTCAGATAAAACTTTGTACCTTTAGTTTTACCATTTTATATTAAGGCATTGTAATATCCATGGCTCAAATAAAGTAAATAACAAAAGTATGCAAAAGACTTTCTTTAAAAAAAATCGTTAGAAATAGTTTTCGGACTCGATCTAGGTGGATAGAAAAGGTGGATGGAAAAAATCTCAATCTTACGTCCTGATACTTGTCTGATACTCGTATATACTTTCATCTGAAGTGCTCATCCTACAAGAATATTCTAAAGAATTTATGATAAGGAAACTGTAATTGGCATATTCATTATATACTACGGAACATTATCCTATTATAATCGGATCCTATTATAATCATTCCGTTCATGTAGTGTGTGGTCGGCAGGTCAACCACTGCTGTTCTGGGTGTCCTCTTACATGTCGCTGTGGAGCAATATACTCTTCAACTTTGCTGTTCTGATCAACGTCATAGTGGCCTTCTTCTACCCTTTCCAAGACGAAAACCCAAGTGAGTATAGGCTTTCTTTTATATGTCATATAATGTAACACAAGTAGGGGTAGACCTTGGAAGACGTACGGATATCAAAATGGCTATGTTTTAAATACAATCCGACCAAGTGCGAGCCGGACTCGCGCCCCGAGGCTTCCGTGCATCGCAACTTAACCCCGTAACTTTGCTCTAACGAAAAGATAAACTAGATTTAGAGACCAACCTACCTTTGCCATTACTAAAATATTATATCCATACATCGACATACTCCTGATTAGTTGATCATCTGCAAATATAAGATAATAATAAAAAAATATTTTTGGAGGAATGTAATTTCAAATTCACAGATTTCGGATTTTTTTACTGCGACATCGATATCAGATTCAAAGTCAAATCATTTATTTACGTGAATGTAGATACAGTCGACAGCTGATCAATGGATTTTTTTTTACTTTTGACAGTACTTATTATTTGCGTCGTAAGACTTGAAATCGTAGTGCAAGTGTTACCATTGATCTGCTGTCGACTGTACATGTATAATCAGTTGTCATGATACAATAGTAAACCCCTAATACATTCTACCACTTAAATGGCATGCATGATGATTAGTCAATGCTGTTTCAAAACTGCATTATTGTGTACGTTTCAGAGCTGGGCCAACACCTATCTCTGGTAGTATGGTGCGTGTCGGCGGTAGCGGGCGTGCTGGTGACGTGGCTGCCGCGCTCGTCGGGCGTGCGCGCGCTGCTCGCCAGCGGCATCGTGCGCCTCATATACAGCGCGGGCCCGGAGCCCACGCTCTGGTGTCTGGGGATGCTCACCGTGAGTAGGGGAAGCTCAAGGGCTGGATATGGCATTTTACAAAAATGTTTATTACAATAAATACTATTTTTAAATGCTTATTTATAACGTGATTCAATTTCGGTTGTAGTTCGCATAATTGCGAAAAACGGCCGTTTTTGGCACATTTGTGAACTACAACTTAGCTTGTCGCAATTATGCCATGTATTGTATATTGAAAAATAGTATTCATCCTAATAAGCATTTTGTAAATAGCTTTTTTAATAAAATTGATTAAATTGGAAGATATTATTTTTTCAAGGTTGGCGGCGCTAGTTGGCTCATATCAGGCCCTACAATAATATATGTGCATTATGTTCGTTCTTTTAATTTGACGCTTCGACTCTGCTGTATCATGACATGACCCTTGCTGTCCTCTGCCCCCTAGATAGTGGTAAAAGGCGTCCACTTGGCGAGCATCATGGGCAACCAGGGCACGCTCTCCAAGTCGGCGCGCAACATACTCGCCGACCCGGAGCTGTTGTACCACAGCGTTTACCTGCTCTTCTGCTTCCTGGGCATCTGCTGCCATCCGTTCTTCTTCTCCGTGTTGGTGAGTGACGGCACTTGAGACACCGGGGCCATTATGCAATCACTACACCGCAACAGATCGGATGCATCCTCCGACGTGTAACGGTAGTAGTTAGAATATTAAATGAATAAATAACTACGGCAGCTACGTTCTAAACATCCATTTTTAAACATTGCGTGCCTCTGTCGACGTGTAGTGCAGGCATTAGGCAGGTATTTACATGTATTAGCATACTATGTCGGTATATATATGTATTAGCTTGCTATGAACACATAGTATGCAGAATAATTTATAGATAGTTATGCAATATTTATAGATTAGATAGACATGGTAAATGGAGGATTAATTTCATCACGATCGGGATTCTAACTAGGAAATCACAATACATAACCACAATACAAGTAATTGCACAATTACTGGATAGATGTCGCTACCGTCTCCCTAAGACGAATATGGAGATAAAATTCACGACCTGGGTACGATATCACGTTGGCTCTGTTGAAATAGAGCGTGCCACAGAATAGCGAGGTCCCTGGTTCGAATCCCGGTCGTGATGAAATTTTTTCTCCATTTATCATTTAGATTCGCTTCGCATAGCGCATATGCAAGAAAATATCAAAACATATTTATAGATAACTTATGCAAGATTCGCAGTTTCGAGCTAGAATCAAGAGTTCCGTTTGATAGTGAACGTGACTGTCGAGTTGCTTCGTCCAGAGTGACAACGCTACGGCGACTCTTCTGGAGGAAAAAAACCGCTTATATCCAAGGTGACGACGTTGCGGCGACTCCACTGGAGGAAGAGAGAAGATTGATATATAAGAATATTCTGTAACGTGACATTGGCGAATGACGAACTGTCGAGTCCATTAATAAAACTAATGATAATAAGCCCACCTCTGCCTACCGCAACGCAAGGCCTTACACATATTCCCCGTTAACCCGTGCATGTGTTGTTCTAGTTACTGGACATTGTGTACCGCGAAGAGACCCTCCTCAACGTAATGCGTTCAGTGACACGCAACGGCCGGTCGATCCTGCTGACGGCCGTGCTGGCGCTGGTGCTGGTCTACATGTTCTCCATCGTAGGCTACATGTTCTTCCGAGACCACTTCCTGCTCGCCGTAGACTCGCTGGACGGTGCGTATGACTGTCAATTAACCACCTTATCTTATCCTCATAGGGTGCACTTCGACCCATTGTGATCCCCTTTCCTACTCCTCCCTATAGATGTAACTCATGTCCGCTATGCACTTCATTGGGAGGAGTCTGCTCGCCGTCGACTCGCTGGACGATACGTATGACTGTCAATTAACCACCTTATCTTATCCTGATAGGGTTCACTTCGACCCATTGCGATCCCCTTTCCTACTCCTCCCTATAGATGTAACTCATTAGGTCCGCTATGACTTCATCGGGAGGAGTTTGTAGTCTTCTGCTCGCCGTCGACTCGCTGGACGGTGCGTATGACTGCATGTCATCATCATCGTTTGTTTATTTATATTTAAGTTTGTTACATTTTGACTCTATTATATATTTTAATTATTCCATATTTATAATACATTTATTTTTATTTATTTATTTAATGGGCACCCATATCTGGGTATAGGCACAGAATATATAATAGTACAAGTACAGAAGAGTCTCTCCTAAAAACCGTTAAAATAAATCGCGAGTCTCGCAGCGACGCAATAAAGTACAATTCAGCTCGCGCAGTGCGACGTGCCTACAATTATATTCACCTACAACGTGCGTCTCTTTCTATCGGGTAGCTCTTTACTCTTCTGACACGATTAGGGCTGCCGGCTTGTGAAAGATAAATAATCTGAATATTTAATGAACATATATTATTATACCACTCTATTATTCTACTTTTGTAAACAAACTGATATTTCAAATATACCTACGGTATTAGATCACAAAAGACCATAGGCATGCTATCTTCTTACACTTTAATGGGTGTCTACAATACTAAACATAACTCTTTTAGGTTTTAGCTAGGTACAATCTAGTCCGGGAGCCGAAACCCATATTTACATATTTAAGATGCAAGAACTAGCCTTGCGATTTATTATATAAATCTAATCTAATTATTCGTTCATTATTCATTCAATTTCATTCAATTATCTGTAACTATTCTCTAGATTGCATGGTAAAACTACTCGTAAGTTAATGGAGAATAAAATCGGGGAATAAAAATAACCCTGCGATAGTTACTCCAGTATAAATTGAAGTTTGGTCGAATCCACCCTAAATAAAATAAATTATTATGGTAGGTACTAAATTGTATGAAAGAATATTTTAATAATTTAGACCAAATTCTTGTCACGATTTTTTTCTTCCGATACAATGAAAGACGGCTAAATACGTCGCAGCGCGGGCGCAAAATAGCGGGCTACGTGCAATCAATCTGGCGCGCAGCAGCCCACTGAATAGCCGCGCCGGCGCGGCCCAAGGCCGCCCGCCCGATGTACCTGTAGATTTATACCTAAAGCGCGGAGTGCACCAGGCCTGGTATAGGCCTCCTCCATACTGTGCCAAACCACTCAATCCTGTGCGGTCCTTGTCCACGTATTGCCCGCCGCTCGTGCAATGTCATCTTTGGCCGACCTCTCTTCCGTCAGTCTTCCCTCGGTATCCAGTGTAACACGCGTTCGCTCCATCTGTCGTCTCTCGCCCTCGCGTTGAGCCTGGCTCATCTCCACTTCAGCCTTAATTTCAATTTCAACATAAATAGCTGTCGTTAAACATTCTCAGACGATCCAATGTTCGAGCCGGACAAATGTGGCGACGACCCTTCCTCCAAGTACCTGAAGGAGTCCGGCCAGTGCACGAAGCCGTCCCGCTTCGTGTCCGTCGGCGGCGAGCTGAGGGAGCGCAGCTGCGACTCGCTCATCATGTGCATCGTCACCACGCTCAACCAGGGCATGAGGAACGGCGGCGGCATCGGCGACACGCTGCGAGCACCGGCCAGCTCGGTGAGTGGACAGACGGGCTCTTTAAGTGTCTAAGCTGGCTCTGCGAGTGTCTAAGCTGGCTCGGTGAGTGTCTGAGCTGGTTCGGTAAGTGTCTAAGCTATCTCTCTTCTCGTGTGGTTTAGTGATCAAACCTTTTGTCAGAGTTATTCAGGCCGCGCGTAGGTCTCTGACATTGTCTAGCTGGCTCTGGGAGTGTCTCAAGCTGACCCTGTGTATGTCTAAGCTGGCTCGGTAAGAGTCTAAGCTGGCTCTCTTGGTCTACTCTAGCTCAATCGCATCTCTTAGCTGAACGAGAGGCAGTATCATACATTGCTTTCGGCGACCAGCTTTGTAAGTGGAATAACTGACTCTTTAAATGTCTAAACTGGCAATGTGAGTGTCTAAGCTGGCTCGGTTAGTGCCCAAGCTGGCTCGGTGAGTGTCTAAGCTGGCTCTGTCACGACCAAATTATTCACAGCATCTCTTTTGGTTTTTGAGATCTCAAGCATAAGAGCCCTGTATACATTTCGTTGTCAGGAGCCGTTGTTCGTTGCGCGCGTGGTGTACGACCTCGTGTTCTTCTTCGTGGTGATCATCATCGTGCTGAACCTCATCTTCGGTGTCATCATCGACACCTTCGCCGACCTGCGCAGTGAGAAGCAGCAAAAGGAGCTCATACTCAAAAATACCTGTTTTGTGTGTGGTGAGTACTGTCTAAGTTTTTGTCAATCGTAAAATAAATAATTATTTTAAAAAAAGGACTGCAGCAAATGACATTGCCACATTTCAATGGAGCTTTGCACCTACAAAACTACGTGACCATTTAAGCTGTACCTATCATTTTGTTGGGGACTTATTACAGGTTTCATAATGCATAATCATATATTTTTATCGACATGTTCAATGTACGGTGGAACACAGAGAAAGGTGTACAGGAGAGTTTTTAAGGTTGCGATTTTCTCAAAAACTACTTCACTTATTGCAAAAATTATTTCACTGTTTGATAGATAAAAGTTAAAACTATGTAACTGTATTGTAGAATTATTAAATTCGGTCCAGTAGTTTTCGAGAAAATCTCAACCTTTTTGAGGCCCCTGTATACTTATCTCTGTCTTCGACTGTACCTGATAAGTGGAGATTCATTCATTTAAGATGTTAATAGTTTTTAAACCTTGTCAATTGCTCGGTACGATTACTCCACTGAAAACCAGCTGTTATAATTGCACTATTGTCTGGCAGGATTGAACAGGTCAGCCTTTGACAACAAGACGGTCTCGTTCGAGGAACACATCAAAAGCGAGCACAACATGTGGCACTACCTGTACTTCATGGTGCTCGTGCGGGTCAAGGACCCCACAGAGTTCACCGGCCCGGAGAGCTACGTGCATTCCATGATAAAAGTAAGTAATAATAATAATAATCACACATACACCAACAACAACAAACAGAATTCTATTAGATATAAGTTATTCATTATTAGTCATTTACAAGTTAATTACCTTATTTTTGGCATTGACACTACATTACGCGACATTACAACCCGATTGGAAGGCGTTAGCATCCGTTATACAGTTTTTTAAACTAGTACGGTTGCTATCGCTCCACATTCTTGTAAATTGTTTCCAAAGAATGCTGTTAGCTATAAGTTTTCAATCAAGAAACTCTGTTCTTAAATTCTTAAGTCAATAAAAACCATTATTATTATTATAATCTTTATTCCACTGACCTAACTTACGGTGCCCAGACATGGTTATTGACTAAAAATCAGACGTCCAAACTCAAGGTCTGCCAACGCGCAATGGAACGCAGCATATTGGGCGTGAGGAGAACGGACCGTGTCCGAAACACAACCCTGCGATCGATAACTGGCGTAGCAGACGTGGCTCGCAAAGCAGCTACATTAAAGTGTCACTGTGCGGGCCCCGTGTGCCGCATGCAGCCGGACCGATGGGCCCGGACTGTCACAGAATGGGTGCCATCGGACGGTCGCCGGCGTCGGAGCAGACCTCGGCGTAGGTGGAGAGACGATAGCGTTAGATACAGGGATGGGTGGCTGGAAGAGGCTCAGGACAGGGATGGATGGAAGAGGAGGGGGGAGACCTTTGCCCAGCAGTGGGACAATATATAGGTTAACAAACAAACAAAATTCCACTGAAGCATTGTAAGTATTGTAACAATAATATTGCTTATATAAAATACTTGACAGTGGTAATCTTAATACATTACGGCGGGCACTAGCCCCCACACTAGGATTCCCTGTGTTGTGGGGGTCTAGTCTCTCCCTGGAGTACAAAAAGTTTGCCAATAATTTATTTTCAAGTATATCATTGTAAGTTACAAAGAAGTAAAAGAAAAATTGATTGCATATTATATACCGCTGTGTGTGTGAGAGGGTGAGGGTGTGTGTGTGAAGGTATAGTAACTGTTAGGAACTGCATGCAGCAGTGGCTGTTTCTTTTTATAATATGTTGGTGATGTATACGAGATCGGTGCGGTCGCTATGATGTGGTACGAAATAAAAATACCTAAAAATACTTTAAAACTACCTAGAAAAAAAAACCTAGCTTAAAAACAGTCTAAAAATTCTTCATCAGTCATTCGTCCCTCTTGGGAGGGTGGGCGGCATTCCCGCGCTGGATGTCCAGGCTCAGCCTCTGCGCGAGAAAGCCGCCAGCACGAGGGTCACCCGTCGCCTCCCTCAGGCGCTTGCTGAGCTAAAAAATAAATTAGTTACATATTGACCTTTAATTCCATTTTGAATGCGTCATTTCCTGGTCAACTACTCACAAGGGCTCGTATCAATAAAACTGTCTATGGAATAATAAAATATAAAACGTTTGACTCTCAATGTAACTAATATGATTTAAATTAAAATATTTTTGCTAGTACAAAAATGTGTACGGTTTCGGGCCGAATATGGTGATACTACCACATAAATTGTATAATATCTGCACTATCTACCCATAGAGGGGCTCGTAGTCCAGTTGCAAGTACACGTCGAAAACGATCGTACAAGTTGAGCAACGCTGGGCGGTGTCTACCTGGATGGGTGACCGCTAGTGACACTTTCATCTGAGCCCCTCCGTGCCTCGAGGCGCACGTTAAGGCCTCGTATGCGAGTATTTTCAGTTTTTCGATGAAGGCTACGGCAATAACTACTAAAATTAGACGTCTGAAAAAAATATATAGCAATCTTGGGGTGTATATTTAAGGACTGATGAATACCGATACACGATTGGACAAAATAATCGCAAACATGTCATTTAAAATTAAAATTATGTCTAAACCGAAATAGTTATTCTTACGAAATATATATCAAAATGTAGGGTATTATAATTACGAGAGCTTGTTTTAAAAATATCTGATTTTTATTGGCGTATTTTAATTTCCCTGCCAAAATTCATCCAAAATCAATAAAAATACATATATGGAGTCACTGTGCCGTGCTCTTCACTCCGCCGCTGCGGGACATCTTCTGTCTCGCGCTCGAGTTTGACAGCTCGCCGCCCCTTAAGCAGTTGGTTGTTGTCGCTTGACAGCAGTCGTTAGGCCACGTCAGAGGCCTACGGGCGGCCTGAATAACTCTGACAAATAACCACACGAAAAAAGAAAGAAATCTACCCATATTTACACCGATTTTGTCCTCCTGTATACTTTTAGTTGTGTTAGACCTTACTATTGCCGCGCTATTGACGTAATTTCCTACGCCATATTCTTGTGTGTGCAGTCTAACAACCTGGACTGGTTCCCGCGGCTGCGCGCGCTGTCGCTGGTGGGCGGCGGCGAGGGCGAGGGCGGCGAGCTGGAGCTGCGCGCGCTGCAGGCGCAGCTGGACCGCGCGCAGCTGGCCGTCAACACGCTCACAGAGCTGCTCACAGAGCTGCGGGACCAGGTAAGGCGCAGCGTGATACACCAGTGATACCGAGCACACTGCTGGCAGGCAGGCAGAGCCACTGTCATGAGCGAATAGGCGCGAATTAATAAACGCGATTTTAAAGTTAGAAAAGAAAGTTACGCCACCGTTTAGGCCCCTGTCGCTTTATGTCTTAACGTTTTTTAACGAAGTATGAAAGGGAGAGCAACACGATTTAAGGGAAGCGAGGTTTAACTAGGTTTATGAATAACATCATTAGGGCTGAGGATCGTGAATTCGTGACCCACAGCAAGAAGAAAGAAAATGAAATTCAAATAGTAAGAAATGGGAGTTGGGAAATTGTGATAAGCAGCAGTTATTGGGAGAAATGGGAGTTGGTAAATACGCATTTAGGAGAAATAGTAGTCGATAAATAAGCATTTGGGGGAAATAGTAGTCGGTAAGTACGCATTTGGGAGAAATAGAAGTTGCGAAATATGCGCATATATTCAATAAATACACAATCTCTCACTACACTCTACCAACTGTCAGCAAACAAGTCACACTCATGAGCTGATTCTAGGAGTGCATTGATGTCGGTAAGAGCGCGTACCAGCGGGGACTGTCTCCGCGTCACAATATAATATCGGTCTCATCATAACGAGAATACGTGTGGTTCCGTTTCAGATGACGGAGCAGAGGAAACAGAAGCAGCGGATCGGCCTGCTCAACTCAACCTCGGCGTACCTCCAGAATCTGCAAATGAACCTGCCGCCGTAAACGACATGCCTTCCACATCACGTATCGGTGCAAACAACATACGTACTACTTGTGGTACAATTTATAGGAACATACAGGCGTATCTCGCTTGTAGCTATTACAGTGGATCTTTTGAGTATTCTCGGCTAATTTTTTTTTACAATATCAGTATCATTTATTTGGTAAAAATAAATTTCATTAAAATCATATATTACTACGTTAAATTGTCCATAGTATTACATCTACAGGGTGATTGAAAATTCGATACATTCCTTGAAAGGGATGCTAGAGGTAGTTGCAACAAATTAGGTCGAAAATGAGAAAAAAAATTTTAACTTCGTCATTTATGATCTTTTATTTTTGAGTTAAGGGGAAATTTAGGCATGCATTTTTTTAAGGTAATCTCTACTTTATCAGCTTTCAGAAAAGTATTATTTCAATGCTCAGAGTGGAGCAGTTTTTTAACATCAATTTTTTTTGTGCACTGGTAAATAAAATTAAAACTACCGTAACTCAGAAACCACTCATTTTCGACCCCTCGTTATTAGGGCCTAATTTGTTGCAAACCACCTCTAGTATCACCCCTTTCAAGGAATGTATCGAATTTCCAATCACCCTGTGTACGCAATAATAGTACGCTTATAAATTAGAAAAATAAAATTATAATTGAATAGTCCAATGCTATTCTTTGAATACCTATAAAGTTACAAATTAATTTAATACCTTAAAATAACGTAACACTTTTGCACCGATACGTCGTTTTAACATCTTAACACCTCAGGCACTAATTGTACTTCAATGTACAATCCTAAGCATTACTGTATGATAATATGATACCATGTCGCTCTTATTTCTGTATAGATTCAAGAAACCCAGACATATAATGTAATATAGACACTTAATGCGACATGGTACTAATATGATCATCAATAACACATGGATGAACAATGCACAACTGAATTTAGACTACTTTATGATAGTTACAAGATTTAAAATCTAATGACTCGAATTCTTTTGACTTTTACAACGTACGTTAGTTAGGCATTGACTTTGCCAAACGGAATCGGCTAGAAAAAAGTATTGACTATTAAAATTTATTAGATAAAATGACCGCAAAGATATATTAATATATTGGGTCAAATATAGTTTTAAAACTATATTTAAATAAGTAATAAATATAATAGGATCTTGAATTCTAAATAATAAATTAGAGATCTGTTAGCTAGGTTTCTGCTAAAAAATTGTATCCAGACCTGTTCGCTATAGAGGGTGACTCTCTATCGATATAAAAGCTGTTAACATATGACTACGCTACTATTATATAGCACCCTATATAGGGTAACCTTTTTACAATAATCCGCATTTCGCGAAATCCGTGGAGATCCGCCATGATTTTGGAATGGCGGATTGATTTTTTATTCGTTTAATTTTCTATTTACATGAATACTCTAAATAACTTGACATTGGCGAAATTATCTCTTGAATAAGAGTAGAAGCCATTCAAATAAAAATAGAATGGAATAGATATGTTGATAAATAAAATGCGAAACTTATAATATAAGTTTATTAACCCGATTAAAACAGTCCCTTTTCTGGTGAGACCGATATCGGATATAAAGACCGTCGAAATCAGTTGAAACTGTCGGTCTGAATACTTGAATTATCGGTCTAAAAACCGCAACTGTCCGCCGAAATTTCTATTTCCCAAAAAGTCAGCTTTATCTGTGGTTGTCTGTATATTCCATTTTTGCCGATTACAGAGTGTGACATGCTAAATTTAATCGTCGCTCACTCTTACGTTGTAGCATATGAGTGACATTACGGTGAGTTAAGATTAAATTATGCGTTGGAGAATCACACATATTATAGTTTTATTTCTAAAATAGCGGTATATCTTATATAACAATAGTATGAGATGGCAGACAGACATTAGTAGCGATTACAGATTGCGGCCGCTAATATTAGTCGCCGCTAAGCGAGGCGTACCTCTCGCTCTTACGCGATATAGCATATGAACGACAGGGACAGTTGCCTTTAGGATTAGGAATCGACTTATTGGCCGCAACAGAATTGCCTATATTATTGCTCAAAAGCTCTTCCTGGTAACCTAGTAGAAATAGTAGTGTACTCATCTGTTAACAGCTTTCATATCACATTCTGGGTTATACATAATGTTTATTAGATAGTGTTATATACCTACATATCTCGATGATATTTAGATTGTTACCTGTTGTCTAGTTATCTTGTACTTAGCCACGGATTTGAACCTTATGTAGTTACGAATTAGACGAATCTAAGTAAATTATATAAACTTCACCTTTAGGTGATTCGGCGATTCCTCATTTCATACTTTTATTATAAAGTAACTTTTGACACTGAACTCGCACGGACTTTATTTGACCAATACCAAGTAAAAATATATTTATGTACGGTAACGAAGTACCCCACTTCGTTAATAATAAGCAAACTCGTGTATATGGCTAACAACACAAGTGTTTACCGCAATCCCTTAAAACCCCAGAGCTGGTACACATTAGGCGTTTCGAAGCGCGCGCTTTGGTAACGCGCGTTTCACGAACTATGAGAAACGCGAATGAAGCGCGCGTTTGCATGTGTACGGTGGAACACAGAGAAAGGTGTACAGGAGAGTTTTTAAGGTTGAGATTTTCTCAAAAACTTCTTGTCCTATTGCAAAAATTCTTTCACTGTTTGATAGATAAAAGTGAAAACTATGTAACTGTAAAATTAAACTAAATTCGGTCTAATAGTTTTTGAGAAAATCTCAACCTTATTGAGACCCCCTGTATACTTATCTCTGTCTTCGACTGTACACTTCAATCAGACCTCGTAGTTCTTGCAACGCGCGTTACCAATGCGCGCGCTTCGCGCCTAATGTGTACTAGCTCTTAAACTTAAACAACTTCATACGATATCATACTATAAATGTTTATGAATGAAAAATGAGGAATCCGCTTTTCTGAGTTAGAAAGTCTACCTTGACACGAAAAGAAATGAACAAGGTTATATCAATCTTTAGATTGATTGCCATTTAGACTGTATACGGATGAAATACGTACATCAAGTAGTGAGAAACTGACTTTACATAAGCAAATTGTGTAAAGTCAATTTCAAAGGCAGACAGAAAAACGATTCCCGTAACCTCGCGTTCCCGTAAGCGCAACTCTCTTTACGTCAACTCTCGCTACGTGGAGTCTCGCTATATCAACTTATCGCTACGTGTGATACAGTTAGCAAAAGAAGTGAATCTTTTACGAAACGTGAATTATGAATTGAATTATTGTAATTAGAGTATCGACGAACAATAACACGAGAAGTATTACGATGACGTTGAATTAAACGATACGTATCGCATTTCATACCCTTGTTATCGCTTACGTAACTTACCGCGTTTCATAGTACGCGGTGGGGTGAGAGACGTTACCGTTCAGAGATAACAACCCTTTTTACCCCTACTTATAAGCTAAAAGGTCATTATTATATATAAATGGATATCACTCACTTATATTGTTGAAGTCTTCAATTAGACCGACAGTTTCGACCGATTGTGACGGTTCAGTGCGCGAAGAAACGTCACCGGTGACGCGGGCGTGGCGCGGTCACCTTGAAAAAGACCGTCGAAATCGGTCGAAATTGCCGACTTCAACAATATAAGTGAGTGATATCCATTTAGAGTGATAATTTGTAGTAATGGCTCACTATAGTTTTAATTCTAAAAGGTCATTGTACGTTTTCTGCCTGCCCTAAAAACATTAGAAAACAGTACTTGATATTAAAAAGCATCTAAACTGAAATTACGCTTTTACGAATTGACATAACAGTACCTAGGTATTACAGAACAGATAACTTTCTCACTCGCACCTATACATATACTTCCCTTAGTGCGAGTGAGACGAACAAAGTTCTTAAAAACATATTTCTCCTTGTTACTAATGTAATTAAGAACAAAATTGTAAATTGTTCGTTTAGTGTTCATAGATTTAAAATTGAGGATGGTTGTGTAACTAAGTAGTAGTGTTTTTCAATTTGCTTTACAGTACATTACCCTCCTATAACTTATTTCAGTCACTACCATGCGTTACGCTAGCGAATACTTAAACACCGTAGCTACGAAGTTCTAGATTGGTGTGATTTTAGATCCGCTACTCGCCGCTGTGAGTACAGCAATCATGAACGTTGTAGGAACGGCATTATATTGACATACTGTTAGCGAACGAATTTTATATAACAAATCACAATATTGGTACAGGATTCTGTCGCACCATGTTATAACCAAGGACTATTTCTCATTCCCTACCTCCTCACATCTTCTTCTTCTATTCAGTCATGGAGCAAGAAACGTCCTATGGAGTAAGCTATACGTCACAGACTAATACTATAGCATGACAAATTTTAGCGTCTCTGCTACTCATTTGTTTTTCCATTGTTTGAATTTTCAATACAAATCGAATATATAAATGCAGATGTATCTTTCTGATCGTCTGCAGAATAGTGTTGACAAACTGTCGATAGTATTACTGTCCATAGTTTTCATCTGAAAAAGCCAATGCCTATCGATAGTATTGTTGGCAAAAACTTCTATAGTATCGATACTATAACTCACAACCACACTCTGAGTAAACTCGGAGGCGAAAACCATTTTAATAATAATAATAATAATTTTTATTTGGAACCAGAAATTTGTACAGTTTTAACTTAAATCTAGATACAATTAATGTTTACTTGTGTTTTAAGGCGTGCAACTAACACTCTAGTCCCCACACTAGGATTCCCTGTGTCGTGGGTACTAGCGTCTTCCCAACAGGTGCTTATATAATAGGTAAATATATGAAATTGGAAGGGATAAATATATACTGTTTACATATTAATAAAAATACTAATATATTATAAAATACTAATATATAAAATACTAATATATTAGTTATCCCCACTTTTGGAATCTTCACCGAGTTTACCACATCAACTACAAAAACTCAAAATTATAATTTTCTCTCCTCACAATTTATCAAATTATAAGAATTTGTTTTACGTCATTTAGTCGGATTGCCGTTTTCTAGCTTTACTCCTCAAACAGAATTACCTCGTAGATAGTTTGTTATTTACGAACATCAATAATATCGATAGTATTGCATTCGGTCGATAGTTTTGGCACGTTCCGAGCTATCGATACTATCGATAGCATTGGCTTTTTCAGATGAAATGACGCGACTGCGGACGGTCGATGTGGTAGTAGTGCATCAGAGTGAAAGTGACGGCAAGGGCAGATACCTCTCTCCATAGTGGTTATCTCCATAGATCGCGGCGAAATCTTTTCCTCCATGTGTTACATTTCTCTATTTGAATTATTTCTGATGTTCCACGTCATTATTCTCAAACAAACTACTGTCCGAGGTAGTTATGCGTCGAGAAGACATTCTTATTGCGGCGTGGAACATTCAAGTCCGAGATTCAGACAAGTGAGTGTGACGCTCTTACGACTGTCACGCTAAGATCGCGCTCAAGATGTGTATGAATCTCAATTCTCAGTCAAATAACGCATCTAGAAACGTGATCGTCATTGGTTTAATTAAAAGTTATTGTGAATTATTTCAAAATAATCATAGGAATAGTGAATATTGTTGAATATTTGAAATGATGAAAAATTCCTAGCCGTGGACTAAATTTTAAAGTTCGCCGATCATGGCATAATGCATAAAACAAATGGTTGAGTATCTATAGAGTTATTGTGTTTAAACGAATATCACTCACTTATATCTATAGAGTTTGGAATATTTAGCGTACATTTTGTGTGGTATTATATTTTTCTTAAATTACAGTAACTTTTGATCACCGTTGTCGATCAGGTTTTAAATGTATCTTATATAAACTTAAAAGATCTTCATTTGCGAATAAAACTTTATATTTTAATTTGATAGTCAATTTGCGTGCGTATGAATCCCTAAAATGTTGTACTGTACAGAGTTTTGTAGGAAAAATGGTAATTGTTCGGCTTAGGTGGCAACTCGCCCTCCAAAAATCTCACCTATGGGTGAGATGACACCTTTCAAAAACGTGGTCATTTCACCCAACACTTGGGTGAGTTGACTATTTCCAAAAAGTGACTCAAGTTTTCAATTAAGTCAATAATGCCAATTTAGGACCTAGTTATTAGGCTGAGACAGTCATGTCTAGCTCAAATCCTTACTATTTACTGTAGTTAGAAAATAAATCGAATTTTTATTTAGACATCTTTGCGAAGATCTGAGTTTTATCATTTTACTGCTTTTGTTAAGTGGGTACAGTGCGCGAGGCGTAAGCTCAGGTTATCATTTGTGTGAGTGGTCGCCTAGCTGCTAGCGGTACAAGAGGTGAAGTGCGGTGCGTGCGCGGCAGGGTGGCGGCCCGCTGTGTATAGTATGCGTAGGACGCGCCGCGCCTCAGGCCGAATATCACTCTACACTGTGTGCACTCACACAAATGCAAACCTGAGCTTACGCCTCGCGCACTGTAGTCGACAATATATGTTTGGTTTGCTCTGAAGATGTTTCCACACAGCAGTTATATAACGTTATAAGCATTGCTCCTACTTCACTTGGCTATTCGTATTCGCTATGGGATGTTTGTCGTATTTGAATATGATATGTTTGTCAACATATTGTGTATCGAATAGGCAAATAAGACGAATATTTTGACACAAATACCAAACACACAAGGGTTCCCAACTTTTTGTACAAGAAATGAAGTATACTAAGGTCGGAGAACTAAAATGAACAGTATTTTACAAAAGAAAACAGTATTTAATTTTTTTGACGTTTCAGAAACATATTTTTGGAGCTTCCTACACAATTTAACAATTGAAAGCCTCTCAACAATTTTTAGTTAATATTGAAATAAATTTCTGACTCCGGATACCAGCAGATATAAAAACAGTATTTTGTATCCTTTTGAACAGTAAAAAGCAGTAACAAACGAAAAAAAGTATAATACTGTTTATAACAGTATGGTTGGGAACCCTACACACATGGTAGGTATAACAAATACGCAAATACGAATAACCAAGTGTAGTGGGGGCCTAATACTTAGATTTTTACCAGGTGATAGCTTGTTATACTTAGGTTAAGTTAAGGAGACCCAAGTGGCATTGACTTACGTTAACGCTACTAGAATAGACAGATAAATGTATACCATTGCTATTTGCTAAAGAAAAAGAACAGTTATCTTTCTATTTTAATGGTTTTATACTGTACGAAAATTGTTCTCGAATCGACAAGGATATAAGTTCTTGGACAAATAACGTACGATGGAAAACAGACAAAGGTATACAGGAGAGTTTTTGAGGTTGAATTTTTCTCAAAAACTACATGACCTATTGCAAAAATTATTACACTGTTTCATAGATAAAAGATAAAACTATGTACTTAACTGTAAAAGAATTATTAAATTCGGTCCAGTAGTTTTCGAGAAAATGTCAACCTTATTGAGGCCCCCTGTATACTTATCTCTGTCTTCGACTGTACGATGACATATTTATAACATCATTTTTGTTAAGTATGCATTTTAGACATAGTCTAATTTTCTGTTAGTACAGTGTGTTCAATATTTGTATCGACCACAAATACGTCATCAAAAGTAACATAAGCTTGTGAAATATCGATATTTTGATATCTTTTGTTTGATTTTTTTGTTATATTTTCGTATTTTATTTAAGGTTCCAATTTATTGTATGTTTTGCGTATAGGTAACGTGAACCTAAGAATAACAATTTAGTTACATAAATTGAACAACCTGTTTAATATTGGGTTTACCTTACACCCCTGTATAACATACAATAGAATATATACAATGGTAAAGATTCTGCTGCTTTTAAGCTCCGTTTATAACTAGAGACATTACGCATTGTCTGTAGATATAAACGTAGCTTAAGTCTGAGTCAGTCTTGGTCGCTAAAATACTGTAAATGTTGCCATTTAAATTGGAAACTTAACCGGGACCGCTACCCTTGTTACCCCCCACTTGCAATATAAGATAACTCTAGAGTTCGCGACTTAACCCGATCAAAATGTATGGAGTATTCTCGGGTTAAATAGGTACTTCATAGGATATGTCGATATTGCAAGTGATTTAGTGTAATTTTCAATATATTTTGTTGTTGCTTTTTAGCTAAGTTTAAGAACAACGTTATTTTTGTAGCATTATTTTTGACTTTGAAATGTTTTTGTACAAGAAATAGTGCCATTTCCGTCTACCGAAAAACAGCATGGAATTATACGAAATGTATAATAAACTATATATACAAAACACTTTATAAATTCTATGCCAAATATTAGAAAATGTATTTTATTGATTGTTGAATCTTTTTGTTGATCTGTTATTTGTACTTAAAAAATTTAACTTTTCTTTTTTACTTGAGTATATTTATCACTTTTTAAACTTTCACGGTTTGTATACATATTAATTAGATAAAACGGGAATTACCGTGTTAAACATTTATTATTGATGTCTCGATATTACGAGTACTCGTGACCATGTTGGCTGCAATGCTGTCGAAATATCGCGACATCAATAATAAATGTTTAACACGGTAATTCCCGTTTTATCTAATTAATTTGAGTATATTTATTCGGTATATATTTACGTACTAATTGACCAATATATTATCTACATTCCTTTGATACTTCTCATTTTCTATAAATATCATTAAAAATATTGTAGATAAATCTCTATAAATATAATTTACTTTGTCTGACCAACTTTACTATACATCTATTCACTATATTATTAAAAAAATCTTTATACTTTACAGAGTTTTAAAGCTGTTACTTATACATATACATTCCTAGTGTATTTTTTATAATTATTTATTTAATCTATTTTTAAAGAGTACATATGCCACTAAGAATCTGTATTTTGGAATATAGCAAAGTTTTTTCGGGACATATTTCTTGTTTCTTCTTTATTAGGGTACGGACATGCTGACACGCGAAGCTAAGCGTGTGATACACTCTAGGGCTTTTTGGTAGCGAATTACTAATTATGGTGATAGTAATTTTGAAAAGACTTAAATTAATGTCCATATAAAGCGCTGGCCACACCGCCAGCGGGCGGGCGAGCGAGCTAGGCGGGCGGGCGAAGCGAGAGAAGGAAACGTCGGTAGTCGGTAGGTCGCGGTGTGAACCAAAGTATGTAAAGAGGTGAAACGATGTTCATCCGCCTAGCTCGCTCGCACGCCCGCTGGCGGTGTGGCCTGCGCTTTATGAATGATCTAATTATTGTGGATTCAAATGTATTGCCATATTGCTAAAACATAGATCTCTCTTATAATTATTAATCATTTTGACGGTGTGGCCACAAGTGGTATAGGAAATGCATTTCGGTAGTTATGCATACGTCTGTTATGGTTTCTCTTTGATATTTTTTAAATTAAAGTTTATAAGTCATATAAATATATAAACATAGCTAAAATTAATCGTCGTAAATAATTACAAGTGAAGTCTGGCTGAGTCAGAGCAGCTCATCGTTTTAAAATGAAAACCAAATATTTTATTTACGCTTTGTTCAATGTGTCTACAGTTAATACCATCAATACTTTTTTATATAAAGTCTGGAACGGCTGTGTTGAAACTTGAAATCCGCGCTCGCTGCGCGCGTCAGTGTGTCCGCGCCATTAGTTAGGTAGAGTAATGAAGTAGCGGATATTACGAATGTATCGATAAGCATTGTGTTTTGTGATTGATTAGTTGTGATGCTGCAATAATGTTGGTTTAACTGAAAAATAAAGATACGGCACAAATGTAGGTGTTTTTGTTTGAAAGTACCTTTTCCAATACATTATAGAGGGTCCAAATATCACGAACTTCTCGTGTGGTTTAAGACCAAACTTATTGTCGAGTTATTCAGGCCGCCCGTAGGCCTCTGACATGGTCTTACGAATGCTGCCAACAATAACCAAACCTTCCCTTACATCGAAGGAACTCGCAATGATCCACCACGCGATCGCAGTGCGGAATGAAGGTTTAAGTACATTTTTTCAGGCATGCAGATCTCACGACTTGGCCTTCATAGTTTTGAGAGTATTAGAAAGAACTCGAGGAAAAGTCAATGGTGCGGTTGAACTTAATTAATGATTTAACTGTCGCTTCTGAAGTCGCTCCGATGTAATGTAACAATCGTTATCGTATCGCTGATCCAAGTGAACTCTCCGACGGCCGGTCGCAAGCCCCTTATATACCCCAGACCCCAGTGTCGATTACCCGTCCTTGTCACATCATTCCAGAAATCTCGATTCCAGAAAGTTCCTGACCTAAACCTGTCTTATGACCCCGTCCGAGGTCAACCTTCGACGCCTTTCTGGAATCTTCCATGGTGATTGTTATACCTATGACCTTCCAGAACGTTCAACACTTTTCTGGAATCGAGAACCTCATAGAAGTTTCTGGAACATTATGGATCTTTTCCGAAACTTCCAGAAAACTGCACTCGAAATGTCTGCGACCATTCTCGTACGCTGTTTATTTTATTATTTCTACGCCTTTATTGCTACGCCGCTTAGGCATGGGCGTAACAATAGTAACACTCGACTCTTATCTCGCATACAATAAGTACGATGCAAAGTCCGAAATGTTACATTCCATGTGCTGCCGACTGTACTAGGGTTTTCCCAATTTGGGCCAACTTTTGTGTTTAAAACGTTATCTTAATCAGAGTATTATCGGGCCAATCGATTCTCACGAAGATTTGTCATCGAGCTTGAGCGTAATGTCGATAAATTATTATCTGTTGATAATTTTATCGCTATTTGCCACATTTTTATGTCGACTCTATGTTAAGGTGTCCTGGCGAACATGCTTAGTGTTACCGTGATTCTGATTGCAATCTTGAGCTGCTGTGGTAAGTACTTACTTATTTACTTAGCAACAGGCCTATAACATAATCCTCACTTGCAATAAAAGATAACCCAATGCGTTAATGACTGAACCGAAAAAAATGTAGGAGTTTTTACGGGTTATGCTGTGTTATCTTTTACAAGCGGGCCTTGATGCCACAAAGATGAACGAATTACGAATGTTTGAGTATAGGCACTGGATTCACGCAAACAGCACCCCTGCTGTTTGCGTGAATCTATCTGCTATTGCAAAAGTTGTTTGTTTAAGATCCCCATCTTATATACTTGATATTATTGTAGAAATGTAATGTCATTGTCTCCCTCGCTCAGGGGAGTCACGACCACAAGGAGGTTCTCCTTGTCTTCCCCAAGGGAGACACCGAATTTCGTGCTTTTTGTCTCCGCAATACTTTGTGCATTCACAACCAAACAAAGGAGCAATTTTATAAGCGTTCGGCCAATAAAGGCAGCATGCTGACGTTACCAATTTCACAACAGAAGTGGCTGGTTGTGAATGCATCTTAAAGGTCAATTCAGAATCACAGATTTTCTTGCTTTTGTCGCTGCTACTTTGGATTCACAATCACAGCCAAAAACCGCGTGTTCACGCCAGGCAATCGGCTTGTGTCGCCAAAAGTACGCCTATTAACCCTACTGGTGATAGGAGGATAATAATGTTTTTCAAGTGTATGTATATCGGTTCTTTTGTGGTGTGTTGGATTGTGATGTATGAACTAGAGATTCATGGAGTGCAGAGGTGCTTTTAGGATCATAATTATTTTACGATTCTAGCAGCGTCAACTTTGCCTACTTACCTAAACTGAAGCCCAAATCAAGTGTCTTATTTGGTAAATAAAAACTACCCTGCTAAAATTTTAAGCTATTATGTGATTATTGCACAGTTATTTTCACATTATTATATCGGATTACTTTATTTTCACAATGATGAACAGGTTCGATCAATCAGTTCCTTCAGTGTTACATCACAACAGGTAATTAGACGATCACATTTGTTTACAAAATAAGACACTTGATTTGGGCTGCGGTATATATATTTATTTTCATTTATTTACTTACAGTAGGATCCCTCACATTGTAATTAAAAGCCAATTTGCATCAATAGCTATTTATAACAACCACTCAGATTAGAATATGCAAGGAAGTTAACAAAAAGTTATCACTTTATGAACTCAACTGTTTGTAAACACATAACGAGATAAAGCGGGAAATCACCACATTGAGTTCATAATAAACTTATCTCGACAACTTCGCAGTTCATAACTATAACCAACTTCAGTCTTCTCGTTGATGTAACTGCAATGTCACCGAATCGGGAGTTCGATACTCAATCCTTCCATAAACAGTGAGTGATTCTTGTGGCGTAAGTTAAGTAGCGTCAATCAGATAAGGGCCAGTTTCCTTAACATAAAAAAGGACCATTTTTAGTGCTAACGTTTAACGTTTAGGGTATTTCTGGCATCATTAGCGCCTACGGTTATTTCCGGGAGTGACAAGCTGTACCTACGTATTTTACATAAATCTTTGAATGCGATTTTGCTTCAAAAGCAAATTTTACTCAAAGAAAACATTCCTTATGTTTTCTTTGACTATTTGCTGTCTTCTGTACCTATTTATATATCCTCCGGTACGGCACGGTAAAGTTCCTCCCATCCATAAACCTAATAGTACATAGACAACACAAGAACTTTACCACCATAATAACCATTGAAAATATATTTCCAGTATGCCAAGACAGTCCCGATGCCGAGCTCCTGAGCGTCACCACTGTGGACCTGTCCAGCGTCAGCGCGGGCTCTGACGGGCCCGGCACTCGCATCGTCGGCGGCACACCGGCCGCCATTGAGAGATACCCTTACACTGTCCAGGTAAGGGCTCGTAGGCCAGTTGCGAGTACACGTTGAAAACGATCGTACAAGTTAAGCAACGTTGGACAAGTCAGGACCTGGATGAGTGACCGCTAGTGACACTGTCATCTGAGCCCCTTCGTGCCTCGGAAAGCACGTTAAGCAGTTGGTCCCGGTTGTTGTCGCTTGACAGCAGTCGTTAGGCCACGTCAAAGGCTTACGGGCGGCCTAAATAACTTTGGAAAATAGGTTTGGTCACTACACCACACGAGAAACGAAACTGTCCAGGTAATGTTAGATTCAGAATAGGTATCAATAAAAGCACAATAAGAAAAATGTAGCACCATCATCAGCCCGTATCAGTCCACTGCTGGACGTGCCTCTTCCAAAGCACGCCACTCAACCCGATATTCGGCCTTCTGCATTTAGTCTCTGTCTACGAAGCGAAGGTCATCCTTCCATCCAGTCGGGGGCGTCCCACGCTACGTTTACCCGTTCGTGGCCTCCATTCGAGAATACCTCGTCTTCCCCATCGGTTATCGGTTCTACGACAGATGAGACCAGCCCACTGTCACTTCAGTTTGCTGATTCTTACGAGCAATGTCAACCACTTTTGTTCTCTGGCGGATATATTCACTTCTTATTCCATCTACCAGAGAATTGCCAAGCTCTTTCCATAGCTCGCTGAGCGACTTTGAACTTGTGGGCCAGTCTCACCGCCAATGTCCACGTTTCGGCTCCGTAGGTCATTACTGGTAGGACGCACTGGTTGAAGACCTTTGTTTTCAGGCATTATGGTATTGGAGACGAGAAGTTAAATAATCTAATATTGTTTTTGGTGAACTTTCAAACGCCATGTTTAATTGGATTGGGATAGACTATACAAATGTGTTAATGTTAACCAAGTGTATACTGGTGTTTTTGCATTATAGGGTTGACATTTTGCAAAACATACCTACTTTAGGGCCGTAGAGAGAGAAACTAGGGCGGACGCACAACGTGACGGCGCGGCGGCCGCCGGCGCACGTCATCGCCGCCGCCGTGTACCGCGCATGTACAGTCGACAGCAGATCAATGGTAACACTTGCAGTACGATTTCAAGTCTTACGACGCAAATAATAAGAACTGTCCAAAGTAAAAAGTGTTACCATTGATCTGCAGTCGACTGTACGTCGGCGTTGTACGTCAGCCCTTCCTTAGGATAAATGTCGATTCCGTGAGCATTTTCCGATGTAGATATTTATGTTTTCAGATCTTGTACAGCAACCGTTTCCTATGCGGAGGATCTCTGATAACGCGGCGGCACGTTCTCTCCGCCGCTCACTGCTATGTAGACGAGTAAGTACTAACAAGAGAATAGTGTACGGGAGAGTTTTTAAGGTTGAGATTATCTCAAAAACTAATTGACCTGTTTCAAGAATTCTTTCACAGTTAGATAGATAAAAGGTTAAACTATGTAGCTGTAAATAATTATTAAATTCGGTCCAGTAGTTTTAGAGAAAATCTCAACCATAAACCTTATTGTGTGATTTACAGCCGAGGTGACCCACTGCGGGCGAGATCTTTCTCAATACGAGCTGGGACCGCCACACTCAATACTGGTATGTTCCTGTTCATATTAACATTGTAAAATGCCAAAAAAAATATTAATAAAGATTAAGCCCTTTGCCTTTTATAATAGGAATATCGAAAAAAATATTTCAGATGCATCGGCATGATCACGTGAGTTGATTTAATACTTAGGTGTGGCGATAAAAATATTTTTGCTTTTAAAGTCAGGTAAAATAAAAATACAGCAAGTCTTTTTCATAGTAAACACAATACGACACCGTGTCTCGCTACAAACGGTTGTGTAACGCGACACACAACTAACTAGAAACACGCTTTACGATCGTAAAACGCGCTATCGATATTTTCCAACACATTTGCATCATTTAGTTACATCTGTGGTACGATTGTCGGGTCAGTGTCTCGGCCGAGACAGTGTCACCATTCTGATCTTTAAAAGTTGGTGAATCAGCCTTCTAACGAGAGCAATACGTATAATGTTAGTCGCTTCCTCGGTGAGTTGGGATACTATCCCTCAGACCGATGGTATTGGACTCACAGAGCTCCTTCTTAGCCGGCCGAGATACTAATGGTCTTGTACCACATGGACCTATTTTTGCACAGCAGATCAATGGTAACACTCGCAGAACGAATTCACTCTTATGACGCAAATAATAAGAACGGTCCAAAGTGTTACACTTGATCTGCTGTTAGCTGTACCTATAGTTAATGTAGTATAACTATCGAAAATGATATTGTTTTCACGACTTTTTTAAATTAATTGAATAAAAAAATCTAATACATCATTCTTATTATAATAATCAAACTTAAATTCATGAGGAAAACATCCGATTAAATCTCCTTATGGCTTTACAGAAATCGAACCTGGGACCTCAGCAGTATTATACAGTGAGTCCGTTATTCCAACCACTGCGCTACCATAGATTCAGTTAAAAAATAATTAATTCCTACATATATGCAAAACTCGATAATCTATGATCGTAACACGTGACGTCACGGCAAATACTAATTTCAGATCTTCAGTATGATTTATGCACAGAGCGGAGGTGCTCTGTGAATTTAAGTAATATTTTTAGTCAAATTCCGTAGAGGTACCATACGTTTGAATTGAATGTGTTTTGCTATTACTTTTGTCGGGTAAAATAAAAACACGGCAAGTCCTTTTCATAATAAACACAATACGACACCGTGTCTCGCTACAAACGGTTGTGTAACGCGACACACAACTAACTGGAAACACGCTTTACGATCGTAAAACGCGCTATCGATATTTTCCAACACATTTGCATCATTTAGTGCATCTGTGGTACGATTGTCGGGTCAGTGTCTCGGCCGAGACAGTGTCACCATTCTGATCTTTAAAAGTTGGTGAATCAGCCTTAGCGTAAGCAATAAATAATCGTAGTTGCTTCCTCGGTGAGTTCCGTACTTTCTGTTTGTGTTTCTTAAGGGACAGAACTTACAGAGCTTCTTCGAAGGCGGCCGAGATACTATGGTCTTGTAAGTACCACATTGACCCATTTTTGCTGTAATACTTACATATTTGAGGCGTGATGCCAACAACCTCTAAAATATATATATTTTGCCATTGTATCACAGATGGTGATACGATTGTCGGGTCAGTGTCTCGGCGGAAACAGTGTCACCATTCTGATCTTTAAAAGTTGGTGAATCAGCCTTCTAACGAGAGCAATACGTATAATGTTAGTCGCTTCCTCGGTGAGTTGGGATACTATCCCTCAGACCGATGGTATTGGACTCACAGAGCTCCTTCTTAGCCGGCCGAGATACTAATGGTATTGTACCACATGGACCTATTTTTGCTCAAATAGGTATCTGACAACAGCAGATCAATGGTAACACTTGCAGTACGAATTCACTCTTATGACGCAGATAATAAGAACGGTCCAAAGTGTTACACTTGATCTGCTGTTAGCTGTACCTATAGTTAATATAGTATAAGTATCGAAAATGATATTGTTTTCACGACTTTTTTAAATTAATTGAATAAATAAAAATCCAAGTAAGTACATCATTCTTATTATAATAATCAAACTTAAATTCATGAGGAAAACATCCGATGAAATCTCCTTATGGCTTTACAGAAATCGAACCTGGGACCTCAGCAGTATTATACAGTGAGTCCGTTATTCCAACCACTGCGCTACCATAGATTCAGTTAAAAAATAATTAATTCCTACATATATGCAAAACTCGATAATCTATGATCGTAACACATCACGTCACGGCAAATACTAATTTCAGATCTTCAGTATGATTTATGCACAGAGCGGAGGTGCTCTGTGAATTTAAGTAATATTTTAGTCAAATTCCGTATCGGTACCATACGTTTGAATTGAATGTATTTTGCTATTCCTTTTGTCGGGTAAAATATAAACACGGCATGTCCCTTTCAAAGTAAACACAATACTACGCCGTGTCTCGCTACAAACGGTTGTGTAACGCGACACACAACTAACTGGAAACACGCTTTACGATCGTAAAACGCGCTATCGATATTTTCCAACACATTTGCATCATTTAGTACATCTGTTGTACGATTGTCGGGTCAGTGTCTCGGCCGAGACAGTGTCACCATTCTGATCTTTAAAAGTTGGTGAATCAGCCTTAGCGTAAGCAATAAATAATCGTATTTGCTTCCTCGGTGAGTTCCGTACTTTCTGTTTGTGTTTCTTAAGGGACAGAACTTACAGAGCTTCTTCGAAGGCGGCCGAGATACTATGGTCTTGTAAGTACCACATTGACCCATTTTTGCTGCAATACTTACCTATTTGAAGCGTGATGCCAACAACCTCTAAAATATATATATTTTGCCTGATATTAGAAAATCAATGTACCAAACCGGCCATCATTCTAAATCCAATTTTTTTACATATTTCAACCCTAGGAGTGACTGATGAGTTACTTTGTCCAACTCATCAGTTACACTCCTAGGCGCGTATTCATAAACTTACTTACTTTATTCTTAAACCACTTACCCAAGTGGTTTGTTTGTTTGTTTGTTTGTTTGTTGTGTTTTAACATTTGCACAACACAGACAAATACATAAATAACATCCAGAAGAAACAAATTGGTACAAAGGGCGAGCTTATCTCAAAAGATATTTCTACCAGCAAACCCGCGAAAGAGAGAGCAGTGTTAAAAGTAGTAGTCGTTGTGGTGTACAGATAAGATATGTACGTAAATAAATCAATTATAACTATTAAAATATATAAAAAATACCTATAATACGAGGACACATAACAACACCTATATTTATAATAAACTTACACAAAATACATATAATAAACTACAAATAAATAATACTAATGGTTGAAATACTGAATAATTAAGGGTTAGAAAAGTAGTGTTCCTTGACGAGTTTTTTAAACAGAGAAATGTGGGTGTGTAGGACACAATATAAGTCACACACTCACACAATACACCCTAGTGCTTCGTTACACACCAGCGTGTCTCGTTACACAGAACTAGGAACACACTCCGATCCTACATCGCGCTATTGATATTTTCTCAAAACATTGGTATAAATAGACCAGTCGGCGTTGTATGGTCGGTGGTCCGTCGGGCTCGTGGAAGCCGGTTATTGCAAGCCGGGATAATTAATTTGACTTCCTTTCTTATCGCCGTTAACTTCGCTATAGCGGGGGGCTATAAGGGGGGATCGGTTAATCGAGTCTGAGAGAAGGTCCCAAGGACTGGGCTTGACCACCCAACTTTTTGGTATTTTTTACGCGACTGCGCAAGAAGGAGTAAGATTATGTTTTTCGAGTTCTTTGACACGCCCTGTGGGGTGACCGCGACTTCCAATCGTTATCGTAATCTATCAAGCCGTTTAGGCTGCAGGGGTGTGACCGCTACTTCAATCGTTTTCGTTATCGTTTTCATTTTGACACTTGAACGATATACATTGCTGCGTTTCGTTATCGCTTGTTAAAACTTGCAAAAACATAGCAGCAATGTATAGTGTCCATGTGTCAAAATGAAAACGATAACGAAAACGATTGAAGTAGCGGTCACACCCCTGCAGCCTAAACGGCTTGATAGATTTTAACATATGAGGTGTCGTTAGATTGGTCTTGATTTTAGGAGTGACATAGGATATAAAAAATTAATAAGAATAATGAGGGGAACTTAAATTTTTTGTATAACCCTGCTGTTTTTCATACATGAAAAAAAAAATATTGCATTCCATAAGTTAAAAAGCAGTCGGGTATTGTTTTAAATAATTTGTATTACCCGACTGCTGAAAGCAGGACGGTATCTATTGTTAGTCAAGACTCGAGAGTATATATATCAGTTTCTTCGTGTCCTGTGACCTAAATGGCTTGATAGATTTATTTTTATTGATTAGATATATTAATGGTATGAGGTTAGATTCGTCCTGATCACGCGACTGACATAGCTGCAATTTATAATTTTTGTAATTTTATTATTACAACCCATTCATTATTTCATGGAATAAAATATGATTGCAGGTGGTACTACGCGTTCGGTATCGACGATTATAATCCACGAGCGTTACGAGCCACTGACTCATGACTGCGACATCGCCGTGCTAGTGCTGTCGTCGTCCGTGACTGTCAGCGCTAGGATTGGCACGGCGAGCATACCGATGCAAGGCGACGCGCTTGCCTACGACACGCCAGTTATACACGTCGGGTGGGGAGTTACTAATGTGAGTCTTTTTTTGTGTAACAGAGTCTTTTTGTGTAACCGACTCTTTCTGTGTAACCGAGTCTTCTTATATAGACGAGTCTTCTTATATAGACGAGTCTTCTTATATAGACGAGTCTTCTTATATAGACGAGTCTTCTTATATAGACGAGTCTTCTTATATAGACGAGTCTTCTTATATAGACGAGTCTTCTTATATAGACGAGTCTTCTTATATAGACGAGTCTTCTTATATAGACGAGTCTTCTTATATAGACGAGTCTTCTTATATAGACGAGTCTTCTTATATAGACGAGTCTTCTTATATAGACGAGTCTTCTTATATAGACGAGTCTTCTTATATAGACGAGTCTTCTTATATAGACGAGTCTTCTTATATAGACGAGTCTTCTTATATAGACGAGTCTTCTTATATGGACGAGTCTTCTTATATAGACGAGTCTTCTTATGTAATTGAGCCTTTTAGTGATTTTAAGGCTTGGTTATATCGAGTGATTTGGATGACCGGGAGTAATAACTGAGTATTTTTGTGTAATTGAGGGATATTATATCAAGCATTCCTGTGTAATGGGTCGAGGCCTCAAAACGGGTGCTGTCTTTCTGCCACTTACAGGCCTATGTCGATTAGGATTTAGGATTATCAGCGAGTCTCCTCTCTCCACAGACCAACATACCTCAGGTCTCCTCAATCCTGAACCACGTGACTGTGCTGACAGTGAACCACACGGTATGCTGGCAGCGCTACAGCGTGCTGCAGACAGAGACCGGGGAGCCATTCTTCATCACAGACAACATGATCTGCGCTGGATTGCTGGACGTTGGCGGTGAGTCATCGTCGGCCCGTATCAGTCTACTGCTGATAGCTACGCTCCCAAGGCCAGGCACTCAACACGATTCATTTTACCCGACTACGCAAGAAGGAGTTTGTTTGATTAAAATAATTATTTTAAAAAATGTGCTGCTGTAAGTTTTTTGCCACTTTTTTTCCTCAGCGTTGGCACCTTTTCCCTGCAAAGTGTTGTAAATGTAAATTCAAAAGATATATTTACGATCCTTCCATGAGACAACTAGCGCCGCAAATATTAAAAAAGTAATATCTTCCAATATAATCTATTTTATTAAAAAAAGCTATTTACAAAATGTTTATTACGATAAATACTATTTTTTAAATACTTATTTATAACGTGATTCAATTTCGGTAAGTTGTAGTTCGCATAATTGCGAAAAACGGCCGTTTTTGGCACATTTGTGAACTACAACTTAGCTTGTCGCAATTATGCCATGTATTGTATATTGAAAAATAGTATTCATCCTAATAAACATTTTGTAAATAGCTTTTTTAATAAAATTTATTAAATTAGAAGATATTATTCTTTCAAGATTGGCGGCGCTAGTTGGCTCATGGAAGGCCCTTATTTGCAATAAAGAAATTTGACTTTGACTTTGGATGATTTAGTTTATGTCCCCGCTGGTACGCGCTCTTACCGACATCAATGCACTCCTAGAATCAGCACATGAGTGTGACTTGTTTGCTGACAGTTGGTTGAGTGTAGTGAGAGAGTGCTAGGTATTGTGAGAAGAACTGTAAATCGCATTCGTCTATTGTATAATTAATATTCTAAGCATTTATGTACTTACGTTATTTTATATATTTATAATGTAAGTAAGCATGACTGTGCTACGCCTTGGGGCAACCCGTTATGTCGGAGAAACTTTGCAATAAATAAATAATAATAAATAATGTTTTTCGAGTGTATGTATGTGAGTAGATATGTATGTCTAAAGCCTCGTATTCACTAGGCAACATTTGACGCGCGACATGTTGCAAGAATATTGAACGGCTACAAGGAACTTGCGGATATGATCATTGATCATGTTGCGCGCCAGCTGGCAATGTCGCGCGATGTTATGCAACGTTGCCGATCTTGTTGAGCGTTACGTGTTGCGTAAAAGGTCATTTTTTGGCCTTGCCATTTATTGCCTAGTGGATACGAGGCAACAAAGTCTAAGAGGAAAGGTAAGAGGAAAGTTTAAGGGGCTGAAGTGTCAGTGGGCTGGTCACATCTGTCGTGGAACCGATAACCGATGGGGTAGACGAGTTCTCGAATGGAGGCCACGAACGGGTAAACGTAATGTGGGACGCCCCCCGACCAGATGGAGGGATGACCTTCTCAAGATGGCTGGCGGGGACTGGATGCAGAGGGCCGAGAGTAGGGTTGAGTGGCGCGCTTTGGGAGAGGCCTACGTCCAGCAGTGGACTGATACGGGCTGATGATGATGATGGAGACGAGGCTTTATCCTTTGGCATGCCCTGCAGCCTAAACGGCTTGATCGAACGATGTCGTCGATTCAGCCAAATCTAATTTATTAAATTATGTTTTCAGGCAAAGACGCCTGCCAAGGCGACAGCGGCGGCCCTCTGGTCTACGGCACCAACATCTTAGTTGGCGTGACGTCATTCGGCGAGGGTTGCGGGAGCCCCTTCTTCCCTGGAGTCAGCGTCAGGGTCGCCAGCTTCTCCAACTGGATCAACCAGACAGTGAGTAACGAGGCCAGTTGACAATAACAGATTACGTAAATAATTAAGTTACTACAAACAAGCAGAAATAATTAAAAAATAATCCCGACTATATCATTACTTTGATAAAAAAATTATAGCCTATGTCACTCTTACAATCAAGACGAATGTAACGACACCTCATATGCTACAATCCATCAAGCTGTTTAGGCCGCAGGGCGTGCAAGAATTAGACATACAAACTCACATATACCACAGCCCAAATAAAGTGTCTTATTTTGTAAACAAATATGATCGTCTAATTTCCTGTTGTGATGTAACACTGAAGGAACTGATTGATTGAACCTGTTCATCATTGTGAAAATAAAGATCTAATAATATGAAAATAAAATAACTATTCAATAATCACAAATGTTATCTCCTTCTTGCGTAGTCGGGTAAAAAATTTACTGTGCTTTTTTTGCAATAATACAATATTATGAGGCGTGATATTTGAAACTAGTTCAAAACCCGCTAAAACGTTTTTCGTAAAACGAAACGGGCAAATGAAAAAAAAACGAATCGCACTCGGCTTATTTTTTTTGTTGCATACATAATGCAACATTTCTCAAAGTTGCAAGAGGTGTTTGAGTGGATTTTGGTACAAAATGATTTTCTACCCTAATTTAAAGAACTTTCATTTGGCACATTCACCTCATTTTAGACCAAAAGACTTTTTTGAAACTAGACGCTTCATGTAATGCATTTTTGTATCAATTAAATAGGTATCTATCGTAATTCATTACGATGTTTTAGTTCTCGCATTACTAGGATAAGAGATAATTCATAATTCATTTATTCATTGCTGTATGTGGTAACATGGTTGTTAGATAGTACAGGAAGTGCTCACATATACTCTGTAAGGGCTCTGTAACTCCGACTTCAAAACCGCACTTACAGCATACTACGCATACTTTCACATATACTAACGTACGGCATTATATTGTGGGGAAACTGTACAGATATCCAGGATATCTTCGTATTACAAAAGAAATGCATAAGAATAATAGCAAATATAAATCAAACTGACTCATGTAAACCCTATTTTATTGAATATAATATTCTTACACTAACATCCATATATATCCTAGAGTGTTGCAAATTTGTTAGGAAAAATAAACAGCTATACTCACCAATGAAAGAAATAAAACGAAATAATAGAAACCTAAATAAATTAAAACTTCCTTTTAATACACTCCACTTGGGTAGAACGGGTCCACATTCAATGGCAATTCAAATTTATAATAATATTCCCAACTATATAAAAAATCAGGAAAAATCACCTGCATTTGAGAATTCTCTTAAAAAATATATAATAGGTAAAGCATTTTATAAATTGAGTGAGCTGTTCGAAGACAATTCGACATAGCCAATTATAACTATTTTAATTGTTATGTATCGTTAATAATATAATTGTACCTATTTTTTTAATTTTATTTTAATGAAAAATGAAAATATATTTACTATTTAAGTACCTAAATGTAGCGCCTCTCTATTGTTGCGGTGCCCCCACGGGGTGCCACATGCATGAACATTTGACCATGTAACATCTTATATACCATGTGGCAAGCACAATAAAGAATTTGAATTTGAATTTGTAGATAACAATAAAAATTCAATTTTGTCAGTCAGTCAATAATACAAATAAATATTCAATAATACAAATAAATATAATAATTAAGAAGTAATTGTCATCCATTAACAAAAAATTAAAATTGTCAACATATAAATTAATTTGCAAAATCATGTTCGAAAAACTCTTGCAGATTGTAAAAACACCTATCAATAAGTAACGTCGCCAGCCTTTTGGACACTCTTCCACAGGGTAGCGAATTGGCATCCATTTTTTATTTATAAGTATTTTTTATTATTATTGTTCATTTATTAAATAGTTAGTAATATTTTCAACTTTTTATTGAACACTGATTCGCCTTTTCGATATCGAATGTCACAGTGTCACCGCGTGTCACGTTACACATCGGCGTGTCCCGTTACACACCACCAGTTGGAACACGCGCTGCGTACGATCCTACAACGCGCTATTGATATTATCCGCCATTGCGGCCTACAAGTAGCCGCTCGCGCGCGCCTCCTTCGGGGGTCCGGAGCCTCGAAGGAAGCCAGCAGCGACGGCGAGCGGCAAGCTGGTGCTTAAAGTTGCCGCGCGGAATGCGCACTCATAATAAGCAATATTAGATTTAGTTACATTACGGTAGCTAAGTTCACCCATTATTAGATTAAGAGCCAGAGACGAAGGATTGTGTTGTTGTACGCCAAATAGCACAATCCTTGGTTTCAACGGCATGCCTTATTCATGTTCCAATAGCAATAACATAGCGATGGCACGAATAGTTCCGACTACTTTAGACCCCCACTTTTTGTTGCAATACTACGTGTTTCACTACTGAATAGGTTTTTTTATAGAATTAAAACCATAGTGAGCCATTACTACAAATTATTATATATAAACGGAAATCACTCACTTATATGTTGAAGTCGGCAATTAGACCGACAATTTCGACCGATTTCGACGGTCTTTTTGTCGACTTCAACATATAAGTGAGTGATATCCGTTTATATATAATAACTGACTAGGTAGGTAAAGCGAAAATGAGGGTTTTTTTTCATTCAATCATCAACTTCAATCTATTTTTACGAGATTTTTGTGTCCCCACTGCCCTTTAATTACATCGAGGGAGCTAGGGCCATGATCCAGCACGCGGGTCCAATTGGCCGATTACACATGCCATAAATAAAATCTAAGGCAATGCAGGTTTCATCATGATGTCTTCATTCACCGTAAATGTACAGTCGAAGACAGAGATAAGTACACAGGGGGCCTCAATAAGGTAGAGATTTTCTCAAAAACTGCTGGACCGAATTTAATAATTCCTTTACATTTACAAAGTTTAAACTTTTATCTATCAAACAGTGAAATAATTTTTGCTATGGGTCATGTAGTTTTTGAGAAAATCTCAACCTTAAAAACTTTCCTGTACACCTTAATGCTATCTGTAATGCAAGCCGCATTACAGATAGTTCAACCGATCCCCGCTGTCCGGCAACGTGCCCAAAATGCTGGCGGCATTTCCCCTCTGAATAGCCAAGCTAATTCTTTGGGCGAAATACAGGCCCGCATTTTGGTCACGTGTGGACTCCACGAGCCGCCCCGACAGATCTTTATAGATCTCCATCGCTCCCGGCCCCCACGGACCCAGCGTTTCTACCCCAAACGGCACAAATATGTAGCCTCTGTCGAGACCACAATACTTGCGCCGCTTGAGGAATTCAGCCGCTACAGCAGCGCCACTCGCCCTTTGAGATGTTTCAGGAAGATGGGACGGCGCCAGTGTATCGACACATGTGGCATCCCACACCAAAGGCCGTCCCATCTTCCATAATATTCTTACGTTACATAAGTAATTTATCAAATATTTATTTTGGCCTCTATCGTAGAGTTAACCTTATGTACATCCAATTTTTATTTCATGTAACGTGTATTTATTTTGTGTACATTAAAGAATTACAGAATTTATATATCTCATGTTTGTCTGTCTATATGTTCTCAGGTGATCAGATTCAACGCGGGTAACCAGGCTAGCCCTGCGCTGGGCATCATTCTGCTATTGACATTAGTCTCATCGCTGGCAACCTTAGTTGTTGAATAATGTGTAGATAAAGCTACCTGTTAAATAATTAATACGGTGGGGACCGACCACAGACCACTTACCCCATAGACCTGTAACAGGAGGGCGCCCGTGTCTGCCCGCACATGAGCGCAAAATTGCTTCGCGATACGTGGCACCTAGAGATATTATCGACATGGACGCATCTCTTTAATACGGTACCCCTGTCCCCCGCTTCGTCTCTATGCGCTCATCGTTGACAGAAAGTTTCGCTTGCAAATGACAATGCCAGATTCTGCCCCACCATCAACCGCAAGATGTACAAGATAACGAATAAATGTAAAAAATATCTTTAGAACAAAGTTTTGTACATCCAACGAGTCGAAAAAAACAGCTTAACTAAGAATTCAGAAATCGAAGCGAATTATTCATTGTCTTTTAGGCCAGTCATTCTGGCGAGCGTTTGTATGGAGACCCCAACAATAACTCCTCTATCGATGAAACTTTTTTGTATACTTAATAGCATATTTATAAGAACAATTGTCAGAGAATCCAATAATATTTCGAGGCGGAAGTTACTTATTTTAATTGAAATTCAACATTATGCCGTATCTTTTTCTGGAACAATGTTATGGTCATAATTCTTTTTCTATAAATTGTATTTTATTAGTGTGCTTCTGTACATTCATAAGTAAAACTACTTTTTAATTCGAAAGTGTAGGTATTTTAATAAAATGTCTTTTTTGGCCGTAGTTTCCATAGGATAATTGCTCCGCCGGGTTTCTGTTTTTAATATGCCTTCAAATTATTATTTCTAGTATAAGTACGAAAATCCAACAAAAAAATCCAAATGAAACAATTCATTATACAGAATTTGTCTTTTAACTATCTCTGGAAAATTACTCTATCAGATATTTTTTACAATTGTAATGAGATACCCACAAATAACCTGATTTCAAAAGAATCCAACAAAATATCCAGGCGGAACACCATTATTTCGAAATACCTATCAAGCGCAGGCCAGCGCGGGGCCCGAGGCGGGCGAGGGGCGTCGAAAACCGGTCGAGCGGCGGGCGAGTTTCTTCAAGTAGGTTAATAGGTACAGCTAACAGAAGATCAACACTTTGGACTAAGTACCGTTCTTATTATCTGCGTCGTAAGAGTTGAAATCGTGCGAATGCGAGCGAGTATTACCATTGATCTGCTGTTGTCCGTACTATACGTATGTATGTATGTATGTATGTATGTATGTAGGAGGTTGATCTAAACATCGCAATTTAATTATTATTATCGTCATCGTTTCGAAACATACGAACGCAGTAAATGTAATATGCGTATTGCCTTGTATAAGTTTAGTATATAGTGTGTGTTTTCTTCGCGACACGGGGTCTAGGATAAACTAACCCAGAGATTCCTTTAGAGTGTCTTTAACTTAATTGGGCGCTTAGTGTTTTTTTATGTTACTTCCAGCTTTAAGAAACGCCCCTGTTGTGAATTTGTACTAGATTATTTGCAATTTTGTCGAAATCTAGTCGCGTTCATGTCTCACGCTGGTGCATGAGATAGTGTTTGATAATTTCGCCACGCCAAACAGCGGGCGTATTGGTCGAGTGGCTGGAGCGGTCGCCTCCCGTGCACGCGGTTCCGGGTTCGATTCTTAGCTAAATATATATGTTTTTTGTTTTTGTTTCGTGTTTTATTTTGTATTTTATTTTAATTGTGTTTCGAATTTGGTTAGTATTTTATCAAACATTTTGTTGTAATTATCTTTGAATTTTATTTGAGCATAAACTCTGAACTCATTTATACCGAAGTAGGTGTATTAGGAGAGCTGGGAATCTGTCTGTACTAGATTACTTGCAATTTTGTCGAAATCTAGACGGAGCGGTCCGTTCATGTCTCACGCTGGTGCATGAGATATGCTTGGTAATTTCGCCGGGCTAAACAGCGAACGAATCGGTCTAGTGGCTGGAGCGGTCGCCTCCCGTGCACGCGGTTCCGGGTTCGATCCTTAGCTAAATATATTTTTTTTTGTTTTTTTTTTTATTTTTTTTTTGTTTTTTTTATTTTTTTTTGTTTTGTATTTTGTTTCGTGTTTTATTTTGTATTTTTAACCGACTTCCAAAAAAAGGAGGAGGTTATCAATTCGTCGAATTGAAAAAATAATTGTGTTTGGTATTTGGTTAGTATATTAGGCAGATCACCCTCACTTGTAGATTTTTGTGGTTGCAGTTGCGATTACATATTATTAGTAGGTGAATATCTCACGCTCATCGTACAAGTGTAGAATTTAAATTTGCTTAGCTGTAGTCGTCAGTATGACGTAAGTAATAAGACCTATGCCGCACGCAAATATACCCGTAGTCGATGTGCGAGCGAGTTGAAAAATAACAAGCTGTCTTTGTTACTCGAGGGGGTGAGGGGGGTCCGATCGCATGTAGCACGGCGCACCGTTCCGCTGAATCACTTATTGACTGATAATCTATTTTGATTCTTAATCTATTTTGATTCTAATAATATCACAATACAGTAGGGTTTTATATAACAGATAATTATAATTTTAAGAAATAATTTGATACACGCACACCAAACGAGATCCCACGGCGAAAAAAAAGTGTTTTGCCATTGTCCGTACTAACCTTGACATATGTTGTCGTACTTATGCGTTGATGATACGGGCTAGATTACGTTTTGTGTTTGTTGGCGTAGGTACTATCGTCTCGGTCGAGCTTACTTAAACATTCCACGTAGTAGGTACCTAGTAAGTACACATAAAAACACATCAAGTTGTAACACTTTGGGCCGCTCCAATCTATATATCTATCTGCGTCGTTAGAGTTGAAATCGTACTGAAAGTGTTACTATTGATCTGCTTTTGTCCGTAGTCCGTACTAACCTTGACTTGACATGTTGCGCTTATGCGCCGATGATACGGGCTAGATTACAATGGTTTTGTGTATGTTGGCGTAGGTACTGTTGTGTCGGTCGAGCTTACTTAAAACATTCCAAAATCAGATCAAGTGTAACACTTTGAACCGTTCTTATTATCTGCGTCGTAAGAGTTGAAATCGTACTGCAAGTGTTACCATTTGTTTTGCTATGTCCGTACTAACCTTGAAATGTTGTCGTACTTATGCGCCGATGATACGGGCTAGATTAGAATGGTTTTGTGCATGTTGGCGTAGGTCGGTCGAGCTTTCACCACTCGGTAACGAGTTAACCTAAAATAAACCTTATTCGTATAACTGTAGGTAGAGTACAGAATCCTATCTCCAAAATATTTGTTCAACTTTCAGTCCACGTTACCGATGCGATAGATATTTTCTACTTGTATAGGAATAAGGTTTATTATAAATTGACTTTGACTTTGAAGAACAGTTCGACTAAGATCTTTCTTATCATTATGTTCATAATGATAAGAAAAATCGAACTTAGCATTTTTCTCAACTCTAATTTTTCGTCGATTTCTAGAAAACGCTTGTCCGCATGGATCTTTACTGGACTTTAGTAAAGAGTTAATCTACAATTAACCTTATTTGTATATGAGTAGACAACAGAATCCCATCTCCAAATATCTCCTCCGCTCCGTCCAATTTCTCGTCCGCGTTCCCGCTGTTCTGTACGTGTAATAGGAATAAGGTTGTTAATCGGCCGCAGTAGCGATCCGCGCGCAGTGGCGCATGCACCGCCGCGTTGATTAGAAATATTTGAATACAACTCTATTTGATATTTTGTGCTTCGCCTGCATTTTTTATTGGAAAACTTGAAAAGCAGTTTTAATAAGATAGTCTGTTCATAATGACAAGAAAAATCGGGCTGAGCATTTTTGGAAACCCCCATTTTTCGTCAATTTCTGGATAACGCTTTTCGGTCTGGATTTTTTATTGGAAATTCATAACTACTTTCGAAAGTAATATTTTAAATACATAATTAAATAGAAATTGGAGTGAGTAATTATCCCTTGGAAATTACGGCAAAAAAACACATTTTATTAAAATATATATATTTCCATATGGAAATATGGTTGGATATTCTGTCAACACATGCCTATAGGTAACTAGAACTTGTAAAAAAAGAATTTTGGATAGAGCAATTTTCCTGTAATTGATACCACGTAATTTAAGTTTGACCTTGAAAATACCTAACTTCCGTTTCTACAAATTATTGGATTCTATGTCAATTTCAATCTACATATGGTACTCTATCACTGTGCCAAATTTCATAGATAGATGAGTTACTGCTAGGGTCAACTCCTTTAATGACTGGCCTATTTGTTATTCTTCTATAGGAGTTGCGAGAATAGTAGAAAATGATACTGATTATGATATGCAATATGAAACCTGTAATAAGTCCCCAACAAAATGATAGGTACAGCTTCAATGGTAACGTAGTTTTGTAGGTGGGGGGGCAAAGCTCCATTGAAATGTGGCAATGTCATTTGTACCATTTTCATATCTATTGAGTAAGTGGTCTGTGGGACCAACCACGAAATTCTATGTTATTCGTTATCGTTTTTACTAATGACTAATAGTGCAATATTTTTACAAATTTTAATAACGATAAACAAATATAGTAATGTATCACGTCCAGTCGTCTATGGTGTCAAATTGTTAACGATTACGAAAACGATGGAGTTCTTCGACCGTTATCCTTACTGTACTGGTAATCAAAAATACCATTTGTTTATAAAGTTATTTATAAATATTTACATGTAGTAAATTATGGGAGTAGTAGTGGTGAAGCTAAGGTTGAAATTGAACGATGAATGTGCTGATATTAAAGTCATCTTAATCATCAACGTATTCAAAATAGCAGACGGGATTTTATAAAGAGATCCGCCATCATTTTGGAATATAGGATTGATTTTTTTGTTTGTTTAATTTTCTATTTACATGAATACTCTAAATAACTTGACATTGGCGAAATTACCTCTTGAATAAGAGAGACAAATATGTGAGGCAGTTCCTCACCTGCATGCTTTTTACCTTTGTTGGGAGTTTACCTACAAAAGAGTGGTACGCGCTAATTGTTTTATAAATAAAAGAAATATCGAAGTTTGCAAGTGTATTTTATTTGGAATCATTCTCATTTACTTAGTGGCTCTTAGCAATAAAAACTGCCTAAACGGCCACTTAATTGACAGTTGCTGAGTATGGCCACAGATAAAATAATAGTACAGCTAACAGCAGATGAAGTGTAACACTTTGGAATTTGGACCGATCTTATTATCTGCATCATAAGAGTTAAATTCGTACTGCAAGTGTTACCATTGATCTGCTGTTGTCCGTACATGGTATGGCGGCGAAAATCTTTGAACCATACGGCTTAAACCACTGCCTAACATTAAATGGTTTATTATTACGGGCCATTGATCTCCTATAAACAACTAGATACACAGTCTGCCTTCTAAAAAAGTCCGAGCGCAAAGAAGGTCCAAACGGATGAAGGACCCTCATTTGCTTTATTGGACATTATTTGGGCGTTAACAATGGACCCTTATTTGGACGTTTTTTTAAATTGTTTTAGTAAGACCTTTGTGTATCTAGTTGTTTATAGGAGATCAATGTTACGGGGCCCAAATATGAATGCTCATTTATGGTTTTTGCTGTTATTGCGGTGTATTATCCAACATCGAATAAGATAAGATAAATATACTTTATTGCACAGAAAAGGATACATATTTATCCTACTTAGGGGCCTTCCACAAGCCCTAGTTGGCCGCCAATCTTTAAAAAAAAATTCTTACAAATTATTAAATTTTATTAAAAAGCTATGTACACAATCTTTATTAGGATAAACACAATTTTTTTTAAAAAGCTATTTACAAAATGTTTATTAGGATGAATACTATTTTTTAATATACAATACATGGCATAATTGCGACAAGCAAAGTTGTAGTTCTCAAATGTGCCAAAAACGGCCGTTTTCGCAATTATGCCAACTACAACTTACCGACATTGAATCACGTTATAAATAAGCATTTAAAAAAATAGTATTTATTGTAATAAACATTATGTACATAGCTTTTTTAATAAAATTGATTAAATTGGAATATATTATATTTCAAAGATTGGCGCCGCTAGTTGGCTCATGGAAGGCCCTTAGCTAACATATTTTATACAACAGGTGGTCTTATCGCTGAGAATAAATAATTACTTCAGAAATAACCTATTGAATATCGTTGTTGCTACGATCGTTAGTACCATCAGTTTGCCCAGCGCTGGGCTCGCGGGGCCGGCGACCGAGTTACGGGACATCTGTGGAACATTCAATTATAATACTTTTTAAAATTTATTGTGGGCATATACACGTAGAACTAAATGTATGACAAATAGAATAAGTTGAGCTAAAAACAATACTATCATTGATTTGAATATGAATTTCGTCAAATCGCAGTTCGCTCAAAATCATTATTTTTAAACGACTTCCGAAAATATATAGTCTTTCCCACACTTTTTCCTTTACTTGTGCTATAAGACCTAGCATCGTGCCAAATTTCATGACTCTAGGTCAACGGGAAGTTTTTTTTGCATTTTCGATAAAATGCGTCATAAACGGCCATATGTTTTGATTGCGTAGACGTAGAAGTTTGATTTTTTCACGGCTGCATGAGGTTGCAGACCTGAGTATTTGGAATCAATTTTAACTTGATCCGTCCACGCGTTTCAGAGATATAGGTCTTGACAGACAGACAGACAGACAGACAGACAGACAGACAGACAGACGTACGTACGGACGGACGGACGGACGGACGGACGGACAGACAGACAGACATCAAAGTGATCATATAAGGGTTCCTTTTGTTCGGAACCCTAAAAAGTCAAAATTTGTTCGTTGTAGACCACAACGCGAACTATTCCATGATTATGCTATGCAAACTCAGTCCAATATAGTCCCAGCCTTCCATCTACCTACATGTTACGTGGCAATACGCACCGTGTCATTAATCCATTCCGCGTACTGCGCGACGCGTGCGCTGACGGCGGGGTGCTGCGCGCGCGCACAGCCGTACCCCCACCACGCGACGCCCACCACCACTCCGCCTGACACCACCGGGCCGCCGCTGTCGTCCGCGCAACTCACACCTGCAATTAGGTTTACATAGGTTTTTGAAGATGGCGGGATACACAGGTAGGCCACTTACCCAATAGATATGAAATCTGTACAAATTTGCAAGCGAAACATTCTGTCAACGATGAGCACATAGAGACGAAGTGCCGTATTAAAGAGATGCGTCCATGTCGATAATAACTCTAAATTACACGTGTCGCGAAGCAATTTTGCGCTCATGTGTCAGACACGGGGCGCCCTCCTGTTAGTTACAGGTCTATGGGGTAAGTGGTCTGTGGCGGGAAACGACGGTTGCAAAACTTTCAAAATTATTTGATAATTTTTATTTTAATGTCTACAGTGGTTATTTTGTGTTATAATATCACGTTAAATTAATCAGAAAATGTTCGCGAATGACAGTATGGTGAATTTATTGGAGGATTCAAACAGGATCTGAAGTTTGGCGCTGTGGTCAAGAGTCCCACTACGAGCTCGGGAGTGAACGTGACTGTAGAGCTGCTTCGTTCAGAGTGACGACGCTACGGCGACTCCTCTGGATGAAGACAAGAAGACGCGGGTTTCCACGGCGACTCCTCTGGAGAAAGAGAAGACAATGATATCTTGAATATTCTGTAACATGACATTGGCAATTGACTAATGTAAATTTAAAAAAAGCCTTGTGTGAAGCCTACGTCCAGCAGTGGACTGATATGAGCTGATGATTATGATGGTCTCTTACCGCCGCTGTCTGGCTGCCCCGAGCAGAGCATGTTGTCTGTAATGTGTTGAGGGTCGCCGCTAAGCGCACCCAGCTCTGAGTACCGCTGCTCGCACTCAGCGCGGCTCAGCTTGGGTGCTGGCAGCTCGCGGGGACGGGTCATGTTCAGCTGGCGACAAAAAACAAGCTCGTATCCACTAGTATTGCGCAACACGTTGCGCGCAACATGACCAATGGTACCAAATACCAATGGTACCGCATGTTCCCAGTTGCCGTTCAACATGATGAGCATGTTGTGTAGGTACCATTTCGAGCGTCAAATGTGGGATAGATAGGAGGCTTTATGCAGCTAGTCCAAGAACAGTAAAAGATAGGATTGACCTTCGGCAGAAAGTGCATTCTAAAGGTACGATGGAACACAGAGAAAGGTGTACAGGAGAGTTTTTAAGCTTGATTATCTCAAAAACTACGTGATCTATTGCAAGAAATCTTTCACTGTCAGATAGATAAAAGTTTAAACTATGTAACTGTAAAAGAATTATTAAATTCGGTCCAGTAGTTTTTGAGAAAATCTCAATCTTATTATTATTATTGAGGACCCCTGTATACTTTTCTCTGTCTTCGTGTGTACATTTAAGTGAACACGGCGTCTGGCATAGCCAGAAGCTACTTACGGCAGCCAACGTGGTATCCCATCCGACGTGCAGCAACGTCATGTTGTCCGGTACCGCGTGCCCCGCGTGCGGTAGCGTGGCCGCGCGCGTACTCCCGCTCAAGGTCACTGCGGCCGCCATGAGGGCCACGGCGATGTCATTATCGGGGCGGGTCTGGGCGTAGCGCTCGTGGACTATGATCCTTGTCACGTATTGTATGGGATTGCCTGGAAGAAAATGAACCTGCTTGATGGTAGGATCCCCATAGGGTTTGTTGCCTAATATGGGGATATAACAATTCTATAGAAACCCTAGTCGCTACCAAGTCACGCCTTCGACAGTGTTTGAAGAAACAATAACAAAAGCTCTTTTCTCGGCTTCAAACCAGCAATACCGGAGGGGTTGCAGCTGTCTCTATAGACATATTATGAAATCGGTATAAACAAGCAAAAAATTATGTCAACGATGAGCGCATAGAGACGAAGCGGGGGACAGCACCGTATTAAAGAGATGCGTCCACGTCGATAATATCTCTAAGTTACACGTGTCGCGAAGAAATTTTGCGCTCATGTGCGGGCAGACACGGGCGCCCTCCTGTTATAGGTCTATGGGGTAAGTGGTCTGTGTGTACACCTATTTTTAACTGATTTCAACTGTTACGCAGTTGACCTTAGTTAAATGTACTATATTACGAAAAAAAATGGCCTGTTTATATCACCTTGTTGATTGTTAGAATTCCCATTTCCATTGTTGTTGTTATTGTTATTGCTGCCACAACGGAACAGGCACCAACCACCGCTGCCACTTCCACTACCGCCACTTCCGCTTCCGCCACTTCCACTTCCGCCACTTCCACTACCGCCGCTTCCGCCGGAACTTCCGCCTCCGGTCCCTTTTCTACTTCTACCTGCAAATTTTTATGACAGACTTTCACAATGGCTATTGTAGTTGTGGCTTATATAACCATAAAAGTTAAATAGCGATAGTGTGAGACTGCAGCGCAAAGTGTCTCAGGTTCGAACCCCATAGGTGGTATAGACGGATTGTAATATGCATAGAAGTTAATTATTTAGTGGATTAGACAGAATGAAACTTTTTATAACAATAAATTTAAACCCTCTGGTCTGGCAGAAAACTAGTATATTATATAAAAAAAACGCCGTAGAGTAAAACGTGTCCTATGACAATCATATCAAGACGAGAATCACAATATCTTTTATTGCAACTAAATTAATATACTCAAGGTCTGCCAACGCGCAATGAAACGCAGCATATTGGGCGTGAGGAGAACGGACCGTGTCCGAAACACAACCCTGCGATCGACAACTGGTGTAGCAGACGTGGCCCGCAAAGCAGCTACATTAAAGTGGCACTGTGCGAGCCCCGTGTGCCGCATGCAGCCGGACGGTCGCCGGCGTCGGGGCAGACCTCTGCGTAGGTGGAGAGACGATATCGTTAGATACAGGAATGGGTGGCTGGAAGAGGCTCAGGACAGGGATGGATGGAAGAGGAGGGGGGAGACGTTTGCCCAGCAGTGGGACAATTTATAGGTTTACAACAACAACAAAAATATTGTGATTTACAAAACGATATCTCACACATCAAAATGTAGTAAGTACGAGTATACAGAATAGGCACAAAGGAACGGACACAGTCATACAATCTAAAGACATGATACTTTCGTCAGTCGGTTAAAACCCACCAAAAAGTGGGGGTCAAGGGTACAGTCACCGCGGTTACTCTCGCAAGTGTGCCTGAGTACACGGAGGCGGTGCACCCCAGCCCGGGGCGCGCAGAGCCACCTAACGCCCCCCGGGACAGCTAGGGGCGCGCTGAGCCACCAGCACCCCCCCAGGACACGCCGGGCCACAGCCCGACTACCTTCGAGACGACCGACCCCCGATAGACGATGCATTGAAACAAATAGTTATACAAAATAATTGGGAAAATTTCAATAGCGCGTTGTAGGATTGTTGTGTTTTCCAATTGGGAGTGTGTTGTGTAACGCAGCGGTGTGTAACGAGGCACAGTGTGCGAGTGTGTTTATTAGATCTTCGAGCGTTTGAAGGCGGTTATAACAGGTTCTTCATTTCCAATTTAGATTTCAGAATGTCTTTTATTGCAATAGGTACATTTGTATTGATTTTTTGAAGTCTCATTTTTATTTATTTTAGAATTTACATTCACGCTTATGACGTAATGAACGACCGTTTTGTTTCAAAATAATTCTAATTTCTTTCATGTCAGAATATCAAATAGTTGAAGCGATTCCAGATTGCGTACGCTAATATGTCGCCTCAAACCGAGTTGCATTGAGGTTTAGGATTCGACTTAGTGGCCAGTACAGAACTAGCTCCAATAAAGTATTAAAGTACTTATTTCAAAAATGCTGATAAATTTAAATAAATTGAGACATTATTTAAATTACATTACAAATTCTAATATTATTTTACAAAACGTAACCTATGTATGTCATATTATTATCATAAGCTATATTATGGATGAATTACTGTATAATTGTATGTTTATATATGATAATATTTTCTTGCATATGCGCTATGCGAAACGAAAATCTAAATGATAAATGGAGAAAAACAATTCTGGTGGCTCTGTTGAAATAGAGCGTACCACGGAATGGCAAGGTCCCTGGTTCGAATACCGGTCGTGATTCAGAGCAAGGTACATAATAAAAAAAGCACAAACCGTGTCAAGCCGAAAAAAGACTCTGACCACCATGTCAAAAGTACCGGTCGTGATCAAAATTTTCTTCAAAAAATATTTTCTCCATTTATCATTTTGCCAAATAAAGTAAAAAAGGGATCAAACTATGGACCACGTGCTGCCATTGTCTCTCTCAAAGTCCGTGTAGCTCCACGGTGGTAAGGGATAACCCTGCATTTGTTAAATTCGGGTTCTACATTGATTCAGGTCTCTTACGAGTGGAGAGCTGGGGCTCACAGCTGTCTACTCCATAGACCTTATTCAATACCTTTAAATTCCTTTGAGACGACGACCCCCGACAGAGAAGCATTGACAAGTTTATTTATATAAAATAATTAGGAAAATTTCAATAGCGCGATGTAGGACTACTGTGCGTTTTCCAGTTGGGTGTGTGTTGTGTAACGCGGCAGTGTGTAACGTGACACGGTGTGAGAGTGTGTGCTATTGTGTTTACAAAGCTTAACTGGATTACTTGTTAATATCGAATGGTGTAATTGGTCATCTAGTTGTAGGTAGTATTATTTCTTCTGTGCTTGTACGGACAACAGCAGATCAGTGGTAACACTAAACTTGCAGTACGAATTCAACTCTAACGATGCAGATAATAAGAATTATCCAAAGTCCAAAGTGTTACACTTCATCTCAGCTATTAGCTGTAGGTACTAAATGTAAATATTAAAAAGAAACACTTGTCAAGAAAGCGTATTACAGAATAGAATCTTCATGAAAGATGAAGTTTAAAGTGATAATAGTAAAAATAATTATGCAATTACGTAGTTATTAAAGTACCTAATTGAATTGTTGTTATTTTAAAAGATGTGCTGCTAAAAGTTTTTTGACACTTTTTCTCCTCAGCGTTGGCATCTCTTCCCTGCAAAGTAGTATAACGTAAATTCAAAAAATATGTTGACGTGCGAAAATGTACACTAAGTTCTAAGACTAAAAAATATACGAAGAACTGCAAAAACATAGCATGCTCCTTATTAAATTAGTATACATAATTATGTCGACTTTCCCTTACATCTAGGGAGCTCGGGCAATTATCCACCACGCGAGCTCAAAGGGACCTTCAAATGCCTAAGATTATTCGGCATGCAGGTTTCCTCGTGATGTTTTATTCACCGCTTTGAGAGCATTTGGTTAATATAAGTAAGATTTTCCTTAAAAACACAAAGGAAACATCTATAAGTTCAATAGTATTCGTTCATTTTGTTTAGACGCATGTATGCGATATATTAGGTATCGAGTGTAACAATTTAGACCGTTCTTATTATCTGCGTCGTAAGAGTTGAAATCGTACTGCAAGTGTTACCATTGATTGTTCGTACTACCTACAAAATTTTTACAAGTTTTTATTAACGATAAATAAACGCAGGAAGTAAAATATATATCATCCACGTACGGTGGAACACAGATAAAGGTGTACACGCGAGTTCTTAAGGTTGAGATTTTCTCAAAAACTACTTGACCTATTGCAAAAATTATTTCACTGTTTGATAGATAAAAGTGAAAACTATATAACTGTAAAATAATTATTAAATTCGGTCCAGTAGTTTTTGAGATAATCTCAACCTTATTGAGGCCCCCTGTATAATATCTCTGTCTTCGATTGTAATAATAAAATAAATAAAATAAAATAAAAATAAAAAAGCCTTTTTATTTCATAACCTAAAAAAAAAAAAAATACATGAATATATAAGTATATATACATTTGACCTTAATAGCTATGAACCCCTTTTAGGGTGAAGGCCTCCTCCAGTTCCTTCCACTTATCTTTATCCTGCGCCACTTGTGTCCAGTTTCTGGCCGTAGCCTTTAAATCGTCTGACCATCTCGCTCTGGGTCTTCCCCGCTTTCTGTTTCCGATTGGGCCAGGCCACATAGTCACCATTTTAGTCCATTTTTGATCCGGCATTCTAGCTACGTGGCCTGCCCATTTCCATTTTAGCTTTAGTGCGTGATTCAGAGCGTCGATGATCTTGCTTTTCTTTCTTATATCTTCATTTCTTTTTCTTTCTATTCGTTTAATATTCATCATACTCCTTTCCATAGCCCTTTGTGTAGTAGAGATTTTTTGCTTTATCCTTTGTGTATATCTCCAGGTTTGGCTTCCGTACGTGAGGCTAGGTAGTAGACATGTATCCATTACCTTCTTTTTTAAATTTAGTGGCATTTTACTTTTTAAGACTTCCTTCATACTCCAAAATTTATTCCATGATTTCGTCACTCTTGATTCTACCTCTTCCATATTATTTGTATTTTTGAATGAAACCTTTTTTCCTAAGTAAATATAGTCTTCCACGTATTCTACCGTTTCTTCCTCTAACTTTATATTTCTTTTAGTTGTGTTTGTCATTATTTTTGTTTTTTGTATGTTCATTTCTAGTCCTATCGTTTTGCTTTCATTATGAAGTGAAGTGATCATATAATGTAGATCTTCAAAGTTCTCTGTAAGCAGAACGATGTCATCAGCGAAACACAGGTATGTTAATTTTTTTCCTTTTATGTTGATTCCCTTGTTTCCCCAGGACATTTTTTTCATAATATATTGCAGTACAGTTATAAATAGAGTTGGAGATAGGGGGTCTCCTTGTCTGACTCCTCTCTCGATTGCTATTTCTCTGCCTCGGTTTTCGAGTCTAATCCTGCTTCTACATTTTGAGTATATATTTTGTATAATTTTTATGTATGTTAGGTGGATGTTTGCTTCAGAAAGGGCCTTCCAGATAGCACAATGAGATATTGAATCAAATGCCTTCGTGTAGTCTATAAATGCAATATATAGTGGTCTTCTAAACTCCTCATATTTTTCAATCAGCTGTTCTAACACTTGAATGTGATCTATTGTGCAAAATCCTTTCCTAAACCCTGCCTGTTCAACTGGTAGAAATTTTTCAATATCTGAGGATATTCTCTTTTGTATACCCGATGAGAATAGCTTATATAGGCTCGACATTAGGCTAATTGGTCGATAGTTTGTTATTTCTGTCGGATCTCCCTTTTTATATAATATAGTGATATCAGATTTTGTCCATTGTATGGGAACTTTTTTTTCATCCAGTATCTTGTTAAAGAGGAGGGTTAGAGGAGTGAGTAATACATTTTTGGATGCGATCAATGCGTCATTTGAAATGCCGTCCGGGCCTGGGCTTTTTCTTGGTTTTAATTTCCGTATTAATTTCATTATCTCAACCTCATCAAAATATTTTATGCTTTCGTCTTTTTCCGGTGTTTCCTTCCAGTTTATTTCTGGCAGTGTTTCGTTTTCCTTTCTACTATACAGCTGTTCATAAAACTGTGTAGCAGTTTCAAGTATGTCACTTCTATCCTTCTTATAAGTATTTCCTTTTTTTAATGTTGTAATCCAGCTTTTACACTCATTTAGTTCTTTAGCTGCCCGTTTAGTACTTCCCGAAGATATTAAGTGTGTTTCTAATTTATTTAGTCTGTAGTTCCTGTAATCTTCTTTTATCTTTTTGTTTACTGTTTTATATAGAGAGCTAAGTTCTAGTTTTTCTTCTCTTAGAAGAGGTTTTTTGGCCTGTAGTTGATGTCTTCTTTGTATTAACTTTTTTGTGTCTTCTGTTATTATTTTTTTCTTTTCTTTGCACTTTCCATTTCTGATAATAGTGCTATTTGTAATACTTTTCTCTATTTTGTCATAGTACATTTGTATTGTTTCTGTGTCGATCGTTAGTGTATTTTCTATGTTAGTTTTTAGTTGTTCTAGGAATATCATTTTATCTTCTTCTTTTTCTAAGTTTGATAGTGTATTTTTATAATTTGCTCTGCTTTTTTTGGGATGATCCCATTTAATAGTACCTCGTACCATTCGATGATCAGATGGATACACTAAATTAAGCACTTCTATGTTTTGAAATTGTTTTGGAGCCGTTGCGAGAATATAGTCTATTTCATTTTTTACCCTTTTATCAGGAGATATCCAAGTCCATCTTCTTTTTAGCTTCGTTTTAAATATAGTGTTCATTATACATAGTTTGTATTCCATGGCGTATTGAATCATTCTCTGGCCTCGTTCACTTCTTGATCCATACCCATACTTCCCAACTACTAATCGTTCTTCTCGTTTTGGTATCCCGATTTTAGCGTTAAAATCCCCTAACACTATTTGGTTTCCTTCTGCCAACTTATGAGCTTCTTCTAATGTTTTATAGAAAGATTCTACTTCTTCATCAGTTCCTGGTTTTTCTGTTGGTGCATATACTTGAATAAGTGACAGGATTTTTGTTCCAAATTTTAAATTCAATATAGCAATTCTATCTGATAGTCCTGTAAAACTCTGTAAATTTTGTTTATATTTCTTTTTTAATAGGAAACCTACCCCATACATTCCTTTTGTTTCTCCATAGTAACATAGTATATGATCTTCGTCTTCTTCTATATTGTATCCTTGTCTTCGTATCTCCGAGAGTCCTATTATGTCATATTTGATATTTTCTAGCGCGTTTTTAAATTCTAGAAATCTTTCCGTTGTTGATAATGATCTGACATTATAAGTACATATGTAAAAAGTAGGTACTGGAGGGTTGTAGTCTAGTTCTCCCTCGGTGACTAGCCGGCTTGGGAGACTGGGAGGAGGCTTTATTCGTTGCTAATTTGCTGTATTTGTAGATAGATTATCTAAGGAATTTGATTTCTCTCTGTTTCTATATATCACAAAGTTTGACATGCAATCTATTTTATTTTTCTTTAGAGCTTGCTTGAAATTTTCAGATCTGTCTTTGCCAGAGCCTCCCTGTCTTTCAGTTTCTGGTGACTCAGACAGGTTTCTCTTGTTTTGTCGTAATATAATGACTTTATCGTATTTAAGCACTGCCTTTCTTCCTTTTTCTCTTTCTTTAATTAAAACCTCTTGAAGTTGTTTCCTTTTCTCCAAGACCTTAGCTGGGAAATCTTCTTTTATATACATCTCAGTTTTCTCAAGATTTTTCTTACATCTCAGCAGCTCAATTTTTTTCCCCAGAGTTGTGAGAGTTATAACTATAGGTCTTGGTTTTTCGCCTTTTTTCCCAATTCTTCTTACTGCTTCTAGTTCCAGTTTGTCGCAGTTAACATTCATGTCTTCGTTTATTATTCTTAAAATTTTGTTCTCCAAGTCTTGATAATTGTGCTCTTGCTCTGGGACTCCGAAAAATATCAAATTCCTTTTTCTTAGTTGTCGGTCCATCTTTTCGATAGTACTATTTTGTTCTTCTACTTGTTTCTCTAGCTCGTTGTTTCTTTTTTCCAATATTTTAAATTTTTCGTTTATGTTGTCATTAATTGAAGTCGTAATAGAATCTTTTATACCTCGGATATCAATTTTTTGTTGTGCTAATTCATCTTGTATATTTTTCAAAGCTTTTGCAATTTCTTCCATTTTCTTTCTTTTGTTTGTATAGTTTATTATTATGTTTTTTACTGGCAGCTCCCTCCAGTGACAATGAGCGCAACTTTTCCTTACGGCAGCTACGTGTCGTTTCGATCAGATAAAAATATCTCTTTATATTTATTAGTCCTATTTTTATCTGTATTGCCTTTCTTAGTCGCTCTAAATTGCCACTAAACTTTGCCGAATAATATTTTAATTTTCGAAAAAACACAGAGCTAACTTCTTTACGACCACATTCACCGGAAAACAAAATGAGAAATAAAAATAAAAAGACCCCGCCGCTCAGGCTCGAACTCAGGTCAATCGTAATGCAAATCTATGGTCCCAACCACTCGGCCAAATTGCTGTTAAGTCAAATGGCGAAAACTCCGTATACTTAGTTCGTTCTCAGTACAGCTGGGGAGTTATGTGAAGTAATCGATCTTTAATTTTTAATTTGCACTATGTAGGTATGTTTGAAAAACTGATTTATAATCACTTATTTTACGGAGATTTATTACTTATTTCACTGTACAAATATAATGTTTTATGATTAAATTGAGATAATTTGTTGTTTTTACACTATTGATTATAATGTATAGCAGATTTTATAAACACATCATTTGCAACTTGCTATTAAAGTTTTTATTTGAAATTCGTCTTAGATAACACTATCACTGGTTTTTAATTCACTTTTCTACACTTTGAACATATTTTCACCTTTTATTTTTAATTTAAAGTATTTTTTTCGCTCAATTTAAATACAGAGATAAATTTATGCTGTTTCATAGACGGCAGCGCCATCTAGCCTCGATTTTGGTACAATCTTCGATTGTACCAAAATGAAAACTATTACGGATTCGATTATATAAACGTCGCCTTCGGTAGCCTTAGACAACGTTTTTATATAAATTTATAAATATTCACAATAAAATTATGAGCAAAAGGTTGGGGGTCAAGGATGTAATACTCATTGGTTACTCTCGACAGTCCCGTGACTCCACCCCCGTGGAGACACGTTGACTCAGGTGATCATACTGAGTCTCATGGCTTGCAGTTCATTAGTTTGAGCCCAGCCCAATGAACTGCCTAGCTCTCGAGCCAGCCCTAGTTTCCTTCGAGACACCGACCCCTGACGGATATGCATCAAAAAGTTCAATTATACAAATTATTTGAGAAAATTTCAATAGCGCGATGTACGAATGCTGCGTGTTTTCCAGCTAAGCGTGTGTTGTGTAACGCGTCCGTGTGTAACGAGACACAGAGTGTAAGGGTGTGTCATTGTGTGTAAGTCCAATAGTGTTTACTATAAAGTAAACACTGGACATTTGATCGATACAATTACCTACAATGTTATTTATTTATTTTATTAATGGACTCGACAGTTCGTCATTTGCCAATGTCATGTTACAAAAAATTCAATGTATAAATAGTCTTCTATCTTCCTCCAGGGGAGTCGCCGTAGCGTCATCACCCTGGGTAGCAGCGTCTTCATGTCTTCATCCACAGGAGACGCCGTAGCGTCAATCACTGCGGACGAAGCAGCTCGACAGTCACGTTCACTCCCGAGCTCGTAGTGGGAATCTTGACCATGGCGCCAAACTTCAGATCCTGCTTGAATTCTCCAATAACTTCACCATACTGTCATTCGCGAACATTTTCTGATTAATTTAACGTGATATTAAACACAAAACACCCACTGTAGACATTATACTGAAAATTATTAAATAATTTCGCAACCGTCGTTTCCCGCCATTTTCAAAAAGCCTACCTACAATGTTATTTCTAATCGGAATCGGTGTCATTCGAAATTAATTGTCAGTATGTGACGTAAAAATAAGGATGAAGTTTTAATTGTGGATATTTTTAATTTAAGTTATTATCAGTATTGAGAAGAGGTCGGTGGTGCAGTGGTTGGCTCTGACGATACGGAGGTCCCCAGGTTCGATTCCCGGCCGGGGCCATGTACCAATTAATTTTCTTCAGTTTTTTCGAAGGAAACCTACTTACATTTACCGAATGTTTTCAAAACAGTGAAGGAAAACAACGTGATGAAAAAAAATTTAAGGCATGTGTAATCCGCCAATCCGCAGTGAACCCGCGTGCATCATGACCCCTCTAAATGTAAGGTCTGTGCCCGCATAGGGGGACATATAAATAGACAGATGATGATGAATTAAATAAAAAAGGATTTGTGCAAAAATGGCACTTATAAATTATTGTACAAAACAAAAACAAAAAACATTTTTGGCATAAAATGTAGGACACATTTTGTGCCAAAAAATGATTTTTTTGTTTTCGTCAGTCAGTCCCCCGTGATCAAAAACATAGGGGGACATATAAATAGACAGATGATGATGAATTAAATAAAAAAGGATTTGTGCAAAAATGGCACTTATAAATTATTGTACAAAACAAAAACAAAAAAACATTTTTGGCATAAAATGTAGGACACATTTTGTGCCAAAAAATGATTTTTTTGTTTTCGTCAGTCAGTCCCCCGTGATCAAAAACTCGAATATAACGATAATACGATGCCCCGAATGACCAGCGTATATATGCCTAAAACACCATCTTTGCTTCAGGTGCGTAAAAATAATCCTTCCTTGCTGCGCAGTCGGGTAAAAAGGAATGTCACAACGGCTCATAAGTAATGAATCTCTATGAAAGAGGTCTGTGGAGAGAATAATCACATACCACCCTCACAGAGCTAAATGCACTTGGGTGCTACTTATTGTCAAATAAGAACACATAAATGCATATTAAATCAGCATGCTAACTGTTCCTTTGAGCTGATCGGACATCCGAAAAGAGTGATCTGGAAACTCTTATTTGTTGTAGTGTTTGAAGAAATTTTAATAGCGCGTTTTAGAACCGTTGCGTGTTTTCCAGCAAGTTGTGTAACGTAGTGTAATGATGTGCAACGAGACACGCTGTGTAACACGGCTAGGCCTGTGTCACTGTTTGCGAATAGCTTGTTGTGATAGTCTGTCTGTGCTTGTTGTCGATTGAACAACTACGTCAATTTTATTTATTTATGTAGGTACGGTGGAATACAGAGAAAGGTGTACATGAGAGCTTTTAAGGGTGAGATTTTCTCAAAAACTACTTGACCTATTCCAAAAAAGTTTTCACTGTTTGATAGATAAAAGTTGAAATCAATGTAACTGTAAAAGAATTATAAAATTTGCGGATTAATAAGCTCTTTTAAGGTCGTTATTGTACGAAATAACCAAGTATTATTGAAGTAATCCTGCTATAAGAGTTCATTATCAAAAACTGTCTATGAATATCGCCTGAACAAAAAGGATGTCAAAGTCGCTCGGAAGTGGATTGAGCTCAGATGGACGGAGGCAGACAAGGCAGAAGAGCTCGACAAAGTCACTCGATAGAAAGCCAGCTCAGTCCCGCCACAGTGGCCCGAACGAGCCGACCTTCTTTCAAGTGTCAGCTTACACTACGAGTATTATTGAATCAGTCGCCGCAATTTACAAACGCCAGCTTGACGGGACTGACTACCTTCCGAGCTAGTGGACACCCCAGAAAATGCACTCAAGAACTCCTAAATATATTAATATTTGAGAAAACTCCAATAGCGCGTTCTAGGATTGTAACGCGTGTTTTATTAAGATCTGTGTTCCGTAACGCGCCGGCGCGTATCGAGACACAGTGCGTTGCTGTGTTATAGAAGTGTCATTGTTTGTTTGTAAATGTAAAATACAAGGGGTTTCTTGTGTGTGTAACCAATCACGTCACCCAATGACTAGCTTTACGATATTAACACAGATGAGACACAGTGGCACATAGTGGTTGCGATTTTGTTGTGGGTTTTCATATTTTTAAGATAATATGTGAGATTTCTAAAAGTAGTGACATCCTCTTTAACTCTGGTTTAGGAAAGGTATTTTCAGACCTATCAGGTTAGTTTATGACCCAGAATTACTGTCAATGACTCAAAATATAGTTGAGTGTCATGTGACACACAAACAACTGGAATACACGCTAAGATCCTGCAACGCGCTATTGAAATTTTCTCAGATTTTGTTTATAATTAGTTGCCCCGACTTAGATATTTCGGGGTGACCGTTCCCTCGGAGTCAGCCAGTGCTGGCAAGCTGGACTTTCTGAATTTCCAGTGACAATAACTGATAAGCAATCTATATTATAAGCTTATGCCTCTTATGAGGGGAGCACGGCGTGTTTTCAGAATTTTCACGCCCTGCCTCCCTCACGGGCCCTTAGAGCTCTTTCCGAGCTCTGACCACTCCGAGCTACTTTGTCACTCTTTTTGGTGTTCTTTTTAAGCGTCATAATCTTAGTCACGTGGTCCAACCTTAAACATTTTTTATTATTAAAAACATTACTTACATATCTATTACTTACCTACTTATTTATTTTATTTTCATAAATATGCATTTAAAAAATAGTATTTATCATAGTATACTCACGCGAATGTATGTATGTATGTATGATAACTGCTATTTCTATTGAAAGTAGAAACTTCTCCAATCGCCCGTCGGGGGCGCTCTTCAAATTTATAATTTTGACGACACGTCGTTCGGACGGATGTTCATTGTAAAGTAAATGTTTTTGGAAAAAATAACACTAAGCCCTTTCTTCTAATATAGAGGAAATCATTCGTTCTTTTCAGCACTAGTTAGGATTAAAACCATATTGTTTTAGAGGGGCACGGTACGAATTAAAGTAGTATTACTTTATGATGAAAACACAACGTTCCGGCAATAATGTTGTTTAAAAAAAGATAAATGTAAGGCCCCTGGTCATGTTAAATAATACTTACTACTGACAGTGCTGTTTCCAGTTCGGATAGTGAAGTCTCGTGCGTTCAGGAGGCTTCCATTTCTGCGATAAAGTTGACAAAATTACTAATAAACAAGACACAAAAACAAAAGACATAAACAAGACATAATAACAAAAACCAAAAACAATGCTGTCGTGAAAATTGCGGCGGTACATCGTGGTTTTGTCTGTGATTTATCGCTGGCACAATTACGCAAGAAACGAAATTTTTTTGGCGTGAAATCTCGGGATGCAAAAAAAATTGTTTCCAATTAAAAAATTTCAGCTAATCACAGTCCTATTACTTATGTTATTTTAAGTTAGTTCTAAGTGTATAAATAAGGTCACCTTTATTTTTCATTTCATTTCAAAAAGGTAAACCTCACACCCTCGAATGCTTGCGCCAGGCACCTCTAGCCGAAGCTTCTAAGAAGTGGCTTCCATGGTCGACACAGCGACACACCGTGTCAGGTTACACACCGTTGTGTAACGCGACACGCAACTAGCTGAAACACATGACGATCCTACAACGAACTAAAATAAATATAGTAAGTAAATGACGATTCATCATCAGTGTTAGAATTGTATATTCTATGTACACAGAGAAAGGTGTACAGGAGAGTTTTTGAGGTTGAGATTTTCTCAAAAACTACTTGACCTTTTGCAAAAAATATTTCACTGTTTGATAGATAAAAATGAAAACTACGTCTGTTGAAGAATTATCAAATTCGGTCCAGTAGTTTTTGAGAAAATCTCAACCTCATTGAGGCCCCCTGTGTCTCTGTCTTCGACTGTACCTTTTCTACTTTGAATTCTTGTTCTATGTCTCTAGGCAACCAATTCTGTCTCTAACAATGACTGTCGCCCAGTAAATATATTTCTTTTTATATTATTAATCTTTTACTAGAGTAAAACACAACACATATCGGCTAAGATATAATTCAATATATAATAATCAGTGTATTTTTATGGCCCCGATTGCTCGGGCACAGATCTTCCCTTACATCGAGGGAGCTCGGGCCATGATCCACCACGCGGGCCCAGTGCGGATTGGCGGATTACACATGTTACATTTTATCACGATATTTTCCTTCACCGTTTTGAGAGAACTCGGTAAATGTACGTAAGTTTTTCAGTCGAAAAAAACGAGGATAACTCATGGCTGCCCTGGCTGGGACCGAATCGAACCTGGGACCTCCGCATCGCAAGTCCATTAACCCAACTACTGTAAAACCGAGCTCCTATAAAATGATGGTTATTGACAAATAATATACCTAATTAGGTATGCTGTTTTCTTAATAATAATATGTAATTAATTGATTATTATTTATTTCTCTCCTAATTTGTGTGCCCAACAGGATCTGTGATTATAATAATCATATTCATACTTCTATCTTTGTAATTAACTAACGGAATGCTATAAAGTATTGAGTTGAGCGCTGAGAAAACTGTATACCTTAAATACTGTATTTTTTTATATCAGATTTATTTAATTTAAATACTTGGCAGCCATTTCGAACCAATTTATTTTATTTTTGAGTATCATTTTGTTATTATTATTATAAATTTGTAAATGTTTTGTTAAATAAAATTGAAAGACAATTGAAAATTAGAATATAAAATATACAAAACCAGTTTATAAATTAAACTTTTTAAATCAAAAAGTGGGGTCAACATAGCTTGAAGCTATCGCCGCTCTCGAAGACTATTTTCTGAGGATACATGTTTAATTTGTATATGTAATAAGGCACTTCTCAGAGCTTCCTAATTTATGGTATTCCACAAGCCGATACCACAATTAGATGGCTCTCTTACTGCTATTATAACTAATGATATGCTTTTCTTGGATGAAATAACATAAGTTACCACATCGAATCTATATTATATTTACAATAACTATTATGTAATATTATTACTGATAGCGCTTCGTCAGTAATACTACTACTTTGGCAATGCTTTGAATCAACTCATAATAGCAACTTTTCAAGCTAGCTTGCCAACCAGCCTACTTCGAGTCGGCACGACCCCCGCAACAGTTAATATAACTGACTGATTTGCAGATTGTATTAAAGTAAATTTCGATAGCGCGTTGTAGGATCGTTCGTAACGTGTGTTTCAGATAGCTGTGTGTCCCGTTACACAAGCGTATGTAACAAGACGCGGTGTGTCACTGTGTTGTGTAAACTATGAAGTTGGAGCTCGAGAGAATACGATATTTACTTCACATCAAAGCAGATCACCGTTCTTATTATCTGCGTCGTAAGAATTGAAATCGTACTTCAAGTGTGCCATTGATCTGCTGTTGTCTGTACCTATTAAAGTATCAGCAGAAATTAAATTTTGAATTAATCAAAATGTGTTATAAGCGAAGGCAAGCTTTCAAGGAATTTAGTAGCCATTTTCTTTTTACTGCGCAAATGTCTCTATTACAAATAAACAACTTAATAATATAATAAATTAGAATTTATCCTAAAAACTAAACCTGATCTAAAAATAAAAAGCTATTTACAACTATCAAGAGAGCACGTCGTCCAGATCTCGACGCTGCACCTCTCAGATTTGTAAGACTATTCTTTGAGAGAGGTAAATAAATACACGTTAATTAATTTTTCATAATTTAATTTGTTCGTTAAGTATTATATCATAAATAAATTATATGTACCTATTCAGTAGTGAAACACGTAGTATTGCAACAAAAAGTGGGGGTCTAAAGTAGTCGGAACTATTCGTGCCATCGCTATGTTATTGCTATTGGAACATGAATAAGGCATGCCGTTGAAACGAAGGATTGTGCTATTCGGCGTACAACAACACAATCCTTCGTCTCTGGCTCTTAATCTAATAATGGGTGAACTTAGCTACCGTAATGTAACTAAATCTAATATTGCTTATTATGAGTGCGCATTCCGCGCGGCAACTTTAAGCACCAGCTTGCCGCTCGCCGTCGCTGCTGGCTTCCTTCGAGGCTCCGGACCCCCGAAGGAGGCGCGTGCGAGCGGCTACTTGTAGGCCGCAATGGCGGATAATACCAATAGCGCGTTGTAGGATCGTACGCAGCGCGTGTTCCAACTGGTGGTGTATAACGGGACACGCCGATGTGTAACGAGGCACAGTGGGCCACTGTGACATTCGAGGGACGTGTTACGGAGAACGTAAAATGTAGATAACGGAAGGTATTTGCATTTTTAAGTTTCGTCGTTGTTTAGATATAAGTGTCAATTTACGGAAGATTAGGTTAAAATCGAATTACTGTTAGTCTTCACTATTATCGAGGAGCTAGACTCGCTGACAAAGGAAAATATGATGAAAAATTGGTTTACTTTTAATGACGAAAAATACGACTATTTCTTAGGGGGTCGGGAGGAAGCAACGGATTGACTTATAAATGGAAAAATACTTTAAGAGAATTAAAAAATAAACTAAAGATTCTAACTATCCAGTCGCTAGCAACTAGACTAGACAGACTCATATCATAATGTGAATAAAATGTCTCCAATTAGTGAGAAAGTCTCACCGTTAATCAGACTTCTGTATAGGCTCTTTGCTGTTTTCGACTGTACAGTCTAACGTAGAGAAACATGTACAGGAGAGTCATTAAGGTTAGGCTTTTCTCAAAAAGTATTTGATATATTTTTAAAATTTCATTACAATTAAAATAGTGTGTTTTCGAAACAATGTGTTTAGTAATAAATAAATAAATACAGTCGAACAAGTAGGTAGTTCTTGAAACAATCTCAACTTTAATGAGACCCTCTGTATAATTTTCTCTGTTTTCGACTGTACCTACTTAGACAGCAGATAAACACGAATTGCAACAAAAAGTGGGGGTCTAAAGTAGTCGGAACTATTCGTGCCATCGCTATGTTATTGCTATTGGAACATGAATAAGGCATGCCGTTGAAACGAAGGATTGTGCTATTTGGCATAACAACAACACAATCCTTCGTCTCTGGCTCTTAATCTAATAATGGGTGAACTTAGCTACCGTAATGTAACTAAATCTAATATTGCTTATTATGAGTGCGCATTCCGCGCGGCAACTTTAAGCACCAGCTTGCCGCTCGCCGTCGCTGCTGGCTTCCTTCGAGGCTCCGGACCCCCGAAGGAGGCGCGTGCGAGCGGCTACTTGTAGGCCGCAATGGCGGATAATATCAATAGCGCGTTGTAGGATCGTACGCAGCGCGTGTTTCAACTGGTGGTGTCTAACGGGGCACGCCGATGTGTAACGAGACACGCTGGGACACTGTGACATTCGAGGGACGTGATACGGAGAACGTAAAATGTAAATATGATTGAAGGTAAGTAAACTTTTTGTTATATTTTGTACTTCATGCTTAGATTTAAGGCTCATATCTGAACGATGTAGCCCAACTTTAAAATATACGAAATATGCTGACATAGGAAGAATGTACACGTTTGTGCCCTTTGCGGTTGAGAGAGCGGGTCCTTGGGGAGCGGAGGCCAGGGAGTTTGTGCAATGTGCATGGGATTGGGCGGCGAATGCGGGACCTCGGTCTCGGGCCTCGCTCTGAATCGTTCCTGATGCAAAGGCTGGCCATAGCCATACAGCGCGGTAACGCCGCTGGTATTATGGGCACCTTTGCATCGGGAACGATCAGAGGGGGCTTATTCGATTAAGTTTTTTTATTATTTTTATTTTTTATTATTATTAAATATACGAAATCTTTATTACGATAAATAAATAATTTTCAGATACTTACATCACAGTGATTCAATTTCGATTAGTTGTAGTTGACATTACGATTGTTTGTGAATTTGTATTTTATTTAATACGGGTACTTACCTCATCATGATGCCGGCGCGAGACATGTGAGCGTCTTTGCAAACATTTACTTACCATTGACAGCTTTGTACAGAATCTATAACTACGACGTCGTAAAAAGCCGTCAATGAACATCGCATGAGCGTCTTTGACAAAGTCTTTGAACTGTCTGGCGCCGGGGTTACAGTACCTAAGTCGAACAATGTCGTACTAAACTTATTCTAAATCTAGACTGTATAGGTAGGTAACTCTTTATCACCTTAAGGGCCTGACATGAGCCAATTAGGGCCGCCAATCTTTAAAAAAATATCTTCCAATACTTATACTAAATTTTATTAAAAAAGCTACTTAGATAATCTTTATTAGGGTAAATAAGTACTATTTTTATATATACAATACATATCATAAGTGCGACAAGCTAAGTTGTAGTTCTTCCAAAAACTGTCATTTTTCGCAATTATGCGAACTACAACTTTGCGAACTGGAATCACGTTGATAATAAGCATTTATAAAATTGTGCCATGTACCCATTGATGGGTCGTGGAGTTACTTTTAATTATTAAATTCAACGTTACTTAAATAAACCGCCCCAACATTCTCCGCATCGCCAAAGGTTAACTGGTAGAAAATGCCGCAAGGCATTAAGTTCGCCTTTATACAATTTAATGTGTGAAAAGTTTAATAAATAAATAAATAAATAGTATTTATCCTAATAAAGATTTGCTAAGTACCTTTTTTTTAAAAAATTGATTATATTGGAAGATATATTTTTCTTTAAGATTGGCGGCGCTAGTTGGCTCATGTTAGGCCCTTTAGGTGATAAAGAGTTACCTACCTTTACAGTGCTGATTCAGAATAAGTAAGTACGACATTGTTCGACTTAGGTACTGTAACCCCGGCGCCAGGCATAGTTAATAAATTGGACATAGATATTCTGCCTCGAAAGTGGCCGAGTTGTGATCGGACTAAACGGCTCAGTAGTCCGATTATCTGTATTATCGAACTAAGACGACCTTAGTCCGACCGATCAGCGGACTAAATAGTCGGATTACTGATACTAGGCTAAATTAAATACATGACTCACTCGTTATAGAAGCAGTGAGCGGAAGTAAGCACGTGTCGCTGTGAGATCAGGGTCCCTGCACATACTATGCGGTCGGCCCGTAGTACCTGAAGCAAACGTTTATTCCCACTAGTACGGTGGAACACAGAGAAAGGTGTACAGGAGAGTTTTATGGGCCTTCATAGACCAACTAGCGCCGCCAATCTTAAAAAAATAATATCTTTCAATATAATCAATTTTATTAAAAAAGCTATTAACGAAATGTTTATTACGATAAATTCTTTTTTTTTAAATGCTTATTTATACCGTGAATGTCGGTAAGTCGTAGTTCGCATAATTGCGAAAAACGGCCGTTTTTGCCACATTTGTGAACTACAACTTAGCTTGTCGCAATTATGCCATGTATTGTATATTGAAAAATAGTATTGACCATAATAAACAATAAAAAAATAAAAATAGTACATTTTGTAAATAGTTATTTTTAATAAAATTGATTAAATTGGAAGATATTATTTTTTAAGATTGGCGGCGCTAGTTGGCTCTATAGATTTTCACAAAACTACTTGACCTTACTAAATGCTCTCACTGTTTGATAGATAAAAGTTAAAACTAGTAACCGTAAAAGAATTATTAAATTCGATCAAGTAGTTTTTGAAAAAATCTCAACCTCATTGAGGCCCCCTGTACCTATACTTATCTCTGTCTTCGACTGTACTATCAAACCACTATCAAGCAGACGTAGAGGTTGTTATTTCTCGTCTGCATGAGATTACAGACCTATTTGGTACAGAAAAAGTCTTGACAGACCGACAGACGGAAGGACAACAGTTATCCTAAGGTTCCTTTTTTTCCTCTTGAGATACAGAACAATAACAAGTATATATTATTTCAAAAAACTAAAAAACCCGACTGCAAAAAACTCCCATTTTGTTTAATTTTTTATAATACCCTATGATCGCGTAATCAAGACGAATCTAACGATACCTCATACACTAAAATCCATCAAGCCGTTTAGGCTACAGGATGGCAGGGATGAATCATTACATATATACATACACCCGAAAAACATTACCCTCCTTCTGGGGCAGTCGGGTAAAAATAGACTGATACGACAGTTTTACCTGAACAGCATACGGATGTCTCTCGATGGTGCTAGTCGATCTTCCTATGAGTGCTAGGACTCGACTGCCGAAGTCCACTTCTGGGTTGGAGAACTCTTCACCCACTAAAATAATCATTGATTGATAAACCCGCCTTTGACTAAGTTTGAATGAAACTAAATTCTGCCCCAAAATCAATCATGGGAAAAAATTCCCATTATCCCCCACTTTGGGGGGATATTCTACTGCACTACGGAATGTCCAAGTTCAAAATATCGATGAACAGTAGTCCGAAAGTAAGTACTTACAAAGTTCGAATTACGTGAGAAAGTGTTGGGAGCTAAATTTTGCGCTCTCATGACTTTACTGTCAAAACTGTCTATGTAACGCTTAGAGAAAGAAATGTAACGTAATGTAACTTAAAATTAAAAATATACTTATACATATATAATATGTATATTTTTTTAATTTGAAAAAAGTTAAATATTTAAACAGGGTTGTCTCCACCGATCCCGGGATCCGTTTGGATTGGAAACGGATCCCGGCAGTTTGTCTCCACCGATACCGGGATCGGTTTCCAACACAAAAATCAATTAATGTTTTTACCCACCGATCCCGGTATCCGTGGTGTCCCCAGAAGGCTGGCTGCATTGCCTCGCTGGATTGCGAGGCTAATGCGTTGCGCGAGGTACGCGCCAGCCCTTTGGTCACATATATATTTAACGGTTTTAATGTACATATTTAGTTTAAGTTAAAACAATACTTATTGTATAACAGCCATATTTTATAATGATAGTGTGACTCGTTTGCTGACAGTTTTTTAAGTGTAGTGAAAGTGTGCTAGGTATTGTGCGAAGAACTATAAATTGCATTCGTCTTTTGTATAATTAATATTCTATTTTTTGTAATGTAAGTAAGTATGACTGTCCTACGCTTTGGGGCAACCTGTTGTTGGATAAAATGTTAAATAAATAAATAATACCTGACATTGACCGTCATCGACATATTCAATAGTTAAGTTATACTTACACCCACAACTCAAGACCACTAATAAAACTATAGCACTAAACATTGTTATCGTTTCTCGCACCACAATGATCCCAAATCATTTGCAAGCTATTAAGTATAAAAATATGTCCATTATCTTTTAAACACTGATTATATCGATACCCTATCATAAGTATGTCGCAAATAGCATATATCGTCATCATAGTTTAGGCAAATCTGGAGATGACTTTATTTCACTGATAAGATAATTTGATGTTTATTTATTGATTTGCATTGATAAGATTTAGTTGTTGACTCATATCCTTGTTATTTTTAAGGATGTTATGCAGACGTCATGAAAATACGACTGCATTTGTGTTGTAACATTTCACATAGTTTTTTTTATTGTGCATATCGAAAAAATCGCCGTTTTCTCGTGGACCCACTAAGTTGACCCACTAGTGGGACCACGAGGGAGACTTATTTCTCGTAGACCCACTGCTTCATCGGTCTGAATTAGATTACTGTTGATAAAGGACAAAGCATAAGGTGTGACTACGGATCGGTCAAGGTCCGAGTCTTCCCGAGTAGTTGAAGAGCTGAAAACTTACTACTACTTAAACCAATACTTTATTTACTCCACTACCTTAAGCAGCTAGTTTGTGATTGGCCTAACGCATTTTATACCAGGCGTCACCTGCAAATATAAGTTTGTAATTACAAAAAATAATGTTTTCGTGATGGAACCCCAAATTTACAGTTTTCGAATTTTTTCCTTTACTTGTGCGGTCGACTGTCAACTGACCGCCGGGCTCCAGGAACACGTCCTGAACACGCACACAATAAACGATAAGACCTACCATTGTAATATTAACTGTATTAGCCTATTTATTTTGTGTAAAGCATTTGTATGCGGGTGTTGCGAATTACATAGGTACCTACAGTATGACCGTCTAAATCAGTCTTCGCCTGCGCGGTACAGGGACGCGGGGGTATGACGACAACGGGGACCGAGAGAGGTGCGGGCGGCAGGCGGATTTCTGTTACCCCCGCAATCCGCATCCCTGTACCGCGCAGGCGAAGACTGATTTAGATGGTCATACTATTTGTTTATTTATTTACAATTATATTTACGGCCTTACAGACATGCCAATGCACCGTAAAAATAGACACATTATGTACAGGTTTACTATATAGTAACAACACTGGACACCCTATCATCCGTCACCTCACAATATCTCAGGCACTCACAATACGTGTACGGTCGTTCTCGACACCTTGTATTGTGAACCGTAGCTAGCCCTGACGCAGACTTCGGTCTTTTTGGGTTGCTACTGCAACACCGCAGCATACCACTGTGAAACGCTTACCTGGCTCATTTGTTCATAAGAAATAAACAAATAAATAAATAAATACACATCCGCCCATCGACTCGCCAACACATCGCACTCAGGTGCTGTTGTTAGGAGCGCATTGAGCAGTGTCAACGCCCGGAGCAGTGGGGACTTCCTGTGGGACACGGTCCGCGCCGACGGCACCGCCAGCAGCTCGCGCCGCCGCGGCCTCAGGCTGTTCCTAGGAACATCAGGGACCGCCAGCCTCACCAGTTGGCCCACCAACTCAGGGCAATCCGAATCACCACGCAGAATGCGACATACCGTAATAAGCAAATTGTAGTTATATTAATGCACAGACCACTTACCCAATAGACATGAAATCGGTACAAACAAAACATTCTGTCAACGATGGGCGCATAGAGACGAAGCGGGGGACAGATGCGTACATGTCGATAATATCTCTAGGTTACGTGTCGCGAAGCAATTTTGCACTCATGTGCTGGCAGACACGGGGGTGCTCGTGTTACAGGTATAAGGGGTAAGTGGTCTGTGCAGTGGACATACTAACGCCGATATCGGTAATACAGTTTTGAGCATGAACTGAGCATGAGCTCGCACTTACGACTGTCAAAATTACATGAAAGCTGACAGTTGTAAAACCTAATTCAAACTCCACTCATACTCAAAACTCTCTACGACTATCGGGGCCCATCTCATCCATGGTGTCACAGTGAAAATGCTCTCAGAATGTTTTATGGGTACTGTGGAACACAGGTGTACAGCAGAGTTTCAAGGTTGTCTCACGACGAATTACGATCGAAAATAAAAGTCCATAATCCTAGATATCACATATGAATATTGTATTTATGAATAATGATATAGCCATAGTATATGCAGTATGTTACAGTAGGGTATGTGTTACAGTACGCTAGCAATAAATATAAGGTACACAGCGAAGTCACACATGTCATAACTGCGGCGCGGCCAGCGAGAGCAGCACCACCTGGCGGCACACGGCTGGAACAACGACACGTGCACTTTACACAACACACACATTGCACAAAATATACCTTAACCCAGTCTTTCTCAAAGTGGACAATAACGCCCACTTGTGGGCGCTGGAGGCCTAGAGGGCTCCGTAATTATTTTAGAATGTAAGCTTAAGGTGCTCCCTCACCGGGAGCATTCGCGTGTATTGTAACGTTATAGATTCGACTTTGAGCATAAAGCCAATGATACACTAGGGGACAAATGTCCTACGACATGTATCGGCGACATGTCAAGCGAAGCCGGCCGATTTCGCCTGACATATCTGGCGACATCGCGCGACGCCCGACGTCCCTGGCGACCCGTGTCGCGCGATGTTGCCAGACATGTCGCGCGAAGTCCGGCAACGTCGCGCTACTTCACCCGACGTCCCTGGCGACACGTGTCGCAGGACATTTGTCCCCTAATGTATCCTTGGCTTTACATTACAATGCTACCTCCCTGACTGACGCTGTTTTTCTCCCTCACTGATGTAATGCTCGAGTCTGTAACGTTACATTACACGCGAATGCTCCCGGTGAGGGAGCACCTTTAAACTCCAGACCAGACTAATATAGTTTAAATTAAATTTATTAAAGTAATAGAAGTCATTGTGGTTTATAAACTGTGGTAAAGTAAAAAAAAACTGAGGGCGCTGAAAAATAATTGATTTTCAAAGTGTGACATAGTTCTTATGATATGCGCTGTAAGAGTTGAAATCGTGCTGCAAATGTTACCATTGATCTGATGTTAAAGTCAAAGTCAAATTTCTTTATTGCAAGCACGTTGTGTACATTTTTGCACGTCAATATATTTTTTTCAATTTACATTTACACCACTTTGCAGGGAAAAGGTGCCAAAGGAGCAAAAGTGGCAAAAAACTCTCAGCAGCACATCATTTAAAATATGATAACACAATTACCTAATAACTAGGTATTACACAACTATTACTATTGTTAGTAATCTACACTTTATCCCTCATGCGGAACCGGCGACACACATTAAATGACAATGACAGATTCTGCCCCACCATCAACCGCTAGATGTACAAGATAATGAATAAATGTAAAAATATCTCCGTTTTTTATTAAAATTATTGGTTTAAAATAAAGTTTTTTACATCTAGCGAGTCGAAAAAAACAGCTTAATTAAGAATTCAGAAAATAGTAAGAAACCGAAGCGAATTATCCATTGTTTTTGTTATTCTTTTATAGGAGTTGCGAGTGTAGTAGAAAAATATACTGATTATGATTATGCAATATGAAACCTGCAATAAGTCCCCAACAAAATGAAACGACAGTTTTGTAGGTGGGGCAAAGCTCCATTGAAATGTGGCAATGTCATTTATATACAAGCTGTAAATATTCCTATTACATATGAAATATAATACTTACCCTTATCAGTGACCGTCTCCTGGACCAGCGCGTGCGCCGCCAGCCCGTCTCGCGCCAGCTCGGCCGCGCCCGCAGCGCCCAGCGCGCCGCACTCCGCGCCGCTGAGCTCCGCCCCCTCCCGCCACGGCCGCCCGTACACGTCACTCGCGGCCCATTTGCTCAGCTCAGATGATGCAGATAGCACCTGTATAATTATTATTATAATTATTGTGTAATCCACCAATCCGCAGTGGGCCCGTGTCCATGATCCTAAACTCCCTTAATGTAAGGGAAAGTCTGTGGCTGAACATAAAAACAGACTGTTGATGATGATGAGACAAAGTCAAACTTCTTTATTGCAAGTAGGTAAGCACGTTGTGTACTCTAACCTTACGTAGTCTGAATCCAGGAAATACAAGACTATTATTATTATTTAATTATGGACATGCAGCTCAACGCTGATATGTCCATTTCACAGTGTGTTGAGGATGTGATCTCCAATAAAAGATTGTATCACTTTCAACTATGTTTTTAATGGTAATCCATTAAAAACATAGTACTATAATTAGTAAAATAAAGCTACATGTAAGTAATGGTCGGTGCCGAGGAACGAGTGCAAAGTAAGTTACACGTTTTGTCCGCAGCGGCGCGGGAGTCGCCGCAACTTCACAGGTAAGTAGTTTGTAGATAATTTCGCGTAAGTTGCGTAGACTCAGTGTTTGTAAAGTCTATCACTTAGTGTCGTATTATTCTTATTAATGGTTTTTAAATAATTGTCCAATTTGTTTTTGAATGCGTTAACTGAGACGGCAGAGACAACATTGTCCTGGAGTGAGTTCCAGGCCTGAACCACTCTGTTGCTCAGGAAGTGACGAGCGACATTGGTGCTAATGTTCCCACTTCACTTGGCTATCCGTATTCGCTATTGGATGCTTGTCGTATTGGTCAAATACTTGACGTACAGTCCACAGCAGATTGGTAACACTTGCAGTACGATTTCAAGTCTTACGACGCAAATAATAAGAACTGTCAAAAGTAAAAAGTGTTACCATTGATCTGCTGTCGACTGTACATACAAATAAGACTAATATTTTGTCAAGAATACCGACCACACATGGCAATTATGACAAATACGCAAATACGAATAGCCAAGTGAAGTGACACCATAATAATTACAACGGGTTTGTAACTCTATACTTAAGAGGCCTATTCATTACAAATAAATCTTAATTTTCCCAAAAAACATTTTTGGGAAGATGTAATTTCAAATTTACAGTTTTCGGATTTTTTCCTTTACTTTTACTATAAGAACTAGTTTCTGCAAATATAAGTTTGTAATAAAAAATAGAGTGATGATGAACTGACCTGTGCCCCGTCCTCACTCGGTTCCCGCACCGCGTACTTGCCCTCCACGAACTGTGTGAACGCGTCGTCAGCGTGCAGCCGCAGCGAGCGGTCCACCACCGTGCACGTGAGCGCGCGCGTGGCGTCCACCACGAGGTAGCTGCCGTCACAGTCCTCGGTGGAGGGCTCGCAAGGAGACGAGGGCAGCTCACGAGGCTGGAAGATAAAACACATTTATTGCCATATTAGGTACATTTTTATAAACATTCCTGATGTAGTAGTTTAATTAGTGTTTAACACTCTGTTCGTGCATCTAGTCGTAACCTAGTTTGTATTCTGTACCTTATGTTATTGTAAATTATTACATTATGTGTGACATAACCAAGTGTTCCCTAGAGCTCATAAGGCTGAATAAATGAAGTATTAAGTATTAAACAAGGTTCGAACAAGCAGCGGCACAAGTAACAGGAGAAACAAGAAATGTCCGACAGTAGCTTGCAAGTGTAAAGTCTTTTTTAGCAATATCTGCGAGGAAAAGGAGTTTACTTGCAAGTGGAAACGAAGCATATGGGCCCTGGCGCTTTGGTCCTATTTCCCCGTGCAAGACTTAATACTTAGGCTATTAACACACTGCCACGGATCTCGCAGCGTAGCGCGTGAATGCGTGTTTTAACGTTGCTTGTAAGTATCTCCGTTTGTATAGAAAACACGCACAGTCCAACACACAGAAAATGCATCCACGCGCGTTCATGCAAATCACACGCTTACACGCGGAGAAACATGCACCTCCGCGCGTAGGTGCGGGCGAGACGCGAGGTATGGCACACCGAGTCCCGCACTGCGCTATCACCACAGCGAACAGCTTTGAATGAAATGAGTCAGAGCCGCCGTGAATCCACAAATCGTAACTACGCGCGTGAGTGCGTGAAAAACCAGCACGATAATGCAGATCTGCACTCCCGCAAGTACGCGCGTCGACACGCAACATGCTGCGTGGTGCAGGGCAGTGGGATAATTACCCCCACAGACCCCCAAACCAGTGTATCCCCCCTACCTGTGCCGGCCTGCTGCAGTCGATGACGGTAGCGACGCGGTCGTTGAGCGCGTCCGCGACGACGATGGTGCGCGCGCGCCGCGCGTCCGTGATGACGTACGTGTCGCCGGCGGGCTCCGAGCACGACGAGTTGTTGTCCGCGCACGACAGCTCGTCCAGAGCCGCGTCGGGGAACGTATGCCCGTCAGATAGCAGCTCGAGCTTGTCTTTCGCTGCAAACATATACAGGATGTCCTTGAATTCATTCGACAAATAGAACGGCTGTACTCATGATAAATATAAAATTGGTATGTTTTTTTAGTAAATCAAAACTGCAAAAAAAATTGAACCTTCCATAAGCTAACTAGCGCCGCCAATCTTAAAAAAATAATATGTTACAAATTTTTAATTTTTATTAAAAAAGCCATGTACACAATCTTTATCAGGATAAACACTATTTTTTAATATACAATACATGACATAATTGCGACAAGCAAAGTTGTAGTTCTCAAATGTGCAAAAACTGCCGTTTTTCGCAATAATGCGAACTACAGCTTACCGACATTGAATCACGTTATAAATAAGCATTTAAAAAATAGTATTTATCGTAATAAACATTATGTACATAGCTTTTTTAATAAAATTTATTAAATTGGAAGATATTATTTTTCAAAGATTGGCGGCGCTAGTTGGCTCATGGAAGGCCCTTAAACATGTCACAAGTCACACAATGACCTTATAAATGACCGTTAGGTCAAATTCCAGTGAAAGAAATCGTTGCAAATAAATTAAAAATAACTTAAAATGTAAAAAAAAATACAAAGCACAGTAACGATGCACCAAATTAATAATTGATTTATTCCAGCCAAATTCAAAAGACCCTGTCCTGTGATGTCTGACGGTTACCGTTGTGTTGCGGGAGCAGGCGGCAGAGCTCCATGCCGCGACACGGCGCCGCGCGGGACACCACGAACCGCTGCGAGCCGCTCTCCCACGACACGCCCACATCTGCACACAGCACAATGTCGTAGTTAGTCGTTGCCACCTTTCAAAATTGTTAGTGGTCAACTCACCCCGCTCCAAAGGTTACGTTTATGGAGCTATCAAATTGATTTATTGTCCACATCTTCCTCAATAGTTTCCTCATTGGGCAAGAAGAACTTTCTGTTTCATTCAGATTCAGTGAGACGTGTGGACAGACGCGTGCGCGCGCATGGAATCCCTTTCATGCCACAAAAACCGACACCAAACGATTTGGCGGCGGACGCGTCTGCGGACGTTAAATACCTACCTCAGACGCGCGAATTACCAATTAATTTCTACGACGACGATAGTAGCGAATTACCCCATCTACAGAGGCGCCCGAGGATATCGTCAGCAGGCTAGCATCAGGCATATCATTATTTCCTCACTAATGTTACCTTCGTACGCGTTGCCCGCGCTGTCTGTGATGTTGGCGCCGAGCATACCGTGCTCCTCGCCGCCAGGCTCCAGGAACACGTCCTGAACACACACAATGAACACGATAAGACCGACAATTATAATATTAACTGTGTTAGCCTATTTCTTTTGTGTAAAACATTTGTGTCGCCAATTATATAAACCGAAACCCAAATCAAGTGTCTTATTTTGTAAACAAAAACTACCCTACCCTACTAACCTTTTAATTTAAGCTGTTCTGTGATTATTGCAGTTATTTTCACATTATTAGATCGGATCACTTTATTTTCATAATGTTGAACAGGTTCAATCAATCAATTCCTTCAGTGTTACATCACAACAGGTAATTAGACGATCATATTTGATTATAAAATAATTCACTTGATTTGGGCCGCGGTATACATAGTCGTATTAATGTATATCTTACTGTAAAAGCCAGAACTACGGTAAATCCTAAGATTTACCGGTAAAACTTAAGATTTATCAACTCCTACTGGTAAAAGTCCGATCATCGTTCAATTTCGAACCTTTATCGTTACTCATTTGACAAATTTTAGAATTAAAACTATAGTGAGCCATTACTACAAACTATCTGTCTTAACTGTCGGTCTAATTGCAGACTTCAACAATATAAGTGAGTGATATCCGTTCACATATAATCATTTGATAAATCTCAGGATTTACCTCAAAACACGGTCAATGTTGAAAATACAATTATTATAAGTCGGCGCATGCGTTGTGGTTCATAGCAACCTAACATAACAGAACCAAGATACCTATATATGTTTAGTATAGTTCGGGCTTTTACAGTAACATAAATACATCATCCTCATCAGCCCGTATCAGTCCACTGCTGGACGTAGGCCTCTCCCAAAGCGCGCCACTCAACCCTACTCTCGGCATTCTGCATCCAGTCCCTGCCAGCCATCTTGCGAAGGTCATCCCTCCATCTGGTCGGGGGGGGGGGGGGGGGGGGGGGTCCCACACTACGTCTACCCGTTCGTGGCCTCCATTCGAGAACTCGTCTACCCCATCGGTTATCAGTTCTACGACAGATGTGAACAGCCCACTGCCACTTCAGTTTACTGATTCCATGAGCAATGTCAACCACTTTTGTCTTCTGACGGATATCATCATCATCATCATCAGCCCGTATCAGTCCACTGCTGGACGTAGGCCTCTCCCAAAGCGCGCCAATCAACCCTACTCTCGGCCCTCTGCATCCAGTCCCTGCCAGCCATTTTGCGAAGGTCATCCCTCCATCTGGTCGGGGGGCGTCCCACACTACGTTTACCCGTTCGTGGCCTCCATTCGAGAACTCGTCTACCCCATCGGTTATCGGTTCTACGACAGATGTGACCAGCCCACTGCCACTTCAGTTTACTGATTCTATGAACAATGTCAACCACTTTTGTCTTCTGGCGGATATACTCGTTTCTTATTCTATCTAACAGAGAGATTCCAAGCATAGCTCTTTCCATAGCTCGCTGAGCGACCTTGAACCTGTGGGCCAGTCTCACCGTCAATGTCCACGTTTCGGCTCCGTAGGTCATCACTGGCAGGACGCACTGGTTGAAGACCTTAGTTTTTAGGCATTGTGGTATTGAAGACGAGAAGATATGACGTAGCTTCCCAAACGCTGCCCAGCCCAGCTGAATTCTCCTGTCACTCTCTTTCTCGAAGTTGTTCCTACCCAGCTGTAGAGTTTGTCCTAAGTAGACATATTTCTGAACAACTTCGAGGACCGTGGCATCGACTACTACTGGTTCCGGGACGACCAGATCATTGAATATGATCTTGGTCTTATCCAAATTCATCCCGAGCCCGACACGGCGAGAAGCAGCATTAAGGCTATCCAGCATTGCCTGCAGATCCTGCAGCGACTCAGCCATGACCACTATATCATCGGCAAACCGAAGGTGTGAAATGTACTCGCCATTTACATTGATGCCACGTCCATTCCAATCCAGTGTTTTGAAGACATCTTCCAGCGCGTTTGTGAAGAGTTTCGGTGATATAACATCTCCTTGTCTCACACCTCTACGCAACTGGATACATCTTGTTTGCTGGTTCTGGATTTGGACGGTCATAGTGGCGGCGTCATACAGGCATCTCAGCACCTCGATGTACCGCCAGTCTACTTGGCATCGCTGCAAGGACTGCAGAACAGCCCAGGTTTCGATAGAGTCAAATGCTTTCTCATAGTCCACAAATGCAAGACACAGGGGCCGATTGTATTCCTCTGTCTTTTGTATAATCTGCCTCACTGTGTGGATGTGGTCTATGGTGCCATATCCTCCGCGAAACCCGGCCTGCTCCGGGGGCTGGAAGTCGTCAAATCTCCGTCCAAGACGATTCGTAATGACTCTCGAAAACAGCTTGTATACATGACTCAGGAGAGAGATAGGTCTATAGTTTTTCAATAGGGTTTTGTCCCCTTTCTTGAAAAACAGGACAACAATGCTCCTGTGCCATGCCTTCGGAGTTCTCCCACTCTGTATGACGGAGTTAAAAAGCTTCTGTAGCTCCATCAGGACAGGAGTACCACCTGCTTTCAGGAGCTCAGATGTAACCCCGTCTTCACCGGGGGCTTTTCCATTCTTAAGCTGTTTGAGAGCCAGTCCGATTTCGTCAAGACTCACATCAGGCAGGTCTTCGGTAAAATGGCGTGTTAACGTAGCTCGGGGATCATCGGTACTAGGCTCAGGTTGCGGTGCGTGAGGTGCGTACAATCGGCCGTAGAAGTCTTCGATCTCAGCGAGTATCTCTGGTTTGGAAGTGACCGTTCTGCCATTCGCCGACTTCAGTTTGGTCAGATGGCTTCTCCCCAACTGCTGCATGAATACTTTTGACCCTCGATTTTGCTCAATTGCCTCTTGTATGCGGCGTGTATTGGAGCGACGAAGGTCACGACGTATAAGCTTCCTTACATGCTTGTTGAGGGTCCGCTGTTCTGTCTGAGAGATTTGCGTAGCCTTTTCACGTCTTTCCTTCATAAGATCCAGAGTCTCCACTGAGAGCTTAGACTTCGTGCCAGTACGTTGCGACTTGCAAAACCTTACGCCTACGTCCCTGATGGTCTTCACCACTGTGTCAAACGCCTGGTCAACGTCAATTGTGGTTTCCAAGACATCGAATCTATTCTTCAGCTCCAGCTGAAATTTATCGGAGCCGGTTACGTTCTGTTGCAGGTTAGGTCGGAGCGTAGACTTCATCATACGAAGTCTTTCTAGCTTAAAATCGATATTCAGTGTGCCTCGCACGAGTCGGTGGTCACTACCAGTGTTAAACCGGTTAAGTACAGAGACATCCCTGAATATATGCCTTTTGTCCGTTATGATGAAGTCTATCTCATTTTTCGTCATAGAGTCGGGGCTTTGCCAAGTCCACTTCCTCTGAGGCTGCTTCTTAAAGAACGAATTCATTAAGAATAGCCCCGCTCTCTCCAGGAAGTTAACTAGCATTTGCCCCCTATGATTCCTGCAACCAAGACCATGTGGTCCGATTTTCGATTCGATGTTGCTCTGTACTCCCACTTTAGCGTTGAAGTCCCCCATGACAACGTTGAAGTGTGTCTTAGTGGTGTGATTGAGGGCTTTGGCTATGTCTTCATAGACAGCCTCCACTTCTTCATCCGAGTGTGCCGACGTTGGTGCGTAGACCTGTACTACCTTAAGAGAGTATCTCTCGGTGAGTTTCAAAATGAGGTACGCTACCCGTGGCGACACACTGGAGATCTCCATTACGTTGTCTACGAGGGCCTTATTCACCAGAAAACCTACCCCGCCTTGGGAGAGTTGATCGCCCTCTCGAAAGTAGAGTAGATGGCCCGATTCCAGGGTCAGTGTGTCCTCCCCCTCTCTTCGGACTTCACATAACCCTAGGACGTGCCAGCGTATCCTCTCCAACTCTACTTCGAGTTCCGTGATATGATCGTCCAGCCGCAGAGTTCGTCCGTTGTACGTAGCCAGGGTCAATTTTGTTTGGCAGCCTCCCGTAACCCGGGGATTCTTAGCACCCCCTGCCCCGCCGTTACCGTAGCCGCTGCCTTGGCTAGGAATAGCGGGGCGGCCGGGAACTGGGGGCCGGGGCCTTGTGGTGTCACTCATATTTGGGAGGTGATGCCCGTAATCGCCACGCTGGGCAAGCGGGTTGGCGATCGCAGAGCCGGCCACCTCGCGCCGGTGACGCTGCTGCCCGTCACCGACCTGCTGCACTTGGCGCCGGCACGGTGCGAGCTGGGTATACCGCCAACTGTCGGTCGCCAGAGCCCCGTCCGTTGGTCGGCAGGGTGCACCACGTGCCGGTGAGGTTGGCATTTGGGTGGCCAATATTGTCGGTCCCCACCCCTTACACCCCTGGCGGATATACTCGTTTCTTATTATATCTAACAGAGAAATGCCAAGCATATCTCTTTCCATAGCTCGCTGAGCGACTTTGAACTTGTGGGCTAGTCCGTCAATGTCCACGTTTCGGCTCCGTAGGTCATCACTGGCAGGACGCACTGGAACCACATGTCATTAACCCGTACATAGTTCGGGCTTTTACAGTAACATATAAATACGCCATGATGATGATGGTATCCAACCTTCGTTAGTACCGTAACTATAGACCAGCGTACCTTTGGCGGCGCGTGTTTGTAGTGCAGACTGATCTTGCTGAGCTCGTGGTCCAGGTCGGCCAGCTGTGCCACGTGGCGCGCCTTCAGCGGGGCCACGCCGCCGCCCGCGGTCACCACGCCGTCTGACACCTCGGTGCCGTCCACCTGCAATAGAGTTGCGGTGATACGAGAGCTCAAGACGATGGTCTGCTTTTTTGTACCTATTTTCACTTTTGCCAGCTAGCCTTTGTTTCTTGATTCTGTATTAATAATATTGACATAACCAAGTGTTCCATGGAGTACCTAAGGTGTAATAAATTAGTATTATGAGTATTTATTAATGGACTCGACGGTTCGCCAAATGCCAATGTCATGTACAGAATATTTTGTACATGACACTGACAATCTTCTATCTTCATCCAGAGGAGACGCCGTAGCATCGGCACTCTGGACGAAGCAGCTCGACAGTCACGTTCACTCCCGAGCTCGTAGCGGGAACTCTTGGGGAAGCTTGAAACTTCAGATCTTGCACAAATTATCTAATAAATTCAACATACATATAAGCAATTATCAAGAGTCCCGCTACAAGCTCGGGAGTGAACGTGACTGTCGAGCTGCTTCGAGAGTGATGACGCTACGGCGACTCCTCTGAATGAAGACGCGGATACCCAGGGTGACGACGCTATGACGACTCCTGTGGAGAAACTATATATTTTGAATATTCTGTAACATGACATTGGCAAATGACGAACTGTCAGAGTCCATTAATATAATAAATAAATAAGGCATTGCTGAGTTGTGTTCCGGTGAGAGTAAGGGAGCCAGTGTGATCACACACACGACATCTCAGTGCTCAGGGCGACAACGGCATCTATATTTCAGCAAAGTGTCATCCCCATCTAAGGCTAAGGTCAACGCACCTTGTGGGCAACAATCCCTCGGTGCGTGGGCGACAACGCGGGACTGTAGTCCAGGGGCGACTGAGGCGACACTGGGCCCTGTACATCACAATATAGTTCAATTAGGAACAGGCAGCTAATCGCTGAAATGTCCCAATGTTTGTGAAGTAAGTCAGTTAACTTTATTACATAATTGTTTTAAAGAATGAAGTCTTATAGCTGGATTACTTCAATAATACTTTGTTATTTCGTACCATGACGTCCTTATTAAACGAAATAACAAAGTATTATTGAAGTAATCCTGCTATATAAGAGTTTATGGTAACGGGGCAGGTCTCCGCTAGGGGTTGTCAACTCCCCCCGAGGGTTTTATGTCACCGTCGTCGCTATAGAAAATTAGCAGGGCAGAAGATGTGTGCTGTGACCGCTCTGAGGACTCCCGTATGCAAATGACAACACGGGCTTCCCTTACATTCCGCACCAGAACATAGGAACGCTAACGGCATGCAGGTTTCATCACGATGTTTTTCCATCACCGTTTTGAGAGCACTCGGTAAATGTACGTAAGTTTTTCCGTCGAAATACTGGGAATCTAACCTAGGACCGTATCGCAAGTCCATTGATCCAACTACTGAGCCACCGAGCTCTCATGTACACCTTTATCTGTGTTAGATCGTACATCCTACATTAGGTATTGTAGTCGTTTAGATAACAACTTGATGAAAAGTGTCGCGACGTTGACGATATCGAAGGTTCAATATTTAATTGAAAGGTATTATAACAGAATATGTGGTTACTAATTGATTACTTAAAGTAGTAGTGGTGAACTTCGAGTAAGTTGTGGATTTATATACTTTTGCCTTAAATACACAGAGACCACTTACCCTATAGATATGAAATGGGTACAAATTTGCAAGTGAAAAATTATGTCACACGATGAGTGCAATACGCGAAGCGGGGGCGCCATAATAAGGTTACGCGTGTCGCGAAGCTGTTGCCTCACGTGCGGGCAGAAACGGGCGCCCTCCTGTTACAGGTCTATGGGGTAAGTGGTCTGTGTAAATACAGCTACTGTATTGGCCTATTTCTTTTGTGTAATTATTTTTGTGCAAAAATAATATTTATCTTTATATTTTTACAAATAAAGGGGGGGGGGGGGGGGTACGGTCGAAGACAAAGAAAGGTGTACAGGAGAGTTTTTAAGGTTAACTACTAGACTGATTGTAAAAATATTCCACTGTTGGATAGATAAAAGTGAAAACTATGTAACTGTAAAATAATTATTAAATTCGGTTAAGTAGTTCTTGAGAAAATCTCAACTTTATTGAGGCCCCCTGTATACTTATCTCTGTCTTCGACTGTACGTGTGTGTACAGTCGACGACATAGATAAGTATACAGGGGACCTCAATAAGGTTGAGATTTTCTCAAAAACTACTGGATCGAATTTAATTATTCTTTTACAGTTACATAGTTTTCACTTTTATCTATCAAACAGTGAAAGAACTTTTGCAATAGGTCAAGTAGTTTTTGAGAAAATCTCAACCTTATAAACTCTCCTGTACACCTTTCTCTGTGTTCCACCGTACGAGTACTCACGCTGTTGGAAATGGACGCGAGCTTGTGTTGCAGCGTGATCATGTACTCGTTGTACGACTGGCTCTTGTTGGGCGTGCTCGGCTGCGTGGAGCCAGTCGAGTTCACGGTAGACATGCCTGATAGAACAGATCACGAGATTACATTTTGAAAGGACCGTCATTACTATATATTTTTTTCTATATCTACAGGTTGATTGGAAATTCGATACATTCCTTGAAAGGGGTGATACTAGATAGAGGTGGTTTGCAACAAATTAGGCCCTATTAACGAGGGGTCGAAAATAAGTGGTTTCTGAGTTACGGTAGTTTTAATTTAATTGCAGGGAAGAGGTGCATGTCGAGTCACAGCGCTGCACACCTCGGTGTCAGCTCAGCTGAAACATGCACCTTTTGCCACACCACTTAGCATAACTATATTGGATCATAACTTACTACTTGATTGATTTTTTGTAAGCTTATGTAATTGGTGTATGGCAATAAACATATTTTCTATTCTAATTTTCCGACTTGTTCACCAAAAAAATTTATGTTCAAAAACTGTTCTACTCTGAGCATTGAAGTAATATTTTTCTGAAAGCTGATAAAGTAGAGATTACCTTAAAAAAATACATGCTAAAAATTCCCATTACCTTAAAAATAAAAGGTAAAAAAACATATAATATGGTTTACATACATAGAAAGACAATTTAAAAAGATTACCCGCCATTTCCATATCAACAGCTCGCCGCGCCAACGCTTGATGCACGGCCCGATGCGCCACAAGTTGACCCAGGTTCTGCCCCAGTGGACCCAGGTTCTGGCCCAGTGGACCTAGGTTCTGCCCGAGTGGGCCCAGGTTCTGCCCAAGTGGACCCAAGTTCTGCCCGAGTGGACCCAAGTTCTGCCCGAGTGGACCCAAGTTTTGCCCCATTAGCCCAAGGTTCTGTCCGCCGAGGCCGAGGTTCTGCCCGCCTATGAGATTCTGTCCGCCTAATCCTAGATTCTGTGTTGATAGACCTGAAAAAAAAATTATGTACTTTCAGTACCGGTTGTGTGACAGCGAGCCGGTTCTTGAGTTTTTTTTTAAATGTCTTTATTTGCCATAAAGTAAAGTACAGTTATTCATCCTTAAATAACAAATTTTTGGATTATTGTTTTATACAAGCTGACACGCTTTTGCAAAACATTTAAAACTAAAGGTTTTTTTTACACCATAGCTACTCAACATTATTAATTAAATGAACTGAAGTACAGGAATATATGCCTGACTTGCATGTCTGGCATAATTTTAGAACTAAGTGGGTAGGTATTAAATAAATACTAATACCACCCAGTTGAGTACAATGTTCTATAATGAGCTAGGTTAGGTTAAGTACACATAACTTTCAAAATACAAGATTCAAAGACGAAATAAATAGAAGAGATATTAATTACTCTTTATTTCGCCTTTGATTCGTGAATAAGCTATAACATGGCGCCTGTACCTAAATTCTGTCCGATATTCTGCCCCATTAGGTTCTGGTTGAGAGCTAAGTTCTGCGTCGCGAGGCCGAGGTTCTGCGGCGGCAGGCCGAGTCCGGGCTGCAGCGGCGCGGCCAGGCCGAGCCCCAGGCCGAAAGCCGAGCCCATCGTCTGGCCGCCAAGCCCCACAGACGTCTGTAACGCTTGCTGTTGAACTGAAACATCAATGTTTGGGATTATTCCATTCATCATCAGTAAGGTTATGCAATTATCTGTTAAGAGGTCTCATATTTTATGAGAATTATTCACTTAAAATCGAAAATTAGAGCACGGTGGCTCAGTGGTTGGTTCAATGGACTTGCGATACGAAGGTCCCAGGTTCGATTCCCAACTACAGCAGCCATGCACCAATGTGTTATACTCGGTTTTTTCGACGGAAAAACTTACCTACATTTACCGAGTGCTCTCAAAACGGTGAAGGAAAACATCGCGATGAAACCTGCATGCCATAGAAATAAAAAATATAAGGCATGTGAAATCCGCCAATCTGCAATGATCCCAGCTCCCTCGATGTAAGGGAAGGTCTGTGCCCGAACAGTGGGGCAATATAAATCTAAAATCTATTAGCAGCTGGACGAGCATCAAGTCCACTTCACCCTAATCAGTTAGATCTAACGGGAACGCAGTCAAGTTGGCAACACTTATGTAAAATAACAGCGGTCAGTAAAAATATGCACTCACTAAAGGTGCGATTCCGATCTACGCGGCAGACGGCATTACCTTACACGAAACGGTATCATACAAATACTGTGAAGTAATGCCGATCAGAATCGCACCTTAAGAATGGAGATGACGCAGCTCGCACTGATCATTAACTTTTTGACGGTGCTAAAACAATGTTGCAAGGACGTGTTTAAAATAGTCCTAAAATGTCTGGACATTTTCAACAAAACACAGAAATTGGACTTTGTATATTTTGAGTGCACCATCATCATCATCAGCTCGTATCAGTCCACTGCTGGACGTAGGCCTCTCCCAAAGCGCGCCACTCAACCCTACTCTCGGCCCTCTGCATCCAGTCCCTGCCAGCCATCTTGCGAAGGTCATCCCTCCAGCTGGTCTGGAGGCATCCCACACTACGTTTATCCATTCGTGGCACCATAATGATACATTTCAATAGATTCAAATGCCTTAAAATTCATTAAAAGTAACAAAATACGACAGATGCTAGGACTTAGTCGATTATAGAACTTGGTCGATTGTCCTACGAAATTGAGAAAAGCGCCAAAGCGGCAAATCAAGAAACAACAGAGGTTAATCATGCTGGTGCGTACTCATAAACAAGGAATAAAAGTTATTCTACAGGTTAGCCACGGTATCTCTTTACGTTTTGTTAATGAGGTATGAAAGTCTTGAAGCACGAGCGTCTACCTGCACGATGCATGCGCACGTCACATGCATCGTGCATAAGTATCCTTAGAGCTATTGCACACGAACGATAATTCATCAATTAAATTATAATAATAATGTGTGGCCCGCAAAGCAGCCACATTAAAGTGGAACTGGGCGGGCCACGTGTGCCGCATGCAGCCGGACCGATGGGCCCGGACTGGCACAGAATGGGTGCCATCGGACGGTCGCCGGCGTCGGGGCAGACCTCGGCGTAGGTGGAGAGACGATATCGTTAGATACAGGGATGGGTAGCTGGAAGAGGCTCAGGACAGGGATGGATGGAAGAGGAAGGGGGAGACATTTGCCCAGCAGAGGGACAATATATAGGTTAACAAAAAAAAAAAAAGATTATGTTTATTTCACTGAAGCATTGTAACAATAATATGGCTTAAAATAAATTGTTAACAGCCGTAATTGAAATACATTACGGCGGGCACTAGCCCCCACACTAGGATTCCCTGTGTTGTGGGGGTCTAGTCTCTTCCTGGAGTACAAAAAGTTTGCCATTCATTTCATGTATACCATTGTAAGTTACAAGAAGTGAAAGAAAAGTTGATTGCATATTATATACCGCTACATGTAATAATATAACTATTCAGTAGGCGCGCTAAACACCACAGCCACTTATGGATTGGCTCACACGACAGCTAATCCAACTCAACTCAATTTTAAATCGAGTCGATTGTGATTTCATAGTTGGCCAACTATCACACGGCCGACTTTCAGTCTGTGGCCGATCGTCGCCGATAGTTAAATGTTGTCCGGTACGCGACTAAAAGAGAACATGTTATTAATAGTTTAGGTTTATGCAAATTAGATGTAGGTATATTCCACGGCATTTTAGCTGAGCCAACTTCAGGCCCAGCTAAAATGCTGTTCTCGATCTTTTATAAAATTTAAGTTAATTTAGAATAGGTACGATGGGATTGGCATCGTCACTTTATGTGTACAAAAATCCCTTACTAGATAAAAAAAAATTTTTTTTTTGCCAATTTGGCGAATTTTCTGTCAGATCAGGCGGATTGTCGTGAGATGAAAACTGGGAAACGGATGTAATTCATTCTGTACAATTAACTTTTTAGTTAATTAAACTATTCAGTTGATTACAATCGCTCGTAATTAGGGGCTCGTAGGCCAGTTGCGAGTACACGTTGAAATCGATCGTACAAGTTAAGCAACGTTGGGCGAGGTCAGGACCTGGATGGGTGACCGCTAGTGACACTTTCATCTGAGCCCCTTCGTGCCTCGGAAAGCACGTTAAGCAGTTGGTCCCGGTTGTTGTTGCTTGACAGCAGTCGTTAGGCCAGGGCGGCCTGAATAACTTTGACAAATAGGTTTGGTCACTAAACCACACGAGAAGAAGAAGATTACAATCGGTGAGCGAGCGCCCACCAATTGAACAGTTTAGTTGAGTATCGTTCGTGTGCCACGGCCGTTATTGGTTATATTGCGTGTCATATTTACCCATGTACTCGTTAGCCGTGGCGAGCATTGGCTGGTAGAACTTGTGCTGGTACTGCGCATGCGGCAGGCGGCCGCCCAGCGCCGCTGCGGGCGCGCACACGCACGGGTTAGTCACACAGGCGACAGGCACGCAAGGGGAGAGGATAACAACTGACTTACAGACACAGACCACTTACACAATAGACATACTTACACCCGAAAAACATTACTTTCCTTCTGGGGCAGCCGGGTAAAAAAGCTATGTAGCAAATCTGCCGTTTTTCGCAATTATGAGAACTACAACTTACCGAACTTGAATCACGTTGATATTATGCATTTAAAAAAGAGTATTTATCATAATAAAGATTTGCTACATAGCTTTTTACCCGACTGCTCCAGATTCCAGAAGGAGGGTAATGTTTTTCGGTGTGTATATATGTATACCACAGACCAAATCAAGTGACTTATTTTGTAAACAAATACGGTCGTCTAATTACCTCTTGTGATGTAACACTGAAGGAACTGCTTGATAGAACCTGTTCATCATTGTGAAAATAAAGTGATCCGATCTAATAATGTGAAAATGCAATAATCACAGAACTTAAAATGTTAGTAGGGGAGGGTAGTTTATGTTTACAAAATAAGACACTTGATTTGGGCTTAGGTTTAGGTTTGACAGTCATTCTTCTCTTCGTAATCAATATTTGAAGATTCTCAAATTCAATGGCTGCATTTCAGCAGTTCTGTCACAAAACTTGTTACGTTTGTGGTTCTAAAGCATGCTGTCACACTCATTCATTGAAAGAGTGACAGAAAAGCACAAACATTAGTTACGAATCAGCCTGTTGCATTAGTAAAAGATTAAATATATATTAATTAGATAAAACGGGAATTACCGTGTTAAACATTTATTATTGATGTCTCGATTCGACAGCATTGCAGCCATCATGGTCACGAGTAGACTCAGTCTACTCGTATATGTATACAAACCGTGAAAGTTTAAAAAGTGATAGATTAAATATAGTTACACGTACACACGAAGACAGAGATAAGTATACAGGGGGCCTCAATAAGGTTGAGAATTTGAGATGTTCTCAAAAACTACTGGACCGAATTTAATATTTTTATACAGTTACATAGTTTTAACTTTTATCTATCAAACAGTGAAATAATTTTTGCAATAGGTCAAGTAGTTTTTGAGAAAATCTCAACCTTATAAACTCTCCTGTACACCTTTCTCTGTGTTCCGCCGTACTTTGTATATTTGTATATCTATTTTTTATGCAATAATATTTGTTTTAATTTGAGTTGTTGGTGATAGTGGGGTGTATATTGTGTCTGGTGTACCTTGCGGCGCGTTGTTGAGCAGCGTGTTGTGCAGGGCGAGGTCCGGCTGCGGGAACTGCGGCTGGTTCAGCAGGCCCAGCAGGTTCGGCCCAGACAGGTTCTGTTGTTGGCTGGAATGGTATTGTTATTATTCTTTATTGTAAATAAAAACCTTAAAATTAATACACTTTTGGAAAACATACAATGTGTATATTTGCATCGTTGCCATATTCCAAATCAATTACAAAATAAAGACCAATTTTTTTACGGAAACAATCCCACAGGCTCATCATTATGGAATCCATTTCATATATTACATTTGTTACATAATAATAATAATCATCATTTATTTGAAACAATTAATGTGCACTCTGTACTTAAATAACTATGATGGTCACTGGTTCTCAAACTAGGTATAACCTGTATCTTGAGAACCAGATTATTTTATCATCGTACGTGCCCATCACTATTCCAACAGCATCGTCAATCAATCAATGGTCGGCATGAATCAAACGCGCCGAGCGGGCCGCCACCCCCTTTTAAATTCGCCGCACGCCAGCCCTCAGTCGCACGCGCCGCTCCCACGTGAACCCGGTTCACGAATTTCGTTTCCGCGTTCCGTGCACGCGCATCGCCGCGCCGACAGTAAACATGAACGCTTATTCGAATGTGTACCTAATTGACTGAAGTGCGATCGTATGCCTATATAATAACTTGTGGAGTGACGTGATGTGAAATTGGTGTACACCACGAAATTGAGAGTGTTGATGTGTTACGCCAAAACAAACGTGTTGAGGAAATTAAAGAAACAATTTTGCCTGGCTGGACCAAAATGGAAGGCATTCTGAACACCTACTACTCCAACACAAACAATTTTGTGAGTAACTGTAAATAAATTGTAATTACCAAACTGCTTGTAGTACCAAATACTTTTTTCCCCCTACCAAGGGGAGGGCCTGGTGATCTGTAACACAGGTATACACCTAGCTCAGACACCAGACTCTCGCATCTTAGAACCTGTCAGCCACTAACTCTGAAAACATTGCTTTTGTACCTAAGTTAAGTAATGTCTTTGATGTGAGATAAATAAAGATTTATTTTATTATTATTATTATTATTAATTATGCTTTCAATTAATGTAAATAAGATGATTTCAGACTTTTATCTACGCCAAAATCTTGGTGCTAAGTACTAATAAATTAGGTATTTTTGTCGGTCAAGCCCGTAAAAGTAGGAAGGAAAGACTGAGATCGGTCGGAGTGTCATCTAGAGGCTGTGTATCTATGTTTGCTCGCTATCTCTTTCTCTCGGCCACGTGACGTACTATTGGTAGTATTCCCATTGCGCGCGAAATAAAACAGGTTTATTCATATCTACACTTCAAATCAAAGTTTATTAAAAATTTGGCTGCAATTTAATTACGCGAGTTTATAATACATTGATTACTATTACCTCCGTGAATATGGCAACAATGCAAATATACTTAGTGTAACTAAAATACTTACTTCATAATATTCTGCTTTAACAGCATCCTCTGAATATTCTCAGCGTTGGGCATCGCTTCGGTAACCGCTGGGGTGGGAGTAGGCACTTGCTGCTGCAACCGCATGGGGTCCACACCCCCCATTGGACCCAACTCCCCACTCACCCCCATTGGAGTCCCTACTTGACTTAACCCAAGCAACGGCGTATCAGTAGCTATTTGTAAAGGAGTAGTCAAGTTTAAATTAGGTTGTGATGGGTTTTGGAAGTTTTGACTTTGAGGTATTGATTGGGGAATTTGTTGTGCTATAATTGGTTGTACAGGTTGACTAATAGGTATTTCTTGTTTAATTTCTATAGGTCTATTGTCTGGTATTTGTGGAAGAGCGGAATACTGAGTAGGAACAAATTCTTGGGTCTCTTCGGGGAGACCGTTCTCGACTATCGGTTCTTTGGCAACGTCTGGGAGTCTGGGTTCGATCCCGGCGTCGGGTATCACAGCTTTCTCCTCCGTGTCCTCTTTGCGGTCGACGACGGGGCTGACTAGAAATCGCGAGATCCTTCGAGGAGGTTTGTGTGGTTTTTTGTCTCCATTCTGGGACTCTGTACTGCCGGAGCGTTCGGGCGCTGTTGATGATCCGCCGTCGGATTGATTGGAACCTGCGAAGAGTTTTGTGTTTTTAGACTAAACGCCTGCTAAATTATAATAGCAAAAGTCGCTTTCGAATTTTGCTAGGAGGCAGCTCTGTCAAGTCTTTTTACGGCAGGCGCAGACGTTGTATAAAGAGGTTTTTCGTAGAAAAATTCCGAGAAAAAATTGTTTTGTGCAAAATTAGGCATTCCGGAAGTACTGTGGCTCTGACGTAGTAGGCAAAGAGAATCTAACCCATACAGCCAAGTAATACATTGTATTTTTGTTTGTAACACTTTTTAATGCTTTCTAGGTAGTCAGAATCACATTTGGCGAGTCCACAAGAAAAATGGTAATGAACACACTCTTACAAATACCGAAAACGTCCGAAACATGGGTATTCACCGATTTTGGAACGACACTAATTTCAGTAATGTGACGTCATCGTCACTTACGCCCTTTATAATTTTCACTTGATTTTTAAATAATGAAATCGACATTATTTTAATAAAAGAAAAAATATGGGTAATGGTACTTTTATTTTTAATTTCATAACAAATATAATAAAGGGGGTAAAAATTTGACCTTGTTAATTATCCAAAAAGCTTGGTTCGAAGTTCCTTATTATTAAAAACGCTTACCTATAGACGAGGCAGTGCTAATTTTCCTCGATATCGTGTCTATGTGAGTTGGCTTGGCCACCACAGTATCCGGGTGTTCTGGTGCGGGCGCGGGCTGCGGCGGGCCGGGCAGCCCGCTCTCAGTGTCGTACGCGAGCTCAGCGGCGATGTTGTCGTGACTGGCTGTAGGCGTCGTGCACTCAGAGTTGTCTTGGTTGGAGTCCGTGAGGTTCTCTTCGCGTTCCGTCGTCTCCGAGTCGTAGTCAGTCTGGAAGATAAGATGAAATGAAACCACTGCTACACCAAGCCGGCGATACTCAATAAAACGGGCCGAATATAACTACTTATTATTGCGAACAGCGGCGTCTAGCGTATGCACGCGTCCTTTCATTGTATCGGTACGCTCCGCGGGCGCGCCTTGTATAATTTAGTATTCTCTGGCGATACCAAGCTGTCACACTGTGCTCAAAGTAATTTACAGATTTATTATAATGATAGAGATCTTCTACGACAACATGGCCCGCCCCTCCTAATTATCAATGTACGTAATTATATCTTACGATGAAATCTGTATGTAGGTATAAGTATTATATGTAAGTCCAGTCTATTTGTTTACCTGTTGACATGATTCCGCACACACACACATTTACGCGAGGCGTTATTGTGACACTTTCAGATTTGTGGAGGGGCGGGTCATGTTATCGTAAAAGAACTCTAGATAATATGAAGTTACTGTCTCTTTGACCGCGTTTCCAGCTGCGACACTTCTGGGGGTAATGTCCGACAGCAACTCGTGTCGTCAACCACGCCCGCCGTGGCGAAATGGTTAACGCGCCTGGCTGCTAAGAAGCCGGAGGTGTATGGTTCGATTGACACCGACGTACATAGAAACTGGTCGCAACGGCCAGTATTTTCTCTGCTTGTTTCATGGTTTAAAATTAATTTAAATAAGCTACCTTGTCAATGTTGAGCCTGAGCGCTGAGTGCTGCTGAGGGTTGAGCACTGGCGTAATGCCAGGGTTGGCGAGCACCTGCCCCACGATGTCCTTGATCAACTCGATGAAGGTCGCGCTCTGGAACTCCGGCAGCAGGTTGTTGGACACCTGCGGACAACGGACAGTATGCTCAGGGCCTTATAGCCATTTGCGAGCGAGTTTAAAGCGAAGAACAGAATGGATCTTGAGCAAACACGCACTCAAGTCGAGGTACGGTCTAACACAGAGAAAGGTGTACAGGAGAGTTTTTAAGGTTGAGATTATCTCAAAAACTACTTGACCTATTGCAAGAATTCTTTCACTGTTTGGTAGATAAAAGTTAAAACTATGTAGCTGTTAAGAATTGTTAAATTCGGTCCAGTAGTTTTTGAGAAAATCTCAACCTTATTGAGGCCCCCTGCACTTATCTCTGTCTTCGACTGTAGGACTGTAATTCGACTCAACGCTCTGAAGTGCGATCTTTAGAATGTTGAGTTTCGTTTATTATTACGACGTTATTCAATACTACGAATCCACTTAAGTTCCGTTCATTATCATGAACGACATCTTGAGATAGCTCTCAAGAATAATCTCAGAGTTGAGAGTGATTTATTAATACAATACGAGCCTTAAAGGGGGATGGAGGGCTGTCTCCCACTACTGCAAATTGGGAACATAAAATCGATTAAGGCCGAAAGATTAACTCCAATGAAGGATTAATGTTAAATCTGCGTTTGCCACCCTAATTGCATCGGGAAGCTTATTTAAAGATGAATGACCATGCCAGATTCTGCCCCACCATCAACCGCATGATTATTAAATTATAGGTTTTAAATAAAGTTTTGTACAACATGCGAGTCGAAAAAACAGCTTAATTCAGAATTCAGAAAATAGTAAGAAATCGAAGAGGATTATTCATTGTCTTTATTATCATTTTCTACTATTCTCGCAACTCCTACTGATTATTATTATGCAATATGAAAACTGTAATAAGTCCCCAACAAAATGATATATGAGCTTCAATGGTCATGTAGGTGACCAAAGGTGGGGCAAAGCTCCATTGAAACGTAGCAATGTCATTTCGATGGTCTGCATACAGCTAGTAGGAAGAAACTAATTTATGTGTGATGGAGTGGCTCTGAAACACCACCACAGAACTAAAATATATATTATACATATACACACGTATATGTATAAGAAAAATGTATATAACATGTGTATACTGGTATATAATGCGTTACCCGAGGAAATAAAGATAATACATGACATTAAATTATTTAAATCTAAATTGTACAATTGGTTATTAGATCGCTGTTACTATACCGTTACCGAATATTTAAATTCCTCTCACTGACATTTTTACTACATGACATTTACATTAATTATTTTTATTTCTTCTGACATTTTTATTGCTTATGTAACTGAAAACTTTGCACGCTTGTATACAAGTAGAATACTGTACTGGACAATGCAATTTACCATCCTGAGATTTCATGTATTCTGGCAAATAAATGATTTGATTTGATTTGAAAATATTGTAATAATTATGTCAATGTCTGTTTTGTGTCTCTAAATAAATAAATAAAATGTACATTGAGATAAAAATTTACATGGAGCGACAGCCCACTCACCAGATTGCTAGCAATCTCCTCAGGGTTGACATCCGTGACGTCAAACTTGAACTGGACGGTCTTGATCTTGGACTCCAGCTGGCAATGCACGGTGGTGGTGGGATTCTCCTCGTCGGGCTTGAGGACCGTGAGTTTGGGGAACCGGTCCTTGTCTTTGGAACGCTTCTTGGAGCCGCGGGACTTCTTGTCGCTGGTTATTGGTGATGGGATTGCTGTGCCAACTGAAATTGATGACACTTTATCATCATCACCATCATCATGATGTACCCTACAGGGTGCATATGTCATATTTTAAGACCTAATACTGTATTATTGTACATTCTGACACGTGTATGCAATGAAATAAATTGAATTGAATCGTAATTTTTTTTTGTTAACCTATAAATTGTCCCACTGCTGGGCAAAGGTGTCCCCCCTCCTCTTCCATCCATCCCTGTCCTGAGCCTCTTCCAGCCACCCATCCCTGTATCTAACGATATCGTCTCTCCACCTACGCCGAGGTCTGCCCCGACGTCCGGCACCCATTCTGTGCCAGTCCGGGCCCATCGGTCCGGCTGCATGCGGCACACGTGGCCCGCATCATAAATAGGGTATCTTTTTTAGGGATCCGTGCCTCAATAGGAAAAAAGGACCCTTTGTTGTCCGTCTGTCTGTCAAGACCTATATCTCAGAATCGCGTGGACGGATCAACTTGAAATTAAAACCAAATACTAAGGTCTGCAACCTCATACAGCCGTGGAAAAAATCAACCTAGTTAACCTAGAATCATGAAATTTGGCAAGAAGCTAGGTCTTACAGCACAAGTAAAAAAAAAATCCGAAAACTAAATTTAAAGTTACATTCCTCCAAAAAAATTATCTTTTCGTTAGAGTAGAAAGAGACAAAATAAAGACTCACCTTCTTGCTGACTTTCGGCTTGTTTTTCCTCCACAGAACTCAGATCCGGATGTCTAATAGCTTCTCCATGACTTGCCCCAGAAGGAAACTCCGTCATTGGTGTTAAAAATTGCTCCTTCTGTCCGTTATGTCCGTTCTCGATCTGTTCCGTTGGTATGCTCAGCTGTTGAGGCACTGACTCTTGCGGTAACGGTGCTAGTGACTGTGGCACAGACTGTGGCACGGACTGGGCTGGCTGTGGCATAGATTGAGCCGGTTGTGGCACTGACTGAATTGGCTGTTGTATTGACTGTCCTGGCTGCGAAATTGACTGTCCAGGTTGCGAAATTGACTGCCCCGGCTGCGAAATTGACTGTCCAGGCTGCGAAATTGACTGCCCCGGCTGCGGAATCGATTGTGTCACCGGCGGCATTGACTGAGCTGGCTGCAAAATTGGCTGCGTTGCTTGCGGAATACTTTGAGGCACAGATTGTGGCACGGACTGTTGGGACTGAGGCATGGACTGGATTGGCTGTGGCACGGATTGAGCGTTCATTTGATCTTGAGGTATCGACTGTGGCACTTGAGACATAGATGACGCTTGCATATTGTGCATCATTTGTTGCGCAGGCTGACTCTGAGCTTGCTGGTACATTTGCAAGGGATTGGCGGAATAATTCTGCACCGGAGTGCCTTCATGACTAGATATCTGCCTATCCTGTTGTATACCGACCATCATATTATGCGGCAGCGACTGACCTTGCAACTGATGCAATTTATTATAATCCTCCTGCTTTTGCATTTGATTCAACATATCTACATACTGATTCTGATATTGGACCTGATCCATAGACATTTGGGGGTGTAACTGAGGTTTCTGGTAGTCAGGGATCATTTGCTGTGGGTCGTGGTCTGTGGAACTGATCTGACTTTGTTCGGACCCTTGTCTTTGGTACACTGGACGCTGAGCCCTTAGCATTTCCTCAACCTTCTGCTGCTGTTGACCCATCAATTGCTGCTTCTGAGCGTACAACGCTAAATTCTGTTGATCTATTATATTCTGCTGGGTCTGAATCTGCAACTCCTGTTGAGCTAAGTACTGTTGCTGTTGCAAGTTCCGTATGTGTTGAGGAGACAACGTTTGTCCCGGCATTTGCAACTGCTGTTGATTCAACATCTGTTGTTGGAGAACTATTTGGTGTTGTGTCAGCATTTGCTTCTGCATGTTGAGTTGCTGTTGTGCCTGAGCCATTTGTTGTTGAGCTTGGGCCACTTGCTGTTGTTGCGCCAAAATTGTTGGATCAACAGCCGTTAGTAAATTCGGTTGCATGTATTGCTGTTGTTGGTATTGGTTCTGTTGCATTAAGTTCTGCATCCTCTGTAGTTCTTCCTGATTCTGTTGCTCTGCTTCCTGTTGCTGGATGTATTGTTGTTGCTGTTGTTGCGCTTCGGATTCGGATTCTTTTCTCGACTGCAGCGTCTCTGGTCTTTGAATTATCTGCGCTAGAATATTCTGTAAGTTTTGCAAAGACGGGTCTAGAGTTTGTCCTGTTACGAGATTCGTTTGCGGTGTTTCCTGCGCTATTTGCTCCTCGTACTGTCTCTGTTGTATTGCCGCTTGTTGCGCGATGATGTTCTGTTGCTGCTGTATGATCTGTTGCTGTAGCGCCTGGTTCTGGTCATTGTTGTACTGTTGGTTGAAGGCGTGTTGCTGGAGTTGTGCCTGCGAGGTGTTGTGGTCGAGCAATGTTTGGGCTTGCTGCTCTATTAGTTGACCCTGGAAAGAGAAAATACAGTTGTTAATTGGACATATTAAAAGTACCATCGGTAGATGTACAGTCGGAAACAGATAAGCATACAGGGGGATCAATAAGATTTGAGTATTTCTTGGAAACTATTTAACCGATTGTACAAATTATTTCACTAATAGATAGCTTGTTGCTGTTGTTGCGCTTCGGATTGACTGCGCTAGTTGCTGTTGTTGCGCTTCGGATTGACTGCGCTAGTTGCTGTTGTTGCGCTTCGGATTGACGGCGCTAGTTGCTGTTGTTGCGCTTCGGCCACTGAATTTACAAGGCAATGCTGAGACAATGCCCTACCTGCTCCAGGATCATTTTGGTGCTTGTTAGTAAATTCGGTTGCATTGAATTGTCGATACTGATTCTGTAGTTCTTACTCCTGAATCAGTTGCTATGATATGATACGATATTTATTGGTAAAAAGTTTTACAGGTCAGAAAATTTAACACACAATCAGATAATTAAAATTATTTCTAACTGATGGACACATGTCAATTCGATTCAATTTTAAACAATAATAATTGTTATATCAATTATATTTTAAACAATAATAATAAATTCTTACATACTTTTGTATGTCTTGTCAAATATACCATGCGAAGACTATTCTGGACGATTCAGGTATTCGTCAATTGAGTAAAAAGGATTCACGAGTAACCACTTTTTAAATTTATTTTATGATATCACTCGTGCTCACTCCGAGCACGAGTGATATCATCCGGTAGTTTGTTGTAAATAAAGGGCCCCATTACATATACAGACTTTTATTTTATTTTAATATGCGTCCCGATGAATTGTTGTTGCTGTTGTTTCGTTACGGAATCTGAATTTACAATGCCCTACCTGCTCGAGTATATGCTGCTGGCTGATGAGGTTCTGCTCCATCATGTGCTGCTTGACGCTCTGCTCGTACAGCTGTTGCTGGTAGCGCTGCGGATCTGGCGCGTACGCCGGCGACAGGCGCGCGGCCAGCAGGTTGTGCTGCAACAGCTTCATGGCAGTCTCCTCGGTGTTGAGCTGATGGAACTGCTGCTGGAGGTACTGCTGCTGGGCTTGCAGGAATTGAGATTGCTGGTCTAGTCTGGAAGATATGGTAGTTGTTGGCACTATCTTTACCGGACGTCAGTGCGACGTTGCCAGATCCAAACAATTCATATTGAAATGTATGACAGCTCACTTGACAACGGTTTGGCAACGTCGCCAATTTGGAATTTTAAAATGAATTGTTCGGATACGTAGCTGGCGACGTCGCATTGACGTCCCGGTGAGGTAGGACTCTAAATGTCATATGAACTGTAGCTTTGCAAAAAATACATACACACAAAATACAGTTAATAGTACCTCATTTCTTAAGACTTTTAACTGATAAGATCAGTTAAAAGTCTTAAGAAACGTAAAGTTAGAAAAGGACTTAAACAGTGGACTAACTTTAAATCAAGTTATGTAAATAAGGATTCAAAAAAAACTATTGACGTGCAGATAAGATTCTGATTATGTGCCCAAGTCTTAAACCGTGCACTAACTTTAAATCACGTTTATGGACAACCGCGTGATAATAAATACAAATCCCCCAGTACTCACTGCACGGCCGAGAGCGCGGGCGGCGACCCCACGCCGTTGAGGAGGCCCGCTTTCACCTGGTCCACGGGGCCCGCCTGCTGTTGGCTCTGGATCATCTTCACCTGCGGATACCGACACATTGAGCTAATATGATATTGATATATGACAGTTCATTGCATCACTCGAGTAACGAGTAAGATGTACTGCTGAGAGATTTTTGCCACTTTCTCTCCTCAGCGCAGCGTTGGCTATATTCCTTGCAAATGTAAATCGAGAACTTATTTCTCGATTTTCACAATGAATGGATGAAAATAAATACAGATTCTATTTTCTTTCTAATATCTAATGATGAAAGTAAAATAGAAATTCCATACTAAATTGATTTTGAAAAAAATGCGGGTTTAACTTGATTTAAAAAAAAATTCCACCCCTATCATCATGAGCAGCACCGACCTGCCTCAACTGCTGCTCGAGTAGTATCTGCTGCTGCCGATTTTGCTCGTTGATCAGCTCCTGGTTGAACAGCATCTGTGCTTTCTTCTCGCTCCTCTCCCTGAAGACAGACAGAGACGGAACGTGTTAACACTTTCATTACATAGAATATCTTATTCTCTTCTTCGCTGTCACACTCTTGGCAGAGTGGTCGTGATACCACTTGGACGCCAGTAGTGTCAATATCCCGTGGCAATATCGGCTATTGAATCGGAAAAACCGATGTGGTAGACGTGTTCTCGAATGGAGGCCACGAACGGGTAAACGTAGTGTGGGATGCCCCCCGACCAGATGGAGGGATGACAATCGCAAGATGGCTGGCAGGGACTGGATGCAGAGGACCGAGAGTAGGATTGAGTGGCGCGCTTTGGGAGAGGCCTGCGTCCAGCAGTGGACTTATACGGGCTGATGATGATGATGAATCGGAAAAAATTACGATAAATTGTCAATTGATAATTGGTCTAATTTCCGACTTCAACAATATAAGTGAGGTATATCCGTTTATATATAATAATGACGATAAAGTTTCATATAATTATAATACAGAACAAAATCATATGCATTTCGCCATATACGGTCGAAAACAAAGAAAGGTGTACAGGAGAGTTTTTAAGGTTGATATTTTCTGAAAAACTACTTGGCCGATTGTAAAAATTATTTCACTGTTATATAGAAAAACGTGAAAACTATGTAACTGTAAAAGAATTATTAAATTCGGTCCAGTAGTTTTTGAGAAAATATCAACCTTATTTGGAGCCCCTTTATACTTATCTCTGTCTTCGACAGGTATGTACAGCTAACAGCAGATCAAGTGTAACACTTTGGACCGTTCTTATTATCTACGTCGTAAGATTTAAAATCGTACTGCAACTGTTACCACTGATCTGCTGTTGTCCGTACATATTTAACCTCATTTCATTTAAATCGTGTTTTTGTCTTCACACTTCGTTTTAAAAACATTAAGTTAGAAAGGGATGGCAAGCTTATACCGTAGAATATCTTAAAATCGCGTTTATGGCTAGTTTCACTTTCCCTTTCCAAATAACCAAACACATAAAATAGAACATACAAGATGTTGCAATGAGAGGAAAATTTCACACATACCTATTGAATATTTCTCCATACCGATATCTGGTAACCTCTCAATTACACAACAACTTGGTTTTGCTCTTGGAAAACCCCTGATATTTTGTCAATTCACAGTAACTTTCCACTACCAATAACAATCAGGTCTCAATATTCGAAGCGATAACAACTTATATTAGGCGACAGGTGTTTAACAGTCAGTTTAACGTCACTTCCACTAAACAGTACGTATACGTCACTTTCACACTCCGTTAGAAAACGTTAACTAAAACGGGACGGTCGCTAAAACCACATATTTAAATGTGAATTTCATCCGCCCGTCAAACGATGCATGGAATTCAATTACGGCTGCGCACGGTCAGATGAATGGCAACGATTTAAATCTTTGGAATAATTTTTAAATCACATTTATTGCTAACAGCTTTAAATCAACTAACAAACCGCCTTTATACGTATTCCACTTTGCACTCGATCACTAAACAACATCCAACGGTCCCAAAACACAAGTAACCTTCGCGTAGGGAAACTTCATTCAAATTAACGTTAATAAATCGCACAGAACATAACAAGTGCTGAAACAAGCACGCAAGGTCGCGGTGTACATATTTATACTGTAATTTTATTAGCTTATTTACTTCGATACCGTTGCCATGACAACGTGATAACAATAGATAAGACTGGTAACATTGGGTGTTTTTATATTGCAAGACCGATACCGACGATCAACATCGTCAGCAAAGAATGAAATAAGTATCCATACTGTGCTATGGTCTAACACAAAGGCTCTTATTCATTAACGTGATTTAAAGTTACGCCACCGTTTAGGCCCCCTGTCTCTTTCTATCGTAACCTTTTTAACGAAGTGTGAAAGGGATAGCAACACGATTTAAGGGAAGTGAGGTTTAACTAACTTTATGTATAACAGCAATTTGGAACAAGAATTACATATTTAACAAAGTCGCAAGTTAATTATACATACATGTGTACCATGTCATCGAAATAGTGTAACACGACCACGCTTGTATACCGGCAATGAAATGTAAACGACCACAGACTGACCTTGATGTGACGTTGACTGTTCATACCGTGGTCTTGTTGGAAAATTTGATACTGAGACACGTGCGGCGAGGATAAAGCGCGGCTTCCACCGCGGAAGGGTAATGACTAAGTTCAACCGACTCTGTTTAAATGAAATAGGCTTATATTTCCACAAACGAGACGCGAGACCTCACCGCAGCGAACTCGTTTCAACCACAAATCAATCAAATCTATTGCAAGTAAGCACGTTGTGTATATTTCTGTTCGAAATTTTTTTGGAATTTATATTTACACTATTTTTGTAAGGAAAAGGTGCCAACGCTGAGGAAAAAAAGTGGCAAAACACTTCACATTCAGCATCACAACGAGCGTGCATGAAGAGATTCATCATCATCAGTCTATTCATATTGCCACACTGCTCGGGCACAGACCTTCCCTTACACGAGGAAGCTCGGCCCATGATCTACCACGCGGGCCCAGTGAGGATTGGCGGATTTCACATGCTTTAGAGTTTGTTTGTTTGGGCGTGCAGTTTTTATCACGATGTTTTCCTTCACCGTTTTGAGAGCACTCGGTAAATGTACGTAAGTTTTTCCGTCGAGAATAGCGAGGATAACTCATTGGTACACGACTGCCCTGGCTGGAAATAGAACCTGGGACCGCAAGTCCATTGACCCAACCACTGCGCCACCGAGCTCTCTAAGAAATCTAATGAAGAGATTATTCATACCTTATTTCTCAAAAGCAAATCCATAACTCAACATCCACTCAACAAAACAATACACTATAAAAACTAAGCGGAAAATTATACAATAACCTACCAAATTCAAGCATATCCCCAAATCGAGTAGGCCCAAAGATAACAGTCCAAATATGACCACTTTTTAGTACCCAGCGTATTGTATCGCGCCGCCCGCGAGCACATTGTGCCGTATAGCGCCGCGCCGTCATAGTAATTAGTAGTGCGCAATCAACCGACCAAATAAGTATTCCAATTATTCGGGCGCTATGCCAGAGTGAAGCAGCCTATATTGTATTTGTTTTATATTAATTTCACGACATTTTTGGAAGACATCTTCAAACTCAAAAGTCAAATTTCTTTATTGCAAGTAAGCACGTTGAGTACATTTTTGCACGTCAATATATTTTTTGATTTAAAGTGGCAAAAAGCGCATCTTTAAGTAATTATTTTATTTATTACTTGTACTTTTGTGAAATTAAAACCTATACATTATAATTATCAATTATATTTATAGTTTTTTTAAAGATGCACGGTGAAACACAGAGAAACGTGTACAGGAAAGTTATTAAGGTTGAGATTGTCTCAAAAACTACTTGACCTATTGCAAAAATTCTTTCACTGTTTGATAGATAAAAGTTAAAACTATGCAACTGTAAAAGAATTATCAAATTCGGTCCAGTAGTTTTTGAGAAAATCTCAACCTTATTGAGACCACCTGTATACTTATCTCCGTCTTCGACTGTACGTTATCATTTGGAAAAAAATGAGAACCATTTTTGTTAAAAAAATTAAGTAACGACTTTGACCCATAATGTACCTGTGGGGTTATTACGGATCTCAAAACGATCAAATAATACCGTGTCATCATATCGTGTGTGACAGGGACAGTGCTATTACGTTGGTATAGCGGCGTCTCTGTTCGGCGCGCTATGACATGGTATGATTTCATAGTTTTGAGAACGGTAATAGGGGTCTGGTCTAAATATCAACAAAATCTACCTACTTCATTTGGGCTCAGGCTCAAAATGGCAACTTTCCCACAATGACTACTTTCCCAAAATGACCACTAACCCGAAATGACCACTCGTATTTCCCAAAATGACGACTTCCCGAAGTGACTACTTTCCCAAAATGACCACTTTGTACCTTCAGCAAAATTACGTGAGTATATATTAATTAGGCTTAAAAATGTCAACTACCTTATTATTATTATTAAGTACGGGAGCGAAGTCACGGTCAAAACCTAATAAATTAAAAAAAAAACACTGTCTAACATTTAAATATTCGGTTATCAGAAAAGTAACATCAACTTTCATGTAAAATGTTATCTAGAAATAGAAAGTGGAACGGTTACTACAATTAAGAACCTTGCGCGGCGGTAATACGAATCACACTGCACTGGTATCGATGCGATGTCGGCTGTACATTTAGCTTTCATGGCGTGACCCCACGACATTCCGTTCCGTGACATTGTATGCTTGCGATCAAATCTGAGCGGAATATTAATAAGTTTACGTAAGGTTACATTTTGCAATGGAAAAATACTATTTATATCATGGGGCCAGAAACAGCCGATGGAGTTAGCCATATTTACATCTTTTCACTCGTTTTTCCATTGGTCGAATTTTCAAAAGCCAAAAGTCGAAAATATAATAACAGATGTCTCTTTCTAATGTGTGAGAGTGAAAGTGACAACAAGGGCGGAGACTTACCTGTCCGAAAATATACTTTGGGCTCTCTCCATGGAGCGTAGCGAATCTTTTAACGTCATGATAAAAAAAAAATTTAACATGATTATGTCCGATGATAGAATTTTTGAAATTAGTCCAGTAAAATACAAATATTTCCTTTTTATCATATTAGTATGATGTATGTATGCTTTATCACTCACATTTATCGTATTTCGTGATTATTAATTCATTTGCCATGTTGCTTGCGCACTGTTGCATGCCACCGTCCCCCGAGACGCGGCTCACGTCTACGTACTCGTATAATTAGAAACTCGACGCCAGGGTCGCAGGCGCGTAATCTGCCGCAGCTGATTACATATATTTTTTAATGGACTGATTACATTATTGCTACTGGAATTATTTCGCGTAATATAAAGCTATAACGGGTTATAAAGTGATCGGATGGCACATCGTTTTTCTGATGGATAAACTTGAAACTTGTGTATCGCCCGCCAGTTTGATTTGTTAATAATAAGAATTGACAAGGTCTAAAAATTATTAACATCCTAAAAGAAAAATACCATTTCAATATACCTTTGCGCCGGGTATGACATACCTTTGCACCGGGTATGACAAGGGGCGGGTTATTTGACGAAGGTTTACCGGATATTTTAGTTTTAAGGTTGACATTGTATTAAATTGCTTTCAATATTCTATAAATACCATTATGTTTATAATGTCCATTTATATTGACTGAATTGATTATATTGTGAATATTATTAAAGTGACATGTAGTGTTTTAGAGATATATCTCTGTAAGCTATATTGTATGTGAATAAATAAATAATAAAGAAATTACAGTTCTTTCTGTGTAATCGATTGTACTTGTGATATTTGCGTATTTTTCACTATGTACTAAGAATAAACTAGTCTCCCACGACACAGGGTATCCTAGTGTGGGGACTAGTGAATTTGTATCTAGAATGTAAGTATCCAATGTACAATTAATAAATTTCATTTCATTTCAATATTTGGTGTCCCTGAATACGTCGAATTTTTTTCAGAATTTTTTCGAACTTATGTTCGAAATAATTATGTAATAGTATTATGTAATTATGTAATAGTGTTTTTCTCGGAACTTATGTTCCGAGAAAAACACTATTACAGTAATGTGACGTCATTGTCACGCCCTTTTTAACTTCCACGATCTTAATTCTTTAAATAATGAAAACGAAGTTATTTTAATAAAATTAAAAATATGGGTCCCTTAATTTTACCTATATTTTCATAAAAAATATAATAAAATTTTGGCATTGTCAATTATGATTGAAGTCCAAGTACAAAGTATTTGATGCATTTTCTGGTGATAAATCATTAGAAAATCTTACTAATCGCTTCGTTATGGAATTATTTACGATTACGATGTGCGTACACGACTTAATAGGATAATCGATACCAATTTCTTTCTATTTTAAAACTGAAGGTGGCCAATCTATTTATGGAACCGACTTCAACAACTTCACCGAATGACTTTCGTGGTAACTGTTTTCACTAAACTTTCAAATGAAAATGATTAATTCATCGCTTTCGGGATACTGTTGATCGTTTTCGGGACATTGTGTATGGTTTACGGGAGATTGTCGATCGTCTTGGAGAGATTATCGTTCGGTTTCGGGTAAATGTCGATCGTTTTCGGGAGATTATCGCTCGTTTTCGAGAGATTATCGATCGTTTGATATTATGATCGCAATAAAACATTTTGACTTTGACTTTGACTTTTCGGGAGATTATCGATCGTTTTCGGGTGATTACCGATTGTTTTCGGGTGATTACCGATCGTTTTCGGGTGATTACCGATCGTTTTCGGGTGATTATCGATCGTTTTCGGGAGATTATCGATCGTTTTCGGGAGATTATCGATCGTTTTCGGGTGATTACCGATCGTTTTGGGAGATCGTTTTAAGAAGATCACCGATGGTTTTCGCGTGCTATAGAAATCCATGCATTTATGGGTTTCCTGACTTGGGACGTTTAACCACTATCCTGGAGTAGGGCATGATGGGTGAGGCCAACTTACGCAATGCCATTGGAGACTTTGGAAGACTGTGTCAACTGTTTACCTGTGGTACTGTTGTACTAACTGGTTAATACTGATTATCTGTGACTTGAGCAGGATTGAGGATCCCTGGCTGATGTCTCCTCCTGTTTAAGGCCACCCTTCGCCATTTCAATAGTGACCTCGCGTGAGTAGAGAGACTTAAACCCTATTCATACACAAATTTTGAGCGCAAGCTTAGCGTGAGCTTGCACTTACGACTGTTAAAATTCATAGCGTTACCTAGTTATTGAGTAATTTAAAAGTAATTATTTTATAAGATGTTTTTTGAAACTTTTTCTCCTCAGCGTTGGCATCTTATCTTATCCTTGCAAAGTGGTGTAAATGTAAATTCAAAAATGTTGGCGTGCAAATATGTTCGGTCTAACACAGAACAGTGTACAGGAGAGTTTTTAAGGTTGAGATTTTCTCAAAAACTACTTGACCTATTGCAAGAATTCCTTCACTGTCAGATATACAAAAGTTACCACTATGTAACTGTAAAGAATCATTAAATTCGGTCCAGTACTTTTCGAGAAAATCACAACCTTATTGAGGCTCCCTATATACTTATCTCTGTCTTCGTGTGTACACAACGTACTTGCAATAAAGAAACATGATTCTAATTCGTTAGGAATGCATTATGAATTACGCCATGGCCAATGCCATAAAAATAAATTTTAAAAAAATATTATTATTACAGACAGCTCTGGACAGGCTCTTTGGTATTGGGGGCCAGGATCCACTTTTGTGAGCCAGCGCAGTAAGTACGACTTATGAATAAGCTTGCGATCAAAATTGTCTATGAATCTCGATATGAGACTGTGACTCACCGGTTGAGACTGATGAGCTGTGACTTGAGCAGCTTCACGACTATCCTGGCGTCTTCCTCCATGATGAGGCCCGCCTTCGCCATGTCGTTGGCGACCTCTTCGCAGTCGTCGCTCTCCATGTCGAATTCGAACTGTATAGCTTCGTTTTCTTTGTGTGTATACGAACTGGTGACAAAAAATGCAAATTGTTACTATTTATTTTATTTGACTCGACATTTCGTCATTTGCCAATGTCATGTTAAAGAATATTCAAAATATAATTATAGCAGTAACGCTGCTTTTAGCCTGTAGCACTTAACCGCTTTTGTTTCGACGTGCGGACTTATTCCTACCAGACTGAAAGCAGCGTTACGGCTATGAACAGAGTGTCTGTTTTTGACTTGACTTTTGTGAATTCGGTGGCGTAATCTGTAGGTGTGACCCTACACTAAATCACTGGACTGGAATATAATATACCTAAAACCAGATTAATTTTAGTAACAATTTTGAGGCCTTTGATGTCGGGAAACGACGGTTGCGAAATCATTTTACAATTTTCATTGTCTGCAGTGGTTATTTTGTATTTAAATTAACCAGAAAATGTTCGCGAATGACAATATGGTGAAGTTATTGGATGATGAATGCAAGATCTGGAGTGTCGAGCTATTTATTTATCAAGAGTTCCACTACGAGCTCTGGAGTGAACGTGAATGTCGAGCTGCTTCGTCCAGAGTGACGACGCTACGGCGACTCCTCTGGATGAAGATATGAAGACGAGTATACCCAGGGTGACGACCCACGGCGACTCTTCTGGAGAAAGAGAAGACTATGCTATTTTGAATATTCTGTAACATGACATTGGCAAATGACGAGCTGTCGAGTCCATTGATCAAATAAATAAGAAGGCTGAAAAGAATCCCTATGTGTAGGGTTCGATTCCCACCAGTGGGCAATTTTTACTCTGCTTATTTCATGATTTTTATGTAGCTGTATTATTCCTACTCTCTGTGAATACCATTTATTTTTTGATTGTTTTTCTTTTTATTCTTCTTGCATTTCTAGCTCTACCTCTCGCTATTTAAAATTCCTAATTTCCCTAAATTAGTTGGTTGCCTGGAAGAGATCGCTTTTAGCGATAAGGCCGCCAAAATTGTACATTATGTCTATGTAATCTTTTTCTGTAATTGTTGTGTTTTATGTACAATAAAGTGTATTTGAATTGAATTGAATTGAATTGATTTTAAAGCGAGTTAAATCACACGTACCGTTTCTTGGGGTCGATGATCTTGAGCCTGAACTGTATTTTGGTGATGTCTGAGGAGGTGACGAGGTCGCGGCCCACGATCTCCAATCGTAGCCCGATGTCCTCGCCGAAGAACTCGTGGTTCAGAAGTTCTTTCACTTTTGGCCTGCGACAAATTGTCAACGGAGTAAATATTATGGTGGCACTTCACTTGGCTATTCGTATTAATTAGATAAAACGGGAATTACCGTGTTAAACATTTATTATTGATGTCTCGAGTAGACTGAAGTCGGTCGTGACCATGATGGCTGCAACGCTGTCGAAATATCGAGACATCAATAATAAATGTTTAACACGGTAATTCCCGTTTTATCTAATTAATATGTATACAAACCGTGAAAGTTTAAAAAGTGATATTCGTATTCGCTGTTGGATGTTTGTCGTATTTGTCAAATACTTGACGTACGTCGACAGCAGATCTATGGTATAACACCTTTTACTTTTGTCAGTTCTCATTATTTGCGACGTAAGACTTGAAATCGTACTGCAAGTGTTACCATTGATCTGCTGTCGACTGTACAGTATAAGTAAACAGGGGGCCTCAATAAGGTTGAGATTTTCTCAAAAACTACTGGACCGACTTCAATAATCCTTTTACAGTTACATAGTTTTTACTTTTATCTATCAAACAGTGAAGGAATTTTTACAATAGGTCAAGTAGTTTATGAGAAAATCTCCTGTACCTAAACCTTAAAAACTCTCCTGTACACCTTTCTCTGTGCTCCACCGTACATACAAATAAGAGGAATATTTTGTCAATAATACCAGGCAATTATGACAAATACGCAAATACGAATAGCCAAGTGCCATCATTAAAAAAAACTGTAATATGCGAGTCAGACTCGCGCATCGAAGGTAATATAAGCTCTAATGAAAACAAACGATTTACGAACAAAGTTATCTTTGTGGTTCGATTACTCCTACGAGTATGAGCGCCAACTGTAAAGATAAGTTCGTAATCGCCTCCCCGCTTTTTTTATGATGCATGCCGCACATATACTGTCATTACTTGTTTATTGTATTCACAGACCACTTACCCCATAGACCTGTAACAGGCGGGCGCCCGTTTCTGCCCGCACACCGCTACTGATTTCATGTCTACGGGGTAAGTAGTCTGTGATTGTATTAGTTAGATGGGGTCGATGGGGTGCACGAGTTCTCGAATGGAGGCCACGAACGGGTAAACGTAGTGTGGGACGCTCCCCGACCAGATGGAGGGATGACCTTCGCAAAATGGCTGGCAGGGACTGGATGCAGAGGGCCGAGAGTAGGGTTGATTGGCGCGTTTTGGGAGAGGCCTACGTCCAGCAGTGGACTGATACAGGCTGATGATGATGATTGTATTAGTGTTTTTTTGTGTTTATTTATTCATTGTATGTTAATTGTTATACAATTTGGCGAAGCTTAGAACTAATTAAGATGTGTAAAATTATTGTTGAGTAAATAAAAGACATTGCCACATTTCAATGGAGCTTTGCCTCACCTACAAAACTACGTGACCATTTAAGCTGTACCTATCTCGCTAGATGTACAAAACTTTTTTTAGTCCAATAATTTTAATAAAAAACGGAGATATTTTTACATTTATTCGTTATCTTGTACAACTTGCGTACAAGTTGTACAAGATGGTGGGGCAGGATCTGGCAATGTCATTTCTAGTTTACTGACAGGCGGCCTATGGCTAGCGATTTTTCCGAGATTCATTATAAATTAGAACATAATGAAAACGTGGGCACGGCAAGAAATTGTTTCATCATGTTCTAATTTGTTCACCGAGCATGGATAATGCGTAATACAAATTCTGAGATTTCTTATAACCGTATGTTGAAGCAAAAGTGATTTTAGTTTGAGTATTACCTGTCGGCTTTATTTGGCCTGATGCAAGACTCAATGATATCTCTCACTTCCGGTATCGTGACCTTCTCCAGACTCTGCGGCTTCACCCCCTGAACACAAATACATTAAAATCAGATTATGTACTCATGGCTGGCAGAAAATTGCTTTTATTAAGTTTAAGTGGCAGTAAATGTCCTTAGATGGTATTCTAGTGCCATCTATGCCAATACATGGCAGTAGATGGCCATAGATGGCAGTAAGCTGAAGTTAGATACATTGCGTGAACGAGACTTCCTTGTGTATATGCGCCGCTGATGCTAGCTAGTTAGTGTAGTGATGTAGATGGTATTAGATGTCTATATATGGCAGTATATGTATACAGGTGGCAATAGATGTCAGTAGATGTCTGTAAAGTTTTGTGCACTGACTGACCGAGACGACTTTCTTGTATATCTGCGCCGGGCCGCTGATGGTATCTAGTTAGTGTAGTGGTGTAGATACCAATAGATGGCAGTAGATGGCGGCAGATGGTCACATGTCAATAATCTTTAAGTTAGTGTGCATTGACTAACCGAGACGACTTTTTTGTATATCTGCGCCGGGTCGCTGATGGTATCTAGTTAGTGTAGTGGTGTAGATGCCAATAGATGGCAGTAGATGGCGGCAGATGGTCACATGTCAATAATCTTTAAGTTAGTGTGCATTGACTAACCGAGACGACTTTCTTGTATATCTGCGCCGGGCCGCTGCACTCGCTGTACGGGTACTCGCCCGTAGCCATCTCGAGCATGCACATGCCGAACGCGTACACGTCCACGGACTCGTCGTAGTGCTCCTCGTACATCTCGGGCGCCATGAACTCGGGAGTACCTGTTCATACAGAGAACAACAAAATTAGGTAGTTCATATTTTGTAAGGGGGCTGGCTGATGCTAGAATCATGACATTGATTAGGATACAAATACAATATTTTCGTATTATTTGTTACACTAACTTTTGAAACTGTATAGAGACTACATTACCTATGACGGACTTAGCGAAGCTCCTGTTCTTGAGAGTGGCCAGCCCGAGGTCGCCGATCTTGACGCTCCCCGTGGTGCCAGTTATGAAGATGTTGTCACACTTCAGGTCTCTGAACAAACGAAATTTTAACATTAATATTGCATCCTTCTCAACGTTCCTCTTCTCATCGAAGGTTGGACAACATCATGGCAATTTTCACCCTCTGACCGGCTGCCCGGAACAAGGAGCCGGTGCTGCAGAAACCAATCACGTAAACTCTTAAGCTAAGAGTGTCTTCTCCTGCCAACGCTCCTCTTTCCACAAATCTCAGCAGGTTATATCGGGGGTTCCGCATAATGTGACCGAAGCTTCCGTCGCTTGACTTCCTTTTAGAGTTCCAACTCTATATCCATACGGTTCAACACCTCAACATTTGTCACCCTGTCCCGTCACGATATCTTCAGGAGTCTACGATATATCCACATCTCAAAAGCCTCGATTTTCCTCATGCTTGCCTGTGTGAGTGTTCACGTTTCGACTCCATACAAGAGAACAGACCATACGACAATCCGCATCCTCGTAGTCGCAACGTTCTGCTTGTTAGGACCTTGTTCATCTTGAAGAAAGCACTACGGGCTATATCAATTCGGACTTTCACCTCTATTAAATTGCAGATTAGGCAAATTCCCGAAGACCCGGACGCCTAGCTGCCTCTTCGGTCCACGTCATAGGTTCCTAGATAGAATCCATTCTGTCATTTTTCGAAATGTACATTGAGAAAGGGGTATTTTACGAAAGGTATATTTCTGGATAAGGGACATTATAAGAGATTGACGTTTTACGCATGGTCGAAATTAAGCGAAGTTGTCATTCAGCTCCTGCGACTGCTAAACACCCACCGATCGGCAACCTATACCCTTCCGTTAAACCCTGTTAAAGCTTGATTGAGGCAACATACCTGTGAATAATAGGTGGTGTTCTTGAATGTAAAAAATACCTATTCCGTTAAACAATGTTAAAGATTGATTGAGACAACATACCTATGAATAATAGGTGGTGTTCTTGAATGTAAAAAATACCTATTCCGTTAAACAATGTTAAAGCTTGATTGAGACAACATACCTATGAATAATAGGTGGTGTTCTTGAATGTAAAAAATTCAATCCCTTAAGTATTTGTCTGCACCACGATTTTAGCACCTTGGGGTTGATTCGCTTGAACCTTCTCAGATACCTGCAACAGAAAGAAATCAACGTTAACGATCATCACTTTCAGCCCTACTTGTTCTAATCCGGGTCGAGTCAGGAACTCTACGATAATGGACCTGCATTGCTGACGTGGCCGTCGATGTTAATGTTCTCGGAATATTATTGAAGCAACTCGAAGGGGCTCGTAAGCCATTTGCGAGTACACGTTGAAAACGATCGTACAGTCAAATACAGAGATAAGTATACAGGGGGTCTCTATAAGGTTGAGATTTTCTCAAAAACTACTAGACCGAATTTAATAATTCTTTAAATCACTTTTTAGACATCAATAATAAATATTTAACACGGTAATTCCCGTTTTATCTAATTAATTCTTTTACAGTTATATAGTTTCAACTTTTATCTATCTAACAGTGAAAGAATTTTTGCAATAGTTCAAGTAGTTTTTGAGATAATCTCAACCTTAGAAACTGTCCTGTACACCTCTCTCTGTGTTTTAACGTACAAGTTAAGCAGCATTGGGGTAGGTCAGGACCTGAATGGGTGACCGCTAGTGACACTTTAATCTGAACCCTTCCGTGCCTCGGAAAGCAAGTTAAGCAGTTGGTCCCGGTTGTTGTCGTTTGACAGCAGTCGTTAGGCCACGTCAAAGGTTTACGAGCGGCCTGAACAACTTTGACAAATAGATTTGGTAACTAGACCACACGGAAAAAAAGATTGAAGTAACTGAACACCAAATCGAATCATCCCGGTATCAGTCCACTGCTGGACGTAGGCCTCTCCCAAGGCGCGACTATCATGGACGGCCTTGAGCGTGCCGGACAGCATGAGCTGTGCCTGTGTTGTGCTTCCAGTAGTTGTGTACCCCCGCACGATGTTCGGATGCTGCAGCTTCTTCAACATATCGGCCTCCTCGCGGAACCGGAGACGCACCGTCTTATGAGCATGAACTCGGGCGTAGATGGGACAAATGGCCGTCGATAATAGCAAGTTAATGTTAATGCAGATGGCCGCAGGTGGCAATAGATGGCAGTAGATGTCAGTAGATTATGAATCGCTACAATTGGACTAAATAAGACAGACTCACGCCTTGAGCGTGCCGGACAGCATGAGCTCAGTGATGAGCACGATGTTCTTCTTCTTGGCGACGGTGCCCTCCCAGTAGTTGTAGAACCGCACGATGTTGGGATGCTGCAGTTTCTTCAGCATGTCAGCCTCCTCGCGGAACCGAAGACGCTCGGTTTTGTTCAGTTTTTTCTCCTGATAAACGGTAATCACAATAGAATGATTAATTTTTATTAAGGGTCTCTTGCAATATCGAGATAATCCTGCGTTTAATAGTTAACCCGAGAAAACTCCATATATTTTGCATTATTATATACACATCACGATCTCGGTGGCTTAGTGGTTGGGTAAATGGACTTGCAATATGGAGGTCCCAGGTTCGATTCCCAGCTAGGGCAGCCATGTACCAATGAGTTATCCTCGGTTTTATCGACGGAAAAACTTACGTACATTTACAGAGTGCTCTCAAAACGGTGAAGGAAGACATCGTGATGAAACCTGCATGTCGTAGAAGAAGAAAAAAATCTAAGGCATGTGAAATCCGCCAACCTGCACTGGGCCCGCGTGGTGGATTATGGCCCGAGCTCCCTCGATGTAAGGGAAGGTCTGTGCCCGAGCAGTGGGGACATATAAATAGACTATACACATTCTCGATCCCGAACAGGTCAGGCTGGAAGAAATCTCTTTATTAGAGATAAGCTCCACTGACGTACATCTGCTTTCTTGTAATATCGTAACTGTTTTACTTTTCGTGTACAGTCGAAGACAGAGATAAGTATACAGGGGGCCTCAATAAGGTTGAGATTTTCTCAAAAACTACTGGACCGAATGTAATAATTATTTTACAGTTACATAGTTTTCACTTTTATCTATCAAACAGTGAAATAATTTTTATAATAGGTCAAGTAGTTTTTGAGAAAATCTCAACCTTAAAAACTCTCCTGTACACCTTTCTCTGTGTTCCACCGTACAATAAAGTATAAATAATAAACGACCAACGTACCAGCAACTCGCACCACGCGACAGCGACGCCCGTCTGAGTGTCCAGACCATGGTAGACTGTCTTGAACGACCCACGACCAACTTCTTTGTCGTACTTGAAAAACCTGCAATAGATAACATGTCAAAATATATGTTTATTGTCACCCCATATACCTATAAGAGAAGGGCGCCCGTGTCTGCCCGCACATCATTGTTCATTGTACCTTTCTCCTCAGCGTTGGCACCTTTTCCTTGCAAAGTGGTGCAAATGTAAATTCAAAAATTATATTGACGTGCAAAAATGTACTCAACGTGCTTACTTGCAATAAAGAAATTTGACTTTGACTGTAGACCTATTGAATACGGGTTTCTGTTAACTTTATCATTTGCAGTGGCTTAAAAAGCGTACCGTATTAGGAAAAGAAAAATGCATTTATTTGACGCTACAATAAAATACTAACATACAGTGAATAAATAAGCGAAACACAAAAAACACTAATACAATAAACACTTAGAGACAGTATATGGTGCGTCATGTAACGTCAAAAAAGACCAGCTCAGCATGTGCTGTAGCGGGGCCACAGCGTATTCGTCGCCTCGTGCTGCAAACGGTATTTCAGGTGTTTAGGCTCTTAGAAATGCGTACCTAAAGCCAATGATACACTAGGGGACAAATGTCCTACGACATGTATCGGCGACATGTCAAGCGAAGCCGGCCGATTTCGCCCGACATATCTGGCGACATCGCGCGACTTATGTCCGTAGCGACGTCAGACATGCCAGACATGTCGCGCGAAGTCCGGCAACGTCGCGCTACTTCACCCGACGTCCCTGGCGACACGTGTCGCAGGACATTTGTCCCCTAATGTATCCTTGGCTTAACTCATCTCCCTTTGAGGGACGTACAGATTACGGAAAGCCATATACGCGACGCGGACAGACATTTTGTATAAAATAATAATTATGATTTTGACAGCCACGCCACGTGCCGGACACGCTCAATGTCTGTAGATGTAAATCAAGCTTAACGCGTCATACCTGCCGCACGGCGAGACGCCAATGGGTTCCTCCTCGTCTTCCTTATCCAGCTTCTGTTTGTCATCCACCTCCTCCTTGTCCAGCGACGCGATACCTGAAACCATACACAACCATGGTGTTAGCCATATAACTAGTTCAACCTCAATTCACTAATACCGTGTCTTTGAGACTTTCATACATCATTAAGAGCCTTCCATAAGCCAACTATGACTATGAACTATTAAAAAAGCTATGTACAAAATGTTTATTACGATAAATACTATTTTTTAAAAGCTTATTTATATCGTGATTCAATTTCGGTAAGTTGTAGTTCGCATATTTGCGAAAAACGGCCGTTTTTTGGCACATTTATGAACTACAACTTAGCTTATCGCAATTATGCCATGTATTGTATATTGAAAAATTGTATTCATCCTAATAAAGATAGTGTACATAACTTTTTTAATAAAATTGATTAAATTGGAAGATATTATTTTATCAACATTGGCGGCGCTAGTTGGCTCATGGAAGGCCCTTAAGGTTAAGTTAGAAAGGTTTGGGCCCTTTCTAACTTAACCTAAAATCCTTAAGACGAATTTGGAGACAAAATTGACGACCTGGGTACGATATCACGGTGGCTCTGTTGGAATAGAGCGTGCCACGGAATGGAGAGTTCGAATCCCGGTCGTTATGAAATTTTTTCTCCATTCATCATTTAGATTTACGTTTCGCATAGCGCATTTTTTTTTGTTAACCTATATATTGTCCCACTGCTGGGCAAAGGTCTCCCCCCTCCTCTTCCATCCATCCCTGTCCTGAGCCTCTTCCAGCCACCCATCCCTGTATCTAACGATATCTTCTCTCCGCCTATGCCGAGGTCTGCCCCGTCGCCGCCGTCGCATAGCGCATATGCAAAAAAAAATGAAAAGCAGATTTTTACCATTCTCCGGTTTCTCTGGTTGTTCCTCCCCCTCCTCGTCCGGTTTCATCTCCGTGCCGGTCGCTATCTCGATGTTCTCCTCCTACGAATAAGTATTTAATTCATGAATTTTTCGAGTACGTAGGATTTGACCGATTTCCATACACTATGGCGTGTGTCGCCGGTTCCGCATGAGGGATAAAGTCTAGATTACTAACAATAGTAATAGTTGTGTAATACCTAGTTATTAAGTAATTGTGCATTATTATTATATTATTTTAAAAGATGTGCTTCTGAGAGTTTTTTTGCCACTTTTTCTCCTCAGCGTTGGCACCTTTTCCTTGCAAAGTGGTGTAAATGTAAATTCAAAAATATTGTGACGTGCAAGAATGTACACAACGTGCTTACTTGCAATAAAGAAATTTGACTTTGACTATTTTAAACTTAGTAATCAGTGAAACCCACACTAGGCTAAGCCTGTCCCTTGGGATTCTAAAGGAACTACAAATACATAACGACGGGTTCTTATAGTTGAAGTTACAGGTTGTTAGGTATATGTGTATACAGTTAAAATACATTTCAACAGTCTTTTTTCTTCTGTCTATTCAGACGGATATCTATTACTATGTACGTACGCGTTAAGAAAATAGTGAAAAAAGCACGTCTATCCACGGTTGACAAATTAGACGACTTAGACAAATGTGCCATAAGAATGAAAGTTGAAAAAAAAATATTCAACTTCCCCTGTTATGGCACATTTGTCTAAGTCATCTAATTTGTCAACCGTGGATAGACGTGCTCTTTTTTTCACTATTTTCTTAACGCGTACGTACTATAGTATAACTGGTGTGTAATATACATATACAGGGTGGCCCAGAACTCATTCGTCAAACTTAAATGGATGGTTAGGCTTGTGACATACATTAACTCTGCATAGCGTTCAAGTAAATGCACAGCGAAGTAAATTAAACGATTTGGGGGGAAAAAATATTTACAATAAATTCAACTATCAAAAAAATTATTAATTTGATGTGCATCGTTACTGTGCTTTGGAGTTTTTAACATTTTAAGGTATTTTGGCAATGATTTCTTTCACTGGAATTTGACCTAATGGTCATTTCTAAGGTCATTGTGTGACTTGTGACGTACTTAATTAAATATTTTTGCAGTTCTGATTTACTACAAAACTTTACCAATTTAATATTTATCATGAGTACGGTCGAAGACAGAGAAAGGTGTACAGTTTTTAAAGATGATATTTTCTCAGAAACTACTTGACCTATTGCAATAATTCTTTCACTGTTAGATAGATAAAAGTTAAAACTATGTACTGTAAAATAATTATTACAATCGGCCCAGTAGGTCTTGAGAAAATCTCAACCTTATCGAGGCCCCCTGTATACTTACCTCTGTCTTCGTGTGTACAACCCCTAATTTCAATTTGCGAATGAACTCAAGGCCACCCTGTATTGTTTTATTAAGAGCCTTCATAGAGCCAACTAGCGCCGCCAACCTTAAAAAAATAATATCTTCCAATATAATCAATTTTATTAAAAAAACTATTTATAAAATGTTTATTACGATAAATACTATTTTTCAATATACAATACAATGGCATAATTGCGACAAGCTAGTTGTAGTTCACAAATGTGCCAAAAACGGACGTTTTTCGAAATTATGCGAACTACAACTTACCGAAATTGAATCACGTTATAATTTTTTTTTTGTTAACCTATATATTGTCCCACTGCTGGGCAAAGGTCTCCCCCCTCCTCTTCCATCCATCCCTGTCCTGAGCCTCTTCCAGCCACCCATCCCTGTATCTAACGATATAAATAAGCATTTAAAAATAGTATTTATCGTAATAAACATTTTGTAAATAGCTTTTAAATTGGAAGATATAATTTTTCAAGATAGGCGGCGCTAGTTGGCTCATATCAGGCCCTTAACAAATTCTAAAATTGTGTTACAACAAATAAACTCACCAGGTCCTGTTCTGATAGGAAGGGGTCGTCCTCGAGCCGCGCGACGAGCTTGTTCCCGCTGTCGTCTAGCTCGGGGTCGCACAGCGCGCCCTGGCCCGAGCTGCGGCGACGGTACCCGCCCACGCCGGGCTGACTAGCCTGCGAAACACGAGCGAAGGATTAAGGCACGTATTAATAATAATAATAAAGTCTTTATTTCATCTCACATAAAGAACATCGATTTCTTATGGTTAGGACATAAATTGGTTGGTAGGTAGATTACATTCTTTAATGTGAGAGTCTGGTGTCTGAACTAGGCAGAATACCTGTGATACAGATCACCAGGCTCCCATCTCATAGGTAATGGACTAAAACTAGGTATAAAGCTATGAAGGAATCAAATCATGAATTGATTCATTCTAGTTTAAGTATATATTATATTACTAAGTAGAGAGTGAAACCGTATGGCTTGCTTGTCTGAGTATGTGTGTGAGTGTGTGTAATAGTCTGAGCTTAAACCCAAGAGCGAAATCAGCTGGTAAATTCTTAAGACGTGATCCCCATCTCAAGTATGTCATTTATTAATAAACAAATCTTGAGGGCGTATCACGTGATGTCTTTCTCAAGTCGCGGTTCGCCTGCAAGCAGCAAATACGTTCTCAAGTGCGAGTCCAACAGTTCTTTTGAGAACTGAGTTTTGTTTATTAATAAGGCGTTATTCACGTGATACCAGATTCCTAAACGCGCACCTAAGTTACGTTTATTAATAGGAACGCCATCTTGAGGTCGTTCTCAAGATTGACTTTTGAGCTGAGATTTATTAATACGGCCCTAAGATTCATTTACATCTACAGATATTGATTGAATTGAATCTCGAGTCGCGAAATTGTCGCAGCGCCTACGTATACCGCAGCCCAAATCAAGTGTCTTATTTTGTGAACAAATATGATGGTCTAATTACTTGTTGTGATGTAACACTGAAGGAACTGATTGATCGAACCTGTTCATCATTGTGAAAATAAAGTGAAAATAACTATGCAATAATCACAAGCTTAATGTTAGTAGGGTAGGGTAGTTTTTGGTTACACGTGTCGCGAGCCAATGTTGCGCTCATGTGCGGGCAGATACTGGCGCCCTCCTGTTACAGGTATATGGGGTAAGTGGTTGTATGAGTCACATAAGTACTTACAACGCTTGTGGTGAGCGAGTTGAGCATGTCGAACGTGTTGTTCTGCTGCGTGTGTATGATGGCGAGCGCGTTGTACGGCCGCGGGCCCAGCACCGCCTTCATCACGCCCACCTCGCCCGCCTTCAGCACGCCCACGTCGCCGGGCACGACCACCTGTAATGATACGGGGCATGCATTACATTAAAAAGCAGAAATTATTACAAAAAACCGGACTGCAAAAAAACTATCCCCTTTTGAGAATTTTTTTATTACCCTATGACCATTGATCTCCTATCAACAACTAGATACACAAAGGTCTTACTAAAACAATTAAAAAAACGTCCAAATAAGGGTCCATTGTTAACGTCCAAATAATGTACAATACAGAAAATAAGGGGCCATTCATCCATTTGGACCTTCTTTGCGCTCGAACATTTTTAGAAGGCAGACTGTGTATCTAGTTGTTTATAGCAGATCAATGCCTATGACACTCCAAAAATCAAGACGAATCTAATGGTGGCACTTCACTTGGCTGTTCGCATTCGCTATTGGATGTTTGTCGTGTTTGTCAAATACTTGACGTATACTGCAGCCCAAATCAAGTGTCTTATTTTGTAAACAAATATGATCGTTTTATGACCGCCAGTCTCCTCACCTTGAACGTCTTCTCCTTGCCGTGCACGGTCTTCTCCTTGGGCAGGCCGGGGTCGAGGTGGTGCGCCGGCTGCGATAGCTGGTGACCGTGGCCGTGCAGGCCAGACGCCATCTGACAACATTCAAAATGTATTCATTGGAGCCCTGTTTTCCAACATCCATCAGAATCTGCCACCTGACTATGACAACCTCCATAGTGTATAGAAATTATTGTAAGTAAACTGCTTAAAACTGTCAAATTAGCAATTCAAAATTTCGCGCGTTGTGTTTGCCAACTACCAACCCCCATCCATCCTTCCTTCCTGTGACCCCTACTGCCTGTCATCACACGCGATGAAATTACCACGTACGGAGTTGAGGATACTTATACGAGCCTTAACTGGACACTGCAGGCTGAATAAACATCTGAACAGAATGGGCCTGTCTGACACCACTGCCTGTAGATTCTGCTGTGAAGCCGAGGAAACCCCCATGCATGTCCTCTGTGAGTGTGAAGCACTGGTTCACAGCAGAAGCCGAGCCTTAGGTGGACACATAATGCCATCCGAGGATATCAAGACTCTCACCCAAGTGCATCATACGATTCCTGAAGGACGTTGACCTTGTGAGCGAGATAATAATAATAATCATTTATTATTTCCTCACCACAAACAGGTAACATAATAGTATGGGTATGTACATTTTATCAGTCTTAACAATTATAAGCTTGTGGGGAGGCTGGCGCCTGAACTAGGTAAACAATACCTGTGTTTCAGGTCTCCAGGCCTCCGCCCCGGTACAGATATAAGAACTAAGTGCGCGGCCACAATAGACCTTTGAGGTCGCAGTGACATCAAATAATAATAATACTTCCTGTCATGGCCGCTGGCGTGTATGATACTCGTGTGCGCTAAAACCGAACTTTTCTTTCTGAATCAACATACAAACTACCTGTGAAACTCAACTGTGACTCGTGACAATCAGCAAACAGCTTCAGATATTTCGTACAACCCGGAGGGATGGACCCCAGAAGAAAACATCCGCAAGAGTGAAAATTGTGCCGGTTCCTCCTAAACCCTTAGCCCTTGGTATTTGGTGAGTTTTAGCGGTTAGTCGATTGTTAACGTCTGTCCCATATGAAACAATGACACGTGACGATCGCAAGGCGGAATCTTCCTCGCCAATTTGCGCAGGCGGCGCGCTAACTATGATTCACGTCGGACGAGACTGCTCTAAGACAGATTGGTAGCTATCATAATGTTGTTTTGATCTAGATTTCGTGTTGGGCTAGTTTATCTTGGAAGACTAAACAGCAGGGGGCAATTTTGGGTGCAGTAATCTGTAATTCACGGGCATTGAATGGCTAAAGATCGTACAATCGGCATAGTTTGCATTGGTAAAAGGGTGTGTCAAATATCACTTTTTAAATCATCAATAATTAATGTTTAACACGGTAATTTCCCCTTTTATCTAATTAATATGGGCGTGTCAAAGTCAAATCTCTTCATTGCAGTAAGCACGTTGTGTACATTTTCGCACGTAAACATTTTTTTTTAAATTTACATTTACACCACTTTGCAGGGAAAAGGTGCCAACACTGAGGAGAAAAAATGGCAAAAACTCTAAGCAAACAAAATATTATTTATAGCAAAAAAAGGAAAAACGAATTACACAAAATAAATAGGCTAATACAGTTAGTATTACAATTGGCGGTCTTATCGCTCAAAGCGATCTCTTCCAGACAACCTTTTTAAAATAATAACAACACAATTTCTTAATAATAAAGTAGTAAATATGTAAAAAATTAATAGGGTATAAACCAAGTCGAGAAGTTACAGAACTTGGATTATATTGCAGATTTCTACTAGTAATTTACTCGACTGCGCAAAGGAGTGTATTGTCGCCAGAGAGCGGTCACAAAAAAATAAAGAAAGGTTAGTTAAAAAAAGGTAGAACCTCATCCCTTCAAAGTCAAAGTACTTTATTTGCTGTAAATGTGGTGATACAGGATGGTAGTACAGATTAAGTTCGCACATTTAACCCGTTACGGCATGCAAATGTTACACATTATTATTAATATTATTGTACATAGCTTAATTCCAGCAGTACATATTTTTTATTAATATTAAAAAACTGATTTATATTCAAATGGTTGATCAGATCTTCTAAAATCATAGCTAATTCGAATCCTATCAAAAACAGACAAACACTAAACTAAAATCACTCGTTTCATTTGTGAGCCATAATGCCACAGACTAACACCCCTCTTTTTGGGTCGGGGTTAAAATACATACATTGTGATTTCTCCAGTATCCATAATACCGCATATTGGCACTGTTCACTCACAAAATGCACAAAATAAATCGCGCGAAACATCAGTAGCCTTTGCAAGTAAACAATAATTGATAACTATGATTGTGGATCATCGAGTATGATTGTGATCCTCGGAAGCATAGCAAAACGCGGATAACGTCCGATGACGGCGCGATCATAACTCGGAAGTGCGATAACACGATACAACCTTATCATTTTCGGTAAAGTCTAGTATAATCTAGAGTACGGCCACTAGATGTTAATCAGCAACGAATGACTCACAAATATTATGCATTTCGGTTTTCAGCGACATTAAATAACAAGTGTAGCTTATGTTGGTGTTTCTTGTATGTTTAGTACAATCAAACACGCATCAATGTATTGAACTGTAATGTATAATGATTTACGAAACTATTGCCCGGTGTTTTAAGTTGGTTCGGCCTGTTGTACCTTTTTTTTACCCAGGTAAAACATGCTAGACCATGTGTCACCACGCCCGGGGGAGCGTGTTGGTTATGCCGGGCTCACCACCCTGAAGGGGCAGCATACCGACTAAACGTCCTGGGGTGTTCCACCTCGTGCCATTCTTGCCGAGCCACGGGAAACCGTGATACATCCGCGACCCGACTGGCACCCGAGCAGTCCCCATTGTGGGCTGTACTAGCCCACAATGTATAATCCATTCATCCATCACCTACCTCCTCCCCGTGGCCTGTTGTACCGCCTACGCGAACGAAATCTCGAGACGGCTGTCGGATGTATATCAACCTACCTATTTTAATTACAAAACGCAGTATTATTGCTATTATGCATGTGAGCTCATATATTTAAGAACGAAAAACACGGATGTGCCGTGTCGCGATAAACGCAATATGTTTAGTGGCACTAAGCAATGAATTGTAGATGTTATAAATATATTGAAATAAATAAATAAATGTTCTTTTCGTTTGCGGTATACAGATTCGACGATTACTTTAAAGAAACTGTTTCATAATTTTTTGGTGTTAATAAAAGTGTTTTTATTAATATTCATTTTGTTCGAACTGGATTGCTGGGTCTCTGCCGACATTGAAGAGTTTAATTCGCGTTTCTCTAGTAACAATCATAGTTCTGGAGAAAGACATCGAGGGGCTTTCATTCCACATTTTACATATAAATGTGACGATAAAGCGTGATGTGGTAGACTGCAACAGTGGTCACATCTGTTGTAGAACCGATAACCAATGGGATAGACGAGTTCTCGAATGGAGGCCACGAACGGGTAAACGTAGTGTGGGACGCCCCCCGAATCAGATGGACGGATGGCTGGCAGAGACTGGATGCAGAGGGCCGAGAGTAGGGCTGAGTGGCGCGCTTTGGGAGAGGCCTACGTCCAGCAGTGGACTGATACGGGCTGATGATGATTCAAATTCTCACAGCTCCAATCAGATCTTTACCCAAATTAAACCCACCAATATAATACAGTGTCTAGTTTATAATACCAAATTAAGTATCACATTCGTTCGTTCTACCGATTTACAAATGAATGTAACCTATCAGGCGGTGGCTGAAAATCAGTACTATTTGTATTGCATTAAATGCATTTAGGACTGAGCCACTCTTAGCCTTTTTGCCACAGTGTACGATAGATGCAATGTAATTATTTATGTTAAGTTTATGTACGGTGGAACACAGAGAAAGGTGTACAGGAGAGTTTTTAAGGTTGAGATTTTTCTCAAAAACTACTTGACCTATTGCAAAAATTCTTTCACTGTTTGATAGATAAAAGTTAAAACTATGTAGTGTAAAAGAGTTATTAAATTCGGTCCAGTAGTTTTTGGGAAAAAATCAACCTTATTGAGGCCCCCTGTATACTTATCTCTGTCTTCGACTGTACGAATAATGTGGCAAATAAATGATCTTTTATTTTTTATTTCTGAATTTTTTGTTTATTTCAAAAAGGTACAATATAAAATAAAAAGAACCATTCAATTTAAAAAAAAACCTAATCTAAACTATTTAAAAAAAAATTAGGTGCAGGAATAGTACCCAAGACACTGGCAGCGTTACCTCGCTGGATCGCGATGCTAATCCGTTGCGCGAGGTAGCTGCCAGCTCTTGGGTCACCAGTGGCCTCTACTACTCGTTGGCTTATCTCGTTATTTTTTATTTATTTTTTTTTTTTTTTTGTTAACCTATATATTGTCCCACTGCTGGGCAAAGGTCTCCCCCCTCCTCTTCCATCCATCCCTGTCCTGAGCCTCTTCCAGCCACCCATCCCTGTATCTAACGATATCGTCTCTCCACCTACGCCGAGGTCTGCCCCGACGCCGGCGACCGTCCGATATTTTTTATTTATTTTATTTTATTTATATACAAACTATATTTTGCCTCGTGCCGTCCGTACGTGTCGTATCATCTCACTAGCTCTACTGTGACGTGCGTATACCGCGGTATGTAGTGAGGCTGTGATATATGATGTAACGACATTCCATAATAGTGACAGAAAAGGTCGCAGTTACACGTTTATGTTTCGGCGGAGATTACAATGTTGCCAGATGTGTGATTTGCCTAGATCTTAGATAATTTTGATGGTCAAATTGTCCTTGGATATATCAGTAGGTGTGATTTTAGCGCGGCCGCCAAATCTAATACTAAATCTCGTTAGCAATTTAATAGTTATAACTTCAAAAAAGTTTTTTGACAATTTTTCTCCTAGGCGTCGAAAAACAGGCGTTTTCCTAGCAAAGTGGTGTAAATGTAAAAAAATGTTGAAGTAGGTACAAAAATACACAACGTTCTTACTGGCAATAAAGATATTTGAACCTAAGCGCGACGAGACGACCCTATCCCTAGGTTCTAGTGTAGGTTTTAGGGTAAAGGGGCTCGTAGTCAAGTTGCGAGTACACGTTGAAAACTATCGTACAAGTTGGGCAAGGACCTGGATGGGTGACCGCTAGTGACACTTTCATCTGAGCCCCTTCGTGCCTCGTAAAGCACGTCAAGTAGTTGGTCCCGGTTGTTGTCGCTTGACAGCAGTCGTTAGGCCACGTCAGAGGCCTACGGGCAGCCTGAATAACTTTGACAAATAGGTTTGGTCACTAAACCACACGTAAAAAAAGAAAAAAAAGTGTAGGTTTTTTTAAAATCCTTAAATTCTGAAAATCAATAGATGGTTGGAGGAGGCTCAGGCAGGACAGAGATTGGTGGAGAAAGAGAGGGGATATCTTTAGCTAGCAGTGGGACGATTTATAGATCATTAAAAAAATAGCACTGCAGTTGGTCATCTGTAAGAAATAGCATTTAGCGATAAGACCGCAAATATAAAAGGTGCTACACAATGAAATGAACATATTATTGGACAATGAGGTGTATTGAAACTATACTTACTTAAGTACATAGGTAACATATAATTGCTGTTAATCATAAACCTAGTTAAACGTCACATCCCTTAAACCGTGTTGTTGACCCTTTCACACTTCACACCCACCCTAACACACCCTCTCACGTACCATGCATGTGTGTTGTTTGAAAATTGTATACCTTTTATAAGTACACATTATGTTATTTAATTTAATAGTAAGACCATTGAAAGACACTGACTCTGACAGCACACGGTATCCTAGTGTAAGAGTCAGGGTTCATATACTAATATTCTTTATTTATAACAAATCAATAACATATTTTCATAAACAAAAAAAATGATATAAAAAATTGAAAAATAATGATCATATTTTCAATTTCACACTTCGCTAAAAACGTTAAGGCAGAAAGGGACAGACTACCTAAACGGTGCAATAACTTTATATAAAGTTTACGAATTCGCGCCTTAGCGTTAAAATAAATTTGTATTGGATCACTGTTGACAATCAGTTTGTGGTTAAACTGTGAATGTTTGGTTAACTCGGAATAACACCTAAATGTGTGGACAATGCTTTGATATGTAAACCAATTTACGAGTGCAAAGAAACGAGCCTTCGGCCACGTAGGCATTATTGATATAGATTTGCCAATTTTGGACTCACGTCATTATCTTGCCAGCACAGACCACTTACCCAATAGACCTGTAACAGGCGTCCGTGTCTGCCCGCACATGAGCGCAAAATTGCTTCGCGACCTAGAGATATTATCGACATTAACGCATCTCTTTCATACGGCACCCCTGTCCTCCGCTTCGTCTCTATGCGCTCATTGTTGACAGATTTTTTCGCTTGCCAATGACAATGCCAGATTCTGCCCCACCATCAACCGCAAGTTGTACAAGATAACGAATAAATGTAAAACTATCTCCGTTTTTTATTCAAATTATTGGTTTAAAATAGAGTTTTGTACAAGTTGCGATTCGAAAAAAAAAGCTTAATTAGAATTCAGAAAATAGTAAGAAATCGAAGCGAATTATTCATTGTTTTTGTTATTCTTCTATAGGAGTTGCGAGAGTAGTAGAAAATGATACTGATTATGATTATGCAATATGAAACCTGTAATAAGTCCCCAACAAAATAATAGGTACAGCTTAAATGGTCACGTAGTTTTGTAGGTGGGGCAAAGCTCCATTGAAATGTGGTAATGTCATTTGTGCCGATTTAATGTCTATTGGGTAAGTGGTCTGTGCGTGCCAGACATCCTATTAGAATTTCTACAATTGGTTATATAGTTCTTGAGAATATCTCGACATTGAGGGGAATAATGATGTTTTTCTAACAAAATAACCATTTAAAGGAGTCAAATCAATAACAACTTTTGGTTCCGTGCCTCAAAAGGAATAAAATGGAACACTTATAGGATCACTTTGTTGTCCGTCTATCTGTCTGTCCGTCCGCTTGTCTGTTTGTCAAGACCTATATCTCAGAAACGCGTGGACGTATCAAGTTGAATTTAATACCAAATACTCAGATCTGCAACCTTATGCAGCCGTGAAAAAATCAAACTTCAACGTCAACGCAATCAAAAGATATGGCCGTTTATGTCGCCTTTTCCCGCATAGATTTGTATAAAAACGCAAAAAAACTCATAACCTATAGGGTACTTCCCGTTAACTTACAATCATAAAATTTGGCAAGAAGCTAAGTCTTATATCACAAGTAAAGGAATAAACCCGAAAATTGTAAATTTGGGGTTCCATCACGAAATAATTATTTTCTGTAATTCTGTAATTCTTTAATGTACACAAAATAAATACACGTTACATGAAATAAAAATTGGATGTACATAATGTGTGCTTTACTCTACTCTACTCTCTATTTTTTTGTAATTACAAACTTATATTTGCAGTTGACGCCTGGTATGTCGATGTATGATCAGTTTCGAAAACGCAAAGATAAGTTTGTCCCTAAATCTAGTTGATCTTTTCGTTAGAGCAAAAGTTACGGTGAAGTTGCACGGATACCTCGGTGCGCGAGTCCAATAGCCTCGCACTTAGCCGGTTTTTAATTAGTAAATATCTCAGTTTATTCATTATGTGACAAAAGCTTTTTCCCACAGTCATTCGTGAAGTAAATATATTATTATTATCGTTTATAAATCCGCATTAAACTTACACAGGTATACTGATTCCTGCTCACCCACTGACTGCCGATATATGTGACCTCGAGGTCAATTAGGCCAGGACCAGGGGTCCCACCTACGCTTAAGCGTTGCCACACACGTACCCACCCGGCACCGCCTCACCATAGTATAATAAGAATAGTAAGCTATCTTAAACGAAAGGTACATCGCGCCAGTTGAATGTGCCAGTATTTTTTTTTCTTCTCTTTTCTCATGTGGTTTAGTGACCAAATCTATTTGTCAAAGTTATTCAGGCCCGGAGGCCTCTGACGTGGCCTAACGACTGCTGTCAAGCGACAACAACCGGAACCAACTGCTTAACGTGCTTTCCCGAGGCACGAACGGGCTCAGATGAAAGTGTCAATAGCAGTCACCCATCCAGGTACTGACCTCGCCCAACGTTGCATAACTTGTACGGACAACATCAGATCAATGGTAACACTTGCAGTACGATTTTAAATCTTACGACGCAGGTAATAAGAACGGCCCAAAGTCCAAAGTATTACACTTGATATGCTGTTAGCTGTACGATCGTTTTCAACGTGTACTCGCAACTGGCATACGAGCCAATGTGTCATTGTCGTATACATACATACACAGATATACATCATACAGATGCACACAGGGACACAATCTCAGACTGGTCAGAGACCTATTTGAGACCTGTTTTGGATCCTTACGCGACAATTTAATTTTTAAATTGTAATGTATATTGATGTAAGGCTCTGGTTGACCTATTTGTGATTAGCGATCGACAGCCTTACGGAGTAGGTAATTAAGAATAAGAATAACTACTCTTCTTATTTTACTATGGCCTCGCTTCACCCCTTGCTGTCAACCATTTGTCAAAATATTGGGAAGCGATGCCGGTACGTAGGCGATTAGAGTGCGTTGCAGTATGGAGTTTCATACAAAGAGTACTGAACGACTCGAGTTGAGGCGGCGTTTATCCCTGGCGATAAGTCTGCGACAACCTTATGTAGCCGCGCGGCGCTCCTGAATGACTATCAAGCGATGTTGTTATCTAACCAATCTAGAGTTGTTGTATTTGTTTGTTCACGTTCAAGGCGATGCATGCTCCCGTTGGTTTGGAGGAATGCGAACGATTTATTGATGGAAGGTATTTATTAAACAATAAAAATAAAAAATAACTATTATAATATTAACCTAGAAAATATAAACTAAACTAAAAACTATATATACAATAGGTCGGTTGAACTATATGAATGGCTTAGCATTACAGATAGTTCAACCGATCCCCGTTGTCCGGCAACGTGCCCAAAATGCTGGCGGCATTTCCCCTCTGGATCGCTAGGCTGATCCTTTGGGCGCGAACGAGCGAACGTAGATGTCCGCGAACGTTTCTATTAATTGGAGTGCTCGAAAGAAGTCGTGTTTGTGAAGTTTTGTGCTCTTATCAAGGTTTCCTTGCAAAACACTATGATTGCGTGGATCGTTGAGTTATTTCGTTTAGGGGTTTGGGAGGGTTGTGTGTGTGTAGGTTTAGGTTATCTTTGTATATATGTATGTATTTATATGAATTCATTTAACATTAGACCAGGCTGTATGCTCTAGTTGGCTTTACCTTTCCCTTTGGGAAGAATTTTCCAAAAAAATAAAGGTGAACTGACCTGTCCATACCGTGACGACGCTAAATGCACATTCCGATTCTTCAGCGAGAAGTCTGGTCGTTTCCCCAAGCCGTAGCTGGTCTTGGTCTGTGAGAGGAACTTCTTTGGTCGGTCCAGTCTTTCCGT